>OY728123.1:175255864-176505864 GCA_963277665.1 Viscum album
TAGGTTCTAATTGAGATATAAAAGTAGAGAATTCAGTTAGATTGATTTCATACATCCCTTCTTGTCCTGACTCCTATATCTAGATTTCCTATAACAGTTTCCAAAGGATGATCCTTTAAGATTCTAGATTGTCTAGATAAGACTCCTTCAGGTTAACCAGTTTCATGTTATTCTGGAATTGATTGAATTTCATCAAATTCATGTTTTTCAAGACCATCTTTAAGAGATTTAAGTCTCACAAAAAATTTGTAACTTCATCTGTTTGATTTTTGTTGTGATCGAAAGGATCACTTTCCTCAAACTTAACATTAATAGATTCTATAACTATCATTGAATTTTTATTATATACTCCTTAAGCTTTAGAGTAGTAGAATATCCTGGAAAGATTTCTTTATCAGCATTTGGATAAAATTTACCAAGATTTTCCTTATTATTCAAGATATACACATTGTGTAACGTCTCGACTTTTCAGTGAGGTATGATTTATTTTAGTTTTGGTTAAATATGGAGACCATGCTTAATTGTAGGTTGGTTTATTTTAGAAGAGGAGGTAGCTGGTGGGCTAGAACTTGGCTGCAGACCAAATTACATGACGTGTATTCGGTTGGCCATACCCATTCATGTCATGTAGAGGATTTTTCCTAGGAGGTAAGGCCCGACATTACACGATGTGTAATTAATTTATACATCGATTAAATTCCCAACCTAGTTTTTTTTAAAAAAGGGGAAGAACCCTTGTTTTTTTTAACAGGGGAAAAATTTACTTCTCTCGTATAGCAAGGGAAACACATGAGAGGCCTCCTCCTCCTCCTTCTCCATAGGTTTTGTAATAACTCCTCCGTCCGATCTCCATTTCCTTCGCCTCCAGATGCATTGGACTCCTCTCAGTATGCTCTCCACTCTACATTCTTTTATTCCCGATTTCTCTTCTCTTATCTTGAATTATTTTGGTGTGAGATGATTTTCTCTATTTTGAGCGCGTTGGAACATTCTTTGTTTTTCTTCCAACCTAGCTCAAATCAAGGGTAGAGACTGGATGCGAAAATCTCTATGAAGCTAAGGTAGGTGATCTTGGATTTTTCCTATCTTTTCGCTGTGTTCTATAAATTGTGTTGTTGTGCCGCAGGCTGAACCTCTCTGGTGCCACCTCTTTTTGTAAAATTAAATTAAAATGAATGCCTAACCATGTCATTGGTGACCCGAGCAAGCGGCGAATCAACCCTTGGGGTTGATCTCCTTGACCATAGCTACCCAAATGGGTGTCTCACCTTAAATGCTGATTTTCCCTTTTCTCCTTGGCTTGTTGATTACCCTTAAGGGGGTTTTGCCTATTATAATTTCCTTGAATTGTTGACTTGAATGTTTTAGAGGGTTGTTCTATGAGATATGTACTTAAATCATTTTCCCTTAATAAATGGTTTTTTAATTGGATGCCTTGACTAATATGCCTATTAAGTTATAAATACTTGAATTAAATGAAATGATCCCTCTTGATAGACTTGTCATATATGTGATGCTTCTTTGACTGTTTCACTTTAGTGCCGAGTGAAAAATGAGGGGTTCCGACTTAAGGACCCCTTGAACATACTCTCGTATCTTCTTGATTGAGTTGTTAATGGTTAGTAAACACGCTGATGGTGATATCAGCTTTGCATGAGACGGGCTCGCTAAGCGTTATCTATTTTTACCTCCAGATGAGTGACATCGGTTCCCTAGGGGAGACCCCTTAGATGGGCTCAGAGGCACGATTGGTTGAACCATGTCCTGAGAGAGATTCGGGCCCCTACATGCGATACTAGGTACGAACTCAGAGGCCATCACTTGAATTTTTTTACCATGTTTCAAGTGAAACATGAGAATTAATCCTTGGGTCACCATGTACAAACTCCTTGGCATTGGTCATATGAGGATCCCCTCGAGCGATACGTGGCAAGTCTTTTCGTATTGTCATGGATGGGCTTAGGGTGTCTCATTATGTTTATAAAGTGCTTTTCAAAATTGAATTAAATAAAAGATAACTAAACGTTTTCAAATGAGAAGTGATTCCTTGGCATTAAAAACATAGGAACGTGTCCTACAAGCCCAATCACAAGATTGAGGACAGTCCACCCTCTCAAATTTATCTCACCCACTTAACCATTTCAGAATCTATTGATTTAGACATTCCAGCTTAGGCTGAAGTAGGTAGATTGGGCGGATGTCCAAGTGGAACTCAGTCCAATGCTTTTAATTATGTAATTCTGACTGCATTTAATTGCTATGACACACTTTTAATTTATAATGCACATTATGGATTGTCTTAGACACCATGGGTGCTGACCTACTGAGATTGTATCTCACACCCTACTCAGGCGCCTTTAGTACCTGACCCGAGTAGACTATATTGTTGTAGGTATGAACAAAGGGAAGCATCCAGCTTCTAATGCTTGATTGACTTGCATTACTAGGAGGGAGTTGGGAGTAGAGGACAGAGTCTATGCTCGAGATGCTAGTATTAACAGTTTTTTCCTTCTTTGTATATTTTTATAGCATGTTGTATGTGCTTGTATCCCCTACCCCAGCATAGTTTTTTGTATTGTTACATTACCATGAGATGATCATTATATTGCATCTTTTCATTATTCAGCTTTCAGTTATAATTTTTCTCTCCTACACGATTACTTATTTTGTTTCCATTGTTGTGTCTTGGTTATATCTGATTATGCTGTTCTTATTATATATATACCGCTACACTACACTCTAGTCTATGAGAGAATAGTCTCCCCAAGGACACACCTTAGGTCATCGCTTCTAGTCGGCAGCCTATGACATTCAGAGAGGTGTGCTTGAGGTCTTGTGCCCAATCGTCTCGTAGTATCGATGAGTGACATCCAGGGTGGGATGCTACAAAGTGGTATCAGAGGTTCTTTTCATTTTTGTCTTATTGTTTGGGTTTAGACAAGATACTAGGATATAGGAATTTGTTTAAAAACCTGTTCCTAGGAGTAGCTACCCCACGTACAAGGGAAATCCAAATTTCCTGGGTTAGGTAAATGTTGTTATTGCACGCGTTGTTACTGTTTCATGGATTTCACTGTTGGGTGGCTCACTTGATTTATGATTTTATTAATATTGATATTATTTGAATGGGTTGTTTAGCCCTAGCCTGATGATACGAGGGAATATTGAAATCATGCATCATACTAGACACCATAGGAATAAAATGTCATGCATTATGCCATGCTATATTTACATTTACGCATGCATTGCATGTATTGCATGTATTGCATGTGATTACTGTATGTGGCTTGTTAGTTATGCCTTGCAGTGTTCTTTTATTCTCTATGATAGAATAATTGGTTCAATTGACCAATAATGATACATTAGTTGGTTTTATTGGTGGGTACCAATGGCAGCTCATCCAATCAAAACACAACCCATGGCCTATTACACCCGTTGCCAGGTGTAAAAGTCGGGATACAGTTAGTTGATGCGTCAACTTCAATTTATAAGGTGTATGTGACCTTATGAATTGGAATTGGTGACACAATTAACTGGATAGTGATGCTAATAATTAAGTAAATTTAAAATGAATACAACCTTTAAATTAAAATGGTCACCTTATATGTTGAGATGCGAGACCTTATCCTGACCCGACCTTAGTAGTGGGCTGTAGGTCGTGTCTCCTTTGATCTTTTTGTTGCTCGTCCTGATCACCCAAACCTTTCTTCAGGAGTAGGTAGAGGGGTGCGTTTCTTTAGCAGGATAGCCTTGTAACTACCATTCTTTATTGTTTTCCCTACCCGTTATAAATCTTGTTTGAGGAATGCACTTGGAATTTTTAGAGCTATGCCACCGTGACGATTTCATGTTGTACGCTAGGAAAGTAGCGATGATCATACTCCAGAGATGGTGGTCATTACACCACCCATGATACCTTCTGTAGTGCCACTTGAGGCACCTCCTGCAGACTTTCCACTGGGTGCTGATGCCCTGTTTTGGGTTAGGTTTCTTTGCTTTATGCAATCAGTTCAGGGTGCACCTCGACCTTCCCCTTCTATGGTGGAGTAGATCCACAAGTTCCAGCAGCATCATCCTCCCACCTTCTCAGGGGATGGTGGGCCTCAGGCTGCTGAGTCTTGGTTGGATGCTATGGTGTCAATATTCGATCATATTGAGATGCCTCCAGAGAGGATGGTCAAACTCATGACCTACATGCTGCGTGATTTTTCCAAGCGTTGGTGGGACATTCCGACTCAGGTTGGTCGATATCAGGATATGGTCTGGGCTGACTTCTAGATAGCCTTCTTCGATTATTTCTTCCCACAGACCTTGAGAACATATCGTATTCGGGAATTCATGCACCTTGAGAAAGATGACATTTCAGTGATGAAATACTTAACTCGCTTCATCGAAGAGCAACATTTTTCACCGACCCTAACCGGTGATGAGCTAACTACTACGAGGTGATTCGAGGATGGGATTGCTTATGCCATCCCCTCATAGGTGAACATATTTCGACTGATCACCATTCTAGATATTGTGAACCAAACCCTCATCAATTAACATAACCTGAGGGAATCTGGTGACGTGAAGTAGAGAAATTCAATTTCCAGGCAAATCAGTAGTTTATCCAGTAGTAAGAAGCGATGATTCGTGGGTACATGCAAGGGTAGTACCAGCCAGGTGGAATGCACCGACAACCTTGTGGTGTGTCACCAATATGGTAGGACAGACAATAAAAATCCCCAGTGTACGGGGAACCCGATCGAGTGCCAGGTTTGTGGCAGGATGGTTCACCTACAATGTTTCTACAAATATTTCATTTTAATGCCGAGTGAGTGAGGTTCTGTGCCAACATCGCCTTCAGGTGCAGGATCAGTGACATCTCATCAAGTAGGAAACTGATCATCTACAGGCCGTTCATGCCGAGTAGGTGGTCGTGGCTGAGGGAGACAGGCTTCAGAGTTCCATCGTCAGTAGAGTGGACCTGCTTAGGCTACTTAGGCTACTCAGGCAGTATCTCAGCACCACAATTCGGGCCATATGTATACTGTTCAGCCTACGCCAGAGGAGAAAAGTACAGGGCCATCTACAGTTTGAGATAATATTCTAGTAGCCTCTATTTTAGTATCTGCCTTATTTGATACATGTGCATCACACTCTTTTCTATCTGCTGAAACCATGGGAAGTCTGGTCTTAGTGGTAGAGCACTCCAGTGGTGTTATGACTCTTTACACACCGTTAGGAGTTCGAGCAGAGGGTATACTCTAGTGAAAGTCATGCCCCTTGAAATAAGAGGGTATCATTTTCTGTGGAGTTTCTTCATTCTCGAGATGAACAATTTTGATATCATTCTCAGTATGGACTGGCTCATGCCTTATCGAGCCCAGTTGGATTGTTATCACTGCCGAGTGTCATTCTCATCACCTGAGGGAAACATGTACATCCATAAGGGCGAATGGAATCTCTAGGCGAGTCGAGCTAGACTCAAGAACACTAGGTTAGGTAGAGTAACAACCTAGATGACAAGTCACATTATGAGCGATCAAGGAATGAAACTTATAGAATTCCCTCCTATGTTGGATCGTTTTAGGGATTTCTTCCCTGAAGATTTATCTGGATTACCACCTGAGAGAGAAATCGAGTTCACCATTGTGCTTGTTCCAAGTGCGACACCAGTGTCTATTCCTCCTTATAGGATGACACCTATAGAGCTCCAGGAACTCAAGATGCAGCTCGAAGACTTAGAGGCTAAGAGTTTTATCCGACCTAAGACATCATCATGGGGATCACCCGTTCTTTTCGTAAAAAGGTGGATGATACCCTTAGATTGTGTGTGGATTACCGCTGACTGAACCAGCTTATGGTGAAGATCATGTATCCACTTCCTCGCATAAACTACCTCTTCGACCAACTCTGAGAAGCATCTGTTTTCTCTAAGATCGATTTGATGTTGGCTTACCTTTAGGTTCATGTGAGGCCATCAGATATACTACATATAGCATTCCAGAGTAGGTACAGTCTGTATGAGTATCTGGTTATGCCATTCGATTTGATGAATGTGCCGAAAATCTTCTTGGCTACGATGAATCAGGTTTTCCACCTTTATCTTGATTCTTTTATGGTAGTCTTTGTAGACGACATCTTAGTGTACTCACACACCATACACGACCATGAAAATCATCTTGAGATTGTGCTGAGTACACTGAGAGAGCACCAACTAAATGCGAAGCTTAATAAATGCCACTTTTGGATAAGTAAGGTTCACTTATTGGGTCATATCATTTCTGAGGCAGACATACCCATTGACCCAGAGAAGGTGAGCACCATAGTTTCCTGGAAGCAGCCTAAGAATGTATTTGATATACACAGTTTCTTAGGTTTGACTGGCTATTATAGGTTTTCATCCAGGGCTTCTCACACTTGGAAACATCGCTTACAGGTTTGACCAATAAGGGTGTGAAATTTTACTAGATTGAAGACTATAAAATAGATTTTCAAGAGTTAGGACTCTTGTCAGCACCGATCCTAATTCTACTAGAGTCAGGAAAAAGTTATACAGTCTTTTTTGATTCTTCAGGTATCGGTTTGGGTGTAGTTCTGATGTAAGGTGATCGAGTCGTGGCCTATGGGTCCCACCAGCTGAAGCCTTATGAGAGGATTTACCCTACACACAATCTTGAGTTAGCAACTTTGTGTTAGGATTGGTGTCCTGAGAACCAACTGTTTATAATTTGATTACATGAATGTACACTTATTATATATTGTTCATTGTTATGCATGACTATAATATAATAATGTCCTGGAATATTTGTTTCATTAATAAGGTCATGGCAGATCCCTACTATGATGAGAACCTTGAAATTCTATAACAATATTCTTAAATAAAGTTCTACTGTTGGATGAAATACTATGATAGGACACATGGTATACAGACCGTCATGTGCGAGTACTCATAAGAAGACGAGACTCTCTCTCATGGAGTTCACACTTGGTAATCTCCAAGATGAGAGATTATGAGAACAGACCCGCTAGTAGCAATTCTGCATGTCTTGGTGTCATCGGACATTGGTATCTACAAGCGCGTGTAATGGTCCTTAGACTATAAGATTATCATTAACTCATGTCATGACTCGCACACTTAGATTTGCTTATGAAAACTGTCATGAAGAAAGTTGGCGGGAAGTAGGGTATGTTGGGTGTGTCACGAATGACATGTTGTTAAAGGATAAGTCAAGGAAGGATTTGTCCCTTCCATATTTATGGAAGTATATATCTCAGGCCCTTTGATTGAAATATAACTATCGCTCAAATTCTATGGCCATGGTGTCACGACGAGTTTATTTCTGGAAGTCAAAGAATGACAGATCAAGCATATAGGTCTATGAAACTGCCATGAAACCTTCTTGATGATATATTGAGACAAAGAGATTAAATTACATGGTAAGCATTCGTATGAGGTGACACGTCAATGTGACATCGACTTCTTTCTCTTGGGTGCATTGACCTGTTTCTAGACAGTAATCTTGGACTTTAAGCAAGTCCGCCTAATGCCAACGATAAAGAGGCCTAGAGGGTCACACACTAAGTGTATCTAAGTATCTCAAGTAGAATAAAGATTATTCCCGTATGTGGTTTAATAATTATTCAAGGATTCATAAATCATTTTAATGTTGGAGGAAGAATAAAATGAAAAAAAAGATATACACACCATGTACATTGAATGTACACGCCGTGTAGTTTTCATTTTGGAAAGGAAATGAAAAATGAAAACGAGATATACACGCCGTGTACATTAAATGTACACGCCGTGTAGTTTTCAATGGAAAACGAGTACACACTGTGTATTAATGATTACACGCCGTATAGTTTTTCCAGTTGGGGTTTTGAGGAAATAATATCGTTTTATTAAATGATATTTATTATAATCAGCGTGGGTGCATGTCAAGGAATTAATGATTCAACATGGGGTTTTCAATAAGAGTTAATGAAATAGATAAAACGCGTAAAGAATTTATTTATTGTCATAACTCTATAACCTCAAACCCAATTATAATTATCCTCACAACCCCAACACTTTTCCTAAGAATCCTTGTGCACAAAAATTCTAGAGAATTATCTCAAGACCGAAAGAACTCCGTCCTCCAAGAACGCTCTCAAGACCGAGAGAGATCCACCTCTATCAGATCAAGGCGATCTAAGGCGGAAAACGCAAGCAAAGGATTCTCCATGATAACACTCAAAGATTCCTTTGGAGACGTCCAGAGATACGTGGTACACGTGTGGATCACCTCTAGAGGAAGTATTCACTTGGCTTCTGCGACGCAACGATGAATCACATCAGAACGTGATCACAAATACCAATGAAGAAAGAACGCCATAAAAGGTAATTCTTGTCAATTAATTAAATTAATTATAATCAACCTGTGATGATCCTCCTTTGTGGTTCTGAGACTATTCTTCTTCTTTGTCTATTTCTGTGATTCGATCCATGGAGTCTGGAATTTATCGTCGCATTGATCCCAAATAGATCAATGCTAATGACAAAAAGCCAAGTGGGAACATTCACCCACGAGCTTCCGCTGCGTCCGAGACCTTGAATTGGTATTAGAGGGAGGTTACAAAGTTGATTATAGTTATTTAATTTTTGATGATAATTTATGAATTTATATTTGATTCAATTCAAGATAAATCGTTCTATAAAACTGAATGAACGAGATCTGTTCTTCCTCATTCTTTTCTTGATTCACATTACAAAAATGACCTTTTAATTTTAATTTTGATTAAAATAAAAACGAGGAACTTATTTGGAGGATCCACTCATTCTGTCTGTACAACACAAGAATACATGACGTGTAGTAAAAACTACACGTCGTGTATTTAGGTTCAACGAACAAGTACTGTTCTTCCAAACCCATGCCGTGTGAATTGAGCATACCTAAGTTTTTATTACACCATGTTGACTAGAATTGAACGACGTGTGGAAATCAGAATACACGGCGTGTATGTTGAATCAACACGTCGTGTAGTCTGATCCGGTCCAGGTGAAACCGTGTACAAGGAGAAGCCATGTACCGCGTACATGGGATTGCCAGGCCGGTAACCACGTAATAAAGAAATACATGCCATGTTAGATTAATCTACACGCCGTGTACTCTAAAATTTCCAAAGTATAGAAAACACACCAAATCCCCCAGCGTGTACTTTGGATAAAGGGTGAAAACAAATACACGCCATGTAATATAGCCTACACACCGTGTACTTTCCAGAAATGGAATTTCACCAGGTTTCCTCCAAAGTACAAAGACCTGTACAAGGAATATGGATGAGAAGAATCTCAAGAAAATTCAAAAAGGAATTTAAGATAAAGAATTGATTAATTATAAATCATAATTAATTGAATTCAAGCGCGACTTATCTTGAATAAAATAAAGATTAAAAGAATTTGAATACTAAATATGCATAAATGTCGTTGCATGCTATGGATGATCATGAGCTAGACCAAAGACCCTTTGTATGTGTATGGTTTCATTTAAATTTATTGAATTTAAATTCGTTGGCCTGTGAGCCTTCTTCCAATAAAATATAGGGCCTGCGTGCCCATGATTTCTTTAATGTAAACCCCATGTAATGGAGGATCTCCCAAGCCAGAAGAGACGGTTCAAAATCCAAAGATAAGGCGAAACCAACCCAAGAAGATACAAAGGTGGATAGGTGGGAGCTGCGAAAACACGAACCATCGGGTTCAAGGTGTTTTTCCCTAGGTCAGGGTTAGCTTATCAAAACCACCAGATAAGCTAACCAATAGAAGCTCATGATCATGCCATCTTATTTTATTTCTATCTGATTTCATGGTTTATTTATTATGTATGTGTTGTCGCGTTCACATAATTAATAAACAAGCATGCAAAGATGGAATAAAATAAAAACCGAACTATGCATAAACATTATCAGAACATGGTTAATCACTTAAGGAAGCATCACTTAATATTAACAAGCATGTGATAATGAAAAACAATGCATAAAGGATTAAAATACATCAAATACCATATTAAGTCAGACCAAGCCTCCCGTTACTTGATTAAGGGAAAGACTCAATAAAATTATGTGTTTGACCAACCCTTGTTGGGACACTTTTATAAAGGAAGCTCTTATGAAAGTTTTAGGTTGACTTAAACATTTTACATCAAGAGGAGTAGGCCTTGATAGACTTGTTGTAAAATGGAGGCAAGTGTTGAGGAAATCCAAGTCAGGATTTCAGGATTGGGGAGTCCTCTCAACATATCAAGGAACTGTAAGCTCACAGTTGGCAAAGACCTGCCTACCTAAATACCTTTAAATAGCTTGACCAACCCTTGTTGGGGTTATGCGAAGGGGAATATGGATCCTTTCCACTAGAATGTCATCGCAACTGGACATTCTGAGTTCAATGGTGAGGGCCATTGAGACTTTATAAGACAGTGGGAGAATTAATAAATTCATAAAATGTAATCAAAAGGTACTAATAAATATGCTCTTTTAATTTGTAGAATCAATATGACAAACTCATCAACCATATTTTCTTTACGATCAATTCTAGATAAAGACAATATCCTCACCGGTAGTAACTTTCAATAATGGTTTAGGCACCTTCGGGTTATCCTACTCCATGAATGAAAGTTTTATGTGTTGGAGTCCTCACTTCCTGATTCGTCTACCCAAGGGGTGAGTGATGAAGATTTCCTAGTCTATGATCAATATTTGAGCGATACACTCGACATTCAATGTTTGATGCTATCATCAATTTCTAGTGATCTCATGAATTCTCATGAAGACATGGATGCCTATAGCATGCTTGAGCACCTCCATGGTCTATACTAGGAGAGAACAGGATAGGAAAGGTTTGAGATCTCCAAGGCTCTATTTCAGAGCAAGCTTGGAGAGGGTGCCCCAGCTGGGCCTCATGTAGTCAAGCCAATTGGCTATATTGAGCGATTGGAGGTTCTAGGGTTTAAACTCCCCGAAGATCTAGGTACCGATCTCATTCTTGCATCACTCCTCCAAAGTTTCTCTAACTTTGTTGTAAATTTCAACATAAACAACATTGAGAAGTCTCTATCTGATCTTCTTATCCTCATTTTCCAAGTGGACAATGATATGAAGTGTGAAAAGCCTTCTTTCCTTATGGTGAATAAAAGAAAAGGGAAGACGAAGAACTTTCATCCCAAAGCTTCTTCAAGGCCTTCCAAGAAAAGGAAGATCAAAGAGGAGGCAAGAGAACAGAAGGCTGTTTGTTTCGCATGTGGTAAGAAGGGCCACTGGAAGAAAAAATACACCCAACCAAGGAAGCAAGAGGAAGCTTCAGGTGCATTTGTTATCAAATGCAATCTATCTATTTATACCAATTGGGTATTATATACTTCTTGTGGTGCTCACATCTGTATCCAAATATAGGAACCAAGTAGATTTAGAAAGATTCATCGAGGTGAGATGGATCTGCAAGCAGCCAATGGAGCCAGACTCACTGCTATAGCTGTCAGAGACTACCACCTCACATTGCCTACTGGGATGGTCTTGGTATTAAAAGGATGTTATTATGTAACCTCTATAACCAAAAACATTATTTCAGTATCTAGATTAGATACTGATGGATTCATCTTCAAGTTTGGAAATGAATGTTGTTACTTTTATAAAGTTAGCATTTGTTTTGGTAGGGCACATTTATATAACGACCTTTATGTGTTAGACTACACAAACCAAGTAATGACAATCGATGACAAAGTTAATTCACATGACTCATACCACACCCAACTTTGGCATCACCGGTTAGGTCATGTCAATGAGAAACGTTTGAAAAAATTACATCAAGATGGGTATTTAGATTCTTTCGAACTAAAACCACTTGGTGTATGTCATGTGTGTATACAAGGAACAATAACCAAAGCCCCATTTAGTGGGAAATGTGAAAGGGATAAAGAGCTTCTAGAATTAGTTCACACAGATGTGTGTGGATCATTTCCAGTTGAAGTAAGGGCTGAGTTCTTGTACTTCATAACTTTTACTGATAATTTTAGTAGATATGGATATATTTACTTAATGAGGTATAAGTCAGATTCTTTTGATCGGTTTAAAGAATACATGAATGAAGTTGAGAACCATCTTGGTAAAAATATTAAGAAACTCCACTCAGACAGATGAGGAGAATATCTTAATCAGGAATTTATTGATTTCTTATGGGAGTTTGGGATTCTATCTCAACTAACTCCTCCTTACACGCCTCAGTGGAATTATGTAAAT
This sequence comes from Viscum album, assembly GCA_963277665.1. Taxonomy (NCBI): domain Eukaryota; kingdom Viridiplantae; phylum Streptophyta; class Magnoliopsida; order Santalales; family Viscaceae; genus Viscum; species Viscum album. The sequence goes on from OY728123.1 coordinate 175,268,123, forward strand.
GAAAGGAGGAACCACACCCTGTTGGACATGGTGAGATCAATTATGAGTCATGCGATTCTTCCATTATCCTTTTGGGGATATTCATTACAAATAGCAGCACACATACTAAACCAAGTACCAACTAAATCGATAAATGATATTCCATACGAATTATGGAGTGGATGCAAAGCCATGTTATCAAATTTACATGGGTGGGGTAGTGAAACATTTGTTAAGGCCTCTTCAGGTAACAAGTTTGCACCTCGAGGCACAAGGTGTACCTTTATAGGATATCCCAAGGAAACAAGGGGATATTACCTATACAACCCCTCAGATAAAGGGGTTATAGTGGCAAGACATGCCATATTCCTTGAGAGGGATCACATCTCCAAAAGAGATAGTGGGAGCGAGATAGACTTTGATGAAGTCAAGGCTCAAGATACACAAGAGTTGGTACAAGAACAGATTCCACAAAGCCCCGTGGAAGAACAATCCGTTCCAGAGACACAAGAACTACGTAGGAGCACGAGAGAGGTGAGAGAACCATAACGATATGATTTTCTTATCACCGAGGATGGTGACTCGTTATTGGTTGACAATGTTGATTCTCTTACCTATAAGGAAGTAGTTGAAGGCACAGACGTTTCCAAGTGGCAAGAAGCCATGAATTCTGAAATGGATTCCATGTACCAAAACCAAGTCTGGATTTTGGTAGATCCTCCAGTTGATGTAAAGCCTGTTGGTAATAAATGAGTATTCAAGAAGAAACTAGACATGGATGGACAAGTCAGCACCTATAAGGAACGACTGGTTGCAAAATGTTTTAGACAACATCAAGGAATTGACTATGATGAAACCTTTTCACCGGTTTCGATGCTGAAATCCATCAGAATCCTATTGGCCATTGCCACTTACCATGACTATGAAATTTGGAAAATGGATGTCAAAACAAAATTCCTTAACGAGAACCTCCAGGAAGATGTCTACATGACACAACCTGAAGGGTTTGTGACTCTAAAGGATGCCAACAAGGTATGCAAGTTGCAAAAATCCATTTATGGATTAAAGCAAATATCAAGGTCATGGAACATTCATTTTGATGAAGCCATAAAGGAATTTGGCTTTATTAAGAACGAATGTGAGCCTTGTGTCTAAAAAAGGTTTAGTGGAAGTGAAATCATTTTCCTAATAGTATATGTTGATGACATATTGCTAATTGGAAATGAAGTACCTGTCTTACAGTCAGTTAAGACATGGTTGGATAAATGCTTCTCTATGAAAGACTTGGGTGAGATGATATATATTCTTGGGATCAAGATCCATCATGATAGATCCAAGAGAATGCTGGGCCTAATTCAAAGTACATACATTGACAAGATACTGAAGAGATTCAATATGGAACAGTCCAAGAGGGGATTGTTGCCAGTGTCACATGACATTCATCTTTCCAAGAAAATGTGTCCTCAGACACATGAGGAAAGAAAAAAAATGGCAAGAATCCCTTACGCATCCACGATTGGGTCAGTCATGTATGTTATGCTATGTACAAGGCTAGATGTTGCTTACGCATTAAGTGCGGTAGACAGATATCAAGATGATCCAGGAGACTACCATTGGATGGCAGTTAAGACTATCCTTAAGTATCTGAGACATACTAAGGATATGTTCTTGGTTTATGGAGGAGATGATGAACTAGTTATCAGAGGACATGTAGATTCTAGTTTCTAGACAGATCAAGATGACATGAAGTCGTAGACTGGATACATATTCAGTTTGAATGGAGGTGCAGTGAGCTGGAAGAGCTCAAAGCAAGGTGTGGTCGCAAATTCTACAGTAGAGTCCGAGTATATCGCAGCTTCTGAGGTAGCTAAAGAAGTATTATGGTTGCGAAGCTTCGTCCAAGAGATGGATGTAGTACCTAGCAGTAAAGATCCTATCACACTCTATTGTGATAATACTGCAACGGTGACACTGGCAAAAGAGCCAAGGTCACATCAGTGGACAAAGAACATACTTTAGAAGTATAATCTCTTGAGGGATTTTTCTCAGAGAGGTGAAGTTGTAGTGAGTAGTATTTCCATGGAAGACAACGTGGTAGACCCCTTGACTAAAGCCTTGACTCAGCAGAAACATGATCATCATGTGAGGTCTATCAGACTAAAAGTCGTAGGCAGTTGTCTCTAGTCCAAGTGGGAGTTTGTTAGGGTTGGTGTCCTGAGAACCAACTATTCATACTTTGATTACATGAATGTACACTTATTATATATTGTTCATTGTTCTACATGACTATAATATAATAATGTCATGGAATATTTGTTGCATTAATAATGTCATGGAAGAACCTCACTATGATGAAAACTTTGAAATTCTATAACAATATTCTTAAATAAAGTTCTACGGTTGGATGACATACTATGATAGGACACATGGTTTACAGACCATCATGTGTGAGTACTCATAGGAAGATGATACTCTCTCTCATGGAGTTCTCACTTGGTAATCTCCAAGATGGGAGATTATAAGAACAGACCCACCAGTAGCAATTCCGCATGTCTTGGTGTCATCAGACATTGCTATCTACAAGCGCGTGTAATGGTCCTTAGACTGGAATATTATCATTAACTCGTGTAATGAATCACACACTTTTCTGATGAAAACCGTCACGAAGACAGTTGATGGGAAGTAGAGTACGTTGGGTGCGTCACCAATGACATGTTGTTAATGGATAAGTCGAGGATGGATTTTTCCCTTCCATATTTATGGAAGTAGATATCTCGGGCCCTTTTATTGAAATATAATTGTCGCTTAAATTTCATGACCATGGTGTCACGACGAGTTTATTTCTGGAAGTCAAAGAATGACGGATCTAGCATATAGGTTTATGACACTGTCATGAAACATGCTTGATGAGATATTGATACAAAGAGATTAAATTACAGGGAAAACGTTCGTATGAGGTGACATGTCAATGCGACATCATCTTCTATCTCTTGGGTGCCTTGACCCGTTGCTAGAGAGTAATCTTAGACTTTAGGCAAGTCTGCCTAATGCCAACGAGAAAGAGGCCTAGAGGGTCACACACTAAGTGTATCCAAGTATCTCAAGTAGAATAAAGATTATTCCCGTATGTGGTTTAATAATTATTCAAGGAAGCCTAAATCATTTTAATGTTGAAGGAAGAATAAAATGAAAAAAAGATATACATGCCATGTACATTTAATGTACATGCCGTGTAGTTTTCATTTTGGAAAGGAAATGAAAAATGAAAACAAGATATACACGCCGTGTACATTAAATGTACACGCCGTGTAGTTTTCAATGAAAAACGAGTACACACCGTGTATTAATGATTACACGCCGTGTAGTTTTTCCAGTCGGGATTTTGAGGAAATAATATCGTTTTATTAAATGATATTTATTATAATCAGCGTGGGTTCATGTCAAGGTATTAATGATTCGATATGGGGTTTTCAATAAGAGTTAATGAAATAAATAAAACACGTAACGCGTTTATTTATTGTCATAACTCTATAACCTCAACCCCGATTATAAATATCCTCACAACCCCAACACTTTTCCTAAGAATCATTGTGCACAACAATTCTGGAGAATTTTCTCAAGACCAAAAGAACTCCGTCCTCCAAGAACACTCTCGAGACTGAGAGATATCCACCTCCATCAGATCAAGGCGATCTAAGGTGGACAACGCAAGCAAAAACTTCTCCATGATAACACCCGGAGATTCCTTTGGCGACGTCCAGAGATACGTGGTGCACGTGTGGATCACCGCTAGAGGAAGTCTACACTTGGATTCTGTGACGCAATGACGAATCACATCAGAATGTGATAAAAAATATCAATGAATAAAGAATGCCATAAAAGGTTCTTCTTTTCAATTAATTAAATTAATTATAATCAACCTGTGATGATCCTCCTTTGTGGTTCCAGCACTATTATTCTTCTTTGTTTATTTCTGTGATTCGATCTGTGGAGTCTGGAATTTATCGTCGTATTGATCGCAGATTGATCATTGCTAATTACAAAAATCCAAGTGGGAACATCCACACACGAGCTTCTGCTATGCCTGGGACCTTCACCGTGGTTCATGCTCTGTGCTGTTGGAGGCATTACTTGTTGGGTGAGTGATTTTTTGTTTACACAGACCATAAAAGTCTCAAATACTTATCCACTCAGCGAGACTTGAATCTGAGGTAGTGTAGGTGGGTTGAATACCTACAGTTGTTCGAATTTGAGCTTGCTTACACACTTGGAAAAGGGAATACCGTAGCTGATGACTTGAGATGGAAGACTAAGAATCAAACCATCAAGGAGGCCGATAGTGAGAGGAAATTGATCGATTTTTTCTCAAAGATGCATCTAGAGGTTCATGAACAACATGTGCAACCGGTTCTAACAACCTTAGCAGTGACATCCTCCCTTATGGAGATGGTCTGGATGTGATAATTATCGGATTATGAGGGCCTTGTTTTGTGGAAGAGCATCACAGGAGGGAACCCACCTCCTAGTTGGGTTGTTGATGGCAGTGATACCTTACTCTTTCATGGGCGTGTATGAGTGTATTCAGATATACGAGAAGAGCGGATGCGAGAATCTCATGCCTCTGTATGGGCAGTTCATCTTGAGATTACCAAGATGTAAAGAGATATGCATCATCATTATTGGTGACCTGATATGAAGAGGAAGATTGCAAGCTTTATCACTCGATGCTCCACCTATTAGTAGGTGAAGGCAGAGCACCTGCAAACTGCTGTACTTTTACAGCCTCTCTCCATTCCTGAGTGGGAATAGAACAATGTCACCATGGATTTTGTGGCAGTCTTTCCAATATCCCCTCAAGGAAGTGATCTGGTATGAGTGATCATCAATAGGTTGACCAAAGTCACGCACTTCCTACCGATCTAGGAGTCCTCTTTTGATGATCTATGAGGGCTGTATATCCGAGAGATAGTGCGACTTCATGGTGTACCCCGTTCTATAATTTCGGACCGAGACACCCAATTTACTTCATGGTTCTAAAGAGGGTTTAAAAAATATTTGGGTTCACAAGTTCTCTTGAGTACTGCATATCACCCTCAGACCAACCGGTAGTCCGAGTAGAAGATTCAGGTGTTATAGGATATGCTACAAGTCTGTATCCTCAATTTTGGAGGTTTTTGGGTGAAGTATATTACTCTAGTTTAGTTTACCAATAATAGAAGTTTTCAGACAATGATTCTGATGGATCTGTATGAGGCCTTCTATGGTAGACTGTGTCGTTCACCTCTATACTGGATAGAGGCAGGTGAGATAGCTCTATTGAGTCCTTGTCTCATTCATGAGACTTTAGAGAAAGTCCAGCTGATTTAGAAGCATATAACTACAACTTAATCCAGGAATAAGTATTATAATGATTGTTGCTGTAGACCTATGGAGTTCGAGGTGGGAAATCAGGTCTTTCTACGTGTATTGCCTAGATTGGGTCATAAACAAATCAGGAGATAGGGTAAGTTATTGCTTCGATATGTCGGGCCTTTTGAGATAGTGGAGAGAGATGAGACGAAACCCTATCAGTTGCTGTTACCTCAGAGCTACCGTGCCATGCATGACGTCTTCCACATATCCATTCTTTGATAGTATCATCCAGACCTATCTCATTCGTTTGAACCTGAGGATATTGAGTTGGAGGTGGATGTGTCATTCGAGGAGCATCCAATACGTATCATTGATCATATCATAAAGGATTTCAAAGGCATGTCAGTTCCTCTGGTCCGGGTGCTATAGCAGCATGAATGTGTACAGGATGAGACCTAAGAGTGGGAAGTCGATGTATGTGTGTAGTGGTCAGAGCTCTTCTCAGATGACGTTCTACTACCCTCTGGAGGGAAACTCGGGGACATGTTTTCTTAATGAGGGGAGGTTTCAACGTCTTTAATTTTTAGTGAGGTATGTTTTATTTTCATTTTGGTTAAATCCGGAGACCACACTTAAGTACTGGTTGGTTCGTTTCAGAAGAGAAGGTAGCTGGTGGGATGAAATTTGGCTGCAGACCAAATTACACGATGTGTATTTAAATACACGATATGTATTAAATACACAATGCGTATTTGACTGGACAGACCCATTCACGTCATGTAGAGGATTTTTCTTGGGAGGGAAGGCCTGAAATTACACATCATGTAAATGCCTGACACAGTTTTTTAAAAAAGTGGCAGAACCCTTGTTTTTTTAACAGGGAAAAAATTTCCTTCTCTCATACATCGAGGACAACACGTGAGAGGCCTCCACCTCCTCCTCCGTAGGTTTTGTGATAACTCTTTCATCCGATCTCTGTTTCCTTCTCCACAAGATGCATTGGAATCCTCTCGATATTCTCTCTACTCCATATCTTTCTATTCATGGTTTCTCTTCTCTTATCTTTCACTATTTTGGTGCGAGCTGATTTTCCCTATTTTTAGGGTTTTGGAACGTTCTTCGTTTTTTCCAACCTAGATCAAATCAAGGATTGAGACTAGACGAGGGAAGCTCTATGAGGTTAAGGTAGGTGGTCTTGGATTTTCCTATCATTTCATTACGTTCTATAAATTGTTATGTTGTGTCGCAGACTGGACCTTTCCGACATCGCCTCTTTTTGTCAAATTAAATTAAAATGAATACCTAACCATGCCATTGGAAACCTAAGAAAGTAGTGAATCAACCCTTTGGGTTGATCACCTTGACCATAGCTACCCAAATGGGCATGTCTCACCTTAAATGCTTAGTTTCTCTTTTTTGCTCGAATGGCCCGAAAGCTTTCATTTTTATTGATTTTTGATAACCACTTTTCAAGGGATGAGGGGGAACCCTTACAAGGCCCGTAGGCTTAGAGATTACATGACCCGTAGGTCTTAGAAAATTTACAGACTATACTTGGAACTGCTCCTCCCCAGCTTTTTCATCGTGATATCAGCTCTCTACCTTTTCATGACTTGTTCGACTAGGCTTCCTGTGCATACACAAGCTGGTCCCAAAGACAAATGCCATACCCCTTTTTTTCCTTGGCTTGTTGATCACCCTTAAGGGGGTTTTACTATTATAATTTCCTTGAATTGTTGACTTAAATGTTTTATAGGGTTGTTCTATGAGATAGGACCTTACATCCTTTGCCCTTAATAAATGTTTGCTTAATTAAATGCCTTGACTAATATACCTATTGAGTTATAAAGACTTAAATGAAATGAAATGAGACCTCTTGATAGAATTGTCATATATGTGATTCTTTTTTGGCTGTTTTACTTTAGTGTCGAGTTTGAAACAAGGGGTTTCGACTTAAGGACACCTTGGATGGACTCTCGTGCCTTCTTGATAAAGTTTTTAATGGTTAGTAAACACGTCAGGGGTGATATAAGGTATTCTTGAGATGGGATCCTCGAGCATTATCTATTTTTACCTCTAGATGAGTGACATCGGTTCCCTATGGGAGACCCCTTGGATGGGATCAGAGGAGCGATTGGTTGAACCATGCCTCGAGAGAGATTCGGGCCCCTATGTGTGATACTGGGTACGAACTCGGAGGCTAGTAATTGAATTTTCTTTCCATTCTTTGAGTGACACATGAGACTTCATCCTTGGGTCACCACTTATGGACTCCTTAGAATTGGTCATATGGGGATCCCCTCAAGAGATATGTGGAAAGTCTTTTCAGATTGTCATGGATGTGCTCAAGGTGTATCATTATGTTTTATAAAGTATTTTCCAAAATTGAATTAAAGAAAAGGTAACTAAATTTTTTCAAATGAGAAGTGATTCCTTGGTATTAAAAAAATAGGGATGTGTCCTCCAAGTCCAATCACAAGCTTGGGGAACCCTCTCACATTTATCTCACCCACTTTACCATTTTATGATATATCAGTTCAAACATTTTGGATTAGGCCAAAGTAGGTAGATTAGGTAGGTGTCCAAGTGGAACCCAATACAATGATTTTAATTATGTAATTCTGGCTACATTTAATTACTATGGCACACTGTTTAATTTATAATGCATGTTATGGATTGGCCAGACACCTTGGGTGCCAGCCTATTGTGATTGTATCTCACACCCTGCTCAGGTGACTTTGGTACTTGAGTAGACTATATTGTTGCAGGTATGGACAAAGGAAAGCAACCAACTTTCAATGCTTGATTGACTTGCATTACTAGGATGAAGTTGGGAGCCGAAGACCGAACCTATGCTCAAGATGCTAGTCTTAACATTTCTTCCTTTTTTTTATATATTTTGATAGCATGTTGTATATGCTTTTATCCCCTACCCAATGCAGTATTTTGTATAGTTACATTACCATGACATGATCATTATATTATACCTTTTCATTATTCAACTTCCGCTTATAGTTTTTCTCTGCAGCATGATTACTTATTCCGTTTCTGCTATTATGTCTTGGTTATATATGATTATGCTGTTCTTATTATATATCTATCATTGCACTCCACTATGATTTATGAGGGCATAGTCTCCCCAAGGACACACCCTAGGCCCTCAATACTAGTCGGTAGCCTCTAGAGACCGGGGATGCGTGCTTGAGGTCTTGCGACCAACCATCTCGAAGCACCAGGGAGTGGCATCATGGGCGGGATTCTAAAACTTGCATCCAAACACTTTAAAGTATCTAACTTTAGGTTTTATGTTATTCCATAGTTCATAGGGTTTTTTTAAGAAAAGATCTTATTAAAATTCTATTCATAATATGAAAAGCTGTGTTAACAGCTTCTGCCAAAAAATAAGCAGGAAGACTATATTCATTCAACATATTTTTTTCCATTTCATGAATAGTTCTATTTCTTCTTTCTATAATTCTATTTCGTTGTGGTGTTCTTTGAGCAGAAAAGGTATGTTTGATACCTATGTCTTAGAAAAAAGAATTAAATTCTTGGTCCTAAAACTCTTCACTATGATCAATTCTCAATGAAAATATTTTAAAATCCTTTTAATTTTGAACAATTTTACAAAATCTTAAAAAAAAATAGAGAAAACATCATTTTTAAGTTTTAGAAAATAAACCCAAGTAAATATTGAAAAATCATAAAAAAACAAAAACATAAGAACTGCCAGCTAAGTTTGTTACTCTTAATTGTTCAAACAAATCAATGTGGATAAGTTTTAGATATTTGGATGTATCAACCTTGTTAATAGATTTGAAGGATGACTTGTGTTTCTTGCCTATTTTACATGCATCACAAAACCAATCCTCATCAAATTTAATGTTGGGAAAATCAGAAACTAAACGATTCTTAGATAATTTATATAAATTAAATATATCAGTGTCCAAATATCTTATTCCAAATCCAAGAATCATTTGGCTCATTTGTTTAACAATTTACTTTTTGTTCACATAGGAAATTAAGATCCAAGGTATAAACATTCTCAGTTATGGGTACTCTAAATTTAAGCAGTAAATCTTTAAAAAGAGTAAAAATTATTTGAGAAATCAACATAAAAACCATCATCACAAAGTTGAGAGAAACTTATCAGAATATGATTCAAACCTTGAACATATGTACTTTTTTTATTGAAATTTATTTTGGATTTCCAACTGATACAACTCCAACTATTTTTCCTTTTGTATTATCACTAAAGGTAACATGCTTCCATCTAATTTTTCTAATGTATGAAAATTGGAAGTCTCCACTATTGTGTCTTGAGATACCACTATCCATATACTATACTACATTTTTGTTCCTGTGACCTTTTTTCTAAAAAACATTTAAACAAGAGCTTGTTTTGGTGTCCTAATTTTCTTGGGTCCAACTATGTCAGCAAACAAAGATCTAGGTAACTAGATTTTACTAATTTTTCCAAAATTTATAGAACTTTCTTCAGACATATTTCTAGAAATAAAAGCCTTTTTTATTCCTATGATTTGGGGATTTCTCAAACAATAGTTATTATAGTAACAACATTTAATTCCACAATAAAAATAAGAGATATTTTTAGAACCATGTACAAAATAATTTCTATGCAAATTTTATTTTTATCCATTGTTTACTATTCCATATTTCTCCTTTTTATGAATATATTTACCAAGAATTTGGTTTATATATTCTTCTTCGTTAGTTAATATACTAGCATCACTTTTGAATGACTCTATTTCATTTTTTATCTCTTTAAATATGTTTTCATGAATAGTGCAGTTTGAGGTAGATTTGTTGAATTTTTATTTTATGTATTAGTGTTGTTTTAACATGGAATATTTTTCTTCTAAAACAAAATTATGAATGTTTTTTAGTGATTTATGTTTTTTACTAAAGATTCATAATTTTATTCAAGCATTAAATGGTAAGCAGCTAATTTACTATTATAATGACCTTTAGAATTAGAATTCGAAGAATAGTAAGATTTTACCTCTTTTTCTATAGCCATAAAGCATATATTTTCTTTTAGATTGCTTGGATATTTTTATGAATCACTTTTAGAAGTACTATTGGAGTCCTTAGAGACACTCCAAGTAGCCTACATAGATTTTTTTTATCTTTGTTCTCATTCGATAAATTTTTTATTTTCCATTTTTATTTTATATTCTTTTAGTTATGGAAAATTCGGTTTGATATGTCCCATTTCCTTGTATTCATAACATATAACTTCTTTAAGTCCTTGACCATATTTCTTGTAGGAATTATTGACGCCTTTATTCTTCTTATAAAATTTACTGAACCTTTTGTTTAGATGATCCAAATTCATTTCAGAATCTTAATATTATTAATAATTTGAGAGTACTGTATACTCTTGATTTCTTTTTGATTTTTTAACCAGTAACTTTAAGAGAAGTATTCTCCCTTTTTACCATCCTATGATATTCAGTTTCAGCTTTCATTTTTTACTTCATACATAATTTTCATTCTAATCAATTATTTCATCATTAGTTGTTTAAATGGTGTATATTGATGAATAATAGCTTATATTCCATTCCACTTAGAGGGTAAGACTCTCAAAACTTTTAAAGATTTATCTTCTTGTTTAATTGGATCTCCTAAGACAGCAACACCATTGACTATTTTCATCAATCTTCAATTCATCTGAGTGATGATTTAACCATCATACATTCTAAAAGTATCGAATTTCAGTTTTGCAGTGTTGTATCTTAATTTCCTGACATTTTCAGTTCCTTCATAAGGAACAATGATAGTTTGTGATATATAATAGGCAATTGTACATTGAGATACATAATTAAATTAATCTGGAGTAAGTATACATATAATAGAATTCATGGATCTTGAATTGACATCATACCCAGCTTCTTTAGCAGTATCCCATGTTTATGGTTTTCAGGTTTCTCATAAGATTTGAAAATCCTCATGTAAACTTTGAATCCAAGATTCTTTAAATAGATAATCATATGAGCTTTCTAGTATCCACAATTATTAGCATTAAAATACTCAACATGAATCATGGACACTCTTTCCTTTAGTTCTGTCATCGAAATCAATCTTCATATATACCTTTTACTTGATCTTGTTATATATTATCAGAAAACAAAATCACCCCTCTAATACAAATTGTTAAGTTGTAATAATATGAAGATACACTAGAGGGGGTGGGGGGTGAATTATGTTCTACAAATATTGAAAGATTCAATTTTTTTCTCTCTTCATGCAATTTGAATATATGCAACATTCTCTTCTTTAATAAAATTTATAAAGTGAAAAAATAGAGAAGAAGAACACAAAAATTTTTATAGTGTTTTTGGGTATAAAGATCCCCTAGCCCACTCCACCAAAACTCTCTCTATGAGCTTGAATATTTTCACTAGACAGGTCCTCTTATCATAATACCTAGACAACTGAGTACATATAGTTTGTCACCTTTACAATAAGGCTTTTATAGAGCCTTTTTATTCTTTTATAGAAAAAATATCCACAACATAGTCTAAGAAGCTAATACTCCACCAATGACTAAACACAAATATCCGATACTCTTTAAAATCAAGATTAATTAATTTGACTGAAAAACAAATTTAGCTCATAGTTAAAACATCAAATGAAAAATAACAGACCTTCTTCTTTTTAGAAATGAGTCTTTAAGAAATAAAATCTTCGAAGTGATCCAGGTTGCAAATGATATTCAAGAAATATACAAACAAAACAATATCAGTAGCAACAATGGATTAATAGTCACACAACACAAGATCAAAAAATGTATGTCTCTAAATTATATCTCTTCAGAATAACATAGATGTTGCATTCAAAAAAGTACCGCATCTGTAAATGATATAACTCTCGGTATTTGATAAGAGAAAATTGATTTCCTTTTGGTTGAACATATCCAAGAATATCGCCTGATAAACCATGAGTTTTAATTTCAAATGTTCAAATAAAGTCATAAATTCCCTTAAGAATATGATCAATTTTAATCTGTTTGACATGAGATTTTGAATTAGTCTTTAAGTAGTGATGCAAAATGGGTCCACGACATGTGGGCTTCGCAGGTATGGGGTGGATAGAGGGTGGTGCAGGCCTAAAAATTTTTATCATTAAGAGTGTGGGCTAATTTGGGTTGAGCACATGCAGGTGTGGGCCAAGGCGGGTTGAGCCTATGTGGGTGTGGGCTTACCCGCATGCCTTATTTTAAAAAAATTATTTTTTTAAAACATATGATTCTTTAAAATTTTAGTTTTTTTAATAAAAATCACGATTAAACCATGAAATATGATTTATCATCGTAATGGTCATACTAATTCATCATTCATTAACATGTGAATTCTAAATAGATATATATTTATTTTTTTAATATAACATTATAATATTTATATAGTAATTATTAGCCATATTCATATAGTGTGTCATCCCACCTCTCAAAAAATAGAACTCATCTCCCCTACACATGGTTTAAATTCTAAAAGAGATATTATAATCATAATATTTTTTGGGTCGATTTAATTCTTTATTATTTAATTTTATTTTGTTATTAAGAGAATTGGAAAGGACCTCATGGGAACCTTAATAGCCTCCTCTGAAACTAGTCTTTACGTGGAGAGTAGTCATTCATTCTCAGGTCCAACCATTCACATCACCACACAACCAAGATCACCATTCATCAACCCTCACCGACCACTCGCCTACTTTGCATCACATCAATTCACCACCACATCAACATTGCTGCATGCCACCATTAATCCATAGAAAAATATTTCATCACATCCCTTAAAATTGTAGCTATTTTCAATCGATACTTCTCTCCATAACTACCATTAAGAACAAGAAAAAAAATACAAAATTTAAATGATTATAAATAGTATTTTTTAAATGTAGGAAATCCCACAATATTATATGGGGTGGCGCAGGATTGGAATTTTTTGTTCGCATTATATGCGGGCTTATGCGGACAAACCCGCATGGGCTGAAACCCACATGGGCTCGACTCACCCCACTCGGCCCACCCATTTCACCTTACTATGTTTAGGATGATTTAAAGATATATTTAATTTTTGAGTGACCATTGTAGAAAATGTGGAAAATATATTAATTTTAAACTCCATCACTGATCAAGTCAAATGTAGGGTTAAATTTGAAATTATGGTTGACAACATATAGTTGGTCTTTAAAATGTTGGGTTATCGAACCATACGTTATTTTCTCAAACATAGGGTTGATTCTCAAACATACAATTCCTGATCCATTCTCTTACAATAGCATAGGGTATCCGATCCATACGTTCATTCCAAACATGGGGTTTAAGAACCATACGTTCCACTTATAAATGTAGGGTATGAAAAATGTTTCCATATCTAGAATACTTTAGATAAAAACTTTAAACCATAAAACATGATTAATTTCTCAAGAAATATAATCCTGAAAAACACTTAAAGTAATTTTATTAGTAAAACAAACTATTTGTAATTGGGTATTAATAATTTAACATTTCCTTATTTTGATAAATTATCTTCTCATCACATTTAATTAAATTCAATATTGTTTTAAAACATAATATTTCTCATTTTCATGTTTAATGCTTCAATTTTATTAATTTTTTTATCCTTTCAATAATAACTTTTGTTTTTAAGTGTCAAAAATTAAGCCTTCTATGCTAAGGCTCTAAGGCCGTCCCTACAACCATACTTAGGGGGACCTAGAGGTCAAACCCTGTGGGAGGTCCATCCTTGTATCCCACACAATGGTAGGGCCATTTATAGTTCATGATAAGGTCAACCGGGCCTGTGTATAAGGCCTACAGTTTTCATATAGGGTGGGATTGGTCACCTGCTAGGCCCGTGTATAAGGCTCGTCTATTGAATAGTTGGATATGGGTGCTGATCCGACCTTCTGATCCATCTAATCTCAACAGTTCATTCTTTATTCAATCTCCCATGAATTTTTATTTCTCTCACGCTTCTCCAGTTTATAATTTCATATCATCTTCTTCCTCATCTTTCTTCCTATCTCCATCATGTCGATGATTTTCACAAAAACACCAACCATTCAAACCAAGGTTTTGAATCCACGCCAAGATTGTAACACTTTTCTGACCTCTCCTTTCCATCGACAGTTGTTCACTGGTTCTCAAAAGGTAAATAACCTGTTCATCAGTGCCACACAACACATTTCTCATCCTTTTACTTTCGTTTCCACAACATGAACCTCAATTGTTTATTCTTTTTTACTTTCTCTCACTGGTTGATATGTTTGCTACCGTTGGAAGCCAATGGTAGATAATTTTCTATAATTGGAATCCAATAGTAGATCATTTTATATCATTGGAAACCAATGGTAGATCATCTTCTACCTTTGGACTCCAATGGTAGTTCATATATTCACCGGTAGATCTCCTATCGGTTGGACAATGGCGATGTAAGCTCCCTTTTTTGGATTCTTTGCTTCTTGTTTCTCTTCAGTGGCAGTAGCTTCTTTTCTATATCCCTTCATTTTTTATCTATCGTTGGACCTCTCTAATGATAGATAATATGTTTATCTACCGTTGGACTCCAATGGTAGATACCCTATTTTTCTACCATTGGACCACTCTAATGGTAAATGCCTTTTTTTTCTACCATTGGACCAATCCAATGGTAGATTTCCTGTTTTACTACCATTGGACCTCTCTAATGGTAGATGATCTATTTTTTATCATTGGATATCCAATAATAGATACACTTGTTTCACTAGTAGTATAATTTTCTACCGTTCTCTGTTATAATGGTAGATCATTTTTTCATCCACTGTTAGTTCAAATAATTTTTTCTAAAATTATAATTCTCAAAATTTTAATTTTTTTATTAAAATAAATATTTTAAACATTTTATCAACATTATACTAGAATATAATTATATGCTGTGTAAAAATATTTGTAAGAAATTCTTTATGTTCTTTTATACATGTAGAATATACATTCTTACAATGCTATGTTTTACTGAATTTTTAATTATCATACAAAATGGAAACTCATTCTTGTTATTTTAACTGTTTTATAAATATGTATTATATACAACTATTGTACTTAGTAGTTTCATTATTTTATTCTAATATTTCATGATGAAATAAAGAGTGAAAAATCTTTTTCATTATCAGCACAATGTTTACAATTAAAGGTAATGGTTTTATTATTTTATTAATATGTGATAACAAGTGGCATGCCGATATTGGATATATAGATGCTCCCAAATATCTTTGTTTTATTGAATCAAGATTAATATTTTGTAGATGCAATCAAGGTATAAAACAAATTTTTCTAAGATCATTTGAGAAAAAACAATGATACAATTTATACTGCTCTGAATTGATCAAGAAACTTATTCGACTTCGGTTCTTTTACTGTGATCACTGAAAATATTCACTGATTTCTTTTTCCACTATTGGAGTGATCAAAGAACTCAAGATGCACCAAATTTCTACATTATCTTCTTAGTTTTTGTTTAAATTGTTTCTTTAATTTCTCTGTTGCAATTATTCCTACCATCTGTTTATCCTCTAGAGTTTTGTTTAAGATTTTCCCATCCAAAAGCTATCTTATTGGGTTATTCATCCCATATAAAAGGAAGGTAGAGTTGTTCCTCCTAGAAAAAGGAAGTTAGGTTGTGAATCCTTCAAAATTAGTGGTTATACTACTAGGTGTGAAAAAGTTATGATTCTTTTGTATATAATTGGATTATCACTCCCTTTAAAAAGTGAGGATCTAGTTTATACCAGTATCCTCATAGAGTAGAGGATATTGATGAGAGGGCTAGGATCTTGGTTATCCGAACCTCTATAAAAACTTTGTGTGTTATCCATTTTTATTTATGCTACACTTTTAACACTGTTCTAACTATGATATAATAGTATTTTTTTTAATATTTTAAAATGGACTATTCAACCCTCTCTAGTAACTACTACCATACCAACCTAAAAATTGGTATCAAAATGTAGTTCTTTTTTAAGGACTTGGTTTTATTTATTTCATTATTTTTTTTGAAAAAACCATTATCCTAGACTTAAAAGTATAAGGAAAATATCCACTACTTTATTATGGAAAGTTAGGAATTCGAGACGTTGAATACCATCGGACCACCTCACTCTAATGTAAGTGACTATGTTTACTGGAAGGACAAAAGGAAGGTATTTCTTAAAAATATAGGTCTTGATTATTGGGTTATAATTTCAAAACCATATAAACTACTTGATGTTGATTTAGAAACTCTTATTGGTAATGATTCTACAAAATGAATTTTAAATTACAAAGTTATGAATTACATATATTTTTCTCTAAGTTGAAAATATGTATAATCATATTTTTTTTGTAAAACTGATTCTAACATCTAGATGAATTTATAAGTCACTCATCAAGGAACTGATAAGTTTTAGAGAACTAATCTAGGTATTCATAGAGTTGAGTTTTAAGAATTTATAATGAATGATCCAGAAAACATAAAAGAGATGTAAAATAGATTCACCAAAATTCTCAATAGTATGGTTGCAATCAGAGAGATAATGAATAATGAATCTCTCATAGAAATATTACTTGACATCTACCCAATAAATGACATTCAAATAAAGTTTCTATTGAATAAATTAAGGATTTCACTAAATATTCAATGGATGAGTTGATATGATCACTTCTTCAATACAAGTTGTAAATGAAGAACGAAAATGCTGATGATCATGATAAAAGGAAAGGTATAACATTTAAATCTAATATAAATTTTATTTTTAATTCTTCTGATTCTGAGTTACAACAAAGTGAGAAAGATGAAATTGAAAATTTCACCAAAGGAGTTTGTAAGTACATGAAGGGTAAGAGAGGATTTAAGAAGCGTTCCAGAAGAGAACGTCAAAAGGATGATGGAAAGGGTAGTAAAAGAGGTAAAAGTGATAAATATGATGTTTCCGAATTAATATTCTATGAGTGATGGAAGAAGGGACATATAAAATCAAACTATCCCAAATTGAAACAATATGGAAAAGAAAAGTAATACATGAAGGAGAAAAGAAAGGCATATCACGCAGGATGAAGTTGTACAAAAGAGTCAGACTCAAGTATTGATGGTTTTGAGAGTGAAAAATAATATTCTAATCTATGTTTGATGGATACAACTATAAATAAGGTACACTCTAATTATATTTATAGTTATAGTTATGAATCTAATATTGAAAATGAAGTTAAAGAATTAACTGTTCAAAATGAAAAATTTCAAAGTGATATCTTGAGAATGGTTGAACAATATAGGGAACTATAAAGATAAAATAAGATGATTAAAGAAGAAAATAAAAAATTTAATGTTTATGTTTTAATTAATATAGAAGAGAAAAAGGTTTTAGATTATGAGTTCTTAAAAGTTAATGATGAGAATATGAGAATGAAATATTTCATTTCAAAAACCGATGAAAATCATGATAGAAGATTTAAATTAGTTTTTTATTATTTAGATAGAATTAAAAAATAATGTATGAATCTTAAACATGAAAATAAGAAATTAAAAAGTTTTAGATCATGTTCAAATGTGAAAATATGTGATGACTTGGAAGTTATTCAAAAATAGAATAAAAACCTTAAAAACAAAATCACCCAATTAAAGGAAACCCTATATATATATTTTTTTCCATTACAGGAAATATTTGATAAAATAATGGATATGAAAAATCCCAAAAATAATAAAATAGGTTGTGGTTATAATAATCAAGTTCCTAAGATGTATAGAACTACTTTTTTTAAAAGCACTAAATAATCCAAGTGGTTTGTTGAAGTTGAAATTACTATCAATTAGTTAATAAGATAAAAGTCAATGATTTTGTAATATGATGATTGTTTGAAGTGACTTTAATGGAAATGATAGTGTCAAAGGAGGACACATTGTTTAAAACATTTTTTTGGAAGATTTAAATATGCCATCCAAAATGAATTTCTTATTGCATGAATAAATATGATGATTGCAGAGGTGTTCTTAAGTCCGAAGACTTGAGAAAATGATGCACAATGTATAAAAATGTTTTAGGAGAGGCCATTCACAAAGAGGATTTGATATTTGTAAAAAAGGCCATGCATTAGGGGAATTTGATATTTTTGATTCAATTTTGAATATGGATTAATATTTTTAATGAAGTGTAGTTAAAAAATTAGCACCAACCAACCAGCCTAGAGGGATTGCAGCCACTACTGAGGTGGGAAGTCGACTACCTAGCCATAGTCGACTTCCCACCTGTGTAGGCCCTCTATACACACCCATGATTCCACACACCAGTTGGTGTGTGGCGGCATGGGTGTGTATAGAGAGCCTACATAGAAGGCTCACATAGGAGCATCAGAACCACCATCATGCGGGGCGACATGATAACAGATGGGGGCACATGCACGGGGTGGTGCCAATGCTATATGTGTTTATTCAATAACAATTTATACTAGTTTGAGGAGCATCTTGTATTATAATGGGGTGAATAACTTGAAGATGTTTCAATGTGGTACACCTTTTTACAATGTAGATCTGCTTTTAAAAACATGGATTTAAGATGAGCCATCAGATTAGAGCATCTTGGTCGTTCGATCACCCAACCATGTTATCTCCCACCTCGAGTTCATCTAAGAGATGTTTTTAATTGAAGTTTTCCATACCACATCATTTGAGAGATCGAAATGAGATTCTAATCATCATTAGAGTAATATGATGATTCCTTAGTGATCAAAATCACTATGAAACTTCATTTTCTTAAAATTAGGATGAACAAACTGAGGCTTTAGTGTGTGCAGAATATTGATATATTGGTGACGATATTCCTAAATTGTCGGGAAACCGAGGCGATGTGCTTAAGGTAGTTGGCGTTCTTGAGTTGAGTTGGTGATACATTTCTATAAAAGGAGAGTCAGGGTCAAAGTTGTGTGTGTCTATCATTTTTGGTGAGAATCTCTCTTTTCTAAAGAAACAAAGAATCATGAGCTCACTGGTTTGTGAAAGAAAAAAGGTTTCATGCGGCTATTGTTCAGATAAAGGAGAAGAAAGATATGAACAAAATACATGTTCATTTCACACTAGTGTTGCTTCATGAAGAACAGTGTTTGATGAAGAAACCAATATAACATGATCTATTATGCTTATATCTACTGGTTTTTTCATGAAAAAATTGCGGTTTTGCGTAATAATGTATACTAGCACTGCATCTCATGAAGAATCCCTTTCACACACCGAGTTTATGCTCCTTTGGGTTTGCATGCATGATAGAAGGAGTTCATTTTATCAAGTTTTCATACACTATTATTCCTTGAATAGAATCTTATTAAGAATAAGATAATAGATAGTGCTTGTGTGTACATATCTATTGCGTGAAGGGGAAGTGTGCACGAGGTAGTATCAATACATTGTACGCATGCACATTTATAACACCCATGTATTGAGAAACAGATAGTGTGTGTATGAATAGTGTGTGTGAAAAGAATGAAAAATATAGGGTATGTTGTGCATGAATGAAAAGTGTGAAAAAGGCCATGTGTGTGGTTGGGTTTTTATGCAAGAAGTGTGGATAGTTAGTGTGTGTATACAAAGTAAGTGTGAAGAAAAGGTGGGCAGTGTGTTTCATACATCTTTGTGTGAAGAATTTGTGGGGTACATGTATAGAATACACATGCTTGTGAGAATATTCATGCATGAGAATAATTGAGTTGTGTAATTTTTGAGCAAGGCTGACAGTTAATCAGAATATTAAACTGAGTGGACTTG
Organism: Viscum album; assembly: GCA_963277665.1. Classification (NCBI taxonomy): domain Eukaryota; kingdom Viridiplantae; phylum Streptophyta; class Magnoliopsida; order Santalales; family Viscaceae; genus Viscum; species Viscum album. The sequence continues at coordinate 175,288,246 of OY728123.1, forward strand.
AAGCAGAACAAGGCCAATAGATCACCACATCAGAAGTCAGTGGAAGTTGAATACCTATTCAAAAGAGGTATTCATTAAATAACAAGCAGGATTCCAGTATAAATAACATGATCTTTTTTGGATATAGCTTAACTAATGGGAGTCAGTATAAAGAACACTAGTGGGATTCAAATCTAAAGATCACATTAGTAGATGGTCCACAGTAATCCTTGGTGATCAAGCATTATGGGAGTTTTTCTATTAATAATTTCAGGTGATTTTCTATAATTTTAATCACATTGCTTATTACTAGTGGAGAATCCATGTCTTTTATTATCCTAAACATAGCAAGGAAGTAGTCACCCACATTGGGGATGGACCTTGTAAAAATCCATGTGTTGTTTTCATTACTTTCAGTTGTTTGCATATGAGAAAAGTTAGACTCAAAAGAATGATGGATAAATATCTTAACCAATCATATAGGTTGATTTGAAAAGGATAAATTGTAAAAATTTCATCACTGATTCACCCCTCCCCCTCTTAGTGATATATTAGAACCTGGACTCTTCAAGCACAAATGGTAATATTTTAAATGTTACTTTCTTTAGATGTAAATTAAAAGGGAATTATGCAAATGAATGTTATTTAAAGTTTACCCAGTATTTAGGCTATACTAAGTATTTAATTTCAAAAAATCAATATTCTAGATTACCCTACAATAAATGTCTCAAATCTATATGGGTACCTAATTTTTTTCTACTAATCCAGTTGTTCCCAAACTAGTATGAGTGCCAAAAAAACAATCCACTTGATTTGATTTATAGGAAGCCTGCCTGAAGAGTTCCAAATTCACATGGTATATGGACAATGGGTTCTCAATGCACACGAATGGTGAAATTTATAACTTTTATCTTTTAATTCTTATGATAGAGGAACTGCCACTTTCAGTGACAACTATAAAGGTATGGTTAAAGGTTTTTGAGAAGTAGGTATATTAACTTTTTTTATAATTTCTAAAGTAATTTTTGTAGATGGTTTAAAACATAATTTAATTAGAATATCACAACTTTGTGATTATGTTATGAGTGTAAAATTTGAATACAATAAGCGCATTGTTTATAAAGATAATACAATTTTATTTTATGATAATAGAAAAGAAAATATCTATTATATTGATTTTTCAGAACTAAGCCAACAGAATGTAAAGTACTTAAATGCTCTAGATACAGATCACATTTTGTGGCATAGAGGGTTGGAACATATTTATCTTCGACAGTTGTACATGTTGGATAAACATGAACAAGTTTTGGAACTTCCAAAATTCATTACATGTAAGTATTATCTATGTGATTCTTGTTTAAAAGGAAAGCAACACAAAGGGTCATTTAGATCTATTAATGTGGTTAATACTTCTAGAGGCATAGAAATGCTTCATCTTTATTTATTTGGACCCATGAGAACTGCCAGTTTAGCTTCTAAAAGTTACGTGTTCATAATTTTAGATGATTTCAGTATATTTACTTGGACTATTTTCTTATCTCATAAAAGTGAAACCTTAAACAAGTTTTTTATTTTTTGTAATCAAATTCAAAATAAAAAGGTCATTTAATTTCTTCTATTAGAAGTGTTAAATAAAAAGAAATTGTTAACTTAGAATTTGAAAATTTCTATGAAACTAAAGGATATTTTCATAATTTTTTCACCCCTAGAACACCACAACATAATGGTGTTATAGAGGAAAAATCGAACCATTCAAGAATTGGAAAGAACAATGCTTAATGAATTCAATATTCCAACATATATTTGGGTTGAATCAGTTAACATTTCTTTTTTATATCTTAAATAGAGTTTACATAAGATACTTGTTAAAGAAAAATCCTTACAAACTGTTTAAGAATAAGAAACCCAAAATTGGTTATTTTAATATTTTTCCTATAATGTGTATATTTTAAATGCAAAATATAATCTAGAAAAATTTTATTCTAATAGTGATTAAGGTATATTTTTAGGATACTCTAATAAAAGTAAGACTTATAGGGTATATAATAAGAGAACAATGACAATGGAAGAATTTGTGCATGTTAAGTGCATTGAAAATAATGAAAAAGAAGTATTGATTCTGTTGATAATGTTGAAGAATTTAATGAATTAAATTTTGATGAAGATAAACCTAAAAATGATAATGCATCGGTTTAGGGAGATCATATATCGACTCAATCTAATAATTCAGTTTAGAAAACTCAAAAAGTTCACTCTTTAGGAAATGTTATAGTAAATTTTGAATATGGAATTTGGACTAGAAAATCCATTTTAAATTTTTATACTAATTCTGTCTTTGTAGCTGATTTTGTGCCTATTAATATTAAAGAAGCTTTGAAATATTCTAATTGGATTAATGTCATGCATGATGAACTTTGCCAATTTGATAGAAATAAAGTTTGAAATTTAGTTGAGTTCCCTAAATATACACTATCTAAAGGAACTAAATGGGGTTTTTAAAATAAATTGGATGATTCTAGTAATATAATTAGAAACAAGGAAAGATTAGTTACCCAATGTTAACATTAAGAAGAAGGAATTGATTTTGAAGATTCATTTTAACTGGTTTCTAGATTAGAAGTTATTCAGCTTTTATTAGCTTTTGAAAGTTTTAAAAAAAATAAACAATTTCAAATGGATATAAAAAGAGATTTTTTAAATGGTGTAATTTTAGAATAATCTTATGTTAATCAACCAACAGTTTTTGAAAATAATGAATTTCTAAATCATGTTTTCAAACTGTTTAAAGCTTTGTATGGTCTTAAGAAAGCTTCTTGATCTTGGTATGAAAGACTAACAATGTTTTTATTCAAAATGATTTGTTAAAGTTAAGGTTAATCTGACCTTATTTATAAAGAGAGTTTCAAATGATATAATGATTATATAGATTTATATTGATGATATTGTATTTGGATCTACAGATGACAAAATTATTAAAGACTTTTCAAAATTAATGACAAATGAATTTGATATGAGGCTAATGGGGGAAGTGAAATTTTTTCTTGGTTTACAAATTAATCAAAGGAAAGATATTATTTTATTAAATCAAGTTAAGTATTCCAAAGAACTTGTAAAAAGGTTTGGACTTGATTCTTGTAAAACCATGAGAAACCCTATGAGCATTAATTCTAAACTGGATATGGATGAATCTGGAAAGTATGTTAGTGATAAATTGTATAGTCTTGATAAGAAGACTTATATATATTACTACTTCTAGACCTAATATTATGTTTACTATCTTTACGTGTTCTATATTTCAGTATAACCCCAAATAAATTCATCTTAAATTTTATGAATAATTAGATATATCAAGGATACAGTCTCTACTGGTTTATTCTATTCCAATGAAAACTAATTTGATTTACTATCCTACCATGATTCTAAATTTGGAGGTTATAGAGTTGACTGGGAAAGTACTATAAGTACACATCATTTTTTAGGTAAAATTTAATTTGATTGATTTATAAGAAAAAAAATTCATTATATTTATCAAAATATAAGGTTGAATACGTGGTTTCTACTAGTTGCTGTTCATAGATTCTATAGATTAAAAAAAATCTTTATGATTTTGATATTTGTTTAGAAAATGTTTCTATTTTCTCTGATAACTCTAGTGCTATTTCAATTTCTAAAAACCCTCTTTAATAATCTAGAACAAAATACATAAATGTTAGATTTCTCTTTCTTAGGGACCATATAAATAAAGGTGATATATGTTTAGAATTTTTCCCTAATAAGAAACAACTAGATGACATTTTCACTAAACCCTTAGATTCTATTAAATTTGATAAAATGAAATTTGAATAGGGTATTCCAGAAGCTTAAAATATATTCTTAATATAAGTTAATGTTTTGATAAATCTTTTCATTTCTTTTTAAATATCTTTGTACATGCATTCTATAATCAAAAGTTATTTTTCTTTCTATTCTACTCTGATTAATTCTAATCAGATCACATTTTTCACTTGAATTCTGCAACTTTCTCTTATTTTTTATATCAATTCACTATTCTATTACTTTTAAGAAATTATTTTAATGAAAAATGGAAACTAATTTAAACATTTATTTTTATTTCATTTTTTTGATACATTTCAAAAAGGGGGAGAATGTTTTTTGAATATTTAATAAATGATTTACAATGTTATTTTGAAAATTTAATAAATATTATTTTTTGTAATTTACAAAAAGGGGGAGATTGTTCATAATTGAGTATTAATACTTTAACATTTACTTATTTTGATAAATTATCTTTTCATCACATTTAATTAAATTCAATATTGTTTTAAAACATAATATTTCTCCTTTTCGTGTTTAATGCTTCAATTTTATTAATTTTTTTATCCTGTCAATAATACCTTTTTAAAGTGTAAAAAATTAATCCTTCTATGATAAGGATCTAAGTTCATCCCTACAGCCACACTTAGGGGGACCCAGAGGTCAACCTCCATGGGAGGTCTAACCTTGATGGCTACATAGAGGCAGGGCAAGGCATAGTGCATGCTAAGGTCAATCGGGCCCGTGTATAAGGCCCACGGTTCGCGCATAGGGTGGGCTTGGTTCCCTGCTGGGCCTATGTATAAGGACCATCTGTTGTATAGTGGGTTGTGGGTGCTGATACCCCTATAAAATCTTGGGGAGTGGCTATCGTGAGTTATATGATACACTGCACACTTAACCTGATGTGTTCCCGATGTGGGGCAAATTCTCTTTTACTATTCATATTTTTTTAAAACATAAACATGATCTCGATTATTCGATCTATTTGATATCAACCGTTAATTATTTATTCAATCTCCCGTATTTTTCTATTTATCACATGCTTCTCAAGTTTTTAATTTCATATCATCTTCTTCCTCAACCTTATGACTATCTCCAGCATGCCGAAAAGTTTCATAGAAATTCTGACCATTCAAACCAAGATTTTGAATCCATGCCAAGATCATGGCACTTGCCTGACCTTTCCTTTCCACCGATGGTTTTTCACTAATTCTCAATAGGTAAATAACCTATTCATCAATGTCACACAACACCCATATCATCCTAACACTGTGGTTTCTGCGGAATGAACCTCAATATTTTATTTCTTCTTCACAGATTTCTCTCATTGGTTGATATGTTTTCTACTATTGGAATCCAATAGAATATAGTTTTCTACCATTGGAATAAAATGGTATATCATTTACTACCATTTTAATCCAATGGTAGATCATCTTATACCATTATACTCCAACGGTACTTCATCTAGTTACCAGTATATCTCCTACCAGTTGGATAATGACGTCGGCAGTTCCCTCTTTTGGATTGTTTGGTTCTTGTTTCTCTTTGGTGGTAGTAGCTTCTTTAATGCATCTCTTCATTTCTTAATTAACATTAGATCTCTCCAATATTAGATACTTTGTTTATATATTGTTGGAATCCAACAGTAGATACCCTATTTTTCTATTGTTGGACCTCTCCAACAGTAGATGCCCTATTTTACTACCGCTAGACTCTCTAATGGAAGACTCCCTGTTTTTCTTCCATTGAACCTATCCAATTGTATATGAAATGTTTTTCTACTATTGGATATCCAATGGTAGATACTCTGTTTCACCATTAGAATAATTTTCTACCGCTCTCTATTTCAATGGTAGATCATTTTTTCATCCACCGTTAGTTCAATTTTTTTTAAAAAAAATTATAATTCTCATATTTTTAATTATTTTTTGTTAAAATAAATATTTTAAATGTTTTATAAAATTCTTCTAGAATATAATTATATACTATGTAAAAATATTTTTAAGAAAATTTTTATGTTCATTAATACATGCAACATATACATTCTTACAATGCTATGTTTTAATACATTTTTAATTTTCTTACAAACTGGAAAATCATTCTTGTTATTTTAACTATTTTATAAATATGGTTATATAAAGTTGTTATTATTAGTAGTTTGATTATTTTATTCTAATATTTCATGATGAAATAAAATGCGTGAAATTTTTTTCATTATTAGCGTAGTGTTTACAATCAAAGGAAACAGTCATATTATTTTATTAATATACACTAAAAAGTGGAATGAAAATATGTATATACTCTCGAAGATCTTTGTTTAAATGAACTGAGATTAATCTTTTGGATATGAAATCAAGGGATAAAACAAATTATTCTTAGATCATTCGAGAAAAAAATATGATACAATTTCTACTACTTTGAATTGAACAAGAAAATTCTTCAACTTCTGTTATTTTTTTTGTGATCACTAAAAATATTTATCGCTTTCATCTTCCACCACTAGAGTGGTCAAAGAAGCTGAGCTGCACCAAATTTCTACATTATTTACTCAGATGTTATTTTAATTATTTCTATTATTTCTCTATTGTAATTATTCATACCATATGTTTTTCCTCTAGAGTTTTGTTTATGATTTTCTGATCTAAAAGCTATCTCATTGGGTTATTCCTTCCATATAAAAGGAAGTTCTGGTTGTTCCTTCCAAAAAAATGATGGTAGGTTGTGAATCCTTCAATAGTTAGGGGTTATACCACCAAGTGTGAAAAAGTTTTGTTTATTTTCCATGTAATCAGGTCATTACTCCCTTTCAAAAGTGAGGATCTAGTTTATACCAATATCCACATATAATAGAGGATATTTATGAGAGGAATAGGATCTTGGTGATCCAAACCTCTATAAAAACTTCATTTGTTATCTGCTTTTTATTTCTACTACACTTTTAACACTATTATAACTCTGATATAATGGTATTTATTTAAATATTTAAAAGTGGACTATTCATCCCCCTATAGTCACTACTACCATACCAAGGGACCTAACACAAACAAGAGTATTTATGATCATCAAAATCAACAAGATTCATAAAGTATTATTGAAAAAATACATGACCAACATTAACCTTGAAAAAATAGGAGCTATATAAGATTATATATTTATTTGGAAGTTGTGTGAGATTACCATCACATCTATGAAGCTACGTATGAATAAGTCCAGTTAATATTAGTAAACTCTTCATGCTTCTAAAGGATGAAGGCTAGATATGAATCAATACCACATGTAAAATATATCTAAATTTATGAACACTGTGTGTGATTAACCCTGGAGTTTCTTGAAGTCATATCCATGAATTAAGAAATTTTGGAGATACAGTGAACAACATAAAGACCTAGAGATGTAAAAATGGCTCACAATACATGTTTAAGGTGTTATAGATATTAGGTTGGTCAAAGGATTAACTAAAATGGGAAGATGATGAGTACCACACCATGAAGGATTCTTCATTGGTATTTCAAAATCCATGTAAAAAATAAGGAGGCCTGTAAAAAGAATTTTGGAATTCGGTTTGGACCTCGATTGAGATTAACTAGTTTTTAAATAAGTATAGATAAAATGGTGGAAGGATTATGTACGGATAGTCAAAATAGGAAACTATAAAAGCACCATGTTGTAGAGAAATTCATTTCAGTGTCATGTTTCTAATGTTGAATAGGAAATGGGTAAGTGAGCATGGATGAATCTATTTCAATGGGTATTTTTCTTGTATAATTATTATGTCATGATTATTGTTGTGCCACACCATGGTTGATATGATTTGGTAAAATTCATCATTTAAAATGACTGAAATAATTAAGATATGGAAGTACTTTTATCATAGAGTTCAGAGCACATTTCTGAGAAGGATCCCAAAATGGGTGTTTCGGATGTGGCCACACCATGGTGGGCTAAAACCTGGAGAAAATAAAGAAATAATTTTGAATTCAAATTTTGAGATCCTAGAGAAATATTTTATGTTTTAATTCAAATTAAATAGTTTTGTTTGTCTATACTAAAATAACATGGGACATATGGAATGGTGATGGACTATTGAGGAGAATGAAATTTATTCTACTCCATGAATCAAATATGGAGGTTTTTAAAGATACTATCAAAATTTATTAATTATGGGGAATGTAGAGTGCTAAAGAAATATTGAATATTTGGATTGTAAAGAAAATAAATAACTTGAAAGATATATCAAGAATAGGGGAAAATGATAAGTGATCCTAGAATAAGAAGGTAATTAAAATGATACACCTAGTAAATTAGAAGAAGAAAAATAAGAAGAATGGGACAAGATTTCATTGTTATATCTGGTATATTAAAGAGTTTATGATGGATTATAAAAGTGATAATTCTATTTTGGAATTATCTTCACCAGGTAGATTTTTTCACTATTGTTTATATGTAGAAGAAAAAGTATTTTTCCTCACACTAAGAGGAAAATCTCATCCAAAATTGAAAGTGGAAGATAAAGATAAAACCACCAGATTGAGGAGTTGATCAAAAATGGTTTAAAGAAGTGGAAGTGAAAAAAATTAGATCTTAAAGTCATATAAATCCTAGAGTTATGATGTGATCTAATTCATGTTGAACATGGAGATACCCCCATGTTTATAAACTATTTAAGAACTTCTATGAAGTAGTGCATGGTGGAGTAGGATATGGAGTGCCCCTTGAGTTAGGATCTCAATAATTGAACATTTTAAAAAATTATAGAATTGTAAAACATTGAATGAGTATCTATATTTGAAAACTATGAATGCGTAAGAAATAATGGAAAAAGGAAAATTAAACAAATATGATTTAAAATCAGATGAAATTAGTTCAATTCAAAGTTCAATTCCTAATAAAATAAATTCTTCATTATCTATAAGGATTTTTCTTAATATATTTCCCTCATGGTATATCCTAAAACCATAAAATACCCCACTTATACCATTTTATAAGTAGAGGACTAACACTAAACTATAGTAAAATAACTACATTTCCTATTTGAGTGATTATAAAAGTGTTTACCTACCACTGAATACAAAGATAAAAATCAAGATTAACTATAATAAAACTCTCCACTAAGTAAACGAAATTTAAATATAAAATAAAGTTTTATTTAACACTCAAATAATCATACTTAATACACAACACACACTCAATTTTTCAAAGTGTTTCATCACATATTATTTAACTAGATAAGAAATGATGGAAAAAATCAACATTAGTTATGTTAAATTGCTTGCTGTTTTCAGAAAAAATCAATATTAGTTTTGTTACCTATAGGTAGAGATAAAGATGTAATATTTAAAATTTTCCTATAGTGAAGAATATAATTGGCCCAAGGTCATCACTCAGTAGCTTCAATGGCGTTCACTTCATTATAACTATTGAGAATGTTAAAAGAATTATTATAAAGATGAACCACCAAATAATAATCAGAGTTTAAAGAATCAAATTTTTCACTATAAGAAAGATCCCCAGATTCCATGAGCTCACCTTTAGCTTGGGGATGATTATGGAACATATATATTTTTACATATAAAACTAACATCTAATAATGATACATCTTGGTCTTGTTTTCTCATACCTTAAGCTAAGAAAAATTGAAACAATATTGACATATAAACTTATAAATTGTATTAATATATAATTTGTATAAACATACAAACAATATTAACATATAATATTATAATAATATAAACTATATCAATATATAAATACATATATAAACTATTTATAAATTTTAAACTATTTATGTTAATATAAAAAACATTTAAATATTTTTATATGTTTATTTAGATGTTAATTTGTTTAATAAAATTAAAATATAAACTTTATGGATTTTATAGCCTGAATTTTTTAAAAAATATTACCATATAAGATGAAAAAATTCAATAAAATTTACATATAGAATCATATTTTTATGAAATTTTTTAAAATAGAATCACTAAAACATCAATAACTAAATAGAAATATAAAGTGAGAGGAATCTCTTTGAATGAATTTTTAATATAGAAGTATATGATAGATTCAATAAATTATTACATATTGTTAGGTACAATGATGACATTGATATATTAGTTGAGTCATTTGTTCAAGATCTTGCATGAGAAGAAGCACACTATAAGGAAATAAATGGTAATGTCAGATTAAATGACTACTCATATTATGGACATAGGTGGATGTAAGCAGCTAATAATCTTCACTCTTGTTAGATGATCCCCATTATTATACTTGTGAATGTAAGCAATTCATCCTCAATATTACACTGAAATCAAGAAAAATATATATATAAAATAAAATTATATAACTATTTTTTATGAATTAACACCAAAGCATTAGAAAACCATTTAAATATGTATGAAATGCTCAAATACTAAAACTTAAACCCCATATTGAAATATGAAAGGAAAAAACAATAGAATCACACCTCACTAATAAATGTGTTCACATAAGAAAAAGAGAATCATGCAATAATAAAGCATTGTACTTGAAACTACCATTAAAAAATAAACATATTAATAGAAACCAAAATTACCATATCAGTGAAAACAAAAATATGATAACTGATTAGAAATAATCTTTTGACTTAGATTTTTTTATCACAATAAATGTGTCATCCAATGAGGTATTCAACAAACACTAGGTAACATGGATTGAACTATCAATGGAAAATAAATATGCATTAATTTAAAATGGAATCTATTTTACAACATTCAAATTGGTTAGTATACTATGATAATAACTTCATCCAGTGAATAATGATGTTGAATAATGTTGATTAACCTATCTTTGTTTTGTAGGACAACATAATTTTAAAACTTCTTATAACACTCATATTATAGTTTTTGAAAACTGCTTATCTCAAAATAAAATTCACTACTATTTTTTTAATAGAAAACAATTTAAAGTCCAAAAGAAAACCAATTGAATGAATAAAAAAAACCTTGAACCCATTAAACTCATATATAATGTATCATAATAAAAAAATACATGAGTTTGGTCTGAATCATCAACTGAACATTTCAAGCATAAAACTCTAACAAAAAAATAAGGCATCAAAACATAGAAATTCAACACAAAGAAATGACCTTGAAAAAATGTATTTGGATTTCATAAGAATACATTTGGTACCCTCCACCAATTATATTAGATTCAGTACCAATATAAAATCTACCATGGTCCATGATAACATTAAATATAAACTCTAAATGAAGTTTCATGTAATACTAAACATGTAGGGAAAAAAGTGGCATTGGTTTTCTTATTTATTTATAATCATAAAAAGGTGAGCTCTTTTATATTAGTGACCATGATTATTTTTCACCATTTGGGAGAAATATATTACATTTTAAAATGAAGGATTCTTAAAAATAATAACATGAAATGCGTAATCTACTTGGGGTTTTTAAGTGGTTAGTTTTTTTAAATTCTTATAAAAGCAGTGGTGGTGAACAAACATAAACATGTAGAAAACAAACTATCATGGTAATAATGAAACATTTAGTTGAAATAAATAATGATTATGTCCACATGAAACATATATCGAATCTTCTACCGATACAATGGTCTTGTTCCAAAATAGAATAGGTAAACATGTTGTTATGAGAGTTTTAGAAGCTTAAATATGTTAAAAGTAGAGGAAGTACATGCAGGTGGTTGGTAAAAACCATTCAATTATGTTTAAATCAGAAATTTTAGTGAAATTATAAGAGAAAGGACCTTCATGTGTGGAAAATCACCTCGAGCTAATGATTATTAGGGCATAATGAAAAAATAAAGGACTAAACAAAAACATGAATAAAATATGAAAAAATAAAAATGAAATATAACTTTTGATTAATCAGAGGATCCTTCAACAAAAATGAGGATGGTGAAAAAAAATCATGTGGATGAAGTAAGAAGACTAACTGTGAGGAGCGGGGGGAGTATGGTTTGCAGAAAAGTAGGGGTCACCCCATATAGGTCCCACTCATGGAAGGTATCGGCTACAACACTCATGCGTGGTTCACTCAAAAAAGGGAAAGGGTTTGATCAACACATAGAAAGGAGGAGGACTCAGCTGAACCACTCATGTGTGGTCCACTCATACAAGGAATAACATTTGTCTAACACACCAAATGGAGTAATAATTCTCGAAGAAGGGGATAAAGGAGGGGAGGAATGCATGTTGAAGAGGATGGGAGGAATCCTGTGAGGGAAAGAGGAACTGAATGGAGAAGACAACGAGGATTGGGGATCAGTCAGGCGATGGTCGATAAGGGAAAAGGGATCAAGGAAAGGGATTGGCATGTGGGTGGTTAGGAGAGGAGCTCCATGCAGGGGTTAAAAAATTGGGAATCCTATTACCACGGGAAGCTTTTCCTATGTATTTAGACAACATATTTCTATGTTTTTTATATAATAATGGATATATATATACCTATACCCATAGAACTATTAAACTGTGGATATAGGTCCATGGATATATGTCATTTTTCTAGTACTATATTTTCTTCACAACCTAAGAGATTCTTGAGTTTCATTGTTAATTATAATATGATCAATAGTGAGAAGTCTCTTTCATAACTTCTTACTTTGATTCAATAAGTTGATAAAGAAACAGGGTGTGGAAAACCCATTATCCTTATGATAAATACAAGAAAAAGAAAAATACTCCAAGTCCCACTCTAAGTATAAGGTTCTCAAGTACCATCCTTCCAAGAAAAGAAATATCCAAACAAAAGCAAAGGAAAAAATTTGTAGTGTGTTTTGTATGTGGAAAGCTATGCTATTTGAAGAAGAACTGCACCCAGTTTAAGAGGAAAGGGGAAACTCAAAGTGCATTTGTTATCGAGTTCAATCTTTCTATATCTATACATTATGTATTAAATATATCTTTTAGTGCTCATATATGTATCTAAATGCAAGAACCAAGTAGATTTCAGATGATTTCCATAGGAGAGTTGGATCTTTGAGGAGCCAATGAAGCGTGAATTGCTACTTTGGATATAGGAGACTACTGAATTCCATTTTCAACATGAATGATATTGGTTTTAAAATATTTTTATTATATAACAAATGTTACTAAAAACATAATTTTTTCATCCTATCTAGATAGAGTCGGTTTTATTTTCAAGTTTGGAAATAAGATCCATTTATTTTAAATGGATAACATATGTTATGGTATAATGCATTTAAATAATAGTATTTATGTATTAAATTATGAAAAATAATCAATGAAAATTGATAATAATTCAAATTCACATGACTCATTTCACACTTAGTTATGGAATCATCACCTTGGTCATGTAAATGAAAGGTATCTGAAAAAGATTTATCAAGATAACATTTTAGATTTTTTGAACTAAAGCCACTTGATAGACATATCACTTGTTTATAAGGAAAAATAACCCAGACACCTTTTGGTGGGAAGGGTGAAAGAGCCACAAATATTATAGAATTTGTACACATTGATGTGTACAGAACTTTTATAGTAGAAGCTAGAGGTGGGTATTATTATGTCATAATTTTTGCTGATGACTTGAGTACATATGGTTGTGTCTAATTTATGGGGTATAAGTATGAATCATTTGAGAAATTCAAAGTGTTCAATAATGAAGTAGAGAATCAATTTGGAAAGAATATAAAGAATCTTAGATTTGATTGAGGAGGTGAGTATCTTAACAAAGAGTTTATTAACTTTCTATAGGAGTATGAGATTATATCTCAACTCATTCTACCTTATACATCATAGTGGAATGATGTCAGCGAAATGAGGAACCGTACCTTACTAGACATGGTAAGGTTGATGATGATTTATGAAAATATTCTATTATCCTTTTGGGTATATGCATTACATTATGAAATAAACACACTAAACTATGTACCAATCAAATGGGAAAAAAATATTCCCTTTGAGTTATGGAATAGAAAGAGATCTGTTTTATAATATACTCATGTATGGGGTTGTGAGGTGTTTGTTATGGTCAACTTTGGAAATAAAATCACACCCCTAGCATAAAGTGTACCTTTATAGGATATCCCAAGGAAACTATGGGATATTATATATATAAAACCTTAGATAATAAAGTAATAGTGTCCAGACATTCCATTTTTCATGAGAGGGAGAACATCCTCAAGAAGGATAGTGGGAGTAAGATTCAATTTGATGAAGTTGATGCTCATGATACACAAGAGTTAGTAAAAGGAAAAATTCCACTGGTCCCTATGGAATATGTTTTTCCTAAAACCCATGTACTATTTAAGAGCATTAGAGAGGTTAAAGAACCCGAAATATATGGTTTTCTAGTAATTAAGGATGGTGAATCATGATTGTTTGACAATAATGATCATCTTTCTTACAAGGAGGAAATAAAGAGTTCATAAGCTGAAAGATGATAAGAATCCATGAATTATGAGATGAATTTCATATATCTGAACCACTTTTGGGTTCTAATCGATCCACCAGTTGATGTAAAACCCATTTAGTGAAAAAGGGAATTCAAGAGAAAAGATGTACATGGAAGGTAAAGTGAGTACCTATAAAGCACAAATATTGGCTAAAGGGTTTTAAACAATGTCAAATAATTGACTATGATAAAACCTTTTCTATTTTAGCCACGTTTAAATCCATCATAATTATACTTTCTATTATAGATTTCCATGATTATGAAATTTAAAAAATGGATGTAAAAAACAACCTTCCTTAATGAGTACCTTCAGGAAGACTTCTATATGACACAACATGATGGGTTTGTTAGTAAAAGTAATTCCAAAAAGACATGAAAGTCACATAGATCCATTTATGGATTGAAATAAACATCCAAGTCATGAAACATTCAGTTTGATGAATCCATAAGAGAATTTGGTTTTATTAAGAATGAATGTGATCCATGTGTTACAAGCGGTTTAGTGTGAGTGCGGTTGTTATCCTAGTAGTATATGTTGATGACATATTACTTATTGGAAACAACATACCATCCTTAAAATATGTTAAGGACTCGTTGAACAATCACTTCTATATGATGGACTTAGGTGAATAAACCTATATCATTGGTATCAATATCATTCATGATTGATCTAAGAGGCTTCTTGGGTTGAGTCAAGGTACATACATTGAATAAATACTAAAGATATTTCTTATGGAACAATCTAAAAGGATATTAGTTCCTGTGTCACATGATATATATCTTTCCAAGAAAATGTTTCTGCAAACATAATAGAAAAAGATAGAATTAGTAAAATATGATATGCTTATGTGATAAGATTAATCATGTATTCTATTTTATGTGTTAGTCTTGATATTTCCTAGGCCTTCATCATGGTAGTTAGATATCAATTCGATTTAGGTGAACAACATTGGTTTGCTGTTAAGGCTAAGTATCTGAGGTGAGCTAAGGATATATTCCTGGTATATGGAGGAGATGAGGAGCCAGTCATTAGGGGTTATAAAGATTCTATCTTTCAGATAGATCAGAACCATCTGAAGTCACAATCAGGATATGTCTTTAGTCTCAACAGAGGAACTATGAGCTAGAAGCACTACTGGAAAAACGACCTATACCCACGGTTCAAAACCGTGGGTATAGCCCCCAAAACCGTGGGTATAGGCTATACCCACGGTTTGGGGAACCGTGGGGCTGAGTGGCGTCGGTATAGGGGTCTAACCCTATACCCACGGTTTAGCAGAACCGTGGGTATAGGCTTTTTCAAATGGAGGACCACGCTGCTCCAGCGTGGCACACACCAATCCCCACGGATTCCAAACCGTGGGGTATTAAAAATCGGAAATACGAGGCCGCTGGAATTCGAACCTGCAACTCAGCCAGCCTCACCGCCGCGCCTCAGCACATGACCACCGCACCTACAATTCCTATTTGTTATATATGCATATATCTACAAATATATATTAATATAATCCACGGATTTCAAACGAACAGAAATAAATTCAAAAAACCGCACCTGGAGGGATTTGAACCCGCGTCTCACGCGGCACTTTCAGCGAAATACGGAACTCGTGACCAACACTGCCAATTGAATTTTGTTAACGTCTCAATCTGGTTATTTACTTATATTAAAAATAATCGAATATCTAAAAAATAAAAAAATACCGGGATTCGAACTCCGGTCTGTCATGTTTGAGACAGAGACCTTAACCAACTAAACCAGCGAAATTATTGTATTAAAGTCTTCACTCCATGTAATTATATTAATTTGAAATCATGTTCCCGCCAAAACAAAATCCACTCCCGCGGGAATTTTTCCCCCCCGCCATAACAAGGAAAAGCTATACCCACGGTTTTGGAAAACCGTGGGTATAGGTCTTGTAAAAAAAACCCCTATCCCTACGGTTCTTCAGAACCGTGGGCATTGGTCTCTATAACAACCCCTATACCCACGGTTTTACCAAAACCGTGGGTATAGGTCTTCAAAAATAACCTATACCCACGGTTTTGCCAAGAACCGTGGGTATAGGGGACCTATACCCACGGTTTTCCAAAACCGTGGGTATAGGTTCCTATACTAAACCTATACCCACGGTTTTGGGAAACCGTGGGTATATGGGTGTCCTATACCCACGGTTTTGTGCAAAACCGTGGGTATAGACCCATTTTCCAGTAGTGAAGAGTTAAAAGAAGCAATATGTCACAGATTTTACATTAGATTCCAAGTATATAGTGTTTTTTATATAGATAAATAATATTTTTGGATACAAAACCTCATCCAATATTTTGATGTGGTTCTTAGAAGTAAATACCCTATCACATTATATTGTGATAATACTGCTATGGTGGCTCTCGCAAAGGATCCAAGGGAACACCAACAAAAAAGCACATACTTTGAAAGTATCACCTCTTGAGGGGTTTTTATCATAGGGATAAAGTACCTCTGAGTAGAGTTTTCATAGAGGAGAATGTGGTAGACCCCTTAACTAAATCCATACCTCATTAGAAACATGAATTCATATGAGAGCTAGCGGACAGAAGGTTGCTAGTAGTTGACTCCATTGAAAGTGGGAGTCTTCTAGAGTTGGTACCATAAAACCAAAATCTACATACTTTATAATTACCTGTATTTATTTTTTAAATATTAATAAAGTTATTATCATATCATGATTGTTCTTCTATGTGACATGGTATGTGATAATGTACTAAGGGAAAATGTTTCAATAAAAGGTCATAATAGTTCCCTGCCATAATGAAAACCTATAAGTTCCATGAAAATATACTCGAATTTATGCTATATCGCCAGATGATATTTTTTGCTGAAAAAAAAGATACAATCTATCAAGGTTGGGGAATCATAGGACTTGAGACACTTTCTCTTTGTGTATTCCCTTAGTAATCTTCATAGTAGGAGATTATGAGAACATGACCCACTAGTAGGAAATCCATATTTATATATTTCATTGGATATTCATATCTTTGTATGCGTGTGATGATCCTTATACTTTAATATTATTATTAATTCATATCATGAGTCATGTACTTTGATGTATTGATGAAAATCTTGATGACATATGATCATGGTGAGGTAGGATACATTGGATGTGTCACTAGTGAAATTGTATTAATGAATAATGTAAGAAAATATTTGTCCCTTTTTTTATTTAATGGAATTTGATATCTCATAACCTTTTATGGAAATAGAAATTCCAAATTAGGTCCATGACTATGAAGTCTTGTTGTCAAGTTCATTTTTGAAAATTCAAAGAAAGATACATCGGACACATAGGTTGATGACACCAACATTCAACCTGCTTGATTATAAATATCATGATAAATAGATAATATTACATTATTGTTGGTGATCTATTTTCATAAAAAACATGAATATATTAAATAAGGAGTACCTCATGAACATAAAAGAAAGGTCCCAATGAAGATCAATGTAATCTTCCCTAAAATCATTTAAGTTCATGCAAGTTGAACCTACGCACACCACTTGAGTGACCTTGTACTCTATGCAAGTTCCACCTATGTGAATCACTAGCATGACAAAATACCTTCCCATAAGGTCCTTATTTTTTCTATAAATAGGAACCTTTGGATCCTCATTCACACCTTTTGGAAGAAAAAAAGATACCCCATAGCTCTACTTAACCTAGTATTTCACCCAAGTCTTCAAATCCCTTAGGTATCTTATTCAAGCCCCAAACTGAAGGGAATTAACCAAAAGAGAGGGTATTTGAGTTCCCAGAAGTTATAAAAAACCAAGAACCTTTTCATGGAACTAATTCATCCTTATTCCTAAATAAACTAGGGATGAGGACCCTTAAAAAACCGTACATTTGTGCACCACGCTTCCAAAGTAATTTTTGGATACCCCCTAAAACTAGGGCGAAGCTTCACCCAACTGATGTTTCCCAAAGCATCACTTTGACCCAGAATCACTTAGGTGAAGCCCTCATCCCTTTTCTTTAGAATAACTTGGGAAAATCCATCATCCATTTTCCCTAGTATTACTTGTGCGAAGCCCTCATCCCTTCTCCCAATAACCACTAGGGTGAAGCCCTCACACTTCACCCTAGTATTGCTTGGGTGAAGCCTTTTCACTCACCCTGGTATTAGTTGGGTGAGGTCTTCTTCTATCCCTTTATAATGGAAAACCACTATTTTTCACTCTCAAATAAAATCATCATGGACAACATGGATTCAATGTTAGATCATTCTTTCACCCAAATTTCCCATTTAGACCTCCAATTATCAAGGACTCCTCTAAAGCCACCGAATGCAAGAAATAAAGGCATGTACACCAGTATTATCCTATTTTTATCCTTAATTCACTTGATAAAATCTGTCCCCCATGTATCTCCCTTAACATATAGGTCCCCAGGGGTTTTTAAATCCCATATTCCCTTGATAATAGAGGTCATAATCTTAAAGATACCCTTGAGAATTTACTTGGAACATGTTGTAACACTTGGATGACCCAAGTTTGATATCGATCAGCTGAGGTGCCCAGTGGATGTCTGAGTTCACCCAACGAGAGAGGAAACCACAATTGGAATAATCCCTATATCTACCCTTCAAGTCCCATGTCTAGGAGTAGGCCTCCTGCATGCTTCCTAAAATGTGTGGCATGTGTGCCTTCTACTTTGCAATCACACATGTGTAGTGAATGTGTAAGCCCTGACAGTGGAATTATTGAGGGGTTCCACCATGTATACTTATCTCCTCCACTCATAATTAGAATTGGACAACTTAACACATAATACTCAAATACATGTATGGGTTGCATTACTTGAAATAGTATAACGTCATATCCTAATCACATGACAATAAACGGCATGACAATGTCCTTGGTGTAATATGTTAAACTGAAAACTCACCCTATGTGACAAACCCAAGATTCCATATGTGATGAGTGTAGGATTCCTCATTCAGAAAACATGAGAGTATTCTATACACTATATGGGCACCTTCTTTAGGTATACTCCCCATTCAAACTCAATTGTGCACCCTCATATAATCTAATTTATCTTTCTTTATCTATTGTTTCTCACACTAAGCATGACTCATGTGGTATTATATATTTTATTTTATTATTCCATTAACACAATTAAGAATGTCCCCAATTCAGAACTCCTATAAGGTATAATCCCCCACCATTATCTCATGGTAGCTTCACATGCATAATCCCCACTCAATATTCCGTTGTTGTATCTTTCACGGCACATATGTCCCCATAGAATGATGTTAAACTGAATGAACAACATCATAGTTGCATTATGTAAATTTTTATGACAATGTCCTTACTACATAATGTTAAACTACATGGTATGATCTGTTGGATTGGTGTAGCCCGATTCGGTTCGGATGTTTGGGTTGAATTCTTGTGCCCCGTACTACACACCATGCCGCAAATTCCAAGGGTTGAGCTCTGTGGCGAGCTTGTTGGGGGTTGTAGGGGCAACACACCCCTGATCTGAGGGTATGAGGGCTGAAGTCCCCTGACCCAAATTTTTGGGACTGTAGAAATGCTGACCACTATAACAGAGGTAACCGACCGACACTGACATGCCACTATAGTGACGCAGACTTCCAGTTACCATTAACTATTGCTCTTTGGATTTCCAGCTGGTAGCCACTATAGCAATTTTGACTTGGGTGGTCACATTTCATTGCATCGATGCATAATTCCTATATGGTTGGTAGAACAGTGGATTTTCTTCCTCCATTTGTAGCCTATTTTTGGGCTATGGTTCCTTTAGTGAGAAACACTGAGAAAATCCTGTAAATTGTGCTCCCATATTTTTATAGTGAAGTTATTCTGCCTCTATATGGATGTAGGGATTATTCCCGAACCACATAAATACTTGTGTTCTCATTATATTTTTTCCCTTCTACTCTTCTTTGAATCATTGTTTTGTCGTTGCGACTCCTGGTGTTTCCGCATCATGATTTTGTAGCATAAAGTTAAAATGTGTCACTCAAACTATATAGGATTTTATTTATGTTTTAATAAAATACATAAGAAACATCCCTAATGTTCAAACCCAACATCATCAATCTTCCATTCCTTACTCGCAAGGTCACATTCTTTGTGAGATTAACCTATCCTCCTTGGTCCATATTCCCTTCATGGTCAACCATAAAGAGCCTCTCATGTGTATGTCCCACACGAACCATTTCTATGCATCATTCACCTAGTTTTCCTTATTGCACAAATTTAAATTTCATGGACTGGTCCTTGTCACATGAACTTGAAGGTACAACGTACCTCATTAAGAGACAAAAAACTACATGGGTTTTGATTCCTTTCAGAAGGAGATGTAAGAAGTCCTTTTCATGGGACTAATCTCGACACCATAAATATCTACCACCTTAACAAATGATGATACAATCTAGAGTGACCTGTTGTGTGACTTTAAACCATAGTGACATATAGATCAACATCATTAAGTAACAATAAGATAAAGATGAAAAAATATGATACATACAAATGGTTTCATTGATGGAGAACCTTTGACACACACACACACACACACATATATATATATTCACATTGATGGGATACCCTTGATATTTATAGAAATTCACATTGACACATGCTAATAATTAATTGCTATAATGGGGGTAACCAATCCCATACTAGGATTTGAGAAGGATTAATGAAAATGACTTAAATCTATGAGTGGATCTTGGAGTAGGAAATAATTCCCCTCAATAGGTTGAGATGAAACCAAAATCCCATTCCCTTGACCAATATGAGTTCCTAAGCATCATTGATAATAAACCCCAATAACTGCATAACTTTGGAAAGTAGATCCATAGTGAAATATTTTATCATAGAAATGGGATCCTTTGGGTGCTTTTGGTTCCATGAATAAAACCTATTGGAAATTGTCCAAAACAAGAGTAGTGACCCAACGTGAAGATTGTGTAACCACACTTAGAATCTCACAACCAAAAGCCAGAACACTCATCCCTCACATTTTGGGTTGAAAAAAAAATGGCGAAGCTGATGTGAATATTTTAATAACTAAGAAAATTGAGTTTCCCACACATAGTTAGTTAATCATGTTTTCTTACTTGTGATTCCACATTAACATGTTCCCTTGTTTGTGTTTGAAATTCCCACATAGGATCCCTATCACTAGGAATAAATTCAATCCAAATAGTGTTATTTAAATGGTGGACTTACGCCTCAATAACTATGCAAGATGGGGCCTCATAGAATTGGAGGACTCTATCATCCACCTAGTGCATTCAGTGCCAGGTGGAGAATGCATTGATCTAGGAGTAACATTTGAATAGTGCCCATCCGATGTTGGAGGTTGTGCGTGAATCCCTCTGTGACATGAAACCCCAAAAACTATTTTTTCAATGATGAGTGATGGCGAAGATGAAAATAACACCTTCTACCATTTCAAACCATTTTAGGAGCCTTTCCTCGAAATGTAGTAACAAACACCTCTCTTATCTTATGGAGGTGGAGCATGAGGTCTATTGAAAACTCACCTAAATACATGGTTCACCTAAGATGGATCTAGTTAAAAACCATAACATTCATTTCCATGAAACATTAATCCCTCAACATCTTTCCATGTATGCTTCCCCATAGGTTATTTCTTCGATTATTTAGACCCGAGCATTGAGGAAAGCCTGCCAGGGGTGGAGAAATTCTAAAAACTAGGAGAAAGCCCATATTACCACTTCCACAAAATAAGTACATCAAATTACCATGGTGGAAACCAATAGAAAGGTTCACACTCTTTCTTATACCCAACAAGCCTACTAATATACTATGGTAGTATCAGGTGAATATTTCTGGCATATTCCAAAAAAAAACTAAGGGAAGTTACATACTCCTTCACCCATATATGAATTCCTTCGACACATCATGTCAGAAACTGAAGGACATGAGTAGGCTCATATCCCAACCCCCATCAAGGAATGGGCATATATTCCCATTCCCTCTATAGAATCCTATCAACACATTTGGGAAGTAATGGATGGAAACACCTATATCCCTACTCACATTCTATAGCGATATTAAAATATATTGGTTGTAGTAGTAGGGAATAGTTTTCAACATATCCTGAACAACATTAGGGGACATACATATACTACCGCCCTTGCTACCAGAGCAACTCCTCAATATATATCAAGATATACTCTGGAGAGAACAAACATTCCTACTCTTGTTTAGGAGGATCATCTAAAAATCTCGATAAATAATGAAAATATTATTTAGAACACATTTCCATTCCAACTTGACATAAATGTCCCATGTCAATGATCACTTTAGGGAAGACACACATCCTTTACAAATTTTCAAGTACTTTTCTACATATTCTAGAGATAATTCAAGAGTAGTCACATATTACTCCTCCCATTAATTTTTCATAATTTCATTAGTATATCCTGATTGAAACCAAGAGAAAAACATATATTCCCACATATTAAGGTCATTATGAACAACACATGAATTTGACTTCTCGATGGAGAGTATCCAAAAATAAATCTCATCAGGGGTTTCCCAAAACCCAAGATCATTCTCATATCCCCACTCTAATTAATACTGGAATTCTTGATGCCCTGAAACATTTATCAATAGTGGTCCAAGATCTTAGTGATTCATTATCAAATCAAGGAAGTAGAAGAAGTTGTGAAGGTCCTTCCTAAGATATTGCTACAATAGTTATAGAGTTCCTCCTTAGAACACTCGCCCAGAAGTCCCTCCCCATGGAGGTACTAAGATATATCATAGGAACTTTCCTCATGATGGGCACTATGAAAATCCTCCTCACGATTAAAAGATAAAATAATAAGAAGGTCCCTCCTTTTCACTGTCCACCCTGAAGGTCTTACATAAATAATATGTTGCAAGAATTCCCTGAACAACCTGATATCGAGCCCTGATGGTAGTTCTTCCCATCATGGAATCCAATGTGAAGGTGCTACCTATAGGAACCTTTCATTTCATTAATAAGGTCATCCCCATGCTAAATAAACTTTGAGAAAACACTCATATCACAAGAAACTTGATAAAATGAGGTTATGTACACCTGATACCTTATCTTTGAAATGTGATATCCTTTATCAATTAGAAGACAAATAAAGGAAACAATCTCTCTCTAAACCTCCCTTGGATCACTCAGTTTCAAACATATAGAAAATATTTTAATCAGTCTAGATCTCTACAAAAAGGAAACCAATAAATGAACACTTTGGTTAGAAAAAGTAAAGGAATATCTCATAGATGATAAAGAGAGAACCTTGGTTATGAGAAAACAATGGGTTGAAGACAACATACTAGTAATGTTCTAGATCATGGACACATATTAGTATAACATTGTAAAAAAATTGACAGAGGAATGTATATACCATACTATTCTAAACCTACAGACAAATCTTCATCATTTAAAGACAAAATTTATACATTATGTGGAATACACAAACCACATTAAGGAAATAGAATAAATTCACCATCAGATTGATTTAGACACCCTTTCAGTGGAAAAGTAACCTAATTAAGGAAAGTAGTTTTAGAATCTCTAACACACATTCCTTAATTATTTAAGGAATCTAGGTTAGTTTATTGGTGACACTCCATCCGATATACATATCAGAGGATGGGGCGAACATGGGGCATTAAATTTCACCTTACTCCCTAATCAATAAAGACCACCGTGAGTGATGTCATGCAATGTCATTATTTTAGGGATACAATCTATGTATAATAGCTATTATACTCAATGGGGTTATGTTATGTCCAAATCTCATAAACAAAAAACCTGATAGGAACAATCCATCCAAAGACTCTTGCATTAGGCCTTTGAAAAAGCTTAATAGGATTTTCATCTAAGGAAATACAATAATTTATCTAAAGCAATGACCTTAATAACAATAATCCCCCATTTGGAACATTAATTTCATCTAGATCATGCTTTAATGAAAGCTCTCAAGATCAGAAGAGTAGCAGTAGTGGCCACCACAATAGCCATACATGAGAAACCCCAGACTGCAAGGCTGAGGAATTTTTTACCACCTATGCCACCCTAAGGATCATAAAATTCCTAAAAAGTATAAAATTTATTGGTTGAAGAGACAATACAACCCCATATCATAGGGATGGGGGTATTTTTACATCAACCTCATCCTCTCCTACGGAAGTCGGTTTTTTCTAGACTGAGAGAAACATCACAAGAAAATCCTTCACAATTTTTACCATTTCATAAGAAATATTTCTCCTTAGAGAAACATATAAAAAGTGTTTCTAGGTACTCTATCTAGATTAAATTTTACAAAGATGTCCCATGAGATTCATAGAAAGATAAGGCTGGGCCTTATAGGGGCCATAACCCAAAGTTTCTTCTCAAAAGGATGACCACTCAATGGGAATTGTGGCTTACTATTCAAAAAATAATTCAAGGGAGATGAGTCACATTATCCTTATGAAGATGACTTGATATCAACATTGCATTATAAATCGGTAGACATCATTATCATTGGCCCCTTATATGATTTAGATTATGAATCCAGTGAAAAAGAACAATAGGAGGATGCTTCTATTCAAAACATGGTCTATAATAAAATAGTTGAAGTAGGTGTGTGTATCTGATACCAAAGGAAAACTATAAAATTGGGAGTCCCATAGAATTATTAGCTACCACCTCTCTCATGGAATTTAAACAAAGAAAAGTGAAATGATATGACTATGCCCCACCCATTACCCGAAGAAGTTTAACCCTCTATGATTGAAGATATATTCCCTCAATATGATACAAAGTTAAAGGAGTCAAGGATACTCAACAATGAGTTACTTATGGGAAATATTACTACTAGGTATACCCTCCTAGAAGATACTCACATCTCACATTCAACAAATTCCCTCAATAAAAGGATCCTTCCCTACCAGTAAAAGAAGAACCAATTCATTCAGACAACATGGGATCTAGAAAAAAATTTATCTTGATATAATGGTAGAAGAATGTTAGGAATTACCTCCATTAGAGAAGAAATATGAGAAATTTCAAGAAAGTTATCATAGGACAACTCACATCGGTTTTCAACTATTGGAATGGTGTAGACTGATCCATTTAGATGAAGTTGGGCTGAATACTAGTGGTCTAAACTGTACACCAGACTACAAATCCATGGTTCGACCTCTGAAGTGAGGTCGTTGGGGGTTGAATGGGGTAATGCGCCCCTAATACGCTGGTGTGGAGGCCAAATGTCACCCAACCAAATTTTGGGGAACTATAGTAGTGAAAACTCACTATAGCAATATGCGTTAGAGTACTGTAGCATCTTGGACTTTAAAGGAAGTGTTCACTATAGCTCTATAGACTTCTTACCACCGACATTCAAGTAGCTTAGACTTAGGTGGCTTCAATACTATATTAGTGTGTAATTGAGTGTCTACGACACTATAGCATAGTGGAATTACTATACGGTTGGTGGAATAGTTCATTGTCTTCTTTATTAGCTCATTTGAGCTAGGGTTTTTGTATGTGAAACTCTGATTATCTCCCTGTAATTGTGTTCCAAAATATTAGTGAAGTTTTGTGCCTCTTCATGGACATAGGGATTATTTCCTGAACCATGTAAATCTATTTCCCTTGAGATCTTCTCATCATTCTTATTTTTTATGTATTTTATTTATCTACAAACCTTTTCTCTCACTATGACTCATTGTGTTTCTATAACATTAACAAAGAATACAGGTAGGCCCACCATGTTAGGATCCACTTATCACTACACCCACTCAAATTTCCATACATCCAACTATTCCATCATACATTATTGAAACTATTAATTCATTAGCAACTTGAATAGAATCCATGGAAGGGTGGAGTGCACCAGTGAAACCTTAAAGAAAACCATACCTCGAATGGGTGGATACAAATCCTTTTATTCCCAAATTCAGAAGTATAAATTTTCAAAATTTTAATGGAACTAGGGACCCAGAGTATCATTTGATTTATTTAGTATCTAGATGTGGTCCCATGCTGGGAACCCTCAAACAACAAAAGGAATCTAAGCTTATATTATCAGTGAAAACCCTAGATGGACCATCATTTGTCTGGTATAACAATCTTCCATACAGATCCATCATATATTGGGAAGACCTTCATCAAGAATTCCTTTACCAATTCATATCCATGCCTAGGAAGATGATAGTAATTGACCTATCAAACTATGAACAATATGAAAATTTAGGTCTCAGAATTTATTTCTAGGTTGAAATATTTGACCCATTACTTGAACATATAAGTCCATTAAGAAAATTTGTTAAGAATATGCATTGAAAATATCAATGATGAGTTAAAAATGCTACTTATCTCAGTAAAGTACATGATAGGGTATCATGAGCTTGCTATAGTTGCATAGTGGTTGGAAGATTACATTAGGATGATTAATACCAAACCCCATCCAATGTTCCAGGAAAGAGGTATGGAAAAGTAGAAACAACAACAGTTACACTTAATCCAGCTCTAACACCATCTATAACACCTAAATTCACATAATATCATGTAGTCCCCCCTCCTAAATAGAAACAAAAACAACAATAACTTAATCCAGAATTGAGAAAAAATTATAGGCATGTTCCATATGATGATCTAAATAATAATATTTATTCTTTCTGAAATGGGAAAGTTCTAGAATATTTCATCACATTAATGGAAAATAATTTTCTAAAATTGTCAGAACCTAGGTATCTTGATTGGGTTAGCCTTAGTTACCACCTGAATTATTTTCCACACCACCAAATATTGGGACACACCATCTAATATTTATTTATCTTTAAATAAATCCTTTAGAAAATGGTATACTTTGGAAAAGTTAAGTTAGGAAAGCCACAAAAAAAGTGGATTGTGTTTCTTCCATATCACTGGAAGAAGAAGGATAATGAATATAAGTCCCTAATAATGGTGCTCATAAATTTGATGAATGGATGACTATAAATATAGTCAACCAAGCACATGCCATCCTTAGGGAACAACTGGACCGACCAATCGTGTCACCAATTTCTTCTGTAATAACGCAACCAGCTTTGTCGACACCATAATATTACAAGATCTAACCTTATAAAATATTATTTGAGTGGCATGAAAATAATAAATTATAGGAATATGAACCCATATTTATGTCCAATACTATCTGAACCCTCTTAGATTTCATTTTATTTGACACTAGGTAGACGGGCACCGCCCTGCCATATGATTCAACATGAACCATCCCACCAAACACAATCCTCATTATATAAATAGTCTCTTTATAGATCTATAAATGTGATTAAATTGAAAAATAACTTCTCTGATAAAGAATAAGATTCATGTGAATCTAGTTTCCACCCTAAAAATTGAGGATCTGTGGGGATAGGTTGTTGAGGCCGATGAGGTCAAGAAATACATGGTCAATATGGATCTCAATTTTCAGGCTATATCCACACTAGAAAAATATATGTTTCCTAAAGCTAATGATCAAAAACTTTTGTGGGATTAGAAGGAACACTAGTCTACCTATGAGTAATCCAAAACTGGATTAAATCCAATCATGTTAGAATATTTATTAGAAAAAAAACATTCGCTCAGTCAATGTAAGATTATGGGAAGGAATAATTAACCCAATATATAAGTGATAAAAGGTCACCAAATTCAAAATCAATCAGAATAGTTTCTAGCAAAGGTGACTCCACATCCTAATCCCCAAACCAAGGAGAATCCTCAAGGTGGAAAGTGTAGACCTATGGATTAGAAATGTGATATCTTGAAGTATCTATCTATCTTTCCAACTAATATCCCAATCTTGGATGCCCTTCACCTGTCAATGGAAATCCGAGAAGAACTTGTAGTGGCCCTTTTAAGCCCTTAAGAGTTTGAAGATGAGGTTGCTACTGCTGAAGTGTATCACATAAAGACTGATACTTACAAATTTCATGAAGGAATATCCTTCATAGAACAAGATAAGAAGATTTTTATACAAGGAAACATCATAATATTATATGTATCCATAAAATTGGATGACATTGATGTCCGTCAAGTTCTAATTGACAATAACTTCAAAATCAATCTCATTCCAGTCCGAATTCTTTGATGTTTAGGTTACAATGAATATAATTTTTATCCATCTACTTTGATAGTCCAGGGGTATGATAAGAGTAAATAGAATCCTCTTAGCTGAATCAATCTTGGAACTTAATTTGAGGTTCTGATCTTTGAGTCTGACTTCATGATCATATGATAGGACACAACTTTCAATGTCATATTAGGAAGACATTTATTGCATCATCCTACAATAGTTCTCTAATTATTTCATCAATGTATCAAATACTTATTTGATGGATGAATTAGGACATTTCACAGTGATAAATCCTCTTTTATTCCCAAAATTTTCAGTACACCGATGCAGGATTCTACCAAAGAGGAGGAAAATTTCCCATGACTGATAATGTCACTTGATTCACCATTCCAAATGGTTCAGAGATGGCCCTAGTAAACCCATTCAATTATCTCAACAATTAATATGTACTTCCCATCAATAAAATAGTGGTGGTAACTTTATATTCAGATATATCTTCCCCCATGTTAATGATATTGGTTACATTAATCAAATCTAGTTGAAAAGAAGTGGGAAACAATTGCAACAATGAAGAAAAATACTTGGATGAAAATTATCCCTCTCCTTCCTCTGGATCTGACATGACCCTCATGTTATCACTTGAATTGAAAGATACCTACATACCATTGGTGATGAAGGAAAACACCCTCACTTCTCTCGATCCTTGGGACATTAACACCTCTTTTGACTTTGATAAGAATACAGAGGAAGGATATTTTACCCAGAATGTATTCAATGATGATTCTCACATATCGTCCTCCTCAGAATATGGGGAAACCTCTTTGAAATCCATAGAAGATAGAAAATACACCGCACTATCTTCTAACTTTGAAAATTATACTTTATCACCCACTTATATGGAGACTGAGATAGAGTAATAAGAAGAATATGATCTTAGAGATGCCACTCCCACATTTGAGAAAGGCATCTCTTCCACCATTGATGAACTCAGATAGATAAATCTGGGTATATAGGGAGATCCATGATCCATGTTAATAAATACTTCCATGTGTACTGAAGAACAAGAGACATAAATTTCCTTCTTGAAATAGTATTATAGTGTCTTTACCTAGAATTTCATAGAAATTCCTAGATTTGATCTCGATGTGTCCACTCATCATCTGAACCTACCCAAGGATCATTATAGTTACAATCATATTTCCAAGATAATTCATATGACTCATGATACTAAGTTTTAAGGTAAAGTTGACAAGTTTATCAAAACAAACTTCATTCAGAAGGTCTAATACCCAAAATGGACTTCCAATATTGTCCTGGTCAATAAAAATAAGAGATAGATTAGTTTCCACATTAATTTTAGGGATCAAAACTAGCATTTCACAAAAGTATGATTTCCCATTATTGATTATATAACTTTTAATCAATGAAGCTACCAAAATTATTCAATGACTCCATGTATCCTGAAGAAAAAGATACATAAATTTCCTTCTTGAAATAGAATTATAGTGTCTTCACCTAGAATTTCACAGAAATTCCTAGACTTGATCTCAATGTTTCCACTCATCATCTAGGCTACCTAAGGATCATTTTGTTTACAATCAGATGTTTAGGAGAATGCATCTAACTCATTCTACTAAGGATAAAGATAAATTTGGAAATTTTATAAAAAAAACTTCATTTAGAAAGTACGATACCCAAAATGGCCTTACAATATTGTCTCAGTCAAGAAAAATAATAGACAAATTAGTTTCCACATTGATTTTAGGTATCTCAACCAGCATTTCGCAAAGGATTATTTTCTAGTATTGATTATAGAACTTCTAATCAATTCAAATACTGACTATCAAGCCCTCTACTTTATAAAAAAAATATTTGGGATATAACCAAATTTGGATGGATCTTGAAGATGAAGAGGCCACTACTTTTAGGGAACCCAAAGGAGTTTACTATTATCAAGTGATTCTCTTCAGCTTGAAGAATGCTGACACCACATATCAATATGCAATGCAATGTATTTTCAAACTCTTCATATGGAAGACCATAAAATTTTACATAGATGAAATAGTGGTAACATCTCAACAATGTTGTTATCATATTTATGATATCTGGATAGTTTTCAATAAGTTATAACAATACTAATTGAAAATGAACCCCTTGAAATTTTTTTTAGGGTTTCCTTGGGAAAGTTCCTCTATGTTGTGGTATACTATCATGACATTGATGTCAACTATGGGAAGACTAATATGATCCTTAACATTCCATATCCTCAAAACCTCAAAGAGTTAAGAGGGATTCAGGGAAGCCTTTCTTATACCAGGAACTTCATAGAAAACCTCACAGGAAAGTGTTTTTCTTTCACTAAAGCTAATGAAGAATGGAATCACCTATATATGGAATGAAAGTTGTCAAGATTATTTAAATAACATCAAGAAATAATTTTTAATCCCATCATTATTGATGATACTAGTCAAAGGAAAACTGATCATTCTCTATATGGTATCCTTCAAGCAATATCTTGACACCTTTATCACATAGAAGAATGATACAGGGAAAGAAAATAGTATTTAATATCTTAACAAAACCATGCTAGATACTAAAACTTAATATTTAGATATTGAGAATAACTGTATGGATTTGATATTTTTAGTATATAATTTGAGACACTACCTACAATATCATGAGGTCTATCTGGTTTCTTATATAAACCCACTCAAATAAGTCCTCAATTTTCTAATGTGAACTAGACATCTGGCATGGTGGGAAGTCATCCTACAACAATTTGACATTAGATTCATACCCCAAATGGTAGCTAAATAAAAATCACTAGAAGAATTTATTATAGCACATAATTACATAAAATACATGATATTTGATATCAAGTTTTCGAATGAAGATGTTTTCTCTGTTTAAAATACTCCTCAAACATGGGAGATATACTTTGACGGTGCCTCTAGAAACCCAAGAGGAAAGAGGATAGAGAACCCAGAACTTAATAGGGTGGGTATAGGGATAATCCCCCTTTCCCCTAACAAAATAGTATTTCCCCATTATTTATTTCTATCATAAGATTGTGCTAACAATGAATAAGAGTTCCAAGATGTTATTGCGAGTTTTGGAATTATCATTGAAGATATTGGTGGCCCACCTTAACATCAATGGTGATTTAGAATCGGTAATCAAGAAAATCAATAGAGAATATTACATTAAGAAATAGGAATTGATTCCACTATATGATTACATATGAGGATTGATGGAATAATTCCCCTCAGAACCAATGCTGTCTCACATCCCATGTTCACAGAATTCCCATGAAGATGCATTGGCTAATGTGACTACAACCATGGAAGACCCATACCGGGACAAAAAAAATCATCAGTATTTCTGAATGCAAGATGGTGTCCCCATTAATTAGAAACAAAATGGAAGAAACCAATGATATTGACACTAATATTGAACACAAGATGATAAACTTACCAAATTATACTGTGAGTGGATGGATTTTCGTCATATTCGACCACCTTCAAAGTGGAATTATTCCATTGGAACAAGTAAACAAAGAACAGATCTGATGCCGAGAAGTCAAATTTATGTTTTATAATGTCTCAAATTATTATAAAGTACTCTATAAATACTGAATTTATGGAATCCTTCTTAGATGCATTGATGGTGGAGAGACTCTTACCGTTATGAAAAAATTCCATGCAGGTGCCTATGGTGCTAATCAATTAGGCTCATGTATTTTTGGTCATTTTTGAAACATGATTTCATGAAGTTCACCATGAAATGTAATTTCTATCATATACATGCCAACATCATCCATAAAACCTCATAATTACTACATACCACCGAATATTCTTGGTCATTTTCTATCTGGGGAATAGATTTGATGGGGCCATATCCCTCACTACAACCAAATAGTTTAAGTGAATTCTTACATAAACTTATTTTTTATCCAATTGGGTAGATTCTATATACCTTAAAGAAGTCGAGACAAAGGATATAATTATATTTGTTAAGACAAAAATCATTACTAGATTTAGTGCCCCTTGCACAATACTGACATATAATGACCCCAATTTCTTATATTTTGTGTTGAAAAGGCTATATCAATGGTACTATATTCATCGAAAAACTCACATCACTACCATGAAATAGAGAATATAAAAATAAAGTATTTTAACAAGACCTTATCTAACTTACTCCAAAAAATGGTAGATAAAGATAAGAAATCATGACCTGAAAAACTTCTACATGATTTATGGGCCTACTGTACTATAACCCATACAACCACATAAGAAACAACATATTCACCTATATACTAGATAAATTCAATCCTACACATCAAGGTTTAGCTACCCATGTTTCACATTTGCATCTACAACAATATCTTTGAAGATGAACAATCTTAGAAGTTATTGGATGACCTAGAACAAATCGATGAGAAAATATTACACACATCACACAACTTGTAAATACATCAAAACTAAGTTGTGTGAGCCTTAAAAAAGGGTTTCCTTCATTTTTTTCTCCAAGGGGAGATGATATTGGTTATCAAGATCCCGATGATACCCATTAAGATGCCTCCCAAACTTGAAATGGACCTTATATCATACAAAGATTCTACCCTAGTAGATCATATTCCTTAATCACAATAGATAGAGATCATATCATGAAAACTGCCAATGAAAGTTTCCTCAAGGAATTTTATACATAATACCCATGTTTGTTCAATTTTATCCTTTTTATTCAATGTTAAAATACATTATCAACATCCATACAGTAAGACTTTAAACTGCATAAAACTCATGACCTAGTCGCATGAAGTAAAGATGCATGACGATGTACTTATTACATGACATAAAAATGCATGATATTTTAGTCCAAGAATCATGACCTTAAAATGCATTTCCCCATATATCCATTATATAGGAACTTAAATTTCTTTGAGATTTTGTTTAATTTTCTCCTTATTTTGACTTATACTAGAGAAATGTAACTCCTTCCCTTACATGAGAGGTATATTCATGTGGGAACATTGATACATGGTTTCCCCATCCCCTAGTTATCATTAGGGATAAAGTGACCTTATTTTGTCTTAGTTTTATAACATAAAAATTCATAACAATGTCACCATCATAGAATTTCAAATCATGTGGTGTGTGTCCCTAACCAGTGCCTTGACATGATTCAAGTAATCTTCTAAGTCTTATCTTATTTCTCACATCGAGCAAGAATCATGTGATCTTAGAGATCCTGGTTCATTTCTATGATTTACAAGACCACACCAAATCATGTCTAAAGATAAGAAATAATTTATTCCATCCTATATGACCTTAAATTATTTAGAGTGGCTAACTTCATACGACCTACTTCCCTTACATAATATCCAGATCTATGTAAAGATTCCTAATACACGACTTGCTTGTACCAAGGAATAAAAATATCCTCACCCCTATGAAAGAGCTTGATCTATATAAGGAATAACTCATTATAACTATATTTGGATTGATTCCCATTTCCTTTGGGATATATATAAATTCCTAGATTCCATATCCGAGGCCCACCTAAAAATTCAAAAAAATACCTCTTTCCATTATATGAGTCTGATATGTGTAAAAATTTATTTCATTAGAACTATATATGGATTGATTCCTAATCTGGAAGGATACATAGTGATGGTTAGATCCTATATCCAGGATCAAACCACAAATTCTATCAACACAAATTCCCTCCTATCTTAAACATAGTAGTTTCCAATAAATATTTTTTTTGTGAACCTGCACTAAGAAATAATAGAAAATAAAAAATACCTTCATCCTAACATTGGTGATGTATCTATAAACCTATGCTATGATAAAATATACCCAGTCTCAAATAATGTAATTTGAGTCCTTATCGCATGACGTTAATCTGCATGACATGTGGTCCAACCTGCATGGCTTTAAATTACTTAGAGAGGCCTCTTACATGTGGACTAATTTACTTACATGAGATCCAAATCCCTGTAAAGGTTACTAAAGTAGGATGGTTCTGTAAAAAAATATCAAGATAAGATGACCCTTTCTCAACATTATATCTTAATGTTTGGAGCATTCCCTATAGTATAAGGAATTTGAATGACTTGAATCCTACTATCTCATGATACACATATAAACCATAATTTTAGGACCTAGCTACAAGTGCACATTTACTTGAACCCTTTTTAAGGGAATCATAACACCCCATTCATGATGATCTCATGACCAAGATGCATCCACCATGATTTCTAGATGATTCCTTTTTAGGAACCACACTTCATGCTTTAAGAAAATTGGATTTTCATAAACCTTCCTTGGATATTGGTAATAAGAATATTCAAATATAAAGGACACTCTTGTTTAACTATGAACACTATGCCCCAATATAGATCTGAATATGTGCCCCACAAATGGCCTGTCAACCAGAGGCATCCATGTCCTAAGGGGAAGACCCTATAATTCCTATATTCCCCTACAACATCATAACAGAACCCATCATTTGAATGTGGTCAATAGGAACCCCTTTCACATCCATCCCATTTAACTTCTCTAGATCTGAGAATCTTGAGTTACAATTTATAAAATCCCCATTCCATGTTCAAAAGTTGTTGGAATTTCCTTGTCCATTGATCCCTATTTGTGTCATCATTCCCAATTCATTGGTCTAAGAACTCTGATGTTAATATATGTGCACCTCCTCTATGAAATAACTTATACTGGAATTGGTCTCTCTATTCACATCGGGTTTTTACCTTTCCCTTTCCATATAGGTTGTTGAATTTCACATTTGGTCAATTTTTCATGACATTAAAACCAAAATTTGTTGTTCCAAGCTGTATTACCTTAAAATATGGACCCTTAGTGGTCCAGATCATAAGACCTTAAAATTTTGGTGAATTAGACATAAAACCCATTAGGATGAAATCCTATAAAGGGAAGACTGTAAAATTCAAGTTTTTTTCTCTTTAAGATTCCCCATTTTTGGATCTTAGGAAAAATTTGAGCATAAATTGAAAAAATGGGAAAAAATATTACAGGGCCAATTGTATATCCCTAGAAAAATCTAAGCCATACTCACTGGACCCACTAGTTTAGGAAATAGTTAGAGCAATGATATATTATATCTCTTTTCCCTGATTATGTGATCCACACATGGTGGAGTAACCTTTTGGGTGTCATAACCCTTATTGAATATTTATTTTCTTCTTAAAACTACTTCATGAAACATGTTCTTGAATAACCAAAAATCTTTTATATATCAGTAATGAGCATATTCAACTCCAAAGGACACCTTTGTTTGACTATGTATAATATTCCCCTGATATGGATTTTCCTATATTCCCCCAATATGGCCTATCAATAAGAGGAATCCATGTTTTGAGGGGAGGGTCCTCTAATTTTCATATACCCTAACATCGTTGTAGTGGAATCTATATTTTGAAAATGGTCTATGGTCATACCCAACTTAGATGTACCATTTCATCGCTCCTGATTCAAGATCTTTTATTTTTGGTTTACATAATTCATAATCCTATTATTCAAGTGGATTTAATACCTTTGATGTTACAAAATTTTGCATCAATACCATTTTTTGATGTGAAGTTTGGAAATATCTCCCTTGAACTTTTAATTGGTCTTCATCATGTAACTTTAAACTATATGACACAATGGTCTGAGCTTTATGATTGTAAAATGAATAACCCCCTTTTCTAGTGTAGTATATTTCAAAAAAGGGATCCCTATTCAAATTGATTTTTTCCTTTCCCTTTCTAGGTGGACCATCCCATATATTTGGTCAAAGATATGTAACTTGAAACTGCAACAACATTTGGTCAAATCTATTTGACCTAAAAAACCAAAAGTTCTTAGTTTGAGTACAATGACCTTAAACCATATGCACCTCACCAGATCTATGATAGAATTACTCTCTTATTCACATAGGGTTTCCCTTACCCATAAAACTACATAGATCACCACACCTTTTATTTGGTCAAATCTATACAACCATAAACTACAACAAAATGTGGTCAAATTTTTTCAACCATAAACATTAGCTATGTTGGCCTGACTTGCATGACCTTAAATTGTATGTGGAAAGAGATGTGGAAATTTAAAATCTGAACTCATAAATAACTCTATAGAAAAAAAGTTGTGTCTCTACTTGCTAGACACACACCATACACGGTCTAATAAAAATTGATCATTTCAAATAAAAAAGGGAAAGGAAATTGCTAAGTTGAAAACCCATAATGGGAAACTTAAGTAAAAGTCAAGTATTTCCCACTAAGTCTTCCCAATATAAGGATTAGGAAAAATTTAGGGTGACAAAATAAAATACAAAAAATTTATAGGAATCATCATATGGCCCTACAAAATTTCTATGTTATGATCACTAGGCCCATTGGATTAGGAAAAAGTTAGAGAATTTCTCCATCCTTGATTTATCACACAATACTCTTTTGCGATCCTCATCACATTAAGTCAGATCACTCATCTAAATGGACCAAATCTACTGTTATGATGATGGTAATTATGTCTAGACCCATCAATGATCCAAACCTAGAAAGAAATCATCTTAACTAAATTGTTTGGGATTCATGATTTCCTTTATTAATTTTAAATCCAGTAGGTGAATGAGATAAAAATATTTTTATGTTTCTTATGTTTTCATAGGTGATTGAAAAATGATGATTGGGGAAAAGATATAATTCAAAAAATTTACAATTGAAAAGTGATTGATGAAAAATTTGTTTTCATTTTTCAAAATAGAAGAATAGGAGTCTCCATAAGTTGGAGTGTCTCTTTCTTGCAACGATACATTAAAAAATGCTATCAACATACCTACAAAGTCGATGTATTGATACCCTAGACTCATAAATATTCTATTGAATCTCGTATAGCTCTATAGACTCATCCTTTTCAGTAAGATGAAGATTATCCATCACAACAACAACATCTTTTCCTAGTATTTGAATTTATCCAAGTGGCTTGTAGAGCTATACTAACTCCTCCTTGATGGTATACAACTATTTTTGAATATTAATTTCCTAGATATATTTCTTTTCAACTCAACATTGATATTTTTTTCATATCCTTAGCATGGTTAAGTTATGCCTGAGACACTATAGCTTAAAGATCAATATATCTTGCTAAAAATCTCACCTTAATAAGAAGTTGTTACAACAATTGATATTATTCTCACCATTGAATAAAATCCTTCATGAAATAATAGATCTCGAGATAATAAAACCCACCATATCCCAATGTGGTAAACATACTATGGAGTTGATAAAGTTGTGAGGGAATGTATTCTATGAGAATCTCTAAAACCAACCTCTATATATCCCACTAGATAAATTAGTGAGATACATGAAAAGTGTTCAGGGCCTCCAAGTTTACCTCAAAACCTCTCATAGGTGGTGATACATACCCTATAATTGATTCACTTAGGGAATCATCTTGTGTCGCACCCAAAAAGTTGGTAGGTTTCAGAGTAGTTGCAGACCTAGCTTTTTTATGATGGTTGAATCAAAGTGGGGACCTCTTTTATAGGCCAGAATATTGAAGTCGATGCTGCTAAGGGTAATAAAATAAAGAGAAAGGTCAATTATTGAGATAATAGAGAAATGGAACAAGATAATTAATTAAGGGTGTTGTGGATACTTACTCATGGATTGATTAGCCAGTGGGTTCGGGTTTCTCTCCAGATTCCCGAATTCATCAACCCGCAAAGTGAGGATTACTTGAGGGAGAATTATTTATTGAGTATTTTTAGGGCCTACCTCAGATGAACCATGATAATCCAACTTTTTATGATTTTGGGCTAGTAATCCCTCCATCACAAGAGTATGAGAAATATTTATCTCTAACTGATGGATTTCCTTGGTGACATTCTCCATAGATAAAGCTACACAAGTCCAGAGTTTTGACCAACACACCATGAATAAGGAGAATAATTAGGCATGAATAAGGATACCTACACCCTTCCAAACCATAATTTAAATTACCAATTTTTTTAAAGATCCAAGAATATCAATGTGTGTGGGCATGTATTTCACTGTCAGCAGGGCTCTGGGAAGAGTATTAGGCCCTGTCACATCTCTATCAGTGGGAATAACATCCAAGATGCTTGAATCAGGGTCCAAGATCATCCTTTATTCAACTCTATCCACCATGGACCTAATTGGAACCCCTTTAGAAGGTGTGGGAACCATGAAACTCTGAAATGTTGATGTCTCAAGGCTCATGGGGGTTATAATGACATCTGTTTAAACTAATACACCATCTTGAAAGTATCTTTAAAAGAATTTAACATAAAGTTTGATATTTACTTACCAGTCCTAGGAAAATATGAGTTTCTAGTATGTTTTCCTTTTTCCATTTTCATATATCCTTGATGGTAATACTTCTATAAAGGATGATTGGAAAATGTATAAAGATAACTTCTGAGGAATCAATTGTTACCACCTCCATAAGCCCAATCAAACTAGGATCACCTTTTCCCCCTATCATAGTTTGACCATCCACTAAGACTCAACCTCCCTCTATGATGGTATCCCCATAAATATGTTTTATAAGGGTTTCCCAATGGTAATGAACATCAATAGAAGTATGATGGATTATATTAGGAAAACTCAATTCTTAGAAAGCTCCTTTTGGGATAGTTTTAGGGTTGGTAACATCTATGGATTCCAGGAGACCCTATAACATGAGTGAGGATTTTGAAAAATGTAATGGACCCTATTATGCAAATAGATGTCAAAAATCATTACATAACATTGTAATCATGTATGTTTTTCATACATGTACTCTTTTATCCTCATTTTTTAATATGAGTAGCTGAAGTTCTCTCTATTGATATATTTTCCACTAGAGGTACGATCTAGTTAGTGGGGATTTGAACTCCATCCTGGGTATCTTCCTTAGTATCTATAGGATTGGATCTAGTTCCCTCAAGGTAGGATAGATAGGAATGAATATTATTCAATCGATAAAAATGGTTATGTATGTGATGAACATATCAAATATGGGTTGTGAGAACTAACCATGATTAAAGACATGTTTGAACAAAAAATTTTCTCTCCATTGACGTTTGACTTAAAATGGTGGAATGCTAGTCCACACCTTCTCAAATAATGGTATTAGAGGAGGTTAGTGGGAATGGACTCCCTCCATCTCCTCCTACATGAGCCTTTAGCCTAGGGATAAATCCCTTTCTTCTAGAGGATATGATCTATCTACCCCTATGGGGATGTAAAATTTAGTATAATTTGGTGATTTTGTTAGCAGCGACTTTGTTTCCATTCTCTATAAATTTAAGTGATGTTTTTATTAGAAATAGTTTCCCATTTAAAAGGATTAGGATAATAAGTAATCTGTTATGAGACTTAAATCCTTATGATTTAAAAATTTATCCAATTTTCTAGAAAATCAATCCACCACTCCTTTAGTGGTTCCTCACTCCATCATTTCCCTCACTTTTTTCGTAGCATGTACCCATTATTTAGTGGCATATATGAGCATCTTTAGCTCTCAGACGCGATTTCCTGCCTCCATAGGATTGGTATCATAATTTAAGTCTGGTGATACACTTATATCTCTAATTTGAGGAATGTGAACACTTATTTGGAGGATCACCCATAAATCCCTGATTTTAGATGACCCATTTCTTCCAATTGGGCTTCCATTGGGCATACTTAGTCTAAAACCCCTGGGATGATTGTGAAGAGTACCCAATATCCTTCGACTTCACTGGTTTTATAGGAATTTTTACCTCAGTAAAATTTTGAATAATTGGGTCCTAGGTCTCTTCCTAATGAATATGATGATAATGAATTATCCGAATATTAGTTTAAGCATGCTCTTCCAATATGGGTTACCATATAGCCTGTAGTTGGGGTTATTTCAGTGACTCTGTGGCTTTATCACTATCACACTCTACATGATCCCTTTTTCTTCACCTTCCTTATCTTGGATTCAAAAAGTCAGTAATTTGAGGGATTATTTTCACCAATATCCCTTGAGGGTATGAAGAAATCTAGAAATTAGTACATATGGGGATTAACCTGATAGATGCGCTCAATGGGGGAAAATTGATTACTTCTTGAGAGAATTTATGGGACATTATTACCCTAAGTTGTCTTACTACCATTGGATATTTTTTTGACAAAACATCCATTTTAGGGAATATGGTTGTCTATTGCAGGCACCTAAATTGTCACACAGAACCATATGTCATGCAATCCTCATATATGATCTCACCATCTATCTTTGTCTCTAACACATGGTCTCTCAAATCCATTATACATTACCTAATCTACTTTTCATCAAGTTCATTTTCAAAAATTGTCATAGTGGGGGGATCACCATATGATAATAAGTTGAACTCTATAGATAAAATCAAAATCATTTGAGCTGATCTATACTTTAAAGACAAAGGAATGATTCCAAAGACAACTTTAATGAAAGGTTGGAATTGAAATTTAGGAATATCAACTTAATCAAGGATCAAATATGCATTAATTTTTCCTTTATCCATATCCAAATACTTGGAATGGACTTGAAATATAAAAAGGGTACTTTACCACATAAACATGCATTAATTACTAGTGGATCTTTTCCAAAATGGGTGTTTCCTACCCTACATGCTCCCCTTTCACTAAAATGGATTCCATATAAAAATTATCCTAGCCTCATGCCACCATTATAATCACAAGCTGGAAGTAGATAAGTGCTTAACCACATCACTTGAAATCAAGACAGTCAAGTCCTCATAGGGATGTCATGATCGATAGTATAACTCCATTCTTCATACTGACCTTGTTCCAATACAGGCCAATACTTTCCTGATATTCATTTATTTTCCATTGCGGGGAATCCTATTGGGTTATTATACCTTGGACCTTTCCCCTAGGGCTTCAAAAAGGTATTCATCCATATTTCAAAGTGGGTGTTAGCTCGCAGATGAGGGTCTTTCTGTGTGAACTTCAAAGTTAGGTTTAAAAATTCATGGGCCAAGGTCAGAATCTATTTAGAATCCTCCCACAACACTTTTGGAGGAATTAATTCAACACAAATTTCCCCAAGGATGGGTTCCTTTGAGACTTTGTAAATATCCCATAAATTAACACCCACTTCATCATGTGTTAGATGGAAAGTGTTGGTTTGAGGGCCCTATATGCTTAATAACTACAGGACTAAGTCAAAGTGATTATATATATATATATATATGTTTTATAGATATATAAAACTTCATAAATGGAAACTACCTTAATATCATCTTTAAATTCAGTAAATGTCTTAAGAACCCAGTAAACCCACATCCATTCAGGCTTGAATCCTCCTCCTCCACAAAAGTCCCATTCTTCATTCTATTATTTTGACTGATCAGTGACAGAATATTGAATAGTGGATGAGAAAAAAAGCGTCTTAATCTTGAAAATATGAACCTTCACATCTAGAGAACTCATATTATGGTTCATCAAGCACACAAAGTGTGTTGTCCCCTCATTGATGTAAACACCCTTGATATAAATATTATCTTTAGTCAAGTTTTCATGCTCGCTAAACTAGAAGTGTGGTGTGTAGTATTATAATATTAGGATGAGAACATATTTTAGAAGTTTATGACCATATAATGGAATAAATTCAAATATGGGATACTCTTCACAATTCCTTTTTAAGTTATTTTTAAGGAATTCTAGGAAAGCATCACATTGATGGTGGTAACCTGGTGCAATAATCTCAAGCATCTCTTTGATGACAATGGGAGATTTAATATCTAAAATAGAATTGTGTTATCACCCATTAGAGTTCTATAATAAACACATGAGGGATAATTAGAAACAAATTATATATATAAGGTGAAATTACTCAGGTGAAGAATACCAGAAGCATAAACTATTGGGTAGAAAATTTGGATAAGTCTAAATTTTCTTTCCCAAGTAGTTCATCCAAATTAGACATATGCTCTGTCCATAGGTTTGTTCATGAAGTTATTTCAAGAAATTCACATGTATGACATTAATTAATGGTTATTATGTAACACTATCATGATCTAGTCAATTATTAAGCTAAAAATATTTCTCTTTTCATAAATTAATTCGAGCTAGTTACACTTTAACATCAGGATTAAATCTTCCTTGTTTCAATCATATCTAATCCCGAGAGGGTAAATTTTTTGGTACTATCCTTTCATGAAAAGGTTCAAGATATTTAAGGGGGTGGATCTCAAGAATATAAAGGAAACGTCTTAGGGAAGAGATATGTAATCTTCCCCAAAATCCTTAAAGATTTCACAAGTTGACCCTACGTGCACCACTTGCACAACCATATACTCCATGAAAGTTTCATATGTGTGAATCACTATCCTAAAAAATCACCTTATCCTAGGGTCCCAATTTTTCTTATAAACCCTTGGGCTCCTCATTTATACTTTTTGTAAGATGAAAAAGGTATCCCAAAGCTCTTCCCACCCTAGTATCTTTCTTATGTCTTCAAATCCATAAGGCGGTTTATTTATTCCCTAAACCGAAGGGAATTAACCAAAAGAGAGGGTATTTGAGTTATCAAAAGGTCTAGAACACCAATAAACTTTGTGAAGAACCAATTCTTCCCTAATACAAATACTAGGGTGATGGACCCTTACCTAACCATATATTTTTGTGCCACACTTCCAAATTCATCTATGGAGACCCCCTATAACTTGGGTGAATCTTTTCCCAAGTCCTATTTCCTAGAGAATAACTTCACCAAGAATTACTTGGGTGAATCCCTCATCCCTTTATCATAGCATCACTTGGGTGAATCCCTCACCCCTTTTACATAGTGTTAATTGGGTGAATCCCTCATCCCTTATCCCTAGCACCGCTTGGGAGAATCCATCATCACTTCACCCTAGTATTTCACGGTTGAATCCTTGTAACTCACCATAGTATTACTTGGGATAAGTATTATTCTATCCCTTTACAGTTTCAATCCATCCATTTTCACTCTCATACTGATGCATCATGAAT
Source organism: Viscum album (assembly GCA_963277665.1). Taxonomy (NCBI): domain Eukaryota; kingdom Viridiplantae; phylum Streptophyta; class Magnoliopsida; order Santalales; family Viscaceae; genus Viscum; species Viscum album. The sequence goes on from OY728123.1 coordinate 175,331,617, forward strand.
ACCTTGGAGTCGATGCTAAAGAATTAATTCACCCAAATTTTTTATTTGGATATCCAATTATCAATGCCTCCTCTAAAGCCACAAAATTCATAGAACTAGGGTATGCACACCAATATTCTCTTCTTATGATCCTGCACTACCTTAATAAAATGATTATCCCATGTTTCTACCTCAACAAATAAGGTTCCCAAGTGTTTTGAAATCATGTATTCCCTTGACAATGAAGGTTCTAATCTTAATGAAATCGATGATAATTCCCCTGACATAAGCAACAACACTTAGGTGACCCGGGTCTGAGATTGATTAGCTAGGGAACTTGGTGGATGGACCGAGTTCAACCAAGGAGAGAGAAAAACACAATTGGAATAATATTTATATATACCCTTTAAGTCCCCTGATTGGGAGTAGACTTCCTATGCGATTCCAAGAATGTGTGGAATCTGTGCCTTCTTCTTTCCAATCTCACGTGTATAGAAGTTTTGTAATCCTTGATGGTGGATTTTTTGAGGGATAACACCCTGTATCATTCTATCCTCCACTCCTAAGTGGATTTGGGTAGCTTAACACATAATCCCCAAATACACATTCAGACATCATGCCTTTAAACCTCATAACATCACATCTTAGTCACATGAGAATAAATTACATAATAACGAACTTATCATAAGATGTTAAACTGAAGATTTAACCTATGTGATGAACCCATGATTACCTATGTGATGAGCATAGGATTCCTCATGTGATGAGCATGATATGATTCCCCACACTATATGGGCCTCTTACTTTGGTATAAGCCTCATTCAAACCCATTTTTTCACTCTCACACAACGTGTTTAATATTCCATTATCTTTTTTTTACTAACAATAATCATGAATCACATGAGGTTATAGATCTAAGTTTATTATTACATTAGAAAAATTAATAATAACCCCAATATAGGCCTCTTATAAGGTATAATCCCCAACCATTATCTTTGAGAAACTTCATATGCGTAAGCCCTACTCAATCTTCTTTTGTTGCATCTTTCATGACACACATGTCCTCACAACATGACATTAAACTATGCAGCTAATATCCTAGTCACATAACATAAAAATACATGAAAACTTACTTACCACATGATGTTAAAATCCATGGTATGGTTTTGTCATATTAACTTAAAATATGTCACCTGAACTACATGGGTATTGATTCTTGTTTTAATGGGATATGTAGGATGCCTCCTTGAGGTTAAAACCCAACATCATTAATCTTCCATTCCATCCTCATAGTACCACATTCCATATGACATTAACCCATCCTTATTGGTTCATATTATGTTAAAGTTCAACCAGAAAGGGCCACTCATGTGTAAGTCCCACACCTACCACTTATCGACATCTTTTTCCTAGTCTTCCTTATTACATGATGTTAAACCACATGGGATGATCCTTGTCACATGATCTTAAAAGGTATAATATTCCATGTTAGGCAACACCAAACTATGTGGGTTTTTATTACGTCCACAAGTATACTTATGATTTTTTTTACATGGGTCTGATGCCAACACCCCAAATATATAGAGTGCCAATTTTGTAGATTTAAACCATAGTAACTTATATAATAGAATCATTAAGGGAAAATAATATAAATATAGATAACCGTAGATATATACATATGATTTCATTTGTGGATAAACTCTGATACATTCAAATATTCACATTTATGGGATACCTATAATGCATATAGACATTCACATCAACACATGCTAATAACTAATTTCTAGCACGAGGGTAACCAATCCCATACTAAGATTTGATAAGGATTCATGAACATGAATTAAATAAATGACACAGTCATAGATTAGGCAAAAATTCTACTAAGCAGGGTGCAATGAGCCCTAATTTTCGTCTCTCGACCAATGTGAGTTCCCAAGCATCATTGGTAACAAACCCCAATTACCGCCTGCCTTTAGAAACCAGGTGTATAGTGACATCTCTTATCATGAATGTGGGATCCATTGGGTGTTTCTGGATCCATGAATAAAATCCATTGGAAATCATCTAAAATAAGAGTAGTGATCCAACATGAAGATTGAAAAACCATACTCAGACTCTCAAAACCAAGTGTCTGACTAATCACACCTCGCATTTCAAGTCAAAACAAAAGTGTACATTCATATGTGGTTATTATCATTAAAACATTTAACTTATTTCTCTATGGGTGAATTGGCATGTTCCTAGACACTAATCTTGAATTTTAGGTTTAATAACATAATTCCACTAAGAAAAGGGACTAGAGAGACACACATTAAGTATATTCAGAACCTCAATTAAATGATATATGAATTTAACATATTGAATAAATATTATTCCCGTATATGGTTTAATAATTATTCATGAATGATTGATCACTATAATGACTCTAGTTTTGACCTTTAAGACTTTGGAATATTCCTAAGAATATTTACAAAGCAAGGCGCTGAGTCAGTGCGGGATTCTAAGGCCTAGGGATCCTCGACGTGATGATTTTAAAAATATTAAAATATTTCATCACATGCATGAAGTTTATCTTGAAATGTGAAATAACTACTAAGTGTAGTCTCAGATCAGAAATTTGAAGATGTGTTTGAGTTTAAAACATCATTTTTATCCTAGGTGTGACATAAATTTTGTTAGTGTCAGGTTTTTAGCCAGGGGTGTTTTGATGACGTGGTGTTAAAAGGGGAGTTAATTGATTTTAATTGATTAAAATTCAATTCCTCCTCCCCTACCCACCTTAGACGCATGGAATAGTAAGTAGGAAACCCTCCTCCTCCCCTATCCTCTCCCTATTTAGCCGAATAATGGAAATAATCCAAAATCAAAGCGATGCGGTGCTACTGATATCCGTTTCTGACACCGATCAATATCAGACCGAGGAGAAGCATGATTAGAGCATCTTTCTTCACCCAAATATTGGGGATTTTCCTCTCTAGGTAGGAAGTTTTATGTTTTATTCATGATCCCATTATTTATGATTTTTTTAAGGTTTTAGAGCCCTTATACAATTTCTAGAGATCCCTTCTAGGTAGATCGATGAGTTTTGGGAAAAACCGAGGTGAATTGGGTTGTGACAAAGTAGTATCAGAGTAGGCTGGTTACACTTTGGGATTATAGTGTCATGAGCTTAGTTTGGGTTTTATAGCGACAGTGTTAAGATGTTTTGAGTTCTTCTCTCAGGCTAGAGGTTCTGGTGTTTGTGTGGCAGCCGACATATCTATTCAATTGGAATATGAAAACCTTCCTTTTGACTTGGTACATTAGGGCACTGGTCATAGGGAAATAATGGTACATGCATCATATAGGACTAGGTTTTGGTTTTTTCCCTGTCCTTCTTGAGTCATCTCCCCAAATATACTCTTTGACCATAGTGTATCTGGATTATATTTTAAGATGCCTCTACAATGATAGCCATATATGGTTCTACGACATGATTTTTATGGAAATCCACCCCGTGATGAGACTTCAATGCAGGGCAATGGTTCTAAGGCATTACCTCCATGTGGCCTGCCGATGGTGCCACCACCCATTGAGCAGTTGGTTGTACCGACAGTTTAGGCCTAGGATACGCATAGGATGAGTGCATTGCATGAGTTCTAGAGGCAGAAACCTCCGAGGTGCTGGGGTGATATAGACTCATAGGAAACTGATGATTGGATTGAGGTAGTCACGTGTGTTTTCCACCTGATGAGGAAACATCCTGATCGGATGGTGGTTCTATAGGTGAGCCTTCTGCAGGGTTCAACCAATCGATGGTGGAGTTTTGTGATGTAGTCCCACAAAGAGGTAACTATCACTTGGTTAGAGTTCTAAAAACTCTTCAGGGAAGTTTTATACCCATCCATGTTGACATAAGTGTGTATCTAGGAGCTTCTGCAGCTTCGGTAGGGTAGCATGACTATGGCGGGGTACTCAGAAAGGCTTACATACTTGTTGCATTAATCCCTAGATATGGTGTGAGACACATTCTTTAGAGTTCAGACCTTAGATAAAGGACTGCATAGATACTTCAAAGTGTGTGTGGTTTCCTTGTTCATTCTCACTTATGTGGGGGTACTAGAGTGAGATATGGTAGTAGAGAGATTCTTGGTAGAGGGACAGAAGTATGTGGCTCTTATTGGTGGTTTCAAGGTTGAGGAATCTGTAATAGCTATTAGATGTAAGATTATAGGATCACGACATAGGAGGTGTACCCATTCCCAAACTCAAGCACATGCACCTATAGTGTAGGAGAAACTCCATGGATTTGGTCATCCGTAGGAGAGGTGGTTTTATGCTTGCGACGACTGGAGACATCTTGAAAAAGATTGTCCGACCCACCATACTGCTGAGAGGGATCTAGTTGACATGACACCTTGATAGAGGTAACATTTGGAGAAGGGAGTTTCTCAAGAGGGAAGACTAGGTAGAGGAGCTGGTAGAGAAGCGGGAGGTAGAAGGTGGTTCAAGGTATTGACATCACCACCCCCAGGTGGTCCATGCCAGGCTTAGGGAGCTGGAGGATGTGAGAAATGATAGAAGAAGGTCGTAGAGGCCTTTGACCCTAAATATTTGAGGTTTAATAGAGGTACACCTTTTTCCCTTTCTACTTTCTATAGTAGTGATTTTTAGACATTATTTTGGGAACTCTTCTTTTTTCTTCTTGCTCGAGGTTTAACTAGGGTGACTCAGGGCGTCAGTAGAACGTTATGTTGGTGTTCCAAAAAATAGGGCCTAGTAATACCCAATGTACATTTGGGAAGCCATTTTTTTCTTTAGTATCCTCTCATGCTTGGTGTCAGCTTTATAAGAGACATGTTTGTGGATGATGTGGTGCTGTTTGAAATTGCTTTGCACTCAGGAAGAATACGGTTACTTTTCCCACCGAGACACATTTTTTTGATGTGACCAAAACTACGTAGGTGAGTAAGTGCCCCCCAAAGTGGACAATATCAAGGTGTGGTGGAAAAATCCCTTAGACTTGTGAGTTTAGGGTGGGGTTGTATGATGGAGCATTAGAGAAGGTCATGACCCTACTCGTGGAGCTTTCCTACTTGACCCTTCTGCTTAGAAGCCCTGTTGAAGGGGGATCCTTGCTTAGAACCATTCCGTTGTGGAAGATTTAGAACCTATGAGGTTTTTGAAGTGTGTTTTGGTTTCCTACCATCCATACAAAGTTGTTATTCCACTGGTGGGAGTGGAAATGTTTCTATTTTTGGAAATATGTGTTACAGTTGGATTTTCGCAGACATGGGGCCTGGTAAGACCCAGTGTTTACACTTGGGAATCTCTATTTTGTTCAAAGTTTCCCTCACGTTCTCAGTGTTAAGAATGAAAGATTCTTGAGGAGGTTAAAAAAAGTTCATCCAGGGTTGGATGTGAACTGTGGGGTTACATTGAAATCTGCAATAGGTTAGTCAGGTAGCGTACCTCTAGACCCTATGACTATAGATGGACCTTGGTGCTTGGTGATTTTCACCTATCACAGTTGAATAGATGTGTGCTTCTTTGTTTCATGACATCTCTTGGTTGGAGTTAGACGTAAGAGTGGTTTATCCTTGGTGTTTCCCATAAGTTCATGCTTGAAAGAAACATGAGAACCATTAGAGAACTCACTAGCGTGGGATTTCTAGTGGAGAGCTCAATTTCTTCCCTTATGTCTAGGAATTTTTTAGGGATAAAAATACCTAATGTGGGAAGAATGTAATGATTTTTTTGAACTATAATACTTTATAAGATTCCTAAGAATATTTCTGAATCCAATCACTAAGTCAGTGTGAGATTCTGAGGCCCGAGGAGCCTCGATGTAGTGATTTTAAAAATATTAAATATTTCATCACATGTACACAGTTTCTATTGAAATGTGGAATAACACCTAAAATTAGTATTATATAAAAAATATGAGGCCATGATTGAGTTAAAAACACTATTTTTACCCTAGGTGTGACATAAATTTTGTTATCATTGAGTTTTCGGATGGGGTGTTTTAGTGATGTGGTGTAAAAAGGGAGTTAATTGATTTTAATTGATTAAAAACCAATTCCACCACCCCCACACCCTTAGGTGCATGAAACAGCAAGGAGGAAACCCTCCTCCTCCCCTCTCCTCTCTCTATGTAACTACCCGAATCTTTGGCAAAGGTACGGATCGTTGATTTTTCTTTCAAATATTTCCTTCAAGTTTGTTTAATGTGTGTAACATCCTAAGGATGGTCCATGGAGTGTTTGGGGTTGGTTATGAGACCAGGAGTTTGAGAATTAGGCTTACAAGAAGTGGCTCACGGTCTGCAAATGGTTTGGGATAAACCGTGCGGCTGCAGACAGGGGCACCTACAGGGGCGCACGACCCTATAGACTAGGCCGCACGACTGTGCAACCTTTCATCTGGGACGTAGGGAGGTGTGCATGGTTTGCGCACGGTTTGGGTAAACCCTACACCTAAACCGTGCGACCCTGTTCTGGGTGAAATTACCATTTTTCCCTTAAATTCTATTTAAGACTTAAGTTTTTCTTCTTCCTCCTTCCCACGGACAGAATAGAGGGGAGCCCTCTTTTGAGCTCTAAAAACCTCCTCCCTCTCTTTCTCTTGTGGATCATTCCCCCGGTGTCTGAATCTTTATCCGACGGAAGCATTGGATCACCCTCAGCAAGGCTTACCTCACGCACCCTTCCTTCCTCAGTGAATCTTGGTTTTCATTTCACTATTTTCCGCAGGCTCATATGCCCTATTTCCAGGGCATTGGACTGGAAATCAGATCTCTTCCAACCTACCGTGAATCTGAGGTTGATATCAAGCGAGCCTATGCCTAATTCTCTAAGGTAGGTGGTCACATGGTTTCCATTTTGGGTTTTCACCTTTTTGAGTTATTATCGTCGTGTCATGGTTTGTCTTTCGCCAAACCCCTTATTTAAAATGACTGCTTCATATCTAAATGACATGTGTGGTATGAGATTGATGAATCAAACCTTGTTAGGGTGTTTAGATGAGGTGTGGACCGGGAGTGGTAAAACATAGGTGATATGTCTTGAGATTTGACCCTTTTTCACCTTTGGACCTTAACGAGATTTCTCGAAAGACATTTTACATGTTAGGCAAATGAGATGACTCGGTTAGAGGTTGGCTAGGATGAGATAGCCTAAACCCCTTAAATTAATTGAAATGTATGTTGCCTTGTGATGTGATTAATGTGGTACGATACAATATGGAGTGACTTATATATTGTGATGTGAATGTTTATGCCTTACTGTGTTGACATGCTTGTGATAACCCGTGTGTGGCCGAGAGGCATTCTTACCCCATGCTAGATGAATCTCCGTGTGTGGGCGGGAGACATTCTTACCCCGTGTCAGATGAATCTTCGTGTGTGGGCGGGAATCATTCTTACCCAGTGCCAGCTGAATCTTTGTGTAATGGGACGGGAAGCATTCATACCTCGTGCCTATATATCCTTTATGTGTGGTAGGCATTCTTCCCCACACCAGTTGTAATTCTTGTGGATGAGAGGCATTCATACCTCATGCTAGTGATGATTATTACATATGTGAGAAGAATGGATGAGAGGCATGTTTACCTTGTTCCAATGATAACCTATATCTATGTACTTATACCCCTGGTGATTGTTCAAAATACCAGCCATGAGCTGAAGCAGGTAGACTGCCAGGTGTCCTTCCAGAACCTGAGCAGGAGGGTTGTTTATTACTTTGCTTTACTTACTTGCAGTTTACCACACACTATTTATTTTTCGAACACCTATTTGGATTACATGTAGAACCCATTGGTGGTGGCCTACTGGGACTTGACTCATACCCTACCCGGGCAGCCTCCTTGGCACCCGTGTAGACTTTACTTCTGCAGGTACTAATAGTAGCAAAGGCACAGCTTTAGGTTGTTGATACATGTATGCTCTAGCTGGAGATCCATAGTATAGGACCAAACTTGGCTAGAGATGCTCGTGGACTAATTTTGTTCTCTTTTTGTATTACTGTATAGCATGCTTGCTAGCTATTTCTACTATATCAGCATTCCATGCATCCATTTTGTATCAGAAACCACCTATGTGGATTTTGTATATTTATCAGGGTTTTCCTTACTTCTATTGTTTGGTTTGTATGTTTCCCTTTTCCCCTGTTTATCCATTAGTTGTTCTTCTGCTATTTAATCACTTGCTACTATACCATTGTGTACTCTGACATGGGGGTACAGTCTCCCAACTGACTTACCATTACACCCCACTGCTAGTCGGAAGCCCCAGGCCTATGGGGAGACGAGGCAGGGGTCATGTGGCCAACTGGGCTCGGGGCTCGGGTTGAGGGGAAGCCAGGTTTGGGATGTCACAAAGTGGTATCAGAGGCTTTTCTTTCTTTCTTGCTTTACTATTTGGCTACAATAGACTTGGAGACTGGGAACGCTTAGGGACTTATCCATGAGCCGTTCTTGGGTGTTGCGAACCCATGTATGGGGTATAGGCCAAGTTTCTTATTTTATGTTGTTATTAATTCTGCTATTTACTATTGATACCATTCACCGTTGGGTGATTCACATGTTTTGTGATGTTATTGATATTTGTAATGTTGGAATTTGGATTTCAGGGTTCGACCCGAAGAAATGAGGGTTATGCATTAGATATGCATCACGAAAGGCACAATATGATTAGGCCATGCATCTTGACATGCCACATTTAAATTTTCAGCGAACATTTCTTGTTGTTTATTTCCATGCCTTGTTAATATGTGTGAAACTATGCTAACCCTTATTTCAGGTTATGAATTGAGGAATAATGTGGTTTTAGTGGGTGTCACTCTTTGGTTCATAAGGTGTATGGGCCCTTATAGATCGGAAAATGGAATTCCAACAAACCAATAATTTTATTTAAAGGGGAAATTCAAATACTTAATTAGCACAAGTAAATGAGAAATGACATCCAAGTGTGTGTTATCTTTTGGTTCATGAGGAGTATGGGACCTTATGGGCTGGGAAATTCCATATCACTGGATTAAGTTAAATTTGAACAGTTGCAGGTTTTACTAAGAATTCCTATGGGTGTGGATAGGTGATCTTAAAGGTAGGAAGGCCAAGTACCTGTCCTAGATTCTAGAGTTCAACCTTTAAATTTTGTTGGTTTCTTCTTTTGAGATGTTCATTTGGCATTGTAGCGCTATTCCTCCAAGACGTCCTCGAGTCGCGCGCGCTGAAGGCGGTGACTATCACGTTCCTGATGTGGCGGGCCCTGAGCCGCCAGTTGATCTTCCTATCGAGCCACCCATGGATCATATTTCTATTCCTGATATGGGCGCTAATGCTCAGTTCCATGAGAGATTATTGTGTATGATGCAGAGTATGCAAGGTGGAGTGAGACCTGCCCCAAGTATGGCAGAGTTGACCTGTGATTTTCAGTCGCAGCATCCTCCTACTTTTACGGAAGATGGATGACCACTTGCTGTGGAGTCCTGGTTGGAGGCTATTCTGACCATCTTTGAGCACCTCGAGACGCCTCCAGAGCGGAGGGTAAAGCTCACAGCTTATATGCTACGTGGTTCAGCCAGGAGGTGGTGGGATGTCATCACCCAGTTGGGACAGAAGAGAGATATGATCTGAACTGATTTCCAGACCATCTTCTATGATTATTTCTTTCCCTAGACTTTGAGTGCTTACAGAGCTAGGGAGTTTATGAATCTTCAGCAAGGGACCATGATAGTCATGGAATATTCATCCCATTTCACTAAGTTATAATGTTTTTCTCCTACACTAGTTGTTGATGATCTCATGACCGCTAGGTGTTTTGAGGATGGGCTGTGTTACGCCATCCGGTCGTAGGTAAATGTGTTCAGGTTGACGACCATTCTGGAAATTGTCAATCAAGCTTTGATCACAGAGAATAATTTGAGAGAATCAGACAGTGTGAACTAGGGTGGTTCGACACTTAAGGGTTCCAGTGGATCTGCTTCTAGGAAGAAGCGGTGTTTTGAGGACTCTCGTGGTGTTAGTAGTGGTCAGACCCTTTTCTCAGGTGGTACTCCTATCTATCACCAATGTGGGGTTCCAGGACATATGAGGAGGTAGTGTATGCAAAATCTAGTTGAGTGCAGAGGTTGTGGTAGGTTGGGTCATCTCCACCGTCTCTGTAGGACTTTCCCCTAGGGCCTAGTGACCAGGGATCTGTACCTACTCCACGATCTGGTGCTGGATCGATAGGATCATATCAGTTAGGTGGATGGAATATCGCCAGCCGATCAGGCCGTGGCAGCAGTCGAGGTAGAGGTAATCAGGCGTATGACTCTTAGCGCCAGTAGGGTGGGTCTGCTCGGGTTAGCCAGGCTATGACCCATGGTCGTGGTACCAGCCAGTTGTATGCAGTCGAGCCTACACCATAGGATTAGTATGTCGGACCATCTACTATACGAGGTACGATTCTAGTTTCCTCTACGTTAGTATCTGTTTTGTTTGACACATGCACTTCTCACTCTTTTATATCGGAGGTGATTATTGGAAGTTTGGGCCTCGACGTTAATTCATATCATGGTATAATCACGTTAGATACCCCATTAGGTATCCGTTTAGAGGGAATTCGTCGTTTTCAGAATTGTCGCCTCGAGGTGGGCGGTTACCTTTTTGTGTGGAACCTGTATGTTCTGGATATGACAGGTTTTGATGTAATAATCGATATGGATTGGTTAGTTCCCTATGGAGCCTGGATTGACTACTATCGTCAGAGGGTGGCGTTTAGGTCACCAGAGGGTGACAAGCATATGCATAAGGGAGAATGGGATCTTAGTGCGACACGAGTAGGACCAGAACACCAGAGTTTAGGTGGTGTCACATCACAAGTTTCCAGTATTTATCTTGATGACCAAGGGTTACAACCCTCTATTTATCCTCCTGTGGTGGAGCATTTCAGTGATGTCTTTCCTGATTATTTCTCTAGTCTACCTCCAGTGTGAGAGGTGGAGTTTACTATTGAGCTTATACCAGGAGTAGCACCAGTGACCATTCCTCCTTATAGGATGGCACCTAAGGAACTTCTGGAGCTCAAGAGTCGGCTGGAGGACCTGGAAGCAAAAGGATTTATACGTCCCAGTACTTCTCTATGGGGATCACCGATCCTCTTTTCCAAGAAGGCAGATGGTACCCTTTGTCTCTGCATGGACTATCGTAAGTTAAATCAGCTGACTATTAAGAATCGGTATCCTTTACCTCGAATTGATGACCTCTTCGATCAGATCCGAGGAGAGAAGGTGTTTTCAAAGATAGATTTGAGGTTGGGCTATCACCAGATGTGTTTTAGGACTTCAGACATACCTCGCATGACGTTCAGGAGCAGGTTTGGTTCCTAGGAGTACCTAGTCATGCCGTTTGGGCTCACTAATGCACCTGCAATGTTTATGACTCTCATGAATCATATTTTCACCCTTACCTTGATTATTTTGTGGTTGTATTTGTGGATGATATCTTAGTCTATTCATGCTCAATACACGACCATGCAACCCATATTGAGATCGTTCTGAATAAACTAAGAGAGAATCAGCTTTATGCTAAGCTCAGTAAATGCCACTTTTGGATAAATAAGTTTCACTTCCTTGGTAACATTATTTATGAGTATGGAGTTTCAGTTGACCCTGAGAAGGTGAGTGCTGTAATTTATTGGGAGCAGCCCAAGAATTTCTTTGATATCAAGAGTTTCTTGGGGATTGCTGGGTATTATAGGTGGTTCATTCAATAATTTTCATGCCTATCAGTACCGCTTACAGCTTTGACCAAAAAGGGGGTGAGATTCGATTGGTCCGAACCTCGTGAAGTAGATTTTAAGTAACTGAAGGGAAGACTCACTTCAGCACCGATACTGATCTTGTCGGATCCAGGCAGAGCCTATACGGTCTTTTTTTGACACGTCAGGTATCAGGCTTGGAGCTGTCTTGATGCAGGATGAGCGAGTCGTTGCGTATGGTTCTCGTCAGTTAAAGCCTCATGAATGGAATTATCCGACGCACGACCTCCAGCTCACAATGGTTGTACATGCCTTACGCTGTTAGAGACACCATTTATTGGGAGAGCATTTTATGGTATTCAATGACCCCAAAAGCATCAAATATATCTTCACTCAGTGGGATCTAAATCTCAGGCAATGCAGGTGGGTCGATTACCTGCAATCCTTTGATTTCGAACTAGCCTACACTCCTGGGAAATGAAATTCAGTAGCCGATGCGCTGAGTCGAAAAAATCAGTCACAAGTGGTTTGGGAATCTAATGAGGAGTGGAAGATGATGGCCCTATTTTCGGAGATGCATGTTGAGGTTCAGGAGGGTCAGGGTCAAACTGTTCTCTCAGCCTTAGTGGTGACGTCTACTCTTTTGGAATGGGTCAGGGCAAGATAGTTATCAGATCCGAAAGGCCTTGTTCTACAATAAAGTGCCTCTGATGATGCCTCTACATATTGGACCGTGGATGAAGGTGATAATTTATTGTTCCGTAGGTGTGTATGGGTCCTAGAAGACATTAGAGAGGAGATGATGAGGGATTTCCATGCCTCAGCATGGGTAGTTCACCCAGGAATCACCAAAATGTATCGTGATTTGCAACAATAGTACTGGCGGCCTAACATGAAGTGGGAGATATCAAGTTTTATCACACGTTGTTCCACCTGTCAGTAGGTGAAGGTGGAACATCAGCATCCAGTAGGGATTTTGCAACCGTTGTCCATTCCAGATTAAAAATGGGATGATGTCTCTATGGACTTTGTAACCAGTTTACCCAGGTCACCTCATGGCAATGATGCAGTATGGGTTATTGTCGACCGTCTGACGAAGGTCACGCATTTCTTACCTGTGCGGGAGACCTTCACGGTTGATGACTTGGGAAGACTGTATTTCAAGGAAGTAGTACGCCTTCATGGAGCATATCGTTCTGTTGTCTCAGATAGAGATCCTCATTTTACATCTCAGTTCTGGGAGGGTTTACAGAAGGCCTTGGGTGCGCAGGTACTTTTGAGCACGACCTATCACTTGCAGACTGAAGGACAGACCGAGCGGACTATACAGGTACTAGAGGATATGTTACATGCATGTGTTATTGATTTTTGAGGTTCATGGGAGAAACAAATTCCTCTTTTCGAGTTCAATTATAACAATAGCTTCCAGGCTACCATTGAGATGGCTCCCTATGAATCCTTATATGGTAGGCTTTGTCACTCACCCTTGTGTTGGCTTGAAGTAGGGGAGGAAGCTGTTCTAGGACCACGTCTTGTGAAGGAGAATACAGAGCAGATACAACTAATTAGGAAGCATATGCATACAACTTAGTCTAGACAGTAGTCCTATGCTAACAAGCACCAGTGACCTCTTGAGTTCGTGGTTGGGAATCGTGTTTTCTTGAAGGTCTCACCCAGTTTGGGGAAAAGACGCATATGGAAGTAGGGTAAGCTTTCGCCGAGGTTCATTGGATCCTTTCAGGTGATGAAGCGGATCAGAACATTAGCTTACCAGCTTGCACTTCTGCAGAGATATCAGGCCATTCACAATGTTTTTCATGTATCTCATCTACGCCAATACTTTCCATATCCGACTCATGCTTTTTCAGCCTGATGAGGTTGAACTGGATATGGATGCTTCCTTCGAGGAGTATCCGATGCGAATTGTTGACCGGAGTGTGAAGACACTCCGTGGTAGGTATGTTCCTCCTGTACGGGTGCTATGGCATCACGAACGGGTACAAGACGAGACCTGAGATCGAGAGGCCGATATGCATTCTCAATGGCTAGATATATTTTTTGATGACACCTCACTACCCGCGGAAGGCCAACTCGGGGATGAGTTGCTTTAAGGAGGGGAGGTTGTAATGACCCGACTCTTTGGAAAAGGTACGGATCATTGGGTTTTCTTTCAAATATTTCCTTTAAGTCTGTTTAATGTGTGTAACATACTAAGGAAGGTTCGGGGAGTGTTCGGGGTTGGTTCGGGGCCCAGGAGTTTGAGAATTGGGCTTACAGGCAGTGGCACATGGCCTGCACACGGTCTGCGCACGGTTTGGGATAAACCGTGCAGCTGCAGACAGGGGCACCTGCAGGGGCACACGACCCTACGGACCAGGACACACGGCCGTGCAGCCTTTCATCTAAGAGGCAGGGAGGTGCGCACGGTTTGCGCAAAGTTTGGGTAAACCGTGCGCCTAAACCGTGTGACCCTGTTCTGGGTGAAATTACCATTTTGCCCTTAAATTCTATTTTAGCCTTAAGTTTTTCTTCTTCCTCCTTCCCACAAACAGAACCGAGGGGATCCCTCTTTTGAGCTCCAAAAACCTCCTCCCTCTCTTTCTCTTGTGGATTCTTCCCCCGGTGTCCGAATCTTGATCTGACAGAAGCATTGGATCACCCTCAGTAAGGCTTACCTCATGCACCCTTCCTTCCTTGGTGAATCTTGGTTTTCGTTTCACTATTTTTCCACAGGCTCATATGAGATATTTCTAGGGAATTCGACTGGAACTCAGATCTCTTCCAACTTACCATGAATCTGAGGTCGATATAAAGCGAGCCTACAGCTACAGCTCTAAGGTAGGTGGTCACGTGGTTTCCATTTTGGGTTTTCACCTTTTTGAGTTATTATCGTCATGTTGTGGTTTTTCTTTCACCAAACCCCTTATTTGAAATGACCGCTTCATATCTAAATGACCCGTGTGGTATGAGATTGATGAATCTAACCTTGTTAGGGTGTTTAGATGAGGTGTGGACCAGGAGTGGTCAACCATAGGTGATATGTATTGAGATTTTTCCCTTTTTCACCATTGGACCTTAACGATATTTCTGGAAAGGAATTTTCCATGTTTGGTAAATGAGATGACTTGGTTATAGGTTGTATAGGATGAGATAGCCTGAACCCCTTAAATGAATTGAAATATATAATGCCTTGTGATGTGATTAATGTGGTACAATACAAGATAGAGTGCCTTATATATTGTGATGTGAATGGTTATGCCTTACTGTGTTGACATGCTTGTGATAACCCATGTGTGGGCGGGAGGCATTCTTACCCCATGCCAGATGAATCTCCGTGTGTGGGAGGGAGGCATTCTTACCCCATGCCAGATGAATCTCCGTGTGTGGGCGGGAAGCATTCTTACCCCATGCCAACTGAATCTTTGTGTAATGGGATGTGAAGAATTCATACCTAATGCCTATATATCCTTTATGGGTGGGAGGCATTCTTCCCCATGCCATATACAATGCTTGTGAACGAGAGGCATTCATACCTCGTGCCAATGATGATTATTACATATGTGAGAAGCATGGACGAGAGGCATGTTTACCTCGTACCAGTGATAACCTATATCTATGTACTTATACCCCTAGTGATTGTTCAGAATACCACCCATGAGCTGAAGCAGGTAGACTGTCAGGTGTCCTTCCGGAACCTGAGCGGGAGGGTTGTTTATTACTTTACTTTACTTACTTGCAGTTTACTACACACTATTTATTTTGCAAACACCTATTTGGATTACACGTAGACCCCGTTGGTGGTGGTCTACTGGGACTTGTCTCACACCCTACCCGATCGGCCTTCTTGGCACCCATGTAGACTTTACTACTGCATGTACTAGTAGGGGAAAAGGCCCAACTTCAGGTTTTTGATACATGTATGTTCTAGTTGGAGATCCAGAGTACATGACCGAGCTTGGCTAGAGATGCTCGTGGACTACTTTTTTTCTCTTTTTGTATTACTGTATAGCATGCTTGCTAGCTATTTCTACTGTATCAGCATGCCATGCATCCATTTTTTATCAGACACCACCTATGTGGATTTTGTATATTTATCAGGGTTTTCCTTACTTCTATTGTTTGGTTTGTATGTTTCCCTTTTTATCCTATTTATCCATTAGTTGTGATTTCTCTATTTAATCACTTGCTACTATACCACTGTGTACTCTGACATGGGGGTAAAGTCTCCCCACTAACTTACCATTACACCCCCACTACTAGTCGGCAGCCCCATGCCTATAGGGAGACGAGACATGGGTCATGTGGCCAATCGGGCTCGGGGCTTGGGTTGAGGGGCAGCCGGTTCCGAGATGTCACACTCTATTTTTCCAAAGGATGAAAACAAGCCAAAATCAAAGTGATGAGGTGCCGTCAATATCTGTTTCTGACACTGATAATTATCAGATTGAGGATATGCACAATTCATGCATCATTCTTCACCCAAAGCTTCAACGTTTCACCTTAGAGGTAGGTGGTTTCTCATTTTATTCTCTATCCCATTAATTATGCCTTTTTAAGGTTTTAGAGACCTTATACAATTGATAGAGATCCCTTCTAGGTAGATCTATCAGTTTTGGGGAAAACCTGGTTGAATTGGGGCGTTTTGTAGGTGATTCCTAACTAGAATTACCATCTACATGGCGTGTAGTATAGAAAGACACACTATAAATCCATTCCTTTTCGGGAAGATGAATTTTGGTATCTACATGCCACGTAAATGGATTACCTTCCATGTAGTGACCCAAACCTTGTGGCCTTGGGATATGTCTTGTGAAGTCGTGTGAAAACACATGGTCGCGTACAATCACATGGCCAAAGTACATGGACATGGGATCTGATACATGGACATGGGAAAACTACACAGACATGTGTCCATTTATCCTAAACACACCATGTTGAATGAGATATACAACTTTTAAGGGACACAGTTTGCTGTTCTGTGTAGAAGAGGAACACGTTTAGGAGCCATATGAAGTGAGACATAGTGTGTACCATCTCTACATGTCATGTAACCCGACATGGGTTAGAAAACCATGTAGATATGATACATGACTGGGTGCTTAGGAGGTCTCACATGACATGTGTACCCCAGTGCATGTTGTGTATTCCTTGAGGATCTTCTCGAGATCTTCCTCCTTCCATATCTCCTTCTTTGGAACTCAGATTCAAACATGAGTAGTCTATCCTAAGAATTTTTCTACATAGAACGCGATGGTGGAACCCATATATTCTTATGAGATATGAGGTGGTGAGAATCAAGCATGAAGTTTGTGAATAGGTGCTTAACCGATGTGATAGTTCATTGTGTATTTTTCAAAGAGATGCTGAGAATGGTAATCCCCTATGGGATCAGAGAGTGGGTTTACCTTACCTATATGATTTGGTAGAGATGAGACTCACCACATATTGGGCATGGGTTCTTATACCTTTGGGTAGTACTTTCAGTGTTGGTACTCCCCTAATGGTGTAGGGCGCAGGTTCCCTGTGATGTTTTTTTAGTTGTATAGTGTTCCCCTGCCATGCCAGGGCACAAGTCCTCTATACTCATGGTCTAGATGGAGTAGGTACTCCCCTATTGGACCAGGGTGTGAGTCCTCTATCCATGGAGTCAGTACTCCCCTACCACGTCAGGGCATGGTTCCTCCATACATGAAGTAATGATTGAGTTGGTACTCCCCTATCGTGTTAAGGTGTGGGTCATCTATCATTGGAGTTGAAACTCCCTTGTTGTTCTAGGGAATGGGTCCCCCATACGTGTTGTTCTGCTAGAGTTGGTACTGCCCTATCATACTAGGGAGCGGGTCATCTAGCCTGAGGTCTGTACTCCCCTATCCTGTTAGGGTGTGGGTCCCCCACATTAATTGAGATGGTTGACTAGTACTCCTCTATTGGACTAGGGTGTGGGTCCTCTAACCATAGAGTGGTACTCTCATGTCATACCAGGATGTTGGTCCTCCATCCTCTAAGTTTCACTCCCCTATCATGATAGGGTGTGGGTCCTTATTTATGGAGTAGTACTCCCCTATATTCAAGTAGTAGTGGGGAGAGGACCTCCATTAGAGTTGTCCTCCCTTGTCTATTTAGTACACTGAAAGGACCGAGCCTCTAAATTAGTTACATACAATACTTGGGTAGGAGTTAGTGCTCCCTCGACAGACTGAGTTGTGAGATACTCCATACAGGAGAAAGGGTTTCATGGGTTATTTAGGATCTAGTACTCCCTAAATTATAGGGAAGTGGTGAGGTGCGGGTCCCTACATTCTCCCACATTAGAGAGGATTCATGAAGTGCATAGTATGGAGAAGTACTCTATAAAATATTTGTAGTGGTGAGGGTAGGGTCTCTTAAATTTGGATTCTTTAGCTTGCGCTGGGTGCAAGGCTACGATGGAAGGACCTTTGGTGCTGAGCACTAGAGTTGGACCTAGTAGGTTGTTCATGATGGAGCATGTTCTCTCAGACATACCATTTAAAAGGGTGGAGTCATTCCCAATGGAGTGTATCTCTCAGAAGGCTTCCATCTAAGATGGCTGAGGTCATGGAGTGTGTTCTCCTAGTTCTATGTGACATTTAGAGCCATGAGTAGAATCTTGTTTCTGGATATGAGTTCAGAACCTCATGAGACTTGGAGTATGATATGAGTATATCTGGGTGTTCTTGTGGTGTTGTTATGTTTCGAGGTTGAGACCCGTTGTGGAATGATATGGATTGTAATGTTTATCCAAGGATAGTTCAATATGGAGTTTCTCTTTCGATTGGGTTCCCTCTGGCTAAGTCGAACAGACTGTTTCCTTTCATTTAATCCCCTTTCTTTTGTGTTTTTGGGTCACCTATTAAGTATTCTTATACTCACCCCTACATATTATTTTTCCTCATGTGTTGTGTCTTGTGTATACCATAATAATTTTGATGGAGTCCTTAGAGGACCTGAGGCAGGCAGAGCTTAGCAAGTTTTAATGACCAAGGTGTTTACCAGATATGGGCCGATGATCTTACTGGTAGTTGCATTTGATAGCAATCCCCTCCTTCTGAGAATTTTGGATGATTTTATAGTTTTCTTTTGGTTGGAATGTGTTTTTCCCTTTATGATTTTAGTACTTATGTTGTACTCTAGTTTGGGATAGTTGTATGCATGCATTTTAGTTTCCAGTTTTTTTTACTTCTTTACATTATTACATCGAGGTGTTTGTGGGTGAGTGCATATAGGTACATTAGGAAAATGCTTCCAATCTGTGTAATATTCCTACTCAGTGCTAGTTTCCATCCCCTATCCTATTTGAGGTGGTCTTGGGGATTCGTGGCCTGGACCCCATCAGGTTGGGTTGTGACAATCATAAATATTCAATGACTAGTTATTCAAGAGAATATATATATATGAGTTGAATATTTAATAAATATATATTTTATATTTTAGTGATTATAATATTAATTTATTTATTGGTGAATAATGAAGTGACATTTATTTATTTAAATAAATAGTCATTATCCATGGTCCGATGAATATTGAGGAGGATGCGGGTCAAGTTAATGGCCCAATGAAAAAATTTATATCAAACATTATTTGAATAAATATTGATTTATTTATTTATGGAAAAATAATATTTTTTTATCCACTGGTTTGGTGAATTTCATATAAATAATAATATTATTATTATTAGACATGAGGTTTGTTGGGGATTTAGAAAATTAATAAGGGTCTAGGTACAATTATTATTTTTCTAACCCTAGATCTATATAGACATGGTCACATCATTTCTAAACCTAATAATCATTGCTCATAAAGAAAATTCTAGAGGGAATTCTATCAATCCCTGTAGAGATTTTCTATAATGAATCATAATTTAATCAATGAAATTTCCCTTCCAATTATATAATTTTTTCATATTTATTAATGTAATATTATATAAAGCACATAAACCACATGATAGAACCATGTTTTTTTTATTATATTGACTTTAACTTTATATTTAGAGAATAAATATATCTATAATAATTGAAAGTGTTACAATGGGACAAAACATAGACTATAAGATAACTATAATATGAAAATTTGGATCTCCTTGATCCCCTAGAATGGTCACACTCATGAACAACACAATAGAAATGAAACAAAATATTATTAATGAAATATTCATTTTCAATATGAAAATATATATAACCTTGATATAAAATAAAAATTAATGAAGAATGAATAAAATCCAAGGTATTTATAGAATATAGGGAACCCATATGACTGTTATAAATCTTCCTATTGGAATAGTAATCCGGTCATTGGAATAGTAATACGACCATTAAGAATAGTAATTTTATCATTAGAATAGTATCCTCACCTATGTAATTGAAAAATAATATTTATTTATCTTATAAAATGAAAATATAGAAAATTTATATCATTATGCAATTAAATAAATGTTTTAAAAATGATAAAATAAGTGTTTAGTTTTTTATAAAACACATATGCTTTATCTAAATTTTTATGATAAATATAAAAAACTAAAATAAAGTTTATTTTCATAAAATGGGTTTATAAAATAATGTTAATTTTCATTAAAATGATGATATAATTTTATGTGACAAAGTAAATTTTCAATGGGTCAGAAAATCGATTATCATATTAAAATTGATATTTTTTTAAAATAAATAAGGATTATTAAATTTATCATTTTTATAAAATTATTTTCATAAAACGGATTTCATTTTTGGAATATACATGTCAAAAAATGGTTAGGGTGTTTTTTATAATTTTCTAAAATAGTTGATTTTTTGGTGAATAGTTAAATATGACCAAAAACAATATTCTTTATTATAAGAATGATACATGTGTTAGTGAGTCATGGATAATTTAATAAACCATTATCATTAAATCAAATGCATTAATTATTTTATATACTCACAATAATCAACACTATTTTTAATCTTGAGAAAATAATAATATACCAATCAATATTATATTCAAAATCACCCCTCTCCCCCTTTATAAATACCACTTATCACTACCCCTTATCACCACACTTTATAAGATTTTAGCTTTCCCATTTTATCCCCAAATATCTCCCCAACCCTCTACCCACATCCAAGGAGTCTTGGTCATATCAAAAGACCATTCTAAGGTGTCTTAAGTTGTCATCCATGAGAGGACATCCAAAGAGGTAATGTTCTTAAACAAACTATCCTTTAATATTCTCTTCTTATACGTCCTCCTCCATTCACCCATCCAACATGAAATAATGACTATTATAATAAATATAATATAATTTTATTTTGTTAATGTAATATCAATTGTCAAACCTATTTTCATTTCATTCTAAAATGAAAATGATTGTTCACATTATTGGTGGTTTCACCGTTTCCATGAACAACATACTTTGTTTTTCTTCACCACCTTCATGGATGGTTATAAAAATAATATCATGATTAAATATAATTATAATAATTATATTATAACTTATTTCATTATCTATACTATATTAATAATAATTGAATTAAATAACATGAATCTAGTTCATGATGGTCAAAAAAATCACCAAAATGAACTAACCATATAACTATAACATTTATACTAAATGAATCATACCTATGTCAGAAAAAACATGGATATTTTTGATAATTTTAAATTATATAATGAAATAAATATAATTTCATTTCAATTCTATAGTTTTAGTCTGATTTTATAAGAACTTCAATAACTATCCACAAACTAAAGAGACCTTGGAACCATGAAATGAACGACCTCAGGATTGTAATTATAGATAAAATATCTCAATTAAATTAATTTAAACTAACATAAAATATTAATAATAAATAAAATATAACTGAATTAGGTTCTCAATAAAGTTTTTAATAAATATAATTCTATCATTCAGGACATTAAGTTAAAGTGCAGAATGAATTCAGACCTAAGGTAAGGGAACTCTACGAATCTCCCTATTTTCTTTTGGTTACGAATTATCACTCTATAACTCACTTTATATATCTATTTAACATTATTTAATGATTATAAATTCTATATATATTCATACTACATATATACTTATATTATTATCTCTTTCTTTACTAGGGAAATACAAAATCTTGAAGTTCTCTTCCCAAATCTATCTTTTATATAAAGCATATATAAGGGACATTCCTATTTCTTATTTCATGTTATATACCATCCTATGAAATTTTTTTAATCATAAAAGTTTTTATATAAATACTCATTATTTTATGTATAACCCACCTAGTTCACTTCTGGTTTTATGAAAAATATGATGCGCTTACCATCTATAAATATTCCATACCATTTTCCTAAAACCACGCTAAAGATGTTCAATTATAAAATTACTTCTCCGATATTACTCATGAAATTTTATTCAATTGAAATCTATATTTTATACCTAATACTATTTATCCAAATATAATCACTTAAAATATTTAATTCCTTATCATCTCTTGAATCTTATAATATATCCTTTGATTATGATTTAATTCAAGATTATGTAATCTATTTTATTCCACAGGTATTTCTTATTCTAATTCTTATGTTTTATTTCCTTATGTGGAACACATATTCAGGAACATGTTATGATGAGTGAACCTAGATAATGATCTAATGCATTTGGTAATGTTTATATCTCCTGATATGATATTTATGGTATTAGGGAGTAAACCTAATCCATTATGGGACTATGTAAACCATGTTATGATGTCTCGACAGTGAGCCTTCACTTATACTTATGATTTTGTGTATTATAATGTTTCCAAAATCCTATGATGACATGATATTATGATTCCATATTCATTATTTCATGATTATATATGATTATTCTAGATCATTTTCTTTTATGATATCATGTTATGTCATTTGATTCATATTCTATACTTTTCTATCATTCTAATTCCCTTACTAAGCTTTATAAATCACCCCTTATCTTATTGTATTCCCCAGGTTATCCTATGTAGTTTTATAATATCAAAGGTAATTAAGACCAAATTATGGAAATTAAAATAAATCTATTGTATTTTTGGTTTCATGTTGATTTATTATGAACCTAGTATCCAAATACACTAGGACTTTGGCTTCCAAGGTTGTTTTTATAGAATATTTATGTTAAAAATCTTATAATAATATGTTTAATAGGATTGGATCGCTATAGTTGGTATCATAGTATTTTCTAGTTATTTTTGGGATTAGGAAAAGAATAAATTAGTTAAAAACATTAGGATAAGTCTAAGTATAGAAAAACATCATGAAATTTTAGTAAATTATAGAGAGAGTGGTTTCCAAGTAATGAAATCCCTATCTGGATACTATAAGTGGATGTGACACTGACACATATGTACCTAGAGGAAATAACTATGAAATGTATCCATAGTAACCCAATATAAAATTCCTTTATTTTGAATCTTTTACATGATATAAACATTAAATTTTATAAATGACAATAATAATATTACAAGGATCAATACGTCTAGTGTCTTTAGATACTATCTACACAATAATATTATTCTAAAATGATTGTGATCATTTATTATTAAGTGAAATATACTAGACCATATTATAAATTTCTAATTAGTAAAACTCATCCTCATAACTCAATGAATGAAACATAAGAAAAGGGTGATTTCAAATGATCAGTAAGGGGTGAATAAACATTTCATCAAGGATGAGTTCATAAGTATAAGAAAAAGACATGGTCATAAGAGAAATATCATATCATCATTATTGATACTCATAAAACATAAGTTATATTCAAAGGACATGGCATAAGAACTTAAAGTGACAAAATATTAATAAGGAAACACAGGAGACATAAAATAGCTTAAAAAATTTAACATTAACCTTGGATTGTGAGATAATAAGATCAAAATGCATAAAATATTTTAACTATGGAACAAAAATTAGCATATGGAAACAGTACTTTCATAAGTCACACCATTTTACCCATTCTTGTGAGACAACTTAATTGTACTAGCATATACATCACCTTCGCGAGTCACACACTTTCACCCATGATTTTAAACAACTAAATTATGCCCATGTATACATATCTCATGAAATTTAAAATTTTATCCAAGGAATTATAGGGTGATATGGGACCCCACCCATTATTAATACATACTTATGAGTTCCACTTGATAATCATTCATTTATCAAATCATAATAAACCCATGGAAATAAAATGAGTTTCATAAAACCTTTAAATGAAAATTATTCAATTTTCATAAGTAACCCCTAGAAACAGAAATTAGTTTCATAAAAATTTCAAATTAAAATAATTCACCTTTCATAGAATAAAGAACCCATTGAAATAAAAGTGGATTTTATAAAATTTTAAAATAGTATAACAACATGAAAGAAATTGATCAACATCAAAAACCTGATGACCAAAAAATATCCACATAATAAAATAAGAATGGTGGTTAAAACTTGAAATATAAAACTATTTTAAATAAATAATTTTGAATATAGAGAGTAAGATTAAAACCAAATCACAATTTTTTTAATGAAAATAAATCTGTAATCATCACGGTAAAAGTAATAGTTATGAGTCAATTTTCAAAAATTAGCCTTTGTTTTCCTAAAAAAGTGAAAATAAAACCATTCATGGAATTGGGTTGGGATAAAAAACTCTTTTACCCTATAAATAAAGCAATAAAATCATTCAAAATATAAATTCTTGGAAAAAATGAAGTTCAATAATAAATTTTATAACTCCAAGAAAGTAGTTTGAGTTACCAAATCCCTTATTATTACCCTTGATTTCCATAAAAGTGATTTAACCTTATGTATTATAAAGATAAACATATTAATTACCTATTCACAAAAATTATTCATATACATTTCCATTTATACTTATTTGTTAATAACAATTATCTTTATGGATTAAATTGTTGGAATCTCTTTTTAACATTAGGTGTTAATAATATTGACTCTTTGAACTAGTTTCATAAAAAAATTGTTGATATACCTTATTATTTAAAATTTTATTAAAAAAACATTAAATCTATTGGAATTTATTTTTTAAAAATACCTATAATTTTATAATTTTATTACATGGAAGTTTTATCTGAGTTTTGTGAAGATGAAAATGGTGAAGAATTAGTTTCGGGTAATTCGCTGATATCGATGGATTACCTTACAATGATCATAAATTTTTGTTTTATCCATAAATAAATATATTAATGATATATTTTAATTATATATTCCTTATGTAACCCTAAAATATAAACTAAAATCATCCATGATGGTGGTAGTGAAAAATAGAATGCATCGATCCATAGAGGCGGTAGTCCACATGTAAGCATGGATGCTGATTTTGTTTTCTATAGAATGGGTAAAATGAGTAATATGGTTTATAATTTTAGAATCTAAAATATTAATTAAATATTATACTTATATATTAAATTCCATATTAGGACCATCCTCTTAATGTGGTTAAGAAAAACAAAACATGTTATGTCATGGATGTAATAGTTCTCACAACACACAAATGACAGTTTCATTTTTCATAACAGAAAAGAGAAACTTGGTTAATGATTGTAACATAATTATAATAACATAATAGTAAAATAATGATACTGATTTTATCATTTTAATATGGTATAATTTAATTTTTTTAAAAATAAGTGCACATAAAGAAATAGAAATGAGAAAGGTGCAGTTAGAATTTTATTCCCCACTTCATGGATTATCTCCTTTACAAAGGGGGTTAAGCCTTTAAGGGATGGTATTTTTAGAAGTAAATAACCTATTTAATATAGATAGGAATTTTTAAGAGAGTTTTGGGGCGCCTTTTAGGGGACCTATGTGGGTATTGGTGTGAGGGGAAGTGAAGAGAGGAATTCCCCTTTTATAAGTGAAAAGGGGTGACATTTTTGTAAATACCTAAAATTTTTTAATAATGAGAATTAAATCTCAAGGAAAGTTGCTCATAAATTGGGAAATAATATATATAGGACGGGATAAAGTCTATAAAGGCTTTAAATACACATTCCAACACATATTTTAAACATGTTTTTGGTCTTTTCCTATTACTTAAACCACTTTCACCCCTTTTGATTTTTTTGAGGTAACTAGTTTTTACCAAAGTAATTTATACATTATGATTGAAAATAAAATGGACCTTATTATATAATTTGTACCTAATTATTCTAAATTTTAAATCAATTTTATTATATTAATTTTATAAAAGTGATAATAATCAATTTTAAAATACTAAATGTATAATATATTGAAAACATTTTTTTAAAATATAACTTAAGTTATAAAATGTAAAATATGATTATATAAATTAAAACCATTTTTTTAAATTTATGGTATATTATAAAATACATATTTTTCTAAGAAAAAGGTTTCATGAATTTCCAATTCAATATTATATACTAATAATTTCATAAAAGTAATGTTATTTGTAAAAGCGGCATTATGTATTATTCACATAAAAGTCAATATTTTTAGAAAAATAACAAAAATTAATATTAAATAAATATTTTTATAATAAGTTAAAAAATTAATTTAATTTTTTCAAATTCAAGTTCTAAATTTATAAATTTAACTTTTAATATAAAATTGTAAAATTTTGTGAAAACATTTTTTCATAGGAAATCATTTTTTGGTATATTAACTACTCTTCTAAAATTATTTATAATCATAAATATATCAAACTTGAAAAATATAAATTTTATAAAATAAATTTTAATCATAAAAAAATATTTTATTAGTGGCTTAGCTGCATTTATTGAAATAGTATTAAAAAGGACCTTTATTTTATTAGTTGGAAAAAACTATTTGTACTCGCTTATTTAATGACTATCATACATTGGTCAATATCAATTTTAATAAAAAGGGATTTAGTCCATTTGAGTTTGGTATTACATGTGGATCAAGATATCAAACACAATACTTATTTAAGGATGAAAATTTCACTAAAATAATGGGTTGTTATATTATACCCCCTTAAAAACAATTTCATCCTCTGAATTTTATTACTTAGATGAAAAAAGTGAGGGTAATTTTGTTTTATTACATCCTTATGTTACCATGTAGCTTCCTCAATTTTATGATTCCTCCATATATCATTGACCATATGAGTGGTCTTATTTCACAACACCTTATCTATTTGATCCAAAATTTCCAATGGTTATTCCTCATATGATAGGTCAGGTTCTAGTTTAATGAGTTTAGAGTTTAGTAGATGTGATGAGTCTGGTATATACTTCCTCAAAACTGATACATGGAACACATCACACACTTAGGAGAGGTTTGATGGGAGTTCTAAGTGATAAGACACCACCCCAAAAAGATCAAGGATCTTGAAGGGAATGACGTACCTAGGTCTCAACTTTCCATTCTTAGAAAATCTAATAACTTGCTTCCACAAATATATCCAAAGGAACACCTTATCACCCACTTCATACTATAGATCTCATAGATGATTATCTGCACAACTCTTCTGTCAACTTTTTATTACTTTTATATACGATTAAATGGTTTGAAACTTATTCATAATTTCTTGGACAAGGTCATAACCTTTCAATTTTCCCTCTCTAACTTCATCCCAGCATGTTGTAGTTCCATATATCTTCCCATATGGAGCCTTATATGGTTATATCTAAATTCTAAAATGGAAACTATTTATATATAAGAACTCAACCAAGGGATGTGTTGATATGGTGACCCATACATTTTATATATAAATATCAAATCTTAATATATGAATATTCAATACATAACATTATGACCCATTCCAAAATTATACAGGTCTAGTGCCTTTGGAAACTTGGATACATAAACAACTTGTTAATAAGAGATCTAAATCATATATCACTAAGTTCTTAATAACTAGAACCCTTCTTAAAAATATCATCCTTAAAACCTTTATTTATTTCCAGGGGAAAAGAAACATAAGAAATGGTGATCTTAGATTCTCACTAAGAGTAAACAAGGGATATATTAATGATCATATAAGCATTACATGAGCATAATAGTATTAAAACATGATCTTAACATTTTGAAACCGTACATTTCATATCATAGATCATAATATTGAGTCATTTCCTAAATATTGGAAGTTTATAATACATGAATCATTAAGGAATCAAATAACATGATCCAAAAGAGCATAACATTATCATGAGACAATGATTTGTGGAATACACATAAGTATAGAAAAATCATTTACTTATTAGTAAAGTATCATTTACAAGACTATCATAGTGGATTAGGTTAACTCCCTATTCCATTTTATTAGTCAAGGTTTACTCCCAAGAATGTCACAATGGAAAATTCCCTTACTAAATTGGGTTCACTCTCCATTCTAGTCCTCTTTATCTCATGAGATATCCATCTTTACCCAATACATTGGAGGGATATATAATTCCAGTACCATCTATCACATAATGAAAATCATATAGATGTGTGCCACAAGATCATAAAACATTCATAATATCATAAACTATAAACAAGAAAATGGTTTCATAAACATTTCATTATGACATAACTTGTGGAAAAGAAATGGGTTTTATAAATATTTCATCAATTCATCATAGCATAACCCATGGAAAAGGAACAAGGTTCATAAAAATATTGTCATCATAACCATAAACCATCTAGAGAAATAATAAGGATGGTATCATCAGATAATATCCCTATTAAAGATTAGGTAACATCAATGGATGTTATCTTAGATGAAAAATTCCTTTAAAATATCAGTACGAACATTTATTGAAGAAAATACCCTTTTCACTTTGAAATAAGTTATTTAAAATCAATAAAATTCCTAAATATAAAAGAAAAAATTTTCTTTGAAAATAAACTAGTAATATTTTAAAGTAATTTTTAAATCATTGAGTGTTCATGATAGTGTAAAATTAAATTCATGATGTATATGTTAAAACTAAGATTTGTTTCACATTTTTGTTAAAAAGTAAAAAGTACCTCATTTAGAAAATGACATGGGGATTAATTTTAAACTATTTTGTAAAAATTAAAATATGGGTTAAAATTAATTTAAAAAATCATTAGATAATATTAAAAACATTCATTAAAACCTTTTTATAAAACATGGATTTTGAAGAAAAAAGACTTTCAACCGAAGAGAGAAATAAAGTCATTTTTATAAAAAAACATTATTTTGGTCTTTTGAGTTATTAAAGAGATGAAAATAAAAGGAAAGCATGTATTTTATAGAAATAACCATAGGATACACAAAATCTTGGGATTATTGAGAGATAATCCAAAATATTTCATCATTTAAATGTAACCATATATAATTCCTATAAATAATGATATTGTAACAAAAGTCTCTTACTTAAAGCCTCATATTTCCTTGTATTAATTAAAAAATACTATATAATAAATATATATTTATTATAAATGTATTATATAACCATAATAATATATATCATACCATATATTATTTTCTTATAACATCTTATAACCCATTTATTAATAATTATTTACTAAAATTACTATTCTGGATGGTAACTGCTTCGTTTTTCACGCATGTTTCAGTTTAGAAGTCTTAGTATTTATACTATGATCATGGTTCAATAATATCAATAATTTTAGTCAAGATATTAATATAATATATATTCGTTATATATATTAATATATAGAGTTATCCATAAATGGTAGAGATAGAAAATTGAATTACACCGTTCATAGAGATAGTAGGTTGTACATACGCATGAACACTATTTCCATTTTTCAATGGATGTAAAAAACGAAAGGTAAATAATAATTCACCTTTAAAAATCATAATAATATCATAAATAAAATATATATTTATCAAATCCATCATTATAACCATACAATTAATGTATTTTTTTAAAAATGAATTACACCACTACATGGAGACGATAAGATGTACGTACACACGAGTGATGTTTTCCCTTTCTGTAGGATGGAAAGAAGATGGATAATGGTTGTTACATCATCATAATAAAAATTAAATATATTTAAGATAATTAATTAATTAATTTATAATGTATAACATGTATTTATAAATGGTTTAAGATGAAATAAAATTGAAAAATCTCGATTAAGAGTTATACCTCTTTATTGAGAACCCTCTACTGGACTACACCTTAAGCATTAAAGGGAGAATATTTTAGAAATAAAAAAATCTATAGGATGCGGTGGAGTAAACTAGGAAGGTATAATGGTGGATATTTTTTGAGATATAAGGCACAATTGTTTTTATGAAGATAGGATAAGAGGTTCCCTTTTATAAGTTAGGGGAGGGGAACTCTTGGAATTACTAAAAAGATTAAATTATAATTGAGTAATTATCAAGATAAATGATTCTAAATGGATATATATTTGAATAGAAATAGTATAAGGTCAAAATATCATCAAAAAATGAAATTTATATAGGTTTTTGTGTCATTTTAAACCATATATTTTTGATTAACCTCTTTTTTAACTAATTTTATCCTTAACCATGGTAACACCTCTTTCAATATTACAGGTTTATAATTTCATTTATAACAATCATATCATAAGTATCAATGAAATTCAAATATAAAACTTTAATTTATATCTAATATGTTATATTAATATAAAAAATTCATGTAATACAATAATTCATACAAATTTTATTACTTTTAATATTTTTAAAATCATTTATTTTATTTTTCTATTAATTTAATAAATACCATATTGGTACTGTGTAAGAATTTATGGTAATTATTGATAAATAAAAATTATAAATAAATTATCATGATAAAATCAATTAATTGTTATTTCAAATAAATATTTATAATCAAAATTTCCCTCTTTTATCCTTATAAAAAATATTATAGATATTAAAGTCAAGAGAGTGACATTTTGTATTTATTATTTTCTTAAATTAATATAAAGGTCATAATCAAATAAAAATGGTACCAAGTGGGTATATATATCTGAATTAAACTCATACAACAGGATATAGATAAGTGTTATAGAAAATTTAAAGCCTTATCCAAAATTTTTAACCATATTTTACCTGTTTTATCCTTATTGAGGTGACAAAAATTTACTAAGGTTACTATTCATAATGACAAAAAATAAAAGGAAACTATTTAAATTTTTTGATCAACTTGATTTAAAATATGGAATAAAATTTTTATGATTTTTTTATATAAGTTTCATAAATTCCTTTTAAAATTAGTGCACAAAACGTGATAGAAATCATTTTTTAGAAAAACATATTTTTAAGCATAAAACTAGATTTACTATCATTACATGAATAAAAAAACATTAGATAAATGTTAAAACATTTTATTGAATATATAATATTTAAATTTAATTAAAATCATTCACTAATAGTGATTCATTTAATTTATTAAGATAGAAACACATTACGTGCATAAAAACCATTTTTCAGAAAAACATCTCTTTTACTTTCAAATGTTTTTTGTTTTCATTTATAATAAAATTATATATAAGGAATTAATTTTATAATTTTTTTTAATCATAAATTTTTTATAATTTATTTATCGTTATTCATACCCACCAATCCAACAACTAGACGATAACTGTCACATTAAATAATAATATTTCAATAGTACATCACGGATCGTTTAAACTTGGTGTTACGTGTATCACAAGATATTTAAGAAATTAAATTTCTTTGATATATATATATATATCATGAAATATTTGGGTGTTATAGTTTATCCAAATATCCTTGTAATTTTAACAAATAATATTTTATCATATCCTATAGAGTTTGAATAGTACTCTGAGATCGACTATCTGTCGGAGGGTGATAAATAGCGTAGAAACTCAAATCCATCTCTAATGCCTTATAAAGTATCCTATAGAACCTTGAGTTAAAACTTAGATCCTGATTAGATATGATAGATATTAGTACTCTATGTATTATTTACACTTCTTTTATATATATCATGGTGAGTTAGTCAGGAGAGAAATCTTCTTTGATGGAAATAAAATGCATTGACTTAGCAAGATGATCGACTATAATCCAAATAACATTACAACCCTCAGAAAATTTTGGGAGTACTATGATTAAATCCATGGTAATGTTTTCCTATTTCCATACTGGTATGGGTAATTTTTGAAATATACCCTTCTACTTTTATCATCCAGCCTTAACTTGATGGCCTACTAAGCATCAAAATATGTATTCTACGATCTCCCTCTTCATGTTATCCCAATTTTTTTCTTTAGATGAATATAAATCTTCATGATTCTTGAATTAATTGATAATGATGAGATATTCACATAATCCAAAATATACCTCTTCAGTTATAGTTTTAATGG
The DNA here is from genome assembly GCA_963277665.1 of Viscum album. Taxonomy (NCBI): domain Eukaryota; kingdom Viridiplantae; phylum Streptophyta; class Magnoliopsida; order Santalales; family Viscaceae; genus Viscum; species Viscum album. Next base: position 175,363,604 of record OY728123.1, read on the forward strand.
GACACATATACAAGTTACAATCTTTATAAATCCATATTTATCAAAGTTTAACTCAAGAATATTTATTATCTTTTTTCTATAGCTTTATATCATCATTTTGGCCTTATTTGATCTTCATGTGGATGGCTGGTTGAGTATTCAGTTAGGTAAAATAGGATTTATATCCTCCTATTATGACTTCAATATTGAGTATTGGGTCTTTTTCATCCCTCATCATAGATAAAGTAGCATGGTCATTCCTTCTCAGAGTATCCACTAGAATAAAAGTATTTATAAAATTGGGTTTTTAATGTTGATTATATCAATAACTAACATTAAAAATCAAACCCAGATATGAAGATTAAATTTTTTTCATATTTCACCAATGTAATTTATCCTTATCATCTAAAAATTCACTCCACCATACATGGAAATTTAAATTTTTCATATTGAACTAAAATTTTAATTCATGCCTGCAAATATATCAATACAGAAAATCTGTCTTCCACTTCATTCTCTAAATTTTGTTTCTACCTTTTTTAATTTTGTTTCTCCCTCTCGAGAATTAATTTTTAACTTGATTATTCATTCATATATTCTAAATTAAGACAAAATATCCATTTTAGAGATAGATACCCTAACCATAGTGAGATAAATGATAAAGAAATTTGTTTCAACATTATGATTTGTCAAGGAACATTGTATAAAGGTGAAATACCTTGAATGATTTTATTTATTATCATTTAATTTTTTATAATATTATAATAAATATTTGTTGATTATTATCATTATATATTTGAATGATCGTTATTTTTTGGCTCTATAATTATAATAAATATATTTTATCATGAAAAACTATAGTTGTTCTTATTGATTCTCCAAAACAACTATGTTTAAAGCTCTATGGTCTCAAATAAATTTTTTATTCAAAACATAATTTTCACCTCATTTTTTTTAAAATTGATATGAAAAATGATCTTTTATGATGGTTTTATAAAAACTAATGTTAAAAATAGGTTTAAAATTAGTTTTTTTTAAATAATCATTGTTAAATAACATTTTTATGTCATTTTTTAGAAAAGAAAATTAAAAAATCATAAAACAATTACATTTTTAACATCATTTCTAATAACTAACATTAAAAATATATTTACTAAATCACTTTCAATGAAATAACCTAAAAAAATAACATTAAAAACATAAAAAAACTGACATAAAAAACATATTTTTTAGACTAGTGATCTACCGTATTATTTTATTTCCTAAGATGAAAATGTATTGTGCCATAATAGTCTTTGATCAATTTCAACCATCTATTTTGGTGCATATTTAACTCCTACGTGAATATATATTTCAAACTCTTATGGTCAATAAAAATATCATATTTTTCACCAATAGATAATGCTGCCAAATTTTTTTATGCAAAGATCATCGATGCTAGCTCCAAATCATGCATCATGTAAATTTTCTCATGAGTTTTTAATCGACATGAGTCATAAGTAATTACCTTGTCACTATACATGAGGACGCATCTTAATCCTTTTTTCAGTGCATCATTATATTTTACAAACCCTTTCCCACTATAGGGTAATGTAAGTACAGGTGTAGTGACCAACCTCTTATTTAGTTCCTTGAAACTTTTTTCAATTTCCTCCATCGAAGGTAACTTCACTCCCTTTTGTGTTACCCTAATAAAAAAAAGTTTTTTCACATTGGGTTTTTATGTTTTTAACAATATTTTTTAGGCGACATCATTTAAAGTGGTATAGTAAATATATTTTTAGTTCCAGTTATTAAAATCAACATTAAAAATATATTTTTTTGATCTTTAACATCAGTTTTTAAAAAAATGACATAAAAATGGTCTTTAACATTAGTTTTTAAAAAAAAATGAAAAATACCTATCTTCACATCTTTTTTTCAGAAAATCGACACCAAATATCATTTTTCACATTAGTTTAAGAAAAAACATAAAAAATATACTTTGGAAAAAAATTTATTTGAGACTGTAGAACATAACACTAGTTGTTTTGGAGAATAAAAAAGAAAAAATATAGTTTCACATGATAAAATAAGTAGTTTAAAATTATAGAGATGAAAAAAATGATAATTCAAATATATAATGATAATAATCAACAGATATTCATTAAAATATCATAAAAAAATTAAATTAAAATAAATGAAATCTTTATAGGTATTTTACCCCTATGCAATGTTAGTTGATAAATCAAAATGTTGAAAAAAATTTATTCATTATTTATCTCACTAATTCCATGGTCTCTATCTACAAAATGGACATCCAGTCATTATTTTGAATATATGAATGAAAAGTTGAGAGATAAATTAATTTTTATGAGGGAGAAAAAAAAATCCAAGGAGAGAAACAAAAGTTAGAGAATAGAGTGGAAGAAATATTATCTATAGTGATATATTTCTAGGCAGGAATTAAAATTTTAGACTGATGCAAGAAATTGAAATTTCTATGTGTGGGAGGGTGAATTTATTGGTGAGAAGAGTAAATTATGGTGGATTTATATGAAAGAAATAAAATATCCATATATGGGTTCAGTTTTTAACATCGATTATTGAAATAAAAATAGTTAAATATATTTTATATAATATTTTTTACATTAGTTATTGATATAAACAACCTTAAAAATATTATTTTTAACATCAGTTAGTGAAACAAACGACATTAAAAATATTTTTTAAAATATTTTTAATGACAATTATTGTTATAACTGTTGATAATTTTTTTTATAGAGTATTGTTTAACATGGTTATTGAAATAACCGATGTTAAAAATATCCATGTGGTATTTTTAATGTTAGTTATTAAATATTGATGTTAAAACACTGATGTTATAAATAATTTTTTTCTAGTGTTAGCCTGGTTAATAGATTTTTTTGCTATCATAAATTTCACATAAAGAGTCTATTGTATCCAAACAACCAGATAAAACTATGAATATTGATTATTGTGGTCCATCTAGTCATTTTTTTAAAAGGTTGGGGCCGAATTCTCATTTTATTATTAAAAAAAATCAAAGACCTCTTTTTAACTTGGTAGAGGGAGACCCATTACATTGCTCGAAGACCCAGTGGGCATGTAGCCCATTATATGAACCGTAGGCCCAAATTTTTGGCCCAACGACCATTCTGTTAATAGTACTGCTACAGTACCCACCCACTACAGTACCTGCACAGTACCCTCCACTTCTACAGTGTCCTGCCACCGCTACAGTTTCCTACTATCGCTACAGTACCTATCGATGCACTTCACTACTATTTTAATATTTGAGAATATCTTCTATAAATACTACCATGAATATTTCAAGACAATACCTAAAGACTGTTTACATAAAATCTATAGAGGAAATGGGAGAATTTATAAGTCTAAATGGCATTACTATAAATCTATATTGTCCATAACTTGTGAAAAAATATGTTTTGGAAATATTCTCCTTTTAACCCTTAACTAATGAAATCTATATCGAATTTCAATATTTGAAAAGTATTGAGCTCCTCAGAGTTAATCAAACAAATCATCAATATTGGGTAGATGATATTTTTTTTGATCATGATTATTTTATGCTCATGATAATCAATGCAATGATTCATTAATCCATAATTCTTTTCAATAAAGAGGATGGGTGGACCCTATTATGAAGCACTCATGCACATAAATCCCTTATCCAAATTCTATTGAAGTTGATTCTTTAGTTCCTCTAATTTAATGGGGATAATTTTATATGGAATCTATAAGAAATTCATAGATCTAGGTAGGAGTTTATTTGAAAACTAAACCTCTCACTATGAGGTAAGATAAACTAGTTTATCTATAAATACACTGGTATATTCCCATACAATAGGCATGTTATCAACATTGACTTCCTCCCTGATAATTTGAGCTAGAAATCCATCAAATTAATTAGGTAATTAATCCTTCAAACTGATTTTTAAAGAGAATATGATCAATCAAAGAATATCCCATAGGAGAGTCTATCCAATCATGTAGTCTTAGTCCCACTCATCATGCATCAGAGTGAAGACCGTGTCAATTCTCAACAAACCATTTTCAAGGTGATCACCCCTAGGTGAATCTCTACCACAACCACATACACTTGTCTTTATCTAGGCATGGATTTATTTCTAGGAAGTCCACCCATTCAAAACTTTACCAATATTTTAGGGTATCATCCTATACTTAGATTTATCTATACGGTTTCTACTATGGTTTTCTAACCCTAATTCAAAAATTGCTTCTCTAATCTCAAAAAAATAACCAAACCTTTCCTCTGATACCGACTATAGAAACCCAATCTAAACATGCCTTTATTTTACATAATTTATATGATATAAACATTAAATTTCATAAATGTAAATAATAATATCCCATAAGTTCAGTGTCTTTGGATACTAGCGACATAATTAGATTATTTTATATTTTTTGTGATCATTTCTTCTTAAGTGAAATATGCTAGACTATCGTCTAAACATATCATCAGTAAAAATCATCCTCATAACCTGGGTAATGAAAACATAAGAAATAGGTGATCTAAAACACTCATAAAGGGATGAAAAACATTTCATCAAGGATAAGTTCATAATCATAAAAATACACGAGCATAAGAGAAATATCATTTCATCACGAGTGATACTCATAAAAAATAATTGAATCTCAAATTAAATGACATAATAACTTAAATACACAAATGATCAAAAAGGGAATATAATAACCATAAAATGGACAAAAAAAATTAACATTAACCATGAATCATGAGAGTATAAGGTTAAAATTCATAACATATTTTAACCATGTAATTAACATTAAAATAGGTAAATATTACTTTCATGATTCACATAATTGTACCCATTCTTACATTATAACTTAATTTTATTTGTCTATACATCACCTTCACGAGTCACACACTTTTACCCATGCTTAAAAATAACTAAATTGTTTCCGTGTATACATATCTCATGTGATTAAATCTTTTAACTAATGCATTAGAGGATGATATAGGACCCCACCCATCATTTATCCATAATTATGAGTGCCACATAAAAACCATTCACTGATAAAATCATAAATAACCCATGAAAATAAAATGGGTTTCATAAAAATTTCAAATGAAAATCATTCACCTTTCATCACATAAAGAACCCATGAATATAAAAGTGGGTTTTATAACATTTTTAAATATTATAACAAAATGAAATAAATTGAGTGATATTAAAAACATGATCACCCAAGAATAATCAAATAATAAAAGAAGAATGGAGGGTGAAACTTGAAATTTAACTCTATTAGAAATAGATAATTTTGAATATAGGGAGGAAAATAAAGCTAAATCATAAAATATATTTCTTGAAAAATATTTTTGTAATCATCAGGGTAAAATTCATAGTTATTATTCTTTTCAAAAAGTCTCCTTTGTTTTATTAAAAATATATGAAAAGAAAACTTTTCATGGAAGGTTATTTAGATCAAAAACTCCTTTACTCCATAAATAAAGAGATAAAATCATTAAAAATGGGAAATCTTGGGAAAAATGGAGTTCAATATGAAATTTTGTTAGTCACAATGGAAAAATCAAGGGGGGGGGGGGTGAATTGAGTTTCCAATTATTATTTTTAAAAGTATTTAAAACAAAATCCCCCAATTTATAAAAATATCCCATTTAACTAAAATAGTAGAAATATATATATATTTTTTCAAAATATTTCTTAAATGCTTGATCACATCTTAGTTAAAACAATTTCAAAATTACACTAGATTTTGAAATAGATCTAAATATTTTAAACATAATATATAAAAAATAGTATATAAAACACTTATTAAAGATAACTATCAAAGTAATGTTTTTATATTTGGTTTTGAAAACTAAACCATGTTTATTTTTAAAATCTAGTTTATAAAAAAATAAAACACACAATAGAATAAAATATGATATTTAGCCTCAAGCCTAGACCTAGTCCTCTCAACATGGAGATCACCCACTACCAAGCAGTTTATTAAAGAATAAACTGATCTACAACATGGATCAAGTTTTACATAAAATAACTATACACATCATTCCAGGATACACATAGACTCTTCCAAAATTCTATGTGGGATAATAGATGTAAAATAATAAATGAAAGAGTGTATACCACACTTTAATACAATATAGGAGCCTATGTTAAGGAATAAAAATAGAAAAACAAACACAACTTGAAATATAAGATAAATGAGAGAGAGAAAAAGATAATAAGAGTGAATGTTTGAATCAACTTAGTCTGATATGATTTAGTTGATCTATCATCTTTAAATCTGTCCTTGAAAATATTCAACTGAGTGTTGTACTGAGAGGTCAAAAAAACAAAGTGCCATGTAAGTGTGCAACTCATTAGTATGGAATGTTAGTATATCTCTCATGCACATATGCACACACATCTATTTCAACACTCTATATTTTATACTATTAGATTTACTTCTTAAAGTGTGAACCATCACTAATTATCCATTGAAATTTATTCATTATTGAATCCTTGTTTTCATTGAAATATTAAATGAACTAACTCAAAATTAAATGATTCAAAATATAATCATTGAAGATTTTAAAATACTTCAGTGCTTAAGTTAGACACGGTCACATGGTCTTCACTTACACATGATTAATTTTTTTATTATAGTCACTCATCATGCTTACTTGGAATGGTCACTTGTAACGATCACTTGGCATAGTAACTTGGCATGGTAACTTGATTTCTATATCCATTCACTTAATTTATTCTTGAGGTCACTTCACTTCTTCTCACAGTCACTTCAATTCTTCTTAATGTAGCTTCATTTCTTTATACTTTTACTTGATTTATTCTTGATATCAATTATTTTATTCATTTAGTAACTTCAATTTGTCACATGTTAAGTTATTTACTTCTCATGATAGGTTGAATCATTTGTGTGGTCACTTGAACTCTTCATATGACTAGTTCAATACTTAAGGAAAACATAACTCATCTAACTCATTATCACTTGGTTTTTCATGTGATCAGTAGGACTTTAATTGTGTCTAATTCCACACAATAACTTTACCTTCACGGTCAATTGAAATTCTTTATAAAGTATGTTGTCAAAGTCACTTCAGGAATTATAATTTTTTATCATTTTGGCTAGAAAAACAATTGACTATCATAAAACATGAAATTCATTAATAACATAAGAAATATGATTTCGGATCATTAAAATAATAAGTTTCTATACTAATCCAATAATATATCAATTTATGATGATAAAAAATCATGATATATATAAAGATGTATGAAACTAATTAAATATACATCAGTTTTTCTCAATGTTTCTCCCCCTTTTGGGATTATCAAAAAGTAAGGGGAGGTTAAATATAATAAGTAAGAAGAATGAAATACAGAAAATAATTGGAAAACAGGAAAAATATAAATATGAAAAAAGTGTTTCATTAATATTAAAATGATTTAAAAAAGGGAGTAAAAAAGTACCTATCAAGAATTCTAATCTGAATTAGAATCATGAAAAAACCTGATGTCAGTAATAAGAATATGATCATTTCCTTTTGAGGTAGAGACTAAGGTAGGTTAGGTAGGTTTTATTACAGATGTGTTAGAAAGTTCTTGTATTACCACAAAACTATAGATATGACAAAGGTGATGAAATTATTTTATAGGAGACATGCCAAAAGGGTTAACAAATGAGGTTGTAGTTGAAGGAGGGGTTGAAGTAATGGGTAAGGCAAGAGGTGCCAAAATTTCGGTATTGGAAGTGTAGATGTAAGGCTCTAGTAATATGGTGAAATCATTTATGGATCTTGATCCATGTTCATTTGACTAAAATTAATCCTCTTTGTTTTCCATAAAATCTTCTAAAAAAGGATTTAGAACTTTCAGGTGTCCTACTTGAGACATGAATGCTTGAGTCAAAGGAGTTATTCTAAGATCACTAGCTAGAGATCCAAACATAGATTTTAGATCAAATTTAGTGAATATACTTTTGAGATAGAAATCAATATCTCTTCTAATAGCATGTCTATCTCTGCCAACCTACTTGATATCCTTTATGACCAATCCCAAGGTCTTAGCATCATGGGTTTGAAAACCTTAAAACACCACTTCTCTTATTTTCTAAAACTCATCAGAAACAACTTTCAACTCATATATTTTGATCTGTATGATTATATATTCATTAAAAATAGATTTCATAGGAGTAGGAGGTACCGAGGAAGATAAAGGAAGATATTTTGAAGCAAAAGATTGAAATACTGCATTAAAAAAATTGATCTAACATTATAATTATATATTTAAGATCATCTTACAAAGCACTGACTGGTGCTTTCAAGTCCTCAATATCATTTTTCATATTTCTATATTGAGATAGAATCTTGGTTGAAGAATATAAATGACTAAAGTTACTATCCTAGCTATATCCCCCCTCAAACTGGTTCTATTGAGTTCCCAAATCCAATAAAAAATTATTTCATCATAACCATCAAGTCCGATTTAAACTCATTCAAATATTCTTTTTTTTCACATAGGATACTAAAGGAAGATAAGCAGGTATAGGAGTAGATGTGTCCAAAGTAGGCTGCCTACCATACAACTTACCTTCAAACTCCACATGAAATGACTAAATTTGTATCTCATAAACAAAATAATGTTCTTATTCAACTTCAAGAACATCTATATGGATATATTCAAAATGTTCTGTTACCTTTTTATCCTTAAGTTCCTCACAAGATTTGGTAGTATTAATTAAAAACATATCATCCATTTTTTCAATATAGGTACTTGGAGGAGATAATTTAAGTCCCTTTTGAGAATCAATCTCATCTATCAAAGATCCTTCCAACATTCATTGGGAATAAGGGTTGACACAGGTCCACCATCCCAAGGTGGAATAACCCCATTATCATCTTCATCAGACTTAGAGTAATCCAAGCATAATACTTATAATCCTAGAGACTTCTCCCCATTATAAGGTGTATCCTTTAAACTAGGCCCAAGAGTGCTTATAATTATAGGGATTGGGGTGGAAGACTTATCAAAACTTTCCTCATTATCTTCAGAATCACTTGAGTCATAACATTATGGTTATTTACCAAATTCACTTACCGATACTTCAGTATCAATAAGATCTTCATCTTGAAATTCATCCTCATGAGAAGATAGAGGAAAAGGAGAGTCAGGTGGTCTAAAAGACACAATGAGAGAGGATTCTCTAACACTCACATAAGCTTATATGATTTGATCACTAAGGCCATCCACATCAATTTCCTCTTTTTTTGATCTTCTATATCAATAAAATATTATTGATCATTTGAAGAATATTTAAAAACATAATCTGGATCCAAAACTGGATCCACTTGAACCCTTTTTCTAACCATACACTTGATAGGATTAAACTTTTCAAATAGTTTTTTATTATCAAAAACACATTCTTTTATCCATGGGTTCCAATTTACTTTCATGTTCCTACAAATCGTCTGGTTTAGGCATGGTCCATTAGTGGAAATCACCTTTTCCCCACTTTTAGGAACCAATCCATTAAATGATAAAAGGGATAATATAAACTTTATATAAGAAAGGTAATTGAACTTAGAAGAGGGTTTACGCAACTCATTCACATGCCTCATTACATGCCTTGATAAACTGATTTGAATTCCATTCTTCTTCAAGAATATAAAGAATAAGACTTAGTGAATTAAAATGATAAATTTCCCTATCCTAGGACTAATGAGATGTTGGATAAATTTTACCAACAACATGTATTCACCACTAAGCTTCATTGGATTTGGACTTCTAAAAGTCATATTCCCAGTCAAATATTCAAGAGAATTCTGAAACTAAAAATGATCATGATTTATAGGATACAATATTTTATAATATTCATTCCTAGCCTTATGGGGCACACTTAAGCTCTTAAACTAGTGTTTAAAGAAAACACAAAATTTTATCCAATTACCATTGTTCGAATGGTATTTATTTTATCTCTAATAAAAAATTACATATGGGAATAAAATTATTTAACCAGTATTAGCTAAATATTATTACCATTTTACTTAAACCATTCACTCCAAAATTTCTTTTGAATTGATTTCAAAACTAGATATTTTCTTGACTAAAATCACTGAGCATCCATTCATCCTTATCTGTAGCACTCAACCGTCCTTTTTAGCACAAACTGGTTGATCTACCAAATGAGGGTTTCATGGCTTATCTGTAGAACTCAAGCTTCTTTTTTTCCTTTTTTGATCTCTTTGAAGAAGGAAATATAGAAAGATATATGACATCATGATATCATTTCATCCTTATAATTTTACATTGTGATTCAATTTCTAGAGGTTTGGGTTTTATTTTGAGAGATTTCTAGAAGTAGGGTTTCAATAGAGCAAGTAGAGCTTCGAAAATAAAAAAAGGAATTTCTAAGGAAGATACATGAATCAATTTTTATTCTAAATTTGAATTTTTTTTAATTATTTAAGAATGTATAATAATAATACAATTAAGGAAAATCCCACCTAAACAACTTATTTTTTTTAAAAAAATAGAATAATCATGGTCAGTATACTAATCGTGTATTCACATTAACTTAGATAAGGAATGGTAGGTATATAAACTTCATGAGTAAAGCACTCATGATTACTCAACTGTCCATATAAAAAAAATTCTCATGGTCACTTTGTTGAATATATGAATTAAACTTAATAGTTAGTAACAAGATAAGTAACACAAATGCTAATCATTATAATAATAATTTATAAAAACAAAAGTGTTAGAATTAAAATTAAATATTTATAAATAATTAATAATTTATAATTAATGTATGATATAATTAATTCTCTCAATATTCAATGGTTTTGTAAAAATATCATCAAGATGATGTTCAGTACCAATGAATTCAAGAGTTATATCACCCTTTTGAAAATGTTCTCTCAAAAAGTGATGTCTTATATAAATATTTTTTGTCCATGACGAGACACGAGTTTTTTAAAAATGTTAATAGAACTTATTATCATAGTTTATAAGGACATTTCTAATCTAATATCCATAATCTATTAATGTGTATTTCATCCATAGAATCCATGTAGAAAAAATTCCTATAGCTATGTACTCAGCTTTATTAGTGGATAATTACACATATTTTTGTTTCTTACGACACCATAAAAATATAAATTTACCCAAAAAGTGACATGTTCTATAGGCTCTTTTTCTATCTAACTTATAGACACTAAAACATATATCTAAATAAATAAGTCAAATTCACTTCCTATAGAATAAAATATTTTTTTTTTTACTTTTAAGGAATGTGAAAATTATTTTTATATAATTTAAATGTGATTACTTTGGATTTGTTTTAAAACGCACACACATGCGCACACTAAACATAATATCAGGATGACTATCTATTAAGCACAGTAAACTTCTAATCATACCTCTATAGATGGTTTGATCAACTAGTTTTTTAGTTTTAGAAAGTCCCAAATTATATCCTGTACTCATGGGAGTATCACTACCTCTAGTGATATGCATGCCAAAATATTTTATAAGATCCTTAGTGTAATTGATTTTATTTAAAATGATTCATTACTTATTTTAAAAAATCTGAAATCCAAGGAAGAATTTTAACTCACCCATTAAACTCATTTCAAATTAATTTTTCATAAATTTGTAAAATTTAGTACCCAAGGTGTTTTTGGATCATCCAAAAATAATATCATCAATATAAATTTAAACTACCAAAAAATATTTTAAAATAATTTAATAAATGAATTAGGACCAATAATACTTTTTTTAAAAACCTTAAGAAATAAAAACTGAGTTGAGCCTATCATACCAAGTTCTAGGAGCTTATTTTTAATGATAAATAAATTTAGATATTTTAAAAACATTATTTTTAAAATGTGTGTTTTTAAATCCAGGGGGTTGTTCAAAAAACACATCATTAATAATATAACCATTTGGAAAAGTAATATTTACATCAATTTGATATAATTTAAAATTCAAATGTGTTTATAGTAAAGAAGAATTCCAATAGATTAATGTATTGTTAATGGTGAAAAGTTTTATTCATAGTCAATACCATCTTCTTGACTGTAACCTTGTGAAATTAGTTTAGATTTATTTTTAATTATTGTTCTAGAATCATCAACATTTTTTCCAAAAACCCACTTAGTGATAATAGTTAGGAAGTATTTAGGTATTTCTACTAATTCCTAGATTTTGTTTCTTTCAAACCTATTTAATTCCTCTTGTATACCCATTACCTAAAATTCATCATATATATATCTAGTGATATTTTTAGGTTCAAGATATGATAAGAAGTCTTGATGTTCAACCTGGTTTCTATGAGAAGACAATATGAGTACCTCTATCTAGATATCCTATAAAAACATCTAAAGGACGGTCTTTAAGAGTTCTAATGGATCTAGGGATATTATTACTTGATAATTAATTTTATTCTTCAAGATCTAGTTTAAAAAATTCCTCAATGATGGGTGATTTTTCTATAGAAGGTTTTATAGAACCATTACTAGGCTTGGTTGAAGTATTGATATTCAAGTTAGAAAAATCATCCTCAAGATTTTCTAAATAAGTTTTAGGCTCATATGGATTTTTTTAATACAATTTTACATGTATATATTCTCTTGAAATTTTTGTTCTTTTATTGAACACCCTATACAATTTATTGGAGGTTGAGTAACCAAGTAATATTCCTTAATAACTTTTGGATGCAAAATTTTCTAAACTTTCCTTTATGTTGAGATTAAAGAACTTATGGACAAAATCTCTAAAGTAATTAACCTTTGAGTTTATTCCATTCCATAACTCATATGTATTTTTCTTTAAAAGTGGTATAATAAGAACACTATTGATAATATGGTAAGATATATTAACAACCTATACCATAAAATAAACTGGTAGGTCATACTCATTAAGCATAGTCCGAGCAATCTCTTGAAGAGTCATATTCCTTGTTCCAACAACACCATTCTTATAGGAAGTACTAGGAGAAGAAAACTTATGATCATATCCATGTTGTGAGAATAAAGTTTCAAAATCTGGATTCTCAGACTCTTGGCCATGATCACAGCTTAAGGTCTTAATAGTATCCCCACTAAGATTTTCTATAGATTTTTCATGTTTTGAGAAATAGTAACAAGTTCACTTTTGTAAGCTAAAAATAATACCTAAGTGTATATAGAAAATTCATATACAATAACATAGGCATAATGCCTCCCATTTAAGATAGAAAAATATATACATTATACAAAATTAATTGTGAACCAACTCAAGGGGATGAGAAGTTGAAACATATTTCTTTGGTTTTAAATAAATATTATATTATTTCCCTTTTTGACATGGGTTACATAATTTGTTTTTGGGAATTAAAATTTATAAAGATACTTAACTAAACCTTTCCTAGTTAGATTTATAATAGAATGAAGGTTGTAGTGGATCAATCTTTTATTCCATAACCCAGATTATTTGTGAAAATAACTTAAGAAAGAAATATTTTGAGAAAACAAAGAATCTAAATCAACTGCAGAAACATTATCACTATGTAAAGAAGTAAAAACAAACATATTATTAAAATCATAGATTTTTCAATAATTGTTTTCAAGATTAAAATGGTAACCATCATCACATAATTGTGATATTATATGTAGAATGTAATTTAAACCATCAATAAATAATACTTTGTAAATTAAAACCAAATTAGAGTTATCTACTGGACCAAGTATTAATATTTTTTTCTTGGAAATTTTCACCAAAAGCGACATGCCCACCATCCACCATTATAAGGATTTTAATGCTTGATTATTCTCCAGTCATGTGTCTAGAACATCCACTATCAAGATACCATAAATGATTACTATTACTCTTCAAGAAAGTTTCCCACACACATTTAAACATGAAATTATTTTATTACCCATACTTTCTTAGGTCTAGAGTAGTTAACAATAAAATATTTCATAATGAAAATTTGTTTAACTGGTTTAGCATAAGAAGACTTAATACTTTTAGAAATAAAAATTTAATTAGGTCCATAAGAATAAGAATAATTTATATAATTGGAAGAGTTCAATCTAGAAATATATTTATTCTTATAAAATTTATTTTAATGGAGTTGGTTTCGAATCCTAGTTGTATACTTGGGTGTGGTCTGTTTACTAAGAATCCTTATCAAGTTTTCTATACCATTTGTAAACATTTATATATCCTTTTTTATTTTTCATTTAAAATTTTAAGTTTACTGTTCACTTTTAATAAGTGAGAATTATTTTATTTTTCTAGAACAAGATCAAATTTATTATAAACAAATAATGTGTGTTGTTTATTTAAACTTTTATACTTACATTTAAGTTCATTAAAAGTTTCCTCCAATATATTTCAGTATTCAAATAAATTTTACCTAGTCATATTTTCATCATTATTTTCTTTTTCAGAGAGTTTAGAAATATGAGATGGAGATGTAGAGATTGTTTTCTATTACCTTATATGTATTTTTCATAAAACACATGTTTTCCCCATTATAATTTTCTTTTCTATATGAGTCAAACTCATTGTAAATATCCTCAGAGGCACTCCAAGTTACTTTAATAGATTTATTTAGTATTTTTAATTTGTCCACATACATTTTATTATATATTAATTTTAGACATTCAACTTTGATATGAACCTTTATCTTGTATTTATAACAGGTGACTTCACCTAGTTGGTTTTCCCTTTTATAGTTCCTTTTTTGTCATACTTTCCTCCATAATTTTATTTATTAAATAATTTTTTATTCTTGTAGAAAATTTTAAATATCATGGATATATAATCCCTCACCTCATCATTTTTAGAAGGTCATTAATCCTCACTTGAACTATTTTCATTGATTTTATCCTTTATATTTAACTCATAAGTCTTAAAAGAAAATGATTTTATATTTGGTTTATCGTTTTCTTTGATTACTTTAAATTATTCATCATACATAATGAGTTTTACAATCATCTCCTTCACTAACAATTTACTTATATCACATGATTCATGAATGGTGAAAGAGGTTCCTCTCCATTGATCTGGTAAGCATCACAGGAGTCTTATCACTTTATCCTTATCTTAAATTTTCTTTCTAAGTTCATGCATTATATTAAAAAATTCATTTAAAGTAAGATACATATTAGAAATTGATTTATTAGGTTTAATATTAAATGTATCATATTTAATAGTATATCTATTCAGATAAACTTATTTAACATTTTATGTTCCTTCATGAGATACAATAGGTGTATCAAAAATTTCATTAGTAGTAGAACAAGTATAAATTATATTAAACTAATTTTATTCTAATGAACAATATAAGTCATTATTAGATTTAAAATCACAGTCATAATTAGCCTTAGTGGAATCTCTCCAATCAGATCTAGAATATTTAGGTTTTTTATATTTATCCTCTATTATACTCCAAATATCAAATCCCATGCTCTCTATATGTATTTTCATTTTGATTTTCCAGTGAGCATAATTAGTATCATTAAAATAAGGAGTCTTGTTAATAACAATCCCCTCAAGCCTATTATTATCCATAAAGATATAAATTTATAAATAATGAAAATTTTGATCTTTTGGGTAAAACTTTCTTACATTACAAATAATTAAAAATAAATAAACTTCCTTTGATATTAAATATTGGTTTGAGTGGAAAAACCAATAAGGGGTGGATTGAGTTTCCATTTAAAATTATTTTTTAAAAGTATTTAAAACCAAATCCCCCAATTTATAAAAACATCATAGTCAACTAAAAAATTAGAAATATATAATTCAAAGTTTTCAAAAGATTTATCAACATCTCAATCACAAATCAGTTAAAATAATTTCAAAATGACATTAATTTTTTAAATTAATCTAATTAATTTAAAAATAGTATAAAAACACTTATTAATGATAACTATTAATTTTTTATTTTTTTATAAAGTTTTTAAAACCAAACCAATTCTTTTTTAAAATAGAGTATAAAAAACAATAAAACACATAATAGAATAAAAAAGAGGTCCAGTCTCAAGATAATTCATATCCCTATCCACTTGGAAATCACCCATTTGCATGTAGTTTATTAAAGAATGAACTGATCAAAAACCTAGATTGGGTTTTACATAAAAAAACTGCACATAGGAAGTCCAGGATTCACAAGGCCTCTTTTATAGTTCTAAATGGGAAAAGATATTTAAAACAATAAATTAAATATTTTTTTAACACACTTAAATACAATACATGAGACTATGTTAAAGAATAAATATATAAAAATAGAAACTTCTTGAAATGTAAGCTAAAACATAGATATATAAAGATGAGAAGAGTGAATGTTTTAAGCATATCAGTCTGATAATATTTAGTTGATCAATAATATTTAAATCTATCCTTTACAAGATTCAACTGAGGGTTTTAATGAGAGGTCAGAAAAATAGAGTGTCTTGGAAGTGGTCATCTCAATAGTATGGAATGTCAGTATGTATCTCATGAACACACGTATACAACTATATTGAAACACTCTCTATTGTATATGAGTGGATATATTTCTTAAAGAGATAACCATAACTAATTAACCATTGGAGTATATTCCTAATTTAATCATTATACTCATTTCAATATTAAATATACGATCTCTTAATTAACTTCTTCAAAATATAGCTGTGGTGATTTGAAAATACCTCAGTACTTATGTTAGACACAGTCACTTGGAATTTACTTAGGCATGGTTACTTTGGTTTGCAGTCACTTATCATAGTTACTTTCCATAGTTACTTGGAATGGTCAATTGGCATGGTAAATTTTTTTCTACATGTGATCACTTTATTTGTTCTTTCGGTCACTTCACTTCTTCTCATGGTCACTTCACCTCTTCTTGTAGTATCTTTATTTCTTCATATGGTTACTTGATTTCTTCTTATGGTCACTAATTTTATTCATGCAATAAATTAAATTCTTTACATGGTAAGTTATTTACTTACCATGTTAGGTTTAATCCTTTGTACAGTCACTTAAAGTCTTTATGCAGTCAGTTAAAGTGTTACGCAAAATTAGTTCATCTGACCCATGGTCACTTGATTGTTCATACAGTCACTTGGACTTCAACATGGGTTTATAAGATCCTAGTTTTCCTTGGAGGTATATATTCTTTAAAAATATATTTAATTCTCTTAGTTTACTCTAATAAAAGTCTATAAGGATTTCATGGAGGTCTCGGGAGTATCCGGTCTTGGTTTGAAGCCTGGACCTTGGGTTTTTGGAGAAAAAACTGAGGTTCCTAATTATCATGTGATTAGTAGTAATCATGTGGCTAAACTGAACAACTTAGAAAAGAGAGGAGCATGAAAATAGAAACCATGTAATAGGGTCCTCATGGTTATGTGAAACATATATAAAATATCATAGGTAATGGCTTACGCAAAGTTTGTTTAACAGTGCTCCTAGACCATGTAGGGTGGGTGACTTTGGGTAGTAGGCATGCATATCCTACACACTGTTTTTCTATTTGTGCACCCTATCCATGTGAGGTGTGGACTCTTAGATAGTTCAAAGGGCATGGTTGGTGAACATTTTGGAAAACCGTGTGAACAAACACTAAACCCCTTTAAAAATGTGTGAAATTCTAGTCCCCCCTACTCTTAAATATAAAACAATCTTCTCTTTATCTTTTTTCATAGTGGACCACATGTTGGAGAGAAAACCCATTTTAATATTCTATGATTTGATCTATCCCTACCATCCGAGCTCATATTCGACCGCTATTGATCTTATTGGATCACTCTTAGTGAGACTATAAATCATATTGATTCCTTTCCTAGTTTCTCTTCCCATATTTTATCTCACATCCATGCAATATAATATTACCTATTTTCAAGGTATTTATCTAGTTTTTTATTTTATCCCATTCTACTCCAAATCTAAAGATGATATCAGATAAGGATTCATATACCAATATAAATTAGGTGGAATAATAACATTACCTAAAAGTATTGATGTCTATATCATGTTCCAGTGAGACATGTGATGGACCTTCTATGTGTCTCCTCTAAAATTTTAAATTAATTAAATAAATTTCTACCACCTTGAGTTGTTAGACCTTGTACTCTGAATTGCATCATTGGAAGTTGTCTTCCTTGACTCAAACCACCCATTATGGTGTGTGGATTATATTCCATGACCACATACCTTATTTATAATTAATAAACACTACAACAACCCATTATTAACATACATATACATTACATCACTTTTGTGGAATACTTAATGTATTAAAAAAATAGATGCCCAAAGACCATATTAGTTTAGTGCCTTTGGAAACATGGAAACATAAAACCTTGTACATAAGTGATCTTCGTTATCTCCCACTAGTTTCTTTATGGAAATAACCCTTCTTAGACATATTTTACTTAATACATATCTTCGTAACCTAGGGATGGGAACACAAAAGGGGTGAGCTTAGATGTCTAGTAAGGGTAAACAAGGGAGACACATAAGCATAAAAATGAGCATAGTGGTATGAGAACATGATCATAACATTAGAATACTATACCCTACATATCAAATACCATAAACATGAATCATGGAATAAAGACTAACAGGTTATAAGGCATGAATAATAAAGAAATAAAGAACATAATACATTAAATAATAACATAGGAATAATACATGGAATTATGGCATACACATAAGCATATAAAAATCCTATGTTAAAGATATATACCAAGACCTTAATAACATGTCAGTCTTGGTATAATCACCCATGTACCTAATTTAGGCTTGGGATTCCCTCTAATGTACCCTCTTGTTTCAGGATTGGGATTCCATCCCGTGTACCCTCTTGTTTTAGGCTTCGGATTTCCTCCCATCTACCCTCTTGTTTTGGGATTGAGATTCCCTCTTATGTACCCTCTTGTTTCAGTCTTAGGATGCCCTCCCATGTACCCTTTGAACTGATAAAACATTTATCACTACCCAATTCATTATAGGGAGATATAGGTCCCACCCATCACATAATAAAATAATATATTCTTGTTCCACAAGATAATAAAGCTTGAATCATATCGTGACCCATAAAAATATATAGGTTTCATAAACAACATATCATAACCCATGAAATAAAATGGGTTCCATAAATATTTAATCATATCATAAACTATGGAAAATATATAGGTTCTATAATCATTTCAACATAGAATAACTTGTTAAAGGATGTGGGTTTGATAAGAAATTATCGTAGTATAATCCATTGAGAAGAATCAGTTTTCACAAGCATATAACCCATGTAATAGGAACAAGTTTCAAAAAAATATAACCCATGATATAGAAATGAGTTTTCATAACATCATGGCCTCAAAAAATAAACCATTCAGAGAAATAATTTTAATGGAACCTTTGGACCATTTCCCAGAAAGGTATGAGTAATATCAACATATTTTATCCTATATGGGAAATTTTTTTGAGATATATTTTTAAAAAAATTCATGAGGAAAATATCCTTTATTCTTTGAAAATTTATTTTTAAAGCTTGAAAACATTTTGAAAACCATTTTCCTTGAAAACTTATAAAAGAAGCTTGAAAAAATTTTAAAAACATTTTTGTTTGATTTTTTTAAAATATTATAAATAAATATTTAAATTGTATAAAATAATTTTTTAATCATAAAACATTTTTGAAAACCTTATTATTTAGAAATATCTTTGAATTTTTTTAAAGGAAGCATTGATAACCGTAAAAAAATTCTGAAAACATTTTCATTGAAAACCACTACAAAAATAATGAATATCCAGAATATTTCAAAAAAAGTTTCTTTTAAAAATAATTTTTTTAATAATATAAAGTATTCTTCAAGGTAATTTTGGTTATGATGGTAGGCAAATCAGTACACACCGAACATTCCTTTTACACCGTAAAGAGATTAGAAAAGTGCTTCGACTGGAAAATGATAAGAAAATCTATTTATTTTAATTTTTTCTCAAAGGTGAAAATGGTAGAAATTTATTTTAATGATCATATGATAATATTATAATATTTCTAGAAATTTTTCTTTTTATAAAACACAGTTTGAAGGAACATAGATTTCAGACTGAAGAGACGGTAAATTAGGGCTTTATTAATTTTATTATTTACTATCTTATGTACCAAATAGTGGAAAAATGGTACCAATACCTAAATATATCATTAATAACAAGAGTAGAATAAAATTAATGAGTTTTCCTGAGAGATGGATCATAATATTTTATCAAAATAAGCATAATAATAAACTATCTCGAAAAGAGATGAGATTGTTTCAATAAACTCTTACCACTTGGTAACTTTGAACCATACTCCCCATTTACAAAAATGAAATTACATGAATATTATAATATAATAAAATAATTAGATTTATAATATAAAATTTCAAAGCTAGTATATATACCTTGTGGAAAAATATAGGTGCATAACATGGCAATTCTCTCAAAGAAGGAAAATTGAGACAAAATTACTTTACAGATTAGGTAACTTTTGAAACATAAACCCTATGAAATAAAGATCATAAAATTGATATTTAAATACCAATAAATTTATGTATAAAAATCATAAAATTCATCCATGGTTAGTATACACACCACAAAAAAGGAAAGGGCAGTGAATAAAGCATGCATCTCACAAAAATAAAAAGTGGGATGAAATTCTCTTACCTTGTGTCTTGACTCTTGTTGTACTCATACAAACATACTATATAATAAAAATAAGTTTGTTATAGATCAATAAAATAACCATATTATTATATATAATACCATATATTGTTTTATTATGACTTTATATTACCTTCTTGTTAACAATTCTATGTTAAGATTTCACTTCGGGTAATATCTGCTTTGTTCTTCGCATGTGTCTTAATTTGTTATATATTTGGTCCTTATACTTATATCATGATTTTGATAATTTAAACCATGATATAAATATAATTTATATTTATTATATGTGTATTATAATATTCTATAGGATATAGAAGTATGAAGTAGAATACACCGTTCATGGAGATGGTAGGTCGTACGTACGCATGAACGTTGTTTCTATTTTATTGTTATATTGAAAGAAAGAGAGTAAATGACTTATAAGTGTATATATATGTAATTATTAAATTAGATATATTATATCATATATATATATATATTATATAACTTTACTAAACCCATTCCTAATAAATTCTATTTAGTGTGTGAACAATCACATCACTTTGAGGGGGCGGTAGTCCACACTTCCTCAAACGAAATTATCATATTTAAAAAAAATGGAAAGTATAAAGATATGTATTGTAAAATAATTAAATAATATTAAAATAATTATAAATATAATATATATTATATATAAACATAGTTTCTATCATAATTTCCACCTTGATAGGCTGTAAAGGATGAACGAACAATCTCCATTTCATGAGATGGTAGTTCACTGTACACATAAACGGTAAGTTCGTTACCCATTAGATGGAAATGTGTATAAGTGTAGGTAAAAACCTTAATATAAAACATATAAGTATATTTTGGATACTTTTTTTATTATATAATCATGGAATAATATTTTAATTGGTGGATATAGAAAATAAAAGAAAGGAGCGTGAGGAAGGATGTTACCTCTTCTTTGGGTAACTCATTTTGGTTTTCACCAAAGGGATTCCTTGGATTTGTTTCTGACCAAAGGGAGGATTCAAGGAATAAAGGAGGAATTTTGGGAATTTTATTTGGTAGAGCATGGATTAACCTAAGTGTCTTGAGATGTGTGAGGAAGTTGGATGAGAGGAGGCCATTTTATAGTGGAGGAGGAGTGACAGTCTCATAAATTTTTGGAAAAGGAATTCCAACCACGTTTTTACCATTTCAAGTAGATCCAATAATGGGAAAAATTTATAAAATTGAGTATAGGGTTGAAATATGGACAAAAAATGTCTATTGGAAAAGTTTCTAGATCATTTGGTCCCTTAAGATTAAGGTTTAGTCTCTTATTAAGCTTAATTTTAGTTTAATCATTGTAATTAATTTTAATTAATTTCACCAATATTTTTGGACAAAAAATAAGTTGAAATTATTATAAATTATAAATTATTCTAATTCAAAATAAGGAATCCATTTTTCAAAATTTCAATCATATAAGTGAAATAAATTAATTTAAATTTAATCCCACAGACGAGACGACAATGCATGTTTTTAAAGTAATAATATCCAAAAGTTTGATAAGTTTTTATACCCAATTTCAAAGTGAAATTGATTCCAATGGAATAAATTGGATTAATTATTAAAAATTTAATCTAATTATCCTTTAAAACCAATTAAAAATATAATCTTACCATATAAATAAGTTAGATGAAAAAATAGTTTTGAATTAAAATTCAGTATTTTTAACTATTCATCAAAATATGAAACTTCACAGAAAAATACCAAAAGTTCATCATAACATAATTTTTATGTTATTATTTAAAATATTAATTTTATTTTTACATATAATATTTTTAAAATATCCAAAAATTGGATTTAAAATAGGTTCTCCATTAAAAGGCAATAAAAACATCTTAATAAAAATATAGGTTTTTATGTGTGATATTGGGTTTGTTCCTATATTATGTTTATAAAATATATTGGATGAATATAAAAAATATTTTATTTAATATATAACATATATTACATTAATATTAATCAATAATTATAATTAATTTGATTTATTATGATAAAACAACTTTGTGAGTATGAAAATAGTTTTCTATAAAAAAATTCACTTTATATTCAATTGGTTATTATATTAATTTATAATTAATTTGTAACTAATTAATTAAATCACGTATTTTAATAAGTTATTTAATACTATTCATAACCATCAACTTAATAGAAAGGTTATATCTTATTATATTAAATAATAATATTTTTAATAATATATTAGAGTTTGGTAACACCCGATCTTGCGTGTTACGCAAGCCACCAAGGAAAATCAATCTTACATGTAATATACACTAACCATAGTGTTCCATGTAGATAATGTTAAACCTTTTTTGGGTGTAGTGTACGATAACTTGGTGTTTTGTATAATACAATCCAAACATATTTCTTTAATAAAAAACTATATTTAGTGTTGTGTGAAATTTAAAATATCAAAAAGATTAAATTAATTTGAAAAAAATATTTCAAAAAATCTTGGGGTGTTATATTATACCCCTATTAAAATGAATTTATCCCTCAAAATTAATTTGGGTTATTAAAGGTTTAATAATTTTATGTTACTTTAATAGAAACTCACATTGTAAAAATGTACACTAAAAATTCCTTTAAAAAAGAAAGTTGGAACCATAAGAGTTACCTAGAGTAACACATGGCTGGGTTTCCATGTAGGAGAACATAAATGGAAAGTGAAAAAATAGACGTGGAAGAGAAATATAACTATCAAGTTCTGGAGGAGAGTGATAGATAACTTGTTCAGGAGAAAGTTAACAATCAAAAATCCATAAATATGTGATTATATAAGAGACAATTTGATTCATTAGAAAAGAAGGTACTAGGATAACCTTTTTGGTTTCAATATCCTTTCCCTATGGTTGAAGAATTTTCATGGGAAGTTATACTTACTTGATTTCATTCACTTTTATAAGTAAAATATCACCCTTTGGTCATTTCTTGATAGATTTCTACTTCATCTCTTACCCTAATTAATAAAGGATAATTTTTCATTCCTAAAGTAATAACAGATCATGAGGTCCATGTTAATTCATAAAATCTCTCTTTAATTACCATCAACACAAGGTTGCTAGAGAAGTTTATCCAATATGCATAAATCCTCATGTTGTGTGATAATGATTTAATATCACAAACTTTATCTGAAGTTTAACTTAAAAATTCCATAAATGGTTATACTTATAACCCTTATGAATTATGAAAATCCAAAACTTTTGAAGGAATTACAATAAATCAACTTAACATTAACCCCATACATCACAAAGTAACTCTCAATTATCACATTCGAAACATGTAAATACCCTCACCGTATATTCTCTTAAAACATGGAAATAACCTAAATTACCATAAATATATTTGGAAAACATGAAATATTCCTTATTATAAAGGTTACTTAATATATTCCTTAAATAAAAGAAGTTTTAAACTTCATCCATGATGAAATATACCACTTTTTCAACAAATCAGTAATCATATCTCGGGTAATCAGTGCTATAAAGTTTAATTTATCCAAATCAATAATCTATTTATCCAAGCTAAACATAATTTTCTCGACATCTTGATCACATTAAGGATTATATTCCCTTAATAAAAATATCACCATTTAACACATCCCTTTCAATCCTTAATGAAAACTTATACTGAAAATACTTATATATTTCATGATTCATATAACATAATATTTTAATTCTAAAACATAAATACTTCATTCATCCAACTTTATTCTTAAACCATTACTATCACTTCATCAAATTATTCCTTAATACCTCTTTCTTAGAATATGAAATATGAATCATGTCTTAAGGTTCTTCAACATCAATCTAATAATGATTCTTATATTTAATATAAACAATACTAGAAGAACATCACTTACCTTTTACATGTTGTTTTTGGTTTCTTTATCTTCATAAGTATAACCAAATCATACTACATTTTTATGATATTTCCACTTGAGAAATTTATTGTCATAATTACCATACTTTCCACATATGAAACATTTAAGGTTAAAAATGTTCCTTAAAGTTCTCTCCATTAACTAAAACTAAAAATCACAGGGTGGAAAACACATATCATTAAAGGAAACCACATAACCATAAAAAATTACCTATAGGATGTCTAAATCTCAAAACCTACTTTTTAATCAATGGAATCTTAAGTTTATCCTAGATTATTCATATTTTTCTCCTATTCAAATCCTTCATGATGATTTATAAATATTTTTTGAATTTCCAAAGCATATCCCTTGGGAGTGTCAAACTTGGTGTGTAACAGGGCTTATTGTTGTGTAAAAGGTTACACCGAGTCAGGATTGACTCACCTTGTTAGAGTTGTTACCCCTATGTACATCTATTTCAGAGCCACATCCACTTATAGTATATAGATTGGTATGTATTTCTAGGAAACCGATCACTCGATCCTTTACCAAAATTCTAGGACATTTTCCTAAAAGTTAACTTATCCTTATTCTTATCCTTAGAGACATCCCTAGACACATCCTTAGAAATATACCTAGGGATCTCACCAAATTTTTATCATCCTAGTTTCCAATGGTTGAATAAACCTTTTCTCTGATACCAAATACGACAACCAGGTCTTAATGTACATATAAATTACATAACCTTTTCAGAATACATAATACATTACAAAAATAGACACCTAAAGACCGTATTAGTTTAATACCTTTGGAAACATAGAAACAAAAACATTGCTATGTAAGTGAGCTATTTTATCTCCCACTAGGTTGTTACTGACTAGAGCCCTTCTTAGAGATATCTTAATCAATACATAGCTTCATAAACTTGGGATGAAAACATAAAAATGGGTTATCTATGATGCTCAGTAAGGTTAAACAAGGGATACATGTAAGAATAAACATGATCATAGGGGTATGAGAACATTATAATAACATTAAAATACCACACCCTGCATATCAAAGATCATAAACAAGAATTATGTCATAAATCTTGGAAGTTCGTAAGGCATGAATCATAAGAAAATAAATAACATAATCCCTGAAATCATAACATAAGAATAAGATAAGGAATTGTATCATACACATAAGCATATAAAAAACCAATGTCAAGGCTTCATACCAAGACCTTTGAAACATGTTAGGCTTGGGATAATCACCTGTGTAACTACTTTAGGCTTGGGATTCCCTCCTGTGTACCCTCTTATTTTAGGCTTGGGATGACCTCCTGTGTACACTCTTGTTTTGTGCTTGGTATTCCCTACTGTGTACCCTCTTGTTTCAGGCTTGGGATGCTCTCCTATGTACCCTCTTGTTTTGTTCTTGGTATTCCCTCCCGTGTAACCTCTTATTTCAGGATTGGGATTCTCTCCAATGTACCCTTTGATCTCATAAAACATTTACCATTATCCAATGATTTGGAGGGAGATATAGGTCCCACCCATCACATAATAAAATCACACATACATGTGCCACAAGATAATAAAACTTGCATCATATTATGACCCATAAAAATAGATGGGTTTCATAAATAACATTTTATAACCCATGAAATGAAATGGGTACCATAAATATTTAATTATATAATAAAATATGGAAAAAATGTAGGATCTATAATCATTTCATCATAGAATAAACCGTGAAAGGATGAAAGTTTTATAAAAAATTATCATGGTATGAACTATTGGGGAGAAATGGGTTTCACAAGAATATAACCTATGGAAGAGGAATGAGTTTCCTAAACATATAACCCATGAAAGAGAAATGGGTTTTCATAAACATCATGCCATAAAAATATAAACCATTGAGAGAAAGAATTTGAATGGAACCTTTGGATCATTTCCCAAAAAGGTATGAGTAACATTAACAGATATTATCTTAGATGGGAAATAATTTTGAAATATCTTTTAAAAACATTTTATGAGGAAAATATCCTTTCTTCTTTGAAAATTTCTCTTTACAGCTTGAAAACATTTTGAAAACCATTTTACTTAAAAACTTATAAAAGAATATTGAAAAAAATTTGATTTTTTTTTCTTTGAAAATACTTTGAAAACTTATAAAGAAATATTTAAAACATTTAAAATAATTTTTAAAACATAAAACAATTTTTAAAACCTTTTTCTTTTAGAATATATTTGAAAACTTTCAAAAGAAGAATTGATAACCATAAAACATTTCTTAAAACCTTTTTCATTGAAAACCACTTTAAAAATAATGAATATCCAGAATATTAGGAAAAGATTATCCTTAAAAAAGAATAACTTTTTAATCTTGTAAAGTAAGATTAAAGGGTATTTTGGTCATGACAGCGAGTAAATCCAAATACACTAAACATTCCTTTTACATTGTAAAAAGGTTAAAAAAGAGCCTCGGATAGAAAATGATAAGAATATTCCTTTCTTTAAAAAAATTATTTTTAAGTTAAAACATGGGTAGAAATGTATTTTAATGATCATAAAAGAATATTAGAATATTTTTGGAAGCTTTTCTTTTTATAAAACATAGTTTTATGGAACACATATTTTAGACCGAAGATAGGGTAAAGTTGGGATTTCTTAAAAACACTTTTTTAAATATCTTATGTACCTAATAGTGGGAAAATGGTATCAATACATTAATATATCATGAATAAATAGAGAATAATAAAATTAATTAGTGATCTTGAGATATGGATCATAATATTTTATCAAAAGAATCATAATCATAAACAATCTTGAAAAGCGGTGAGATTGTTTCAATAAACTCTTACCACTTGGTAACTTTGAACTATACACCCCATTTAAGAAAATGAAATTACATAAAGATTAAAATATCATGAAAGAAATATATTCATGATATAACATTTCAAAGTCAGTATATACACCTCATGAAAAAATATTGGCGCATACCGTGGCATGTGTCTCAAAGAAAGAAAATTAAGACAAAATTACTTTACTGATTTGGTAACTTTTAAAACATAAAACCTATGAAATAAATATCATAAAATGGATATTTAAATACCCATAAATTTAAGTATAAGAATAATATAATTTAGACATGGGTAGTATACACACCACACAAAAGGAATGGGTGGTGAATAAGGCATGTATCTCATAGAAATAAAAAGTGAAATGAAATTCCCTTACATTGTGTCTTGAATCTCATTGTACTCATACAAACATCCTATATAATAAATATAAGTTTATTATAAATCTATAAAAGAACCATATTATTAAATATAATAGCATATATGGTTTTATTATGACTTTATATTACCATCTTGTTAACAATTTTATGTTAAGGTTTCACTTTGGGTAATATTTGCTGTGTTCTTCACGTGTGTCTTAATTTGTTATATATTTTGTCCTTATAATTATATCATGATTTAAAAAATATAAAACATTATATAAATGTGATTAAAATAAAAAAATAGGATCTCATCTAGAGGTGCCAAAGGTTCATGACCGTACAACACCAGAACACATAGTGTGTCAGTTATACTCATACACTGTGTAGTTAGACTCACAAGAATTGTATTCTACCTCACATGTCATATAGTCAAGGTTCAATGCATTGAGACTAGTACACCAAACTAAGCCATGTGATTGGAGCTTCTTTAAGTCTTAAAAACTTTGTGTGTTGACTATGAATAGGTGGAACATGGTTTCTGGATTATACACCATGTAACCCAAATGAAATGACGTGTAGTTCCTTTGGGTTAGGGTTAGACCATGTAACCAAAACATAGCTTTCTTGATTGGAGACCATTTAACGAAGGCACTACAAGGTGTGTGGCCCACTGGACACGCCGTGTTCTCCAAATATTTCTAAAGTACATCTACACACCGTATCCCCAGGCGTGTACTTCGAATGGATAGTGAACTATAGTACACACTGTGTAGTCAGAAATACAAACTGTTTACTTATCCAAATTATGAATATGTATTTAAATTTATTATTATATTATACAAACCTTTGAGACATGTACCATGGTGCGGGCGTAAATCTGGGGTACACCAAGTGATAGGTGTTTTATATATATGTGCTTAATTTAACATCTACAAAATGTTCATTTCTACTCATTGGGTAGTTATGAATGAGAATTAACTGGGTTGCCTCCAAGGTACAAGTTACGTACAAAGATAATTTTAATTGAATTTATTTGTTTAAAATTATAATGGATGAGAATATCAAGGAAATTCAGAAAAGGGTTTAAGATAAAAGGATTGATTAATTAAAGATAATAATTAATTGATTCGAGTGCGATTTATCTTAAAAGATAACAATTAAAAAATTAAATGCTAGTTTTATTTATGCATAAATACTGTTACATGTATGGATGATCATGATCTTGACTAGGACCTTTGTATGTGGATGGTTATTTTTAATTTATTTATTTAAATTAAAATTGTTGGCCTGTGAGCCTTCTCCTCATTAATATGTAGGGACTACATGAACAAGGTTTATTTTATGTAAAACCCCATTTTACCCCTCACTTGAATGTGAGATAAAAGCATATGTAATTGATTGAGCTCCCAAGATAGTGGAGGAAATTCAAGTTAGGATCCAAGGTGAAACCAATCAAAGGAGATACAAAGGTGGACAGGTGGAAAGCTGTAAGTACAAACCCAAAAGGTTCAAGGTGTTTTCTCCCCTAAGTCTTGGGTTAGTTTATCAATCTCTAGATAAACTAACCAATAGAACGAGATCATGATCATACCATTTTTTTTATTTCTATCAGTTTCTTGGTTTATTTATTGTGGGTGTGTTTTCATGATCACACAATTAATGAATTAAAAAAACATGAAAGATGGAACTAAAATAAGACCAAATTATGCATAAATATTATCTTGAACATGGTCAATAACTTAAGTATATCCCACTTAATATTAGGAAGTATGTAAAAAAGACAATAAAATTACCACTTATGTATAAGGATAAAATCCCTCAAGGAAATATTAAGTCGGTATAGCCTTCCATAATCTTGGTTAGAATCAAACCATAGTTCAAAGTGTGTGACCAACCCTAGTTGGGGTGATTTAAATTATTAGGGAATTATAATTTGAGGTTTTGGGTTGACTCGACTTGGTTAACATCAAGGGTTGACCGCCACAACATGACTTAGTTTGAAAAAGATGCAAAGGTTAAGAAAATCCAAAATAAAAGGATTTCAGGATTGGGGAGTCCACTCAACAGATCAAGGAGATATGAGTTATTACAGTTTACATTTGGAATGCCTACCTAAAACCTTTTAAGCTTCTTGAACAACCCTAGTTGGGGTAATGCGAAGGGAAATATGGATCCTTGCCACTAGAATATTTAGGGACAATAATATTCCGAAGTCAATAGCGAAGGATTCTAGATTTCAATAAAATAGTGGGAGACTAATAAGTATTAATTTATTTATTTGTATCAGTTTTATCATGATAAAGTACTAAATATTTTCTCATCTTAATTTGTAGAAATGGAAAGAAAAATGACATCAAATATATTGTAAGAACCCCGATCTTCATTTCAGTTATGGATCTTGATTTCGGGTTATTTTTGAGGAAAAACAAAGAAATGGGAATTTTATAAGTACACGTTGTGTACTTATGAGTACACACTGTGTACTCGGGTACCACATAAAGCTATGTACTGGACATGTAATAGGTGAGTACATGGCCATGTAGGTGACCTAGTAGACTGATTAAGGCGAGGGTCAGTAAAGGATACTACACGACATGTACATTTAATGAAAACACTATGTAGTTTTCTTTTTATTTGATAAATCAGAGCGGGGTCGTATCTTATATTCAGAAACACCTTCTTCTTCCCATGTTTCATACAGGATCATGATTAAAGGGATAAAAAACTTTGAACCCCTCCTGATTCTATATCTAAGATCCGATTGAGATTCCTTTGGGCACGTTGGAATCCCATCGATGAGTTCTCAATTCCCCTAGAGCCTTTCTTCCTAATTTTTCTTCCCTCTTGGGTTATTTAAGGTTGAAAGTTTTTCATCTTTTTGTAGGTATATGCTGATCTAGTCTGATTCATGGGCCAAAATTCAAGGATATTGATTGTGAGACATTGAGGTAGGTCGTTTGCATCTTTAGTTGTTTTTACTGGGATTATATATGCTAAAAGTATAGTATACCCAAATTCGGGGTATTTTGTGTTTTAGAATTAAACCCTATTTATTACCTGTTATGGTTTGGTTAATTGATAAAGGGTAGTTTTATATGTTTAAGGTTTGGTACCTGGTTTATGGGACACCCTACGGGTGTGTTTTACTTTATTTAATTGTTATGGCCATTTGGTCTAGAATACCTATTAGGATTTCCTTGTTTTGCATGCCTTATTTTGTTAGGATGGAATTTTTGATTACATGACATTCCTATGATAGTAATTGAGAAAGTTTGAACAAGGGGAATTTTACTGTGAGAGTTTCTTAAGGTAGGGTCACTTATTTATGTTTTTCCATTATTTTGACCAAGGGGTATTGATTATGAGAGCTTCAAGGTGGTCGTCAACCTAGGGGTTTAGGCCGTGAGTACAACGTCCCAGATCCAGAAGCCACTCAACGGGTGCCCCGAACTAGGTTGGTCACATGACCTAAAGCGCATTTCCCAAAACACCAAAGGCTTCTGACTAGCAGCGAGGGACCAAGTCTGATAGTAGGGAAACTATGACCTCATTTTTCAAAGTGTAGCGCAGTGGAAAAGAAATGTAACATACAACAATGGAAGCAGTAAACAATACACAACTGAAATGGACAACTGAAGTAAAGGGAACTAGTAGTCATATATATAAAGATGCAGCATGTCACTAATTCTATGAAAGAATCCAGAAGAGGATACACTGACATACAATACAATACAACTCAAAGTACAAGGTACAACCAAAAGAAATAAGCAGAGTAAATAGAACACAGGAGCATCACAAGCCTAAGCTTGGTCCCATGCTCTCATACTCCTCTGCTACAATCATGTACCTATATAGGGGGCCTTTCCCCTATCGACACCTGCTACAATAGTCTATTTGGGCCGAAGACATGACCCAAATAGGGTGTGATAAATAAATCCCAGTAGGCAACAACCAAAGGCCCGTGCCCAACTGTCAGTAAAAATGTGCTACAATAGAGTGCAGTAATAAATGAAATAAACTAAATAGTACTAAAAAGTAACTAACCTTACCAGTTATATTGTCATTTTTAATATTCATTTAACCATGCTAGGCCTGTGATTTAACTTGACAGGTACAACATGTGAAAATCACCACGATGAACATTCACGATAACACTGTCCTCAGACATACAAACCTTACCCTCAGGTAATCAGAGTCAAAACCCACAGATAATTTCCCACAGGAATAACAGATATTTCCCTTAGGCATACGAAGTGTCGCCCTCAGGCACAAAATCTACTCCCCACAGGCAAGAAAGGAGTTTCCCTCAGGCTAAATAGAACACTGCACTCAGGCTAAATAGAACACTACCCTTAGGCTAAATAGAACACTTCCCTCAGGCACAAGTAACCGGGCCGAGCCCAACATATAAGAAAGAAATTATATAAAATTCCTCTCAAGGAAATTTAAAGCCTTCTAAATTTTACGGTATACCCTCGAGTAACTTGGCCAACCGGCTAAACAGAGGAACGCACCCCCGGGGTGGTCCTAGATCCAAGCAACAATCCCAAAAATCAGTTTATAATTATATTAAATTACCTATACAATTATAGGTATTTAAAACAACCAAGGCCTAAACCATACGACACCCCAAAATGGGTTCGTAGCACAAAGGTACATGATTTAAACTCCATAGTTGGAAAAGAACACCAGACCACCTACATCGATCATCTCTGATTGGTATACGTGAATGAAGCCTCCCGAAACCAACAAGAACAGAGCAAATCTGAGATGAAAATAATCCCATTCAAACTCAAATAATTTTCCCTTGGGAAAGAATTGGTAATAAAGTCTCCAAGAGAAGGAAGATCTTACCTGTGCGGTTCAAGGAGATCGACGGTGTAGGAATCGGGTTCCTGGTGTGCGGTCCAGAGATCCTCCAAGCTCCGACCGTCTCTCCTGCTCTCCTCCGGTGTTCTAAGCTTCCTCTGTGAACAAAGGATACTACTTCCCATTTTAAGAAAAAAACAAACTACATGGAGTGTACTATCAAGTACACAGTGTGTACTTTTCTCATTTAACTGTTCCTATGGCGGCTACTTTTCCACCATCGAACTGTTCACTTGCCGACATGAGTACACGACATGTATTCCCGATTACATGACATGTACTGTCGCTCCGCTGGCGTCTGCCTCCACCGCCTTACTATACACCTGCCGACTGAATACATGACGTGTAAATACCCAATACATGGCGTGTAGTTAGTTTTTACACCCTTCATTGCCGACAGGCCTACACGCCCTGTGTACCCATACCACACGACCAAAGTACATGGCATGTGGAAGAGTACACGACATGGAGTCACAAAATTTATAATTGTCACCATTTTCCTTATTTAAAAAAAATACTTAAGGAAAAAGGAAAAGAAGAACCCCATGCCTCAAGAATAAGAACCAGGTTCTTACAAACTTCCCCCCTTAAAGCAATTCATCCCTGTATTTCCCTTCCAAGGGTGGAAAAGATAAAGCTCAGAACAACTCTGGCCACTGAGCATGTACGTCAGTCTCCCGCTCCCAGGTTTTGTCCTACACTCATCCATGCTACCATTGCACCCGTATGAGAGGAACTAACCAACCTCAGAGAACCTTCAAGCTCCTATCAAAAATACGAATTATATGCTCCTCAAATGATGCATCGACCTGAAGCTCAACCTCCTAGGGATGAAAAACGTGAGACGGGTCTGATTGATAATGACGCAGCTGAGATACATGGAAGACGTCGTGCATGGCCCGGTACCACTGCGGTAACTGAAACCAGTAGGCAACCGACCCGACTCTCTCCAGAATCTCAAATAGCCCCACATACCTCAGTGAAATTTTACCTTGTCTCTTGATCCGCCAATGTCCCAACCTCGGCGAAACACATAAGAAAACCTGATCCCTGACCACGAAATCCAAGGGTCTTCTGTGGCGATCAACATAAGATTTCTAATGAGACTGTGCGGTAGCCATCTGCTTCTGAATCAACTGGACCTACTCAGAAGTTTCCTACATGAGACGTGGTCCTACTAAAGCTGCCTCACCTACCTCTAACCAGCATAAGGGTGATCGGCATGACCTATCATATAAATCCTCGTAAGGTGCCATCTCAATAGTTTCCTGAAAACTATTATTATAAGAAAACTCAACCAGTGGTATATGCTTCTCCCAATAGCCCCCAAAGTCTAGGACGCATGCACGCAGTATGTCCTCCAACACCTGTATCATACACTCTGACTGGCCATCGGTCTGAGGGTGGTAAGCTGTGCTCAGAATCACCTATGTACCCAGTGCCCTCTGAAAACTCTGCCAGAAATGTGATTTAAAGCAGGCATCCCTATCTGAAATGATAGAATGAGGGACTCTATGAAGGCATACTACCTCTCAGATATACAACTTCCTGAGATCTTTAACACCGAAGGTCTCTTTGATTGGAATAAAGTGAGACACCTTTGTGAGTCTGTCCACAACAACCCACATGACATCATTGCCTCGAGGTGACCTTGGAAACCCAGTCATGAAGTCCATTGCGATATCATCCCATTTCCATTCCGGAATGGGTAACTGCTGTAACAGTCCGACTGGCCTCTGATGCTCCGCCTTCACCTGATGACAGGTGGAACATCTCACAAAAAAACTATCTACTTCCTTCTTCATACCCAACCACTAGTACTGAAATCTCAAGTCACGGTACATCTTGGTAACTCTGGGATGCACTGCCGAAGCTGAATCATGAAACTCCCACATCAGCTCCTCACATATATCCCCTGGAACCCATACTCATCCATGGAAATCCAGTACATAATCATTTCCTATCGCCAAACCAGGAGGAGGGTCCTCACTTGACACCGAATCCTATAGAGCTAGGCCTTCTGAATCAGATAGCTGTCTCATCCTCACTCTATCCAGGAGGGTAGAAGTCACAGTTAAGTAAGAAAGATAGGTTTGTCCCTGACTATCGTGCACCTACAAATGCATCTCAGAGAGTAAAGCTATAAGCTGCCACTCACCACTGGCCTCATGAACTGCCTGTGTCTGAGTCTTCCTACTCAGTGCATCAGCAAATGCATTACCCTTAACATGTGTATAGGAAAGCTCAAAATCGAAGGACTGAAGGTAATCAACCCACCTTTGTTGTCTCAGGTTCAAGTTACATTGAGTAAATATGTATTTGAGACTTTTGTGTTTGGTGAAAACTACAAAATGCTCTCCCAAGAGATAATGTCTCCAACAACGCAATGCATGAACAACTGCAGCCATCTCGAGGTCATGCATCAGGTAATTCCTCTCATGTTGCCTCAACTGCCGAGACCCGTACGCAACCACTCGATTTCCCTGCATCAACACTGCTCCCATCCCAATACCTGATGCATCATAGTAGAATGTATAGATCTTCTCTTTCTCGGGAAGTATCAGGATTGGTGCTGATGTCAACCTTCCCTTCAGCTCCTGAAAGGATATCTCGCAAGCTTCTGACCAAACGAACTTCACACCTTTCTTAGTCAAACCCATAAACGGCGCTGCTAAGTGGGAGAAGTCCTGTATAAAGTGCCTATAGTAACCAGCTTGCCCCAAGAAACTTCGTATCTCAAACACGTTCTTAGGATGATCCCAAGAAACTATGGCTCTCACCTTCTATGGGTCTTCTACAACTCCTGCCTCTGAGATGATATGACCTAGGAAGTGAATCTAGTCCATCCAGAAGTGTCAATTTGAGAGCTTAATATATAGTTGATTCTCTCTCAGTATACTCAATATGATCTCAAGATGGGTAGCATGGTCGTGTCGAGTGTGATAGTAAACCAAGATATTGTCCATGAATACTAACACAAATGAATCAAGATATGGATGGAATACACAATTCATAAATTCCATGAAAACGGCTAGTGCGTTCGTATGTCCGAATAGCATAACCAAGTACTCGTATAGACCATATCTTCTCCGAAAAGCTGTAAGTGGTATGTCCGATGGTCTAACGCGCAACTGATGATATCTGGACCTCAATTCAATATTTGAGAACACTCGTGATCCTCGAAATTGATCAAAAAGATCATCAATCCTCAGTAGGGGATATCAGTTATTGACTGTAAACTGGTTCATCTTCTGATAGTCCACACAGAGTCTGAGGGTACCGTCTGCCTTCTTCGCAAAGAGGATCGGTGAACCCCAAGGAGAAGTACTGGGTCAGATGAAACCCTTTGCCTATAACTCCTCTAACTTCCTCTTGAGCTCCTGCAACTCAGGTGTATCTATCCTATAAGGAGGAATGGACACCGGTGCCGCTCCTGGCACAAGATCAATAGAGAAATCCACCTATCACTATGGAGGTAGACCTGAAAAGTAGTCCAAGAAGACATCCCCAGAAAGATCAACTATTGGAGGGAAATCCTTCTAACAAGTTCCCTGATAATCCAGATATAAACTCACAATATGGGATGTCACACCACCTCGCCCACGATGCTCGGGTCCAACTCGGCTTGCCTGGACATCCCATTCACCCTTATATAGAAACTCTCCGCCCTCTGGTGACGTAAAACTCACCCTACGATGATATCAATACAAAAAGGCTCAAAAGGGTACCAACCATTCCATTCCGAGAATGACATAATATCTCTTCATCTCCAAGACATAGAGGTCCCATAGAAAGTGACAGCCACAAACCTCTAGGGGGCACTCTCTGCACTGACGCAAACCAGCCGTTCTAGTTCCCAACGGAGTGTCTAGCGTCATGACATCAGAAAAAGAAGAAACAAAGAGCCTAAGGCTCTCCAAAATGGGAACATATATAAAGCTATGTGTAGCACCTGTATCGAAAAATATTGAAGATAAAACAGAAGCTACTAAAATAGTACCTTTGACAGTAGAAGGTTTGGGATCCTGCTCCTGCTGGGTCTGTTGCACTACATATGCCTGCCCAGTGCCGCAGCCCTGCAACACAGCCTGGCTACCTTGAGCTGTCCCGCCCTGCTGCCTCTGAGATCCTAGTGTCTGACTACCATGGCCACGACCGCCATCTCTTCCTGCACGCCCTGACGTATTCCAATTTCCCAATTGGTAAGAATCTTCTGGTCCTGCTCCCACACGTGGAGTCTACACAGAACCCCTCTCACTAGCCACTGGTAGAAATTCCCTACAAAAGCGTTGCAGATGACCCATTTTTCCGCAAGCTCAACACTCCAATGGGTCACATGGACACTACAGTCTCTTGTGCCCCTCTCTACCACACTAGTAGCACATGACCTGGCCACCTGAAGTATTCTTATGCCTAGTACTACCACTGTGAGAGAAGTCCATCTATATCTTCCCCTTACCGGTAGAAATAGTACCAGAAACTGGTGTCGAACCGCCCTGGCCCACACCACTAGCTTCCCGCAGGTTCCGTTCAGTAATCAGTGCCTGATTCACAATAACATGCACTGTAGGTAACCTGAAAACATTC
Organism: Viscum album; assembly: GCA_963277665.1. Classification (NCBI taxonomy): domain Eukaryota; kingdom Viridiplantae; phylum Streptophyta; class Magnoliopsida; order Santalales; family Viscaceae; genus Viscum; species Viscum album. The sequence goes on from OY728123.1 coordinate 175,400,849, forward strand.
ACCAGTGCTCGGATGTCATATCGAAGACCATCCTCAAAGAGTCTGTCCCTCAACATCTCATCACCCACCAGAATGGGTGAAAAACGCTGAATCTTGGTGAAGAGAGAAGAATAATCCATCACTGATAAGGGGCCTTGCTACAGATTCATGAACTCTCAAGCTCGATACACCCTCAGCGTCTCTGGGAAGAATAATTCATAGAAGGATTCCTGAAAATCTTTCCATTCCATGTCTCGGTGATGCTCAGACTGGGTGGTGACATCCCACCATCTCTTGGAGGAATCACGTAGCATGTATGTAGTGAGCTTGAACCTCCGCCCAAGAGGCATCTTGAGATGCTTGAAAATAGTCTGCATCAAATCCAGCCATGACTCCATAGCCTGTGGTCCGCCATCCCCTGAAAACGTAGGCGGATGCTGTTTCTGGAAGATATGCGTCAGCTCTTCCATAGATGTGGTGGCCTGTGGTGCTATCTGGAAGGTTTGCATGAACCGCATAAAGCCTTCACGGAAATGATCCTCCACTCCTGTGTCTGGTATAACGGTTGGCGCCGCATCTGGCACTGCTGGAGGATCCACTGGTAGCCCATGGCCCACCATCTCAGGAGTATAATCATTGCTGTTCTCTTGGATAACAACTGGTGGTCGCCTCAGTGGAATGAATCTACAAGGTCAAACACACTCCTTGGATCAAGATTATCAAAGACTGAAAATGAGGAGGCCAAGAAGGGAACAGGAGAAAGAAAAGCATTCAATATTTACAAAACTTGACTACACGACATGTATAAATACTACATGACTTGTTCTCATAGGCCATCCACATGGGCGTTTACTCCAGCTAAAATTGGCCGTGTAACACCCCAAATACACAATGTGTATTTCTGACTACAGGGCGTGTACCTGAATCTTCCTCCCCTATCCGAGTCCTTCTACATGGAAAATCCACAGGGCTCTCCTAAAACAAAACTACATGGCGTGTCCCACAGGAACATGATGTGTACTCGACAAGCCTTCACAGACCCATGTTGTTCGCTACACAGCCTGTGTACACAGGTCTCACTACACGGTAGGTTCCAAAAAGACACAGCGTGTTCAAAGAAGCCCCAGACTGACCCATGTTTCTTACTACGCGGCCGACTACACATATGTTACTAAATGACGTGTTCCAAGAGGACACGACATGTACTAGGAAAGATAACATCGACCCGTGTTTTTCATGACATGGCCGGGTACTTGGGTTACACTACACGGCGTGTGTAAGGTAGACACGGCGTGTATGTCTTAAGGTTTCCTTCATCCATGGTGTTAGTTACACGGGTGGACACCGGGTCAACTCTACACGGCGTGTTTCCCCAAGCTATTCCCTACCCTGTGTCACCACCCACACAGCCTATGAAACAGGAATAGACTACACAGTGTGGACTTAGGGTAAACGGTGTGTACTTAAAAAGTTTTCCTTTCTTCCCGAACAGAAGAACACACGACATGTTTCCAAGGAACTACACGACGTGTATCTTGGGTTTTCCGGACATTAAGCCTCAGAAACTACTTTGGATCCCATAAAAACACTAAAACCAACACCTAAGTGCCAAATTTTGATCTGCGAGGGCCCATACTCCCCACGAATCAAAGTTTGTCATCTTACACATGTTATAACAAAGTAAACACGTTAATGAACCACCAAATTCTGGTCATTAAGGGACCATACTCCTCAAGAACCAAAGTTTGGCGTTCATTTTATCATCAACCTCACACAAAGAAAATACCCTATCAAATATTAGGTATTTATCAAAGCAGCTATCACAACAACATGCTTTTCTAGCACAACAACTATCACAACAACATGTAATTTCTAATGCACCTACATGGCATGAAAAGAATGCATGACATGCGATTTCTAGCATGTGCATAAATGATGCATGAGATGGAATACCCTCATCTCATAGGGTTTCAACTAAATAGAACCCATGTATAACATATAAACAACACAATCACAAGTGTGTCACCCAATGGTGAAAATAAAATTAATTATAAAATTGAAAAACCAGTAATAATTACAATAACGAGGTAGATTGGCTTTTCCCTGTACATGGGTTAGCTACTCCCAGGCACAACTTATTACCAACTACCATTTCCCATCCTATCCCTGACTAAGTCTCCAAAAAGTAAGTCAAAGAAAATAACCCCTCTGATACCACTTTGTAACGTACCAGATTCGGAAGCCACTCAACGGGTGCCCCGAACCTGGTTGGTCACATGACCTCAAGCGCATTTCCCCAAATGCCAGAGGCTGCCGACTAACAACAAGGGCCCAGTTCTGATAGTGGGGAAACTATACCGTAATTTTTCAAAGTGTAGCACAGTGGAAAATAAATGTAACATACAACAATGGAAGTAGTAAAAAATACACAACTGAAATGGACAACTAAAGTAAAGAGAAACAGCAGTCATATATATAATGATGCAGCATGTCACTAATTATATGAAAGCATCAAGAACAGAATACATTGCAATAAAATACAATACAACTCAAAGTACAAGGTACAACCAAAAGAAACAAGCAGAGTAAACAGAACATAGGAGCATCGCAAGCCTAATCTGGGTCCCATGCTCTCCTACTCCTCTGCTACAATCATGTACCTATATAGGGACCCTTTCCCCTATCGACACCTACAACAATATAGTCTTTTTTGGCCGAAGACATGACCCAAACAGGGTGTCAGAAATAAATCCCAGTAGATAACCACCAAAGGCCCGTGCTCAACTGTCAGTGAAAATGTGCAACAACAGAGTGCAACAGTAAATGAAATAAACTATGCAGTACTCAAAAGTAACTAACTATACCATTATATTGCCATTTTAATATTCATTTAACCATTCCAAGCCTGTTCTTTAACTTGAAAGGTACAACATGTGAAAATCACCACGGTGAACATTCATGATAACACTATCCTCAGACATAAAAACCTTACCCCCAGGTAATCAGAGTCAAAAACCGCAGGTAATTGCCCACAGGAATAACAGATATTGCCCTTAGGCATATGAAGTGTCTCCCTCAGGCACAGAATCTACTACCCACAGGCATGAAAGGAGTTTCCCTCAGGCTAAACAGAACACTTCCCTCAGGCTAAATAGAACACTGCCCTTAGGCTAAATAGAACACTACCCTCAGGTGCAAGTAACTGGGCCGAGCCCAAAACATAAGCAAACTATTTTATACAATTCCTATCAAGGAAATTTAAAGAATGCTAAATTTTATGGTATACCCTCGGGTAACCTGGCCAAATGGACAAATAGAGGAACACACCCCCGGGGTGGTCCTGGATCCAAGCAGCGATCCCAAAAAGAATTTTATAATTACATTCAATTACCTATACAATTCTAGGTATCTAAAACATCCAAGGCCTCAGCCATATGACACCCCAACATGGGTTCGTAGAACAACGGTACACAATTTCAACTCCACAGTTGGAAAAAAAACACCAGACCACCTACATCGATCATCTCTGATCGGTATACATGAATGAAGCCTCATAAAACAAATGAGAATGGAGTAGATCTGAGATGAACATAATCACATTAAAACTCAAATAACTTTCCCTTGGAAAAGAATTGGTAATAAATGCTCTAGGAGAATGAAGAGCTTACCCATGCGGTTCCAAGGAGATTGATGACATAGGAATCAGGTTCCCGGTGTGCGGTCAGAAGATCCTCTAAGCTCTGTCCGTCTCTCCCACTCTCCTCCAGTGTTCTAAGCTTTCTCTGTGAACAGATGAGGCTAATTCCTATTTTAAGAGAAAAAACAAACTACACGACATGTAATCTCAAGTACACAATGTGTAATTTTCTCATTTAACTGTTCCTCTGGTGGATACTTTTCCACTGCGGAACTGTTCACTTGCCGACATGAGTACATGGCATGTATTCCCGATTACACGGCGTGTACTGTCGCTCCAATGGTGGCTGCCTCCACCGCCTTACTATACACTTTCTGACTGAATACACGGTGTGTAAATACCCTTTACACGACATGTAGTCAGTTTTAAACCCTTCATTGCTGACAGGCCTACACGCCCTGTGTACCCATCCCACATGGCCAAAGTACATGATGTGTGGAAGAGTACACAACGTGTAGTCACAAAATTTGGAATTTTCCCCCTTTTCCTTATTTTCAAAAAAAAAACACTTAAGGAAAAAGGAAAAGAAGAACCCTGTACCTCAAGAATAAGAACCGTGTTATTACAATGAGATCTTCCCAAGTGGTCATTTATAATTAATTGTTGTTACGTTGACCGAGGGGTATTAACCGTGTGAGATACCCAGGTGGTCATTTGTAAATGTTTAGTGCTATGTTACACCAAATGGGTTAGACCATGAGAGCTACCCAGAGGGTCATTATTAAATGAATTGTTGTTATGTTAGACCAGGGGGATTAGACTGTGAGAAAATTCCCAAAGGTTCATTATTGAATAATTGAATGTTTGTGATGAGTCTGCCAAGCCAAAGCAAAAGCTTGGACTCGGTCTTACTTGATTGTTTAGATGGTCTTTTGAGACATCTATTTTTATACTATTATATAGAGGATAAAGAGCTTAGTCTAGATCCCAAGGTTTACATGTTTCAATGGATTGAATAATTTCTAAATGAAAATGAATGAAATTGAAAACTATAGAACTATTTACTTTTGAGTACTTCCTAATTTATTGCTTCATTTCTTCATATTACTTGATATATATATTCACTGACACTTAGGAATAGATCTTCTGGTTTTTGCCTACTGGGTTTTGTCTCACACCCTATTTGGGTCATGATTTTGGACCCAAATAGATTATATGGTTGCAGGTATAGATAAGGGAAATTGCCCTTCTTCATGAGGTACTTGATTACTGTTGGATATGGAGAGCATGAGACCAAGCTGAGGTTTGCGATGATGTTAGACTTTACTTTTTTTCTATACGTTGGTTTCTGTATTGTATTTCTAACATTGTGACTTGTTTGGATACTTTCCTAGACACATGTGACATGCATTATTTATATATTCTTTGGTTGTTTAATGACTATCAGTCTTCCACTGTTTACTTCTATTGTATGGTATTATTGTTTCTAATATTTATCACTATTTGTTTTACACTGTGTATAATATTCTAATGAGGTAATAGTTTCCCAATTATCACACATTATCCCTTGCTAGTCAGCAAACTCTAGCATGTGGGGAAATGCGCTTGAGGTTATGTGTCCAACTGGGTTTGGGGAACCTTTGGGCGGCACCTGAATCTAGGAAATTAAAAAGCGGTATCAGAGGAGGTTTTATTTTTTTTTTCTTTAATTTACTATTTGGAGACAATAGACTGGGATAGGAAGGAAATGGATTTTGGTAATTAGATGTTCCCGGGAGTAGCTAACCCGTGTATAGGGAAAATCCAAGTTTCTTCAAATATTGCAATTTTTATGGTTTTTAAATTGTTACAGTTGATTTGATTTCACTGTTGGGTGATTAAATTGTTTTGTGATATTATGATTGATATAATTATGGTTCTATTTATGTTTCACCCCGATGAGATGAGGGTATGCCATCTCATGCATCATATAGTCACTTTCTAGATATCACATGTCATGAATTATTTTTCATGCCATTTAGGGTGAACTACTGATTGCATGCTGTTGTGATAGATGTTGTGCTAAATATTCATGCTATTGTGATAGATTCCATAATAGGAATACCTGCTATTTTGACAGGGTATTGGTATATATAAAGTTTCATTTGGATGGATGATAAGGTTTGGTCCCTGAGGTGTTATGGGCCCTCTTGGATCAGAATTTGGTGGATCATGTTTGAACTTTAATTGAATTTTCTCAAGTTATTATGTGAAAAAGGATTCCAAACTTTGATTCGTGGGGAGTATGGGATTTTACAGGTCAGAATTTGTCATGCCTTGTCCAAAATTTTAATATTTTTGGGGTTCCAGAGAAGTTTCAAAGGCTTACTATACACAAACCCATACAACACGACATGTGATGTTATGAACACATGCCATGTGTTTTTTTGTTCTAGAAGAAACAACCTTTCTTATGTACATGATGTGTACCTTATGTACATGCTGTGTAGTTGTTGATCATGTGACTGAATGTGTGATCAGAGACACAGGGTTGGTAAATTCTTGGTAGAATACACCATGAACTGGGGGTACACACCATGCTGTAAGATACCATGTATCTGACTGTGTGAATAATGACATAGATGGATGGAACTTATGTGGTACAAACTATGTCTAAGGAGAACACACCATGTAGTGTTACTCCAGGAGAGAACCGTGTAGTTCTAACCATGTAGAAGAATTTGGGTAGGAGGGAATATTCAAGTACATGTCCTATCTCAGAAGGAACATTCTGTGTGTATGGGGTGTTACATGACCATATTGGCAGAGGTACACACCCATGTTAAGGCTTAAGGGAATACACTATGTAGTTGTTCTATATGCCATGTAACCCTATTTTGTAAAACTTGAATGTTTTAATTTTCCTATTACTTTATTTCACTTATAAGTTTCATTCCTTGATAATATCATACTGAGGTGTGTGCTAGACCTTGTAGAGTCATGACACCAAGACGTCCTCTGGTTGTACTCCAAGTACATGGTGATGATCTGACACCGAAAATGGTAGATTGAGGACTACCAACAAACACTACCATTGTGACTGTCTTGACACTAGCTATTATACCGGACATATGTGCTTATACATAGTTCTGTGAAGGCTTTATGAGTATGATGAATACTTTTTAAGGAGCACCACATCTTTCCCTGACTATGGTAGAGTTGAGACAGGTGTTCTAGCAGCAACATCATCCCACTTTTCCTGGAGATGGAGGACCACGGGATGCAAAGTCATGGTTGGTGTCCATTATTTATATCTTCAAGCATCTGGAGATGCCTTCTTAGAGGATGGTGAAGCTCATGACGTATATGCTATGTGATTCCTCCAAGGGATGGTGGGATGTTATCTCACAGGCGGTACTTCATCAGGATATGGATTGGGAAGAGTTTTAGAGGACCTTATATGATTACTTATACCCTAAGACGTTGAGGGCTGACCGAGCCTAAGAGTTCATGAATTTGGAGCAGGGCACTCTTTCAGTGATGGATTACGCTTCTCATTTTACAGATCTTCATCACTTCGCACCAGTTCTGGGAGGTGATGAGTTATCACTGGCTAGGTGATTTGGGTATGGTATCAGGTATGAAATTTGATCTCAGGTGAATGTTTGAAGGCTGAATTTGGTGACTACTATAGTAAATCAGACACTGATTACCGAGCGTAATATGAGAGAGTTAGGAGCTGTGATCCAGGTCGGTTCAGCATCCAGGGATGGTACTCCTTTGATTGATAGTAGGAAGCACCGTAGGTAGTTTACTTTTGGTGGTTCTTTTGGTAGAAGATATGTTTCTTCAGATAGAAAAGTAGTGTGATAATAGTACAGAAGGAGTGGTCATACAAGTCTACATTGTCGAGGGACCCAGTCAAGTGTCGATCTTGCGGAAAGATGGGTCATATTTACCATTTTTTCCGGATGATATCACCAGAAGAAAGTGATGAAAAGTAAGGGTTTTCACATTTGAGTCACACTCAAGGCATAGTAAAAGTAAGGGTTTAGATAGAAAAGATATAAAAACTATATGACTCATCACTGGGTCCAAAAAAACTCAGTTGTGCTCACCGAACCCACCAATATTATAAAATGTTAGAGCCAATGATTCAACCCCTTTAACCCCCTTAACAAGGTTCTCCATGAGGAACCACCATATACGTTTCTATATTTTTCATTCCATTATGTCAATAGGGTGAATGGTATTCATGTTGGTTTATAAATATTGGTCAAATGACATTAAATTATATGACACACATTCTGTTCACATGACATTGAACCATACAACATGCATCCCAATCAAAAGATGTTAAACTATTAGACGTATCATCCTCACCATAAAATATTAAACTACATGTTCAATGTACTCATTGTGAGATTTTAAACTTCATGTTTTATGTCCCCATCACAAAATGTAAATCTATATGATATTTTGGCCCTCTTAAGAGGACATTCACCCTTTAGTGTCGGTCACCTACCACTCTACTTTTTAAAACAATACATGACTTGATTCCCATTCATGAGATACATAGTGACACACATACTCCTATCTTGGGCCCAGTCATGAACCTTTCCCCCATTTTTAAGATTTCTTGTACTGGAACTGGATCCACCTTGGTCTTACCATTAACACTGAGTTTATTTTATCCTTAACTAGAAACGTCACATACCCATGGTCTAAGCTATATGACCTTAAATCTTAACACATCACAGTACTAACTACACAACCTTGAACTATAGCGCCCATATGAGTCTTGAGTGTATGAACATAAAAAGAACACCCCTTGGTAAAATATATATGGTATTAAAATAAGAAAACTAATAGACCACTTATAACTTCCTTGGAACTCGATTGAGCTTCACACCAGTGACTTCTACCTGGCTAGTATTGGAATTTTATCCATTAGCTTATGTACTTTCCATTGGTTTGGCGTACTCCCATCGATATAACTGATTCATGATGGTGTATACCTAAGAGTGTTTGAACTATTTTTTTGAGAATCCTTCTCCTTCATTAATACATTTTGTTTCCTCTTTATTTGGATCAACATCCACCTTGCATGTCCAAATGGGCTCCTCTGTGGTCATGGATCCTAGCCAGATTGGATCACCTCCCATCTAGAAAACATGAATTGAAAGACCCATTTTCATTATCTCCAAATAGATTCCCCTAAGGAAATGGTTCTTGGACAAAATATGCTCACCTCCCATCCAAGGAACACACCCCAAAGGATAAATTTTCAGCAGAATGGTTATGGAACCCGTGTTTTGAATATGGTTAATAGTTATCATCAATACACCTATCTTCAATCATCAATTCAGACTCTTGTGGTCATAATATTTATCTCTAAACTTTTCTATTTTCTCAAGTAGGATTATAACACCCCTGGTGTTACGCCCCCATGCACCCTACACATAGATAAATCATATCAAACCCCTAGAATCGCACCATCCTGGTTTCCAAATCCATGGGTATCAAAGGTGATCAATATAGAATTCTAATCATAAAATTTAATTACCTTTCTAGAACTATCATATAAATGAGAAGACTCCTATTTTCCTCTTATTTCTCACACTAAGAACAACTCATGTGGTCTTAGAGACTTATAGTTTGTTATATTATTAATATGATAGAGATGCACAAAGAACACATAGGGAATTGAAGAAAACAAGAAATTTATTTCCTCAATTAGACAAGTAAATAGGAGGAACATATATTGGATTAAGCCTCTCCCTCATTACAAAAAAATCCCCCCTATGGATCGACCTAGGAAAGAGACTCCTCTATCTTGGACAACCTTTGCCTAGTAGCCTCTAGGGTCTAAATCCTCCTGGACAACACCATCATCTTCTCCTATGATACAGGACAAACCTCATCATCCTAAATTCACATCCAACCTTGTTTGTCCCTATACTACATTAACAAGGCTTCTGCACTTTATTCCTCATTCTCAGTCACCAATAATTATTACCTCAACTGGATGATGATTTTCTGCTTAGCAATGGTTATGAATTTATAATGTTGTGCCTACCCCTCTAGCCAAGTGAGCTCTTATTCAACCACTTGAATCACCTTGGTTCCTTTAGTGATATGATCACACAAGGAGTAATCAAACTCCTACCATTCTATGCACACCCATTCAGTGAGGAAATCCTAGGATAGTGCATATGGGGAATAGTAGTCAACACCACCTGTCCCTTGGTTCATCGACTAATGGTAGAGGGACACCATATGACTTATAAAATCAACTGACAAGGTGTAGGTGATGAATACATGGATGATCCTCCATTACCTAAGCTTAATGACCTATTTATATTATGCAACATTATATCTAGAGTCTTTGAGATCCTTATGTGGAATGGGTTGGTACTTGTGGAAGGCTAAAAGTACATCATCAATGAGAAATTTCACAAGAATCATTTTGGATGGGTTTTCCTCCATATCAAGGGGGATTTAATCTCCACCCATAGTGGGAATATTGATGACCTCATAAAAGAGAAACACTTCAGGGGTTGACTCAATTGATACAACCTCATAAATCACCACAACCGAGGGCCTAGATTCAATAATTTCCAAATTATCCATGGGCTCTATCTTCTTTAGCATAGCCTCAAGTGGTTGGTCCCCTAATGTAGGAAGCACTTCCATTGGGGTGTGAGGTCATTAAAGTCCAATTCAAGTTTGATCGATAATAATGAATGTACCAAAGGGAAATAATTATAGAAGTTATAAAGGGAGGAAAGGTTTAATTGTTGTGTGTGCTTGGGGGTAGCTTTCCCAAGCATATCATTGGGATCAACCTTGAACGTTTCCCTTTGAATGACCTTATCCACCACATTGAATAAAATAAAGCTTTTAGGTTCTTGAAATAGGCTATGCTAGTAATGAAATATCTATATAAACTGATGATTTAGCTGCCGAAGGTTTCCCCATATCCAGAACCTAGGGTAATTGACCCACCACTTTAGCTATAGGAAGTGTCTTGATAATGGAAGGATGGTATCCTATGACCGTAGTGTTATAGGGAGTTTCGATACCCTCTACTTCAAGGTTTTGAAGATACTCATCCTCCCTTATAGATTCATCATGAATATCCACCTCCTCTGTACCTATTGATCCCTGAAAAAGTCAAAAGGAGATGAATCCGTGAGCCCAAAGGGTGGAAATTTGGATCAATCCCACAAAATATAAAGAATTAACTAATCATCAGCACTTTTCTTCCTCTAGGGGGTATATACTGGCATCAATTACTTATGAATATTCATCATCAGGATTCTACCCCATCATGACTTCAACTAACCCACCCTTTGGAGGATTAAAGGGAGAGTGAATTTCCAACAACACTCTCACCTGTCCGGTAAAAAGATTTACAACACCATGAGAGTGGATCATATTCTCTAGCTTCTTTATGTAAAACATGGACTCTACCTGGGGATTAGATAAGCCATACTTGGTATGGCCTAGATCGAGGAGGAAAAACATATCCCTATGAATATGTATCCACACTTCTTGGGTGGAGTTGAATTTTTGGAATATTTCCTAGTGAGCCAAACTATAGGGGAAACCACATCATTAGGTAGCTCCACTACATGGAATATGTTCTTTACTGGAGCTACAACAAGAAATCTTAAACCAACTCAAGAATATTTTCCCTATTGCTATAGTCATTTACCTTGGATTATTAGGCCCATCATTACACCCTCTTATGATATTCATCCTATGTGGGAGTATGATCCCTTGAAGATAATAGAACCACTACCCCTAAAAGCACACTTATTTTTCCATGGAATGCTCCCCCACTAAAGTGCACCCCTAACCACATGGCCACATAATCTCCTCTTCAAATTCCACCTAGATGACTGGAAACCTTATAGTTTCCTAAGGATATGAAATCTCTTAGCTTTAAACATAATTTTGAAACAACATAAAATGAACATCACTCAGTGGTACCTTTATTATATCCCCACTAAATTCCTATACAAACATGCACCACAATTTTCATAGAACCGCGGGATGGTGGTTGAGGAAAACTTTGGTTTAAACCTTTGGAGTTAGCCAATAGGGGAAACATAATTGAAAATAAAATTGTTATGGAGTGTACAACTCACAAATCACCTTGCATTAAACCCATTCCACCAGTACCCCACCTCAAAATCCTATAAGGTACGACCATAGCTTTTCCATATATATGGAATCATATGCAATCATCCCCACTAGGAGGGGTAACAAATAAAAGATAAACTTATTTGACAACCCAACTCTTTCTTGTATTCCAACTCATTCTAGATGAAGGGTATAACTCATATAAATATTCAACAGTGACATTTATAAGTTGGTTATGAGATGGAGAATACAGTTTAGATAATTTTTAACCTCTGTGTGTGGAAACCCAACCATACAAATAGTGAAATGGGATTCACACATGGAATGGGGTCATCATCCTATTGATGTGACTCAACACCTTGAATATTTTCACCAACACTAGGATTTACATGTTTATGCAATGCCCCATCACCAAATTTGCCGCCATGGGATGCAACCATATGTGAGCATCATGGATGGGAAATAACTATCCACATAGGAATACTACAATAAGCCTTTCTATCCTAATATCATGGGTGTGGGACTTTAAACTATATCACCAAAGGTGTAACTTTATTTCCTCCAATAGTACCAATTAGGAGCCCTCGTTTTCATGCTATGTTTCCATCAGAAATTATCGAGGCCTCCTTGGAATCCTCACTTCAGTCTCATTCAATAAGACCTCAAATCACTTATTGAATATGAAATCCTTCATACCATGATTATTTTCCTACCCCTTGCACAACATCCAACAAGGCATTTTAAAGCATTTGTAACTTCTCTTAGTATTACCAGACATTCTCCATAGGAAAAAATTCACTTTATATATCCTATTGGATAGGGATCCCACCAATGTTCTAGAGGTTCAATAAACTGATGTGGAACTCCCTGTGGTGAAGATGGAATGTGTTGGTTTCTAGTGACCACCTACTCACAATCTCTGGCATGATGTATGGTTAGTGATAGATGTAGAACTGGGATGTACACACTACTTTATAAAGTCCAACACTCTTCAGTAAATCCTAGAATTCATTACATTCTTGGTAGACCCATTAGGAACATGCCCACTTTTCGGTAAAATTTCTTCCTTACCACAAATAAAAATATTCAGTCCAACCCTAGAGGTGGTCCACCTATCCCACCTTGAATATGATCCCATACTATGAGAGATATGTTCCTGTAGATGGATCTTCTGTATTGATCATCTTGATGTTATTATAGTTATAATGGGCTGTGATCGACACATGATGTTTAACACAATGAAAAATAGTAACCTTATTCCATCGATATACCCCTAAGAACTATTAAACCAATAGGAAGGGGTATCTCGATCAAAACATGAGATCAAAATGTATTCCCTCATACCAAACCAATATAATGGTAGCCTTTAGAAGAGTGTTTAATCCATATGATCCTCTATAAATAATTCAGAGAGCATGTCATGATTCAAAAAAGTCTGTAAGCTTTCTCTAATATGGATGTTCCTGACCATTCCTCTTCTCTGAGTAGTATAATATTTAGTACCTTTAGCATCTATCTTAGGGAATTTGAATTTTTTTTATGTTTAGTTCAAGAAGGAGTTTTTTTGAAGCTTTATCCTTCAAGAAATATTACCTTCATGAAAGATGTATGTGTCAAAACTAACTTATAGAATTTTCATTCATTGAGGATTAAATTATTGAGAGTGATAAGAATCTCGATCAAAGAATTATTGTGAAGGTATTGAGTTTTTTTTAAAAGAGAGGATCAACTGATATTTCAAGAGGATCTTATGGTCCCCATAGAACCCCTTCTCTATTTATAGTCTAAGGGTGGGTGGAGTTTCATGAACTAGGATATTCCCATAATTGAATTTTATCATTTTGGAATCAAAATTTGATCCTCCTATCCCATGACGGTTCCCATTCTAAGGGGGGGGGGTCGTTTGTTGACACTGAAACACACATGTTACAAGTGATGTAGAGGATTCCACATAACATTCAAGGAAAACCTAGGAGGGAATAGGATACCCCCCTGAGTCCTAGAATTCATGAAATACTGGAGTTTTGTGTACACACTGGAGTGTATTAAAGGACCATGCAATATAAAGATGATAATATTTCACACAACATATGTCTAGACCTATGATTTATTTATAAGGTTTATGATTCATGAAGGTCCAATCCTTCATGAAATACTAGAGTTTCATGAAAATGTTACAGCACCGTGAAGGATCGTATTATGAAAAGGTAGTAATATTTCATACAACGTATGTTCAAACCACCATGGCACTTATAAATACCCCCTTCACCCCTCATTTATATGGGATATAACCTTTGTACTTCAACCAGAAGCTCCCAATTCATGAAACTCATACTTTCATGAATAAAATACCACATTGATTCCTATAGGTATCCATATTTCATGAGTGAACTCCCATGAGTCCTTTAGAACATAATATCATGGTTGAGATTACCTTCATGAAATATCACACCCTCTGCGCTAGAGGCATATTCCTTGCACCCCATAGGGTACTATGAGACCTAAATCTTTCATGAACCCCCCCCATGAAAACCAAGACACAATCCTTATGTGGGGAATCCATGTTTTGTGAAAGTATCATCTTTGTGAACTCCACAAACTTAATGAAACCCACCCCATAGACCTCTATATAATGCCTCCTTTCAGCATACATTGATTCATGAAATTTGAGTGCTCATGGGACTTTTAACTATCAAATCTAGGTTTACTCATGCCTCAATCACCCACATGACTAGTATCCTAAACACTCATGCTGAAAACCTTTGTTCTAAGAATGGGACGAGAATCCTCATTACCTTATTCTTCTAATATTAGGATTTATAACCTATATACCCCTACATGCTTCCTAGAATTGGAAGTGTCTAAACCTATTTCTATCCAAAATCACCTGCACAATGTACTTGTAAGCCTCTTTAGTTCCCCCACAAAGGGGAACTAACTAATTTTTCCTTTGATGAGTGTATACAAGATCCCTATATCCTTCTATCATCCTACCCTAATTGGGAATGGGAATCCCTATGCATAAGTCCCAAACTAGCATCCAAGCTACAAGACTTTAAAATAAATAGCTCAACATACTAGTCAAACAACATTAATCTACATGATGAAATCCTCATCACATGATGTTAAATTATAAGATTCAACCCCTAAAATGAACATGGGATACCCTTTGTGATAAAGTTCCCAGTCAGGATCTAAGTATCACTAAGAGTGAGAGGGGGTGAATCAGTGATATCTTTTTCTTTTTATGTTTCCTTCTTTTTGAAACTACCTTCACTTCCTATAAAAGAGTTTCTTCCCTTCTGAACACACACAACCATAGGAACAAAATATTTACAAGGTTCACTATTCAGCAAGAGTAGCTACATCCTTGGTATGGTACATAAATAATAAAGTACCACACAATCCACTAGAAAACAATCCTTTGATGTGAAATACAATGAGTAGGATATACCCTTAAACTCATGTAGTAATTGGGAGATAATACTCAAGTATGTGTGCACCCTCTTAAAAAAATAGGGAATTATAGTATTTCAGTGCTTCTTTACAATTTAACAGGTGTATTCTCTGAAGTACAAATCATTACTTTCCTACCCAGAAGTTGGTAAGCACTCACATGCACACAACTGAATATGTGTGAATACCAGAACTTTTTTGTGCAACCTTTAGGTTATCTTGTGCAAAATTCAAATGACTTTTGTGGAAAAATCCAATTTTGGCACAAGAAACCTATTTTGCGTAACTTTCTTTTCACAAAACTTTTCACTTTTTTGCGCAACTTCCTTTTCCACGCAGACCTCTTTCTTTTCACACAACTCCCTTAGTGTAAGATTTTACATGCTTTAGAGCTCATGATTTATATAAGTGTTGAGCCTTAACAAATTCTAGGGGTAACCATGTATTTATATTCATTTTTGACCCTATACAAAAAACACCAATCCATGCATAAAAAAATCTTTATGCACGTAAATTTTTTTCACTCAACATCATATTTCACACACTATCTTGAGTTTTTCGCACGCTTCATGCCTTTTCAATTTTTATTCATTCTTTTCTCAAAAAACCACTTGCACGCAAAATTATAAACTGTGTTCCATATTGTGTGAAAAACCAATATTTCATGCAACCTCATTTTTCTCACACTTTGCCCAATTTTCCACGCACTCCATGTCTTTTCCATTTTTTGAGGTTCTGACCTTGAATCATGCCTTGAGCGCAAAATTATTTTGTGCCACCTCCACATCATCCATTATTTTGTCATGATTCTCTTCACTGCATTCCATAACCATTCTTCAGCTTTCATCACAAACTCCACTATCGTGATATGTATCCTTTGACCGAATAGCTTTAGCATCGTCAGTTTTTCCGTGGAAAGTATTATAACTTCCCTTTCTTCCACCATCATCTTTTCTTCCAATCAAAATTGTACATGACCGGAAGCACATTTACTCCCCATTTACTTCATAAAGATTGCATCATAAGTTCTCCGAACTTATTATATTTTTGAAATAAAAATCAACAAAGCGTTGTCTGATTTTTCATGTCCTTTACAAAGTGAATTGATTTATCTTCTTTGACAACAAAATACAACACTCTGTAACAAAAAACTCTTCTTACTTCCTTCTCCATACAACTTGGTCCCAACATGTGATCAATATATGTTCCTTTATGCAATAATCATGAGATGAATCATGTAACAAGAATGATATGACACATCCACTATTTAGAAATCCTCTACAAATATCCCCATACCATTTCTTATTTTCACTCCTTCTTGGACACATGAATCCTTACCACATGATGTTAAACTACATGGACTAGTACTATCACATGAAATTAAAATATGTTGTCAAACTACATGGGTTTTGATCCCTATCTCTAAATAAGGTACATAGGATGCCTCCTTTAGGTTTAATATTGACATCCAATACCACCACAAATCCACTTTTCCTCAAGAGTTAGAATCTCTTGACCTTCTTAAAGCACAAAAAACCTCTCACTATCTAAATATGAGGCCCCCACTTGACTTTAGTGACATCATGAAATACCAAACTATATTCAACCTAGTACATGATGAGCATATATGGAAAACATCCACACAATACTTTAAACCCATGATAAACCCATACGTGACGAGTGTATGCAAGATAATCTCCAATTGACTCTAAATATACAAAGTAAAATTACTCAACTTTAAAATTTTGACCCTCCTGATGCATCGAAATATCTACCTCATGTGATTATCATGGGATACCTTAGTCGAAAATACCTAAATGACTTATTTATTGAACTTAAGTTTCCCCATGATAACCATGGGATGCCTTAGGTTATGAACATGAGAAGCCTTATGTTATAAGCATAAGATTCACTCAAATATAAATGAGGAAGATTTTATAGATTCCCAACATTCCAAATATATACATGTAATTCCCCAATATTTTATGAAATATTTCTTCCAAATAAATTTAATTTCTTCGATAGCTTGTGTTACATGCAACATCAAATTTAAACGAACTATGATATGCTATTAAAATATTATTATTTAAAATGAGAGTTACCGCCTAACTTTTGGACTGGAGATTATGAATATGACTAAAAAAATTATAAAAAATTCATGGTTAGATATGTATAAAACCAATTCATTGGTTATTAATTGATTAAAAAAATTATTTTAAAGAAAAAGAAATACTTTTTTAAAAAACGGTTTTTGTACGCATAATATATTTTTATCTTAATAAATTAAATTAATAAGTTTTGATGAATGATTTTATTGAAATGTATATATTATATATTTAGTAAAAAATTAACAGTAATTTAATATTTTTCTATGGGATACGAATAAACCAAATTTTATGCTTAAAAATATATATTTCAATAAATTGGTTTTCATCGCATTTTACACTCTTATTTTAAAATTAATTTATTCCACTTTTATGTATTAAATTTAAAAAAATGGATTACATATATGGAATTAGGAGTTTCTAATTTTCTTAAATATGATCCTTTTATTTTTTACCTATATTCATAGTAACTATGGTAAAATTTATTACCTTAGTAAATGGTAAATCAGGTTAATCTAGGTTAAAACTAAGTTATCAGAACATAATTTTTTCATCCTAATTATTATTTAATGAATTTAATTCTACCTTTGTCACGTTAGGATATAAATTTAGTTTTTAAATGAACAGTTTTCCATGGAAATTAATTATATATTATTTAAATCAATGAAAGTTACCTAATTTCACTCTCTTTGTTTTAAATATACATTATGTGTTCACATAAGGAAAAAAACTAGTTATGAATGAATATTAAAGGTAATTTTGTGAATAATAAAATTATATTCATGATACTAATTTAATTATAATTTTTATTTATTATATAATTTCCTTAAATTCTTATATAACACCAAAACGATATTTATTCAATTAATGGAAAAACAAAATAAATGATATTAAAAATATTAAAATTGATATATTTTTAGTAATTTTTAATGTTTTAAAAAATTATAAGTAAATATGAAATATTATTGTTGTTTTAGAATATTATATTATAATTAAAATTTTTTATTGATGCCTTTTAAGTCAAATTAAACGAATAGTGTCAAATTGAAAATAATGATATTTAAAAGTAATAATATATTTTTAAATTATTTAAAAATTCTTAAAATATTTAAATAAGAAAAATTAGATATTATATGGTCTAAAATATTATATCATGTCCATTTATGGTCCAATTTTCACCTTATAATTAATAATTACAACCCTTTAAAATTGAAAAAATTGTTATAATACTTAAAATTTATATAGGTTAACCAAGGGAAAATAAAAAATATAAGGTTTAAAATGACACCAAAACTTGTCTAAATTATAATGGTTGATGGGATTAAAACCCTATAATTTATTATCTTTGAACCTCTATCCATGTGTATAAATTTTTCTTGAGAATGAATTTATTAAAATTTAATCTTTTGAGAAATTCAAAAAGTGCCCCTCACCACAATTATAAAAGGGCATACCCTCCCTCACTTATTTACATCACATTGAGCCTTATAGATAAAGAATACACTAAAAAATACATTATTAACTTAAATATAACTTTTTTTATATGTTTTACTTACCAAAAACGAACTCTATGGTCCTTGTAAGAATATATAAAGAAGTTATTTCAAAGAAGAGGTAATCCTTTTAACTAATCACTATATTTTCTACTTCTTCTTTAACTACACTAAATTTGCAGTATTTATCATAAAATAATAAATTCAATAAAATAAATATAATGAAATATTATTATGATTATGAAACTACCATTATTCACCCTCTTTCCCATTAAATGGGAAGTGAAAGTATCACTCATGTGTACTTACGACTTACCATCTCCACATAACGATACTATTAATATTTCATCACCATATTTTATAGATGAGTATTATTATTGGTTTAATATTTATATATTAAATTTATGAAATAATTATACTTCTATAATTATAATATCACATCAAACTTATTACCTTAAAATCAATTGGAAAATGATAATTCCGCTCGTGCGTACGTGTGGACTACCACCTTCACGAAGTGATGTGATTCATTTTTCATTTACATTTTACATTTATGGTAATTAAGATAGATTTAATGAATACATATGATATATATAACATGATAATTATTTTTTAAATGTGAATTATTATTTATCTTTCTTTCATTCCATATGTTGAAAAGTTAAAACAATGTTCATGCGTACGTACAACCAACCGTCTCCATAAACGATGTTATTCATTTTTCTATCTCTAACTTTTAGGGATGACTCTAAATATTTATATAAAAAATATATTTGATATTTATATCATGATAATATTATTTAATATTATATAACTATGATCAATTTACTTTTTTTGGAACTACCAATTCGAAATACTCAAGATAAACAAAACATTTAACACCCAAAAATAGTGATTTTAAGGAATTATTGATAAAATAAAGTATTGAAATGTTATAAAGGGATCATATATGATATTATAACTATGTTTATGATTCTTTTATATAATTATAATAAATTTAAATTTATTATATTGTAGGTTATAGTGCTTTCAAAACAAGGGGAACTCAAGGTAAGAGTTTTATGTTATAATCTCATTGTTTATTGGGATTGTACTTGATGCGGTTTATAATTATGAAATATTATGATTTATATCTCAATAATCTCATGAATTTTTTTATCCTATATTTATTTATTGAGAATAAATATTTTCATTTCTTTTTTCCATAACTTATGTACTCAAGAGACCAAAAATACATTTTTAAGGAAAAATGACTTTATTTTTCTAATTAGTCAAAAAACCTATCTCTTCCTTGTAAAATTTTTCTAAAAATGATTTCAAGAATTTTTTTTACAATTATAAAAGGATTTTTTTAATTAATTTTTACCCATGTTTTATTTTTTGTCAAAATTGTTTAAAATGAATTTTCTTGTTATTTTCCAAATGAGGTACTTTTTGAATTTTTTATAAAAGCATTAAAAAAAATATTTTCTTTTAATGTATAAAATATGAATTCAATTTACGAAATTCATAACCACTCAATTATTTGAAATTTATTTTATAAGTTTCCAAGGTTATTTTAAAATTAAATGTTTTCTTTAATTTGGGTGGTGTCTTTTTATATTTTTTTAAAAAGTGATTTTTAAAGTAGAAAAGGGTATTTTTCTCAAGATGGTTTTAAAAATATTTTAATGGAATTTATATTCATAGATGAAAATAGCCCATGATTTTTCTTATGATTTACTGGGAATATGATACAAGGATACGATACTTATCCTTTGTATAGATGGTTTATGATAATGATTATAATATTTTTATAAATCCTATTCCTATTATATTGGTTATTACATAATGAATTGATGAAATACTTATGAAACTCATATATTTTCTATGGTTTATGAAATGATAAAATTTTTATTAAACCCATTTATTTTCATGGGTTATGATATGATGAATGTTTTATAATATATTGGAATACATATGTATTATTTTCATTATGTAATGGGCATGACCTATATATACCTCCAATTAATTGGGTAAAGATTGATATATCATAAGATAAATGAGATTAGAATGGGAGTGAACCTTGTTTATTAAGGGATTTTTTCCATAATGATAGTATTGTGAGTAAACCATTACTTCTATGATTTTTGTGGGGAGTAAATCCATTCTAGTAAGATAGTCTTAGAAGTGATCATTGACTACCAATGAAATTATTTTCTATGCTTATGTGTATGCCACAATTCCATCTCTTATGACAATATTATGATTTCATGAATCATTTTTTTTGATTCCTTTATGATTCATTTCTTATTAATTTCAATATTATTCCATGAATTAAACTTATGATTTATGATATGTAGGTTATAATTTTAAAATTTTATGCTCATATTCTCATGTCCTTATGTTCATGTAATGCTTATGTGATCACTAATATCTCCCTTATTTACCCTTATAGCGTGTCTGAGATCAACCTTTCTAATTATTACATTCCAAAAGTTATGAAGAAAGGTACTATGTATGATTTGTCTAAGAAGGATGGTAGTTATAAATAACTTAGTGGGAGATGATGTAGATATTTTATAAACCAGCTGTTCATGTATCCATGATTCTAAAGTCACTAGACCTATATGATTATGGAATGTATTGTTATGTTAAGTAATTAATAATAATTTACTAAGATGTGATATCTATGTATTAAAATAATAGGTTGCTATAGTAGGAATCAAATCAAGGTTTAGTTAACCTTTGGAAACTAGGATGATAAAAATTTACTGGTAACCCTTGGGATAAGTCTAAGTATTGGATAAAATCCAAATGTTTTGGTAACTATAACGAATTACCTAGGTTAAACCCAATGTTTTATAATTTTTTTTCATAATTCCTACATCCTATAAATGATTTTAAATGATTATATGGTTTCCCAGTTTGATTTTTGTTTCTCACATTATGTGTTTTGGTTTTAGATAATAGCTAAAACCTGAAGAATTGTGTTAATTCTGAATGTGAAAGACAAAAACATGATTTTCCTCTAGAGAAAACAAATTTTATGGGAGCTATAATGAAAAATATTATTACTATATTTACAAAAAAAATTCAAGATATGAATAATTATGAGCATCAAAATAAGAAAAAATGGAATAATGTTCTGTTGAGTCCTTCATGAGGCAATGTCCACCTTCTTTTAGGGGTTCCAATGATCCTCTAATTGCTGAGAAATGGATCAATATAATTGAAAATATATTTTCCATTCTCTAGTGTTTAAAAAATGATCATGTTATTTTGGGTGCTTATCATTTGGATGGTGAAACAGATCAATGGTGGAATCTTATCAAGAACACAAGAAAATATAATGAAATTGAATCAATAGATTGGGATGAGTTTAAGAGATTATTTTTCAATAATTACTTTCCTCAAATTATTCATATGATAATTGAGATGTAATTACTAAAGCTAAAATAGAAGGATGATTAATTCATTGTCATTTATGAGGAAAATGTTACATGACTTGTGAGGTATGCTTTTGGCATTATCATCAAACTAGAAATTAAGGTTGATCGCTTATTTAGTGGATTAAAACCATGTCTTTGAAGGGTGTTATCCATAAGTGACTTTAGTAGCTATTAATAAATTGGTTTATGTTCCATAAAGGTGGATATGGATATTAGAGTCACCTATCCATCTCATAGTTTTGGGAAGAAAAGAAAAATGGAAGTCAAAGATAATTCTAAAAATCATAGAGAGAAGAAGATGTGATTTTCTTTATGATCAATGTATGGAAGGAAACATGGTGGGAATTTTCTTAAGGGGATTGTTAAATGTTTTAAGAGTAGAAAAAAGGTCATCAGTCAATAAAATGTCAGAGTGATGGAAAAAAGTTAGCAAATTATATGAATAGAGAGAAATCTCCATAGAATATACAACCCACACTCCAGTTCAACAAATAAAAGTAATATGTGAATTATGATAAACAGTTCCCAAAAAATAAGGTTAATGAAAATGATAAAGTTAAAAAACCTCTTAATACTATAGTCAAAGGGACGTATCATGAAATCACTATTGGAGACATAGTTTATGACAATGAAGTGGTGAAAGGAACACTTACCATCCACTCTATAATTTCTAATTTCTTATTTTATTATGGATATACCCACTCTTTTATAGCTAAATAATTTTATAAGGGTTTCACAATACCACCTCAATGATTAATTTTTGAATTAGTAGTAAAACCACCAATGGTATGATGATCACATCACAAGTATATAATTATTCTCCAGTTGAAGTTTGAGGGAAAGTGCCTCCTGTAAATATAATCATTCTTCCCTTGGTTGAATTTGATGTTATTTTGGGAATGGATTGGATTTATTTAAATAAATCCCACATAAATTTAAATGAAATGGAAGTTAAATTTGATTTTTCAAACCAAAATATGATCTTATATCAGTGCGATGAAAAACATGAACTTCTAATGAAAATTACATCCATTGTATGGGTCAAGATCCATATTCAAAAGGGATATTTTTCTTGAATTGTAGGGTATAAACTCAAATTCAATTATATTCTTATTTTATGGGAGTTTTTTGGATGTATTTCCAAAATAATTTCCTAGTCTTCCACTGAATCGTGATGTTGAGTTCTCGATAGAACTCATACATAGTTCTATACCTATTTCAAATAATTCATATAGAATGGCCTTGATTGAGTTATAAGAACTGAAATAGAAACTACAAGAGAATATTGACAATGGATTTATTCATACAAGTGCATCACCATGGGGTGAACTTGTTCTTTTTGTTAAGAAGAAATATGGATCAATGATAATCTGTATTGATTATCGAGAACTGAATGAGATTACTATCAAGAAAAGTATCCTCTACCTCATTTTTATGACTTGTTTGATCAACTGTGCAGAGATCAACACTTTTATAATATTGATATTTGTTTTGGATATCATAAATTTAGGTTTAATAATAATTATATACCAAATATATCATTCTATACAATATATGGACACTATGAATTTATAGTGACGATATTTGGTCTTACTAATTCCCCTGCTATCTTTATGGATTTAATAAATTGAGTCTTTAGAGATTACCTTGATTAGTTTGTGAGAGTATTTATAGATTATATTATTATATATTAAAAGAGTAAGGAATATCATGAATATAACTTGATAATTATACTAAATACCATAAGGAAGGAGAAGCTTTATGAAAAATTTACCAAGTGTGAATTATGTATTCAAAAAGATTCTGTGACAACCCTAACCATAGTAGCTCGGAGTCAGTGGTTATTTTATTACAATGACATATATACAATAAATCACATCACTGAGGTTTGATCATTTTTGTAGTCTTGAATAACTAAATACATACATGGAACCCATTTTACATTGGTAATAGAAAATAAAAAATAATACATAACAAAAGCTAATAAACTACATCCATGAAAACTCATTGAATGATCTCTTCTTCATTACCTAGAGAAGGAAAAAATAAAAGGGTGAGATAAAATGCTTAGTAAGGGTTAGGTACAACATAATATAACTTTAATCAATAAGTATAATAATTATATAAAGGTAAATAACTAAAAAACACATGCCAATCAATAAAATGAGAATGGAAATGCATCCATAGATTTTTTTATAGTGAAAATCCTATGGATAGTAATAACTAAATTCTAAATGCATGAAATGATTAATTATTAGATGTCATGTATATGACATAAGAACCATTATAATATCAAGACCTTTTATAAGGAAATTTAAGTTTTTGGGTAGAAACCCATCTGATTCTGCTTAGAAACAAACACAAAGGTTTTGTCGCCAACTGATTTCATCTCAAGAGACTACCGATGCATTGAGGGACTTGCATTAACTGGCCCCCAACACATAGGGATTTCATTAAATGGTCCCAAAACCATGTAATTATAGTTTAAATAAATCCGCATATATCTATTTAATTAATAAATAATAAACCATATCATTAAATATTCTTATTAAATAAAAGATACAGATTTATCAATATTTCCCTAGTTAATCGAATAACTATCAAGGTAAATGCCACATGTAAAAATGGTATATGGATTTGAAAATAATAATTCCATGAAATAGTGGATTAAAAAGGAGAAATATGAATAAATCATGATAAATTATGTCCAATTGAAGTGAAAATATGTAACAAGGGTGTTTAAGAAACTTTAGAAATGAGACACTTTAGTGCGGTTAAAGTGAAGATATTAAAGATTCTTTAAAGAGGAAAAATACATAATTGTTTGTATAAAAAATTGAACTAATATAGTTTTTAATGATAAAATGAGTGATTTTATAAAAATAATTGTGGATTAAAATATTTTATTTAGTTTACTTTAAAATGGGTAATTAATCGAGACACTCACTTTAATTAGGGTTGCTTATCAGAAGGAATTGGAAAGATAACCTTTTGAAAAAAAATTATTTTCCATTAAATAAGGATAAATCGATCTAGATACATGATTTTGGAACTTATACATATAATTTAGAATAAATATATAAAAATAATGAATAATTACATTGGGGTAAATAGAAATAAAGCATAACCCAATGGTAAATTTGGAGGTTCAGAGAGACCCCTTACCAATTTGTAATCAATTGATTCATATGAACCATAAAATTAATAATCATAGAATGAAAAATTAAATACCATGAGTATAAATATATTAATTATATGATATATCAATGGGAGTATACATACACCACACACAAGTAATAAGTGGAGAGTAAGGCATATCTCACAGAAATAAAGGTGAGATGAGAAATCCCTTACAAAAATCGTATCATTGGAGTGAGGATATATCAATGAAATAATTATGTGTGAAAAATTTAAAACACAAAATAAAATTATAAATATAGTATAAAATAATAAAAGGTTATTTCATAGATATAATTGGAATAAAATAAACAATGACATAGAAGTTTACCTAATGAATGAAAATTGAGTTAAGAAATCCCTTACCTTATGTCCGAAATCATTCTGCACTGGTACTTAATGTATTGGATAATAAAATTATATTAATTAATTAATTAATTAATAACAATTTATACATGTATTTTATTTATTAAAATATTATTAATTTCATTTATTCCTCTTTTTGATGACTTATGATATTCAATTTTGTCGTTATGGAAGCATTTGTTTTCTTTGATTTTATGATCGGTTCACTTGTATATAAGTATGAAAGTTCATGTAAAATGGGAATAATTCTCCAGAATTGAAATTATATGATATTAATGCAATTAAATAATTTTAAATTATCTAATATATCATTTGTTTATATGGTATGAGAATAATTAATTAGATAAAACCTTAATGAAAATGATTTAATTTATTATGGGAAGCCCACATTGTAAATTGGGTTAATATTACATCCTCTTGAAAAGAGGGAAAGGGAAATGTAATGGTCACCACAAAATTAGGAATTTGAATAAGATAACATTAATAAAAATTAAAAATATAGATATGGAAGAAAATATACTATCATATTCTGGAGAGTGATAGAGAACATGACCATTATAAAGTTAACCATCACAAAACCGTAAATCTGAGATCATTTAAAAGACCATTGATTTCTCAGAAAGAAAAGTAAATAGATGATGTTTCTGTTCAAAAATCCCTTTCCAATAATTTAGGGTTTATTTTATTATATAGATATGAAGTTGAGAAAATAAACTTACTTTATTCATTTCTATGTAATAATCTCATTATTTAGTAGTGCTTTGATCTATCTCCACTTCATTTCTTAAATCTAGAGATAGATACTCAAGAGAAATATTTATTCCTAAAGCACTTTTATGAATCATAATATCCACAAGTCATTATTTAATCCTTTAAATTTTTACTAAAACCAAAATTTTTAGCACATTTTATCCAATATGATAGATCATACTTTAATCTTAATCAGTAATTTCGTTAATTCATTCCATAAGTAGTTAAACTTATGACTCATCCAAAATATGTTTTTCCAAATTCCAATACCAAAAATTTAGAAGGAAGGTCACTAAATTCCCAAAATCAACTTAAAATAAGATTTCCATAAATAATATTTCTCTTACTTTTACATAATTAATATATTAATACCTTATTCTCCTTTAAACCTTTATGAAACATTCATGCTTCTAAGAGTAAATTCTCAGGTTGTTGAATATATTCCTTGAATCCAAACATCTAATAATTCCATCATAACATAAACCATCATATCACTAACCACCTTCATGGTCACCAATACTATCCCATAAACATCTATTTATTATTATATTATCTTCAATCACATATTTATGCTTATATTTCCCAAGTCATGTGTTTTAATGAAGATCAACTTACAACAGAATCACTTCTCTTGATTACGGGTGCTATTCATCATAGGCTTCTAATTCCTTAAAGAAGAAGTACTTTATTACAATCCTTATACATATAATTATTCTTATAACCATATAATTATTGATAAAATAATAAAATATAATAATTTTTTAATCCAAACACAGGTATATTGATCATTCATATTTATCTGTAGTATATAATAAGCTTAACCATGATCCATTATCCTCTTTTGGTGTATATTTCATTGAATCTTGAGACATTGATTTGCGTAGTTTTCCATATCATTGAAGTTGAATCACTGTACATTGGAAACCTTTTTCTTACCCTTGAAACCATAAGAATGGTTTCCATTCTCTCCACACCTGTATCAAACTCCCATTCTATTTAAGTGAGTACCCGAGTGTTTCTTTATACAATTATCCCATGTGGGGAAATAATTATTTCTCTTATTTACTTTATCCAACTTTTCCTAGCTGTACTATTATTATCCTGCTTCCCTCCAAATCCATAATACTATGATATTTATCTCTTTGTGTCATTATCAGATGATACTATGTCCTCATATGATGAGAATGTTTGGGAGATTTGTTCCCTATGAAAGATTGGCATAAGACCATAAAACATTTGTTCCTCATTACTCTTTGGATAATGTGTATTGGTTAGGCTCTCATTCCTTCTGTGAGGTGTAATTTTTTAATGATGATATAAACTAGATTATATTATATCATTATGAAACATAATGCCTAATCCTAAAACTAGTGAAATACTTAACATAAATTGAAAAATTTATGCATAACTGATCTTATAAACATGGTTTGTTTGGGATGTTCTTATATGTTTATCCTTAAAGTCAATCTTAGGGTTATGTTCCTTAATACAGGTTTTCCTAAATCTAGTTCCCAAGGTTTATACTAAATTTTATCTGATACCAACTATAACAACCCTGACACTAGTAGCTTATATTTGGTGGTTATTTTATTACAATGGAATAGATACAAGAGATCACATCACCAAGGATCGATCAATTTAGTAGTCTTGAAGAACTAGACATATACATGGAACCCATTTTGCATTGGGAATATAAAATAAAACATAATACATAATAGAACCTAATAAAATTCATCCTTACAAACTCATTAAATTATATCTTCTTCATAACTCGAAGAAGGGAAAAAATAAAAGCGTGAAATCAAATTATCGTTAAGGTTTAGGTAAAATAGAAGATAAATTGAATCAATAATTATAATCAATATGTAAAGGAAAATATCTAAAAAACATATGACAATTAATAAGCTAAGAATGAAAATGCATCCACAGATTTTGTCATAGTGAAAATCCTTTGGATAATAATAATTGAATTCTAAATATAGGAAATGATTAATTATTAGACGTCATGTATCTGTAACATGAACCATTATACCATCAAGAACTTTCACAGGATAGTTTAAGCCTACGGATAGAAACCCATCTGATTCTGCTTGTAAACAAATGCGAAAGGTTTGTTTCCAATTGATTTCATCTCAAGAGACTACTGATGCATTGAGGGGATTGCATTAAACAGTCCCCAACCCATAGGGATTTCATGAAACGGTCCCCTAAATATGTCATACTAATAAAAATAATTCCTTATATATCGATTTAATTAATAAATAATGTGTCTTATCATCAAATATCCATATTAAATAAAAGATACAGATCTATCAATATTCCCCCAGTTAATCAAATAGCTATCAAGGTAAACACCGTATGTAAAAATGATATATGGATTATAAAATAATCACATACCTGAAATAATGGATTTAAAAGTTTAAATAAGAATAGATAATGATAAATTATATCCAACTAAAGTGAAAACATGTAAAAGAGTGTTTAAGAAAATTTATAAATGAACCACTTTAGTGCGGTTTAAGGGAAAATATTAAAGATTATTTGAAGAGAAAAAATGAATGATGGTTTTTATAAAACAAAAAATGAACTAATATAGTTTTTAATGATAAAATGAGTGATTTTATAAAAATAATGGTGGATTAAAATAGCTTAGGGAGTAACTGGAAAATGGGTAAGAAATTGGGAAACACCCTATAGTTGGGGTTTCTTACCGGGAGGAATTGAGAAAGAAACCTTTTAAAAACATGTATTTACAATAAAATAATGATGAATTGATATTGATACAGAATTTGGAACATATAAATGTAATTTATAAGATATATATAAAAATAAATAATAATTAAATTTATTTAAAGAGTGAGAAAGCGTAACCCAATGGTAAATTTGGAGGTTCAGAGAGATCCCTTACAACTTTGTAATCAATTGAATTGTATTCCCTGTAATATTAATAATAAATGAATGAAAAATTTAATAACATGAAGATAAATAGATTCATGATATGATATATCAATGATAATTACACATACACCACATATAAGGAATAAGTGGTGAGTAAGGTGTATCTCACAGGAATAAAAGTGACATGAGAAACCCCTTACAAGGATTGTATCATTGGAGTGAGGATATATCAATGAAATAACTATTTGTGAAAAATTTAAACCAAAAAATAAAATTGAAAATATAGAATAAAAAAATAATAGGTCATTTTATACATATAATTAGCATAACATAACCAATGACACAAAATTTTAACCCAATGAATGGAAATTGAGTTAAGAAATCCTTTACCTTATGTCCGAAAGCATTTTGCACTTGTACTTAATGCATTAGATAATCAAATTAGATTAATTAATTAATTAATTTATAAACTTGTATTCATATATTTGATTTATTATAATTTTATTTAGTTCATGTATGCCATTTTTATGACTTAAGATTCAATTCTGTTGTTCCAGAAGCATTCATTTTCTTGGTTTTCATGATTGGTTTGCTTGTATACAAGTTTGGAAGTTCGTGTAAAATGAGAATATTTCTAAAAAATTGAAATTATATGTTATTAATGAACTTAAATAATTTTAAATTATCTTATATATCAATTGGTTATATGATATCACAATGATTCATGATATAAAATGTTAATGAAAGTAATTTAATTTATTTTGGCGGTTTTTACGACCATCATGAAATTATATCATTTTATTTAATATCATGTTTATATATTGGTTATAGAACATTATATAACTTATAATATATATAATAAAATCTTATTTAACCATAATAATGGTTTTATGACCTGACTTAAAAGTAGTAATGGAAAATGAAAATGCATTGTCCATGATAGCGGTAAATTGATACATCGTTGAAAATATTTTCATTTTTAGAATAAAAGGGAGAGGGGAAGGGGTTTGATGATGGATGTTACATTAACATAATAAAATTACAGTATATATAAGATACTGGAGTTATCCTTCATTTTTGGATATAAAAGGTAAGGATGGGATAAGAAAATAAAAGAAATTAAAAGAGAAACTAAAATCGATTGAAAGAGGATTTTACCTCTTGTATAACGTCTCCTTGAGAACCACCATAGGGAACTTGGGATTTGTATTTTGTTGAGACCAGAATCTACTAGCTATGCAGAAGAGGTTTGGGAGAGTAATTGGGTATAATATAATCAAGCTCCAAATCTTATAAGGTGTGAGGAGAAGATGTGGTGAGGGGTTATATTTATAGTGGAGGAGAAGGGTGTTTTTTGATTATTTTATTCATTCATTTATTATTTTTGATCATGACTATTAATAGTGATAATTATTATGACCAAGTAAAGTAAATAGTTCATGTGAGTTAGAAGTAATGATTCTTACACCATCTATACATCAACCATGACTCAGTAATCTATGTATTTATCTAACACTATAAATTACCGTATTTTATTATTCACAAAAAAATCAACTATTTTAGAAAAAAACAAAAAATTCACCCTAATAATTTCTTGATGTGTATATTTAAAAAATAGACTCTATTTTATAAAAAAATTATCTAATTCTCATATATTTAATTTTTAATTGAAATCAATATTTATTCAAAAAATACCGATATTAAAATTATGACAGATTTTATGACAATTTAAAAAATTAATTAAGGTATCATAAAATTATATTACAATTATAAGAAAAAAATATTAATTTATGAATATATTTTATGAAAATAAATTTTCTTTCAAATTATTATATTAATATAAAATTTTAAATAAGAATTTACGTTTCACAAAAATACCAACACTTAATTTATCATTTTTAAAATGTTTATTTACTTATTTCATGATATAAATATATCATATTTTCATTTATAAGATACCTAAATTTTATTTATATTTTCATAGGTGAGGTTATTATTCTAATGTCCACATTAATATTCCTAATGGTCAAATTACTATTCCAATGGTCATTTTAATATTTAATAGTATATCATGGTTTGAAAACTATAAAATAAATTGAATTGATTTAAGAAGATACATGCTGTAAGATATTGGGGTGTTATATTCTCCCCTCCTTCAATAAATTACATCCTTGAAATTTTGAAATTGCACTCTGAAAATCAAAGGTTGGTATTTGAAAATTCCTTTGTGGGAAACCCACATCATAAATTAGTTTGATAATTCATCCTCTTAATAAGAGGGAATGGGAAATGTGAATGTCACAAACAAAATTAGGAATTCAAATAGGTAAAAATTAGTACAAAGTGAAAATATGGACATAGTGGGAAATATAACTATCATGTTCTGATAGAGAGTGATAGAGAACATGGTCATTAGAAAGTTAACCATAACAAAACCATAAATATGTGATATGTTAAAAGACCATTGATTTCTTATAAATAAAAGTAAATGGATGATGTTTCTGTTACAAAATCATTTTCCTAGAGTTGAGGGTTTCTTTCACAATATAGAGAATCACTTGATAAAATAAACTTGATTCCTTTCCATGCAATAATCTCATTATTTGGTAGTTCTTCAATCTATCTCCACTCTATTTCTTAAATCTAGAGTTAGATAATTAAGAGAAATTTTTATGCCTAAAGCACTTTTATGAATCATAAGATCCATAAGTTATTCCTTTATCCTTTAAATTTCTACTAAAAAAATGGTTAGAAGTAGTTATCCAATAAGATAAATCATACTTTAATCTTAATCAATATTATCCCTATTCCATTCCATAAGTAGTTAACCTTAAGACTCATCCAAAATATGTTTTTACAAATTAAAAGACAAAAAATTTAGAAGGAAGGTCACTAAATTCCCAAAATATACATAACAGAATACTTCCCTAAATAATGTTGCTCTTATTATCACATACCAAATGAATGAATACCTTAAATCCTTTAAACCTTTATGAAACATTCATGACTCCCAAATTAAAATTTTAGGTTGTTCAATATATTCCTTAAATCCAAACATCTAATAATTCCAGCATAACATAAACCATCAGATCACTAACCACCTTCATGGTCACCAATAATATCCCATAAAAATATATTATTATTATTATCTCAAAATTCATAAAATATTTAGGGTTATCTTTCCCAAGTCATGTGTTTTCTATAATATCAACTTGAAACTAATTTACTTCACTTGATTACTGGATCTATTCATCACATGCTTCAAATTCCTTAAAGAATAAGTAATGTAGTATAATCCTTATACATCACATGATTCTTATAACTATATAATTATTTATAAAATACTCAAGTAACATAATTATTAAATCCAAACACATGTATATTGATAATTCCTCTTCTTTTGTGGTAGTAGCATAATATTGACCATAATATGTTATCCTCTTTTAGTGTAAAGACTTAGAAATTTCAAGGGATTTTTTTAAATAATTTGGGATTTTATGAGTCTGTGGATTCTGATGGCACTTTATTCCGAGGCCCGGAGTGCCCGGAATCAATTTCTGAAGTTTAGCTCAGGTACGTTTAGTGAACAAACGAGCGGGTATTTCTATCTTTTGAACTGGTGCTCGGAATTAAAATCTGTCACGACCCATCCTCGGGGCCCATTCTGTGACTACCCCAAGCCTGCCTTCCATAGGCCAGGGGCTGGTGACTAGCACCAAAGGTGAAAATACTGACAAAAAGGGGAAGGCATTGCCTTTGTAAAGTAAAAAAACACCACAGAGTAAGCCAGCAGAAGTAAACACTAAGTAAACTGAGTACAAGTAAGTGCAGAAAAGTAAGCCGACCAGAATACAAACCCAAATTGAAAGTAAAGTACAACTGGAAAGGAAGTACAACAACTAAAAAGAAAATTAGCAACGCTGAGCTGTCCACTAGAAATCCCACCTGAAGGGTGGGTACAGATAGCCTCCTCAGCTCCTTGGGTCCTGCCGTTCGCCCCGTGTACGTTCTGCTCAGTGGTCCACCTCTAGGTACCGACTCGTCATGAGTTCCACCTCCAGGAACCGCCCAGATCTACAAGCCTCAACCTCGATCAATGATGTTC
This sequence comes from Viscum album, assembly GCA_963277665.1. Taxonomy (NCBI): domain Eukaryota; kingdom Viridiplantae; phylum Streptophyta; class Magnoliopsida; order Santalales; family Viscaceae; genus Viscum; species Viscum album. The sequence goes on from OY728123.1 coordinate 175,434,376, forward strand.
GTCGTCTTCAACCAACACAACATAGTGCGGGCGAAGCCCGTGCAAGGGTGAGTAGACGATACTTAGTAGGGACCCCGAGACCCCCGAAGGTCTCCCAGAATCCACAAAGGATAATCCACAAGGAAAGATACAATCATGAAGTAACATCCAACACTGCTTAGGTATATGCCCATACATATACCTAAGTCATCAATTCTAGTTTGGCTCTGACATCCGATCCCAAGTTCGATCACGTCTACACAGGATAGTACAACCCAATCCACACAGGAAAGCACAACTCAATCCACATAGGAAATCAAGTAAATCATATCAGAGATATTGATTAAAAATCATGACTCAGCTCACACAGGTATACTTCTTCGTAAGGTGATAGAGATGATCAGATGTATCCACTGATTCATCTAAGATGGGACCCACGTAGGATACAAGTAGTGTAGTCGTCACCGCCGAACCCACAGAGGATTCCAGTATGAAAGTCTTTACCGCCGAACCCATAGCTGCTGGGGAACTCCTCCTCTATCGAGTAAAGTGGTTCTTCCACTACAACCAAACGCTTCCCACTAACCTTGGACTGCTGTAGTACTCCAACTGTCGAGTACTGTGGGCCTGCTGCTACAACCAAGTGCTTCCCACCATGGGTCTGCCGCTATAACCAAGCACTCCCCCTTCAAGTACTGTGGGTCTGATCCTACAACCAAGCGCTTCCCACCATGGGTTTGACGCTACAACCAAGCGCTCCCTCTCATAGTACTATGGGCCTGATGCTACAACCAAGCGCTTTCCACCATGGTTCTGCCGCTACAACCAAGCACTCCCCCTCATAGTACTGTGGGCCTGCTGCTACAACCAAGCGCTTCCCACCATTGGTCTGCCGCTACAACCAAGCGCTCCCCCTCATAGCCTACAGAGGCACTCCTAATGTTGAGTACCACGGGTCTGCCGCTACAACCGAGCACTCCTCTGCCGTGGGTCTACCTCTACAACCAAGCGCTCCCCACTGGGCTATCGAAACAATCCGAGACGATCGATCAGTAGTCGTCAAGTCTCAGCCAGCTCTAGGGTTTCCGCACACAACATGCTCGTTCTGGGAGGGTCCGCTCCACGATCCGAGAGGTCGATACATCAACTATCACGTAGTCTGGAGTTGATGTATCCCAAAGTTCTGTCTCAGTAAATGGAACTCAATGTGACAGACGGCACATCAATCAGATGCCCGGTCTGAGAGTTATTGGATTTTTCATTCCAAGGGCCCGGTTGGTTTTTAAGTCAAAACCAACCCGACCGCACTCCAGCTAAGTCCAAACCTCCAGAGGATTAAGCCAAAAGGTCTGTCTCACTAATAGGAATCCAACAAAGTCGACGACACGTCAATCGGACGTCCGGAGCTCAAGTTATAAGCGTTTATGCTCCGAGGGCCCGGTTGGTTTCGTGTACGAACCAACCCGGCCATACCCAAAGTTCTCCGAAACCTTGAGTGTAATATACTAAAACGACCGTATTGATACAAGGATCCCAACTCAACTGACGGTGCGTCGATCGGAGGTCCTAAGCTCAAGATATAGGCAAATGACTCAAAACAGTCCGAAATGGGAAGTCAGGGCCCGGCCCAACCCCCCTAGGTCGGCCCGAACCGGGTTGAATCGACCTGGGTCCGGGTCTGGCCCATCAGGGAATGGCCCGGCCCGGCTGGTGTGGCCCGGCCCAACCGGCGTGGGCGGCCCGACCCAGCACGGTGCGGGCGGCCCTGCCCGACCCGGTGCGGCTGGTCCGGCTTGGCGGGTGTCGCGCACTAAGCGGACGCGGGGGGGGGGGGGGGGGGGGGGGTGCGCTGAACCCCTTGCTAGAGGACGCGGCTCTGGTTGCCGCGTCTCCCCCGGATCCCACGTGGCCACGAGATCCGTTCATCCTGCCGCCGTAGCGGCTCCTGCCGGCGGCGCGCTGGGGTGCCGCCGCGCTGGCGTGGCGCACCTGCAGCTCCTTCCGCGGACCACCGGACACGCTCTGGTGGTTTGTTTTGCCTGCCGTCTGCACCTGCGGCTCTCCCGGGACCTGTATATTACTATTAAGGGTTCAAAACGCCTTTGCGTCCTGCTTCGTCATCGCCCGTAGATCCGCACACCAATAAACAAACTGCAGAGGGTTGTCGGGCCGTGTTTGTTCGGCCCGCACCCTCCGCGTTAGGTGTTTTTCAAATGGAAATCTTTAAAAGACAATCTCTAAACGATGGAATAATTTATTCATGGTAAAATTATTCAAACACCCTGAAATTAAAATACTCATGCACGAGGGGATAATTCACACATACACTTTATTCGAAAAACCCCTACCTGGAAGAAGTCGTCGAACGAGGATCGTCGCGGAGAAACAACGTCGTGGGGAACAACGTCATGGAAAGAGGATCTGTACGTCGTCGGTGTTTTCCCGATGAAGAAAGTGGTGCGTCGTCATTCTCCGGAAAAGGCGTCTCTCACCGGCTACGGAGAGGAGAGAAGACGACACAACAATCTTCCTTTGTGGTGTCAGCATTCTTCGTCGAGGTCTTGACGTTCTTCGCGTTCTTCAACGAGGAAGTAGAGTTCTTCAGAGCGCAAGAGTATTATCCTCTTTTATCCACACAACAAATCCCCCAACAATAAAATAATACTTGTCTTATTTTATTCACACACACACATGCCAACTTTAATTCGAAAATCAAATTGAATTCATGAATTAATTAACGTGCGTTGTCCCATTTAATGAGGCGTTATATTGGCATGTAAAATTAAAGTGGAGGAGTTGAAAACTAATTGCTAGAGAGGATTATTAGTGGGGTTTTGGGGAAATTGAAGGAGGTGGGGGATCATGTGGGCCCCACCCCAACTTCCTTGCACCTCCCTTTTCTACAACGCTTTACCATCGGTAAAGAAATAAAAATAAATTGTCAGCAATTTTATTTTTATTCCTCACTTTTTTAACATCTCCTCCCAAGAAAAGGAAACTCCAAGAAAAGTCTTCCTAAGCAATTACTGGTGCTTCGGTTTCATCGGTGCCCTCAGATTTTGGTTCTGATCACCAGTTCAAAAGTTAGGAAAACCCGCTCATTCATTCACTGAACGTACCTGAGCTAAACTTCGGAAATTGTTTCCGGGCACACCGGGCCTCGGAATCAGGTTCCGTCAGAAACTGCGTACTCCTAAAATTCCAAAGAAAATTAAGAAAAAATTTCCCTTGAAATTTACAGGTCTTTAGATTACTCCCATCTCAGGGATTTACGTCCCCGTAAAGCTATATCTCAAACTAGGGGAACAAATGAGGGTACTGAGAATGCATCTGAGCCTCCTACTCCCAGGTTCTATCTTGGAGGTCCCCATGCTGTCATCTGATGTGAAATAGAGGAATCAATTTCCCATGTAGAACCGCTCCTGTCGATCCTCAATCCCCACCGGGACCTCCGAAAAAATTCACCCCATCTTCAATGTCCAACCCCCCATGGTCGATGACATGCGCCGGGTCGTGCACGTATCTCCTCAGCTGAGATACGTGGAAGACGTCATGCACCCGGTGCAACTGAGGTGGTAGAGCGAGGTGGTAAGCCACCTCACCTATCCTGCTGAGAACCTGGAATGGTTCAATGAAGCACGGAGATAACTTGCCGCCCCGGCCAAATCTCCGTAATCCATGTCAAGGTGAGACCTGCAAGAAGACGTGGTCGCCATCCTCGAACTCTAGTGGTCTCCGCCTCCTGTCAGCATAAGACTTTTGTTGGCTCTGAGCTGTCCTCATCCACTCCTGGATGACTTGGACCTTCTCTGGTCCTACAAGAGCTACTAATATTTCTTCTTTTCCGATAAGAGAAATCTGGTCTCATCCCCTGGATGAACCACGTTCTTTGCCTAATACAGTCAATCCCGACATGGATGATACCAATCCATTCCATGGATGCCGTCGTAAGGCCTCGATGCTACTACCAAGAGATCCAACCGTTACTATCGCCTCCAAGGGTTGAGTCACACTGTCTGCATCATTGTGTGGTCACTGGGTATCCTTCAGTAGGTATCTCAGAAGTGAGGGTCAAGTCAATAGTTTTTAAACCGGAACCTCTTAGTAACAACATAAAGAGAGGACATGAAAGTAAACGCCACAAATAAAGGTGTCTTTTATTACTACAACTCAAAGTACAAAGACACAAGCATCTACAAACAAACATCAACAAAGCTAGAAGCAACATGAACAAAAGTCTCCATGTCTGGAGCTAGTCCCACTCCTGTCCATATGCTCCCGGAGCTCCATGATCGTAGGCCTCAGCTGCCTGAAGCTGAGCTCTCCCCTGTCCACCTGTTCCCTGCGGTCGGGGTGGTCTTCCTGGTGGTGGTGGTGGTAGGGCCTCAAAGCGTCGCCCACCACCCGCTGCACGACCAGCTCCCATGCCTCGGTCTCCTGCTCCATGCGATCCGCCCCGATCGAACCTCTGACTCTGACTGGGAGGTCCTTCGTTTATCTGCTGGTCATCTGTATGGTGGGTCAGACAGTCATGAGCCATGTGACCAACCCCGCCGTAGGAGTAACACTGCCCACTCCTGGTAAGTCGTTCTCCACCCCGGGTGCCTCGCACACACGATCTTGTGTCATGCGGTCGATCACCTATAGGTCTGGTCCTCTTGGACCTCTGTGCCATCTGTCTAATGCCCGCTACAGAAGACTCGGCCGCATGCCAGCTAGTGGTGCGTCCTGCTGCTGGAGACTGCTCAGTAAGGAAACTCTCTACTAAGAGGGCTCATTCCAACACCCCTGTCTGCGTTGGGATGCTGTGAGGAACAACGGAGGCTCTAATCTCTCTCCTGAGCCCCTGCTCGAAGGTAAAATTATTCAAACACCCTGAAATGAGGGCATAATTTATTCAAGGTAAAATTATTCAAACACCCTGAAATTAAAATACTCATGAACGAGGGGATAATTCATACATACACTTTATTAGAAAACCCCCTACCTAGAAGAAGTCGTCGAACGAGGATCGTTGCGGAGAAACGGCGTCGCGGGGGACGGCGTCACGGAAAGAGGCTCCGTACGTCGTTGGTGTTCGCTTGATGAAGAAAGAGACACGTCGTCGTTCTCTGGAAAAGGAGTCTCTCACCGGCTGCAGAGAAGAGAGAAGATGACACGGTGGTCTTCCTTTGCGGTGTCGGCGTTCTTCGTCAAGGTCTTGACATTCTTCGCGTTCTTCAACGAGGAAGGAGAGTTCTTCAGAGCGTAAGAGTCTTATACTCTTTGATCCACACAATGAATCCGCCAACAATAAAATAAGACTTGTATTATTTTATTCATACACACACACGCCATATTTTATTCAAAAATCAAATTGAATTCATGAATTAATTAACGTGCGTTGTCCCATTTAATGAGGCGTTATATTGGCATGTAAAATTAAAGTGGCGGAGTTGCAAACTAATTGTTAGAGAGGATAATTAATGGGGTGTTGGGGAAATTGAAGGATGTGGGGGCTCGTGTGGCCCCCACCCCAACTTCCTTGCACCTCCATTTTCCACAATGCTTTACCATTGGTAAAGAAATAAAAATAAATTGTCAACAATTTTATTTTTATTCCTCACTTTTTTAACATCTTCTCTCGAGCAAACACAACTCCAGGAAAAGTCTTCCTAAGAAATTATCGGCGCTGTGGTTTCATCGGTGCCCTCAGAATTTGGTTCCGAGGACCGGTTCAAAATTTAGGAAAACCCACTCATTCGTTCACTAAATATACCCAAGATAAACTTTAGAAATTGATTTTGGGCACACCGGGCCTCGGAATCAGGTGCCGTCAGAAACCGCGTACTCGTAAAATTCCAAAGAAAATTAAGAAAAAATTTCCCTTGAAATTTAAGGGTCTTTACAAAATCTGAAGGCACCGATGAACTCGCAGTGCCGGTAATTACTTAAGGGGACACTTACCGTAGTTGCATTCACAATGGAGGAGAAGATAATGTTTGGGGGTTTATTTAAGAAGTAAATAAAAATTTTCGGAACAATTTTTATTTCATAAGGAGGTTTTTCCCTACCATGGGTTGTTAAGGGTGGGGCCCACAACCACTTAACTACCCAAGTTTGGATGCAGAGAGGTGGGTCCCACATGAGCCCCACCATTTAATTTCCTCTAAACTCTTTAGTAAACCCTCATTAAATTGGAAACCCCCCCATTTAATTGCTGACGCGTCAAGTTAATGGAGACCTTCCCTCTCCCTTCCTTTAATTGTTTGTCAACACGTTATTAAATGTGGTGATTTAATTCTGGGAGTTTCTTTGCGTGTGTAATTAAATAATAGGAGGAACCTATTATTTAATTTTGGGGAAGATATTTCGTTGTGCGGGAGAGATCGAGAGAGCTTAGAGATTTTGGAGGAATGCCAGTCTCCGACGAAGAATGACGAAGAACGACGGCCTCAGATGAAGAACACCAGTTCCTCGAAGATCGACGACACGCCACCCTTTCTCTTCTCCGCGACAAGATAGGAGTTGACGCTTCCTCCTCAGCGCACTCTGACGTCGCCTACGATTCTTTTCCCCGTGACTCCGACGTCCGACATAAACTGTTGAGGTAGGGTAAAATTTGTATATTCTTTCATTATGTGATTTATACACTTGGCATGGCGTATAATTGTTTGGTAATGTTCTGAACCACTAACGCGGTGGGTACGGACTAACAAACAAGTCCGAACACACCACTATTTTGTTCTTGATGCGCAGAACATTTGGCGACAATGAAGCAGGACCACAATGGAGATTGGAGGCCTTCGCAGTGATGTACGGTTCCCGAGGCGACAAAAGGCGCAGACAGGAGAAAAATCAGACCACCGAAATGACTCCGGTGGCCCGCGGAAGTCCCCGACAGTGCGGGTCGCTGGTGCATTAGCGAAGGCCGGATCCCGCGGATGCGCGGGATCCAGGGAAGCCGCGACACCACCATGGCACCACGTCCGTAGAAAGAAGGGGGACGCGTCCCCCCTGCTCGGCTCGCTGGCCGAGCCAGCGCACCCCCCAGCCTGGCCAGGGTGGGTCACGCGGACTGAGCCGGGCTGCTCCCTGCCGGGCCGGACCCGGACCTGGGTCGGGTCGACTTGGTTTGGGCCGACCCAAGGGGGGGTTGGGCTGGGTCTGACCGGGCCCAGACCCCCACTTCGGACCGTTTTCGGTCTTTTGCCCAAAAAATGAGCTATGGACCTCCGATCGACGCACCGTTAGTTGCGTAGGAATCCTTGGATCGAGAATTTCGTTTTGGTATATTACACTCTAGGTTTCGGAAAAGTTTGGGTATAGCCAGGTTGGTTTGAACCCAAAACCAACCAGGCCCTTGGAGCGGAAACACTTATAACTTAAGGACCGGACGTCCGTTTGACGTGCCGTCAACTGCGTTGAATTCCTCTTGATGAGACATTCCGTTTGGATTACTCCGCTTGAGGTTTGTACGTGGCTGGAGAATTGTCGGGTTGATTTTAGCTTAAAAACCAACCGGGCCCCTGGGACAGAAAAGCTAATAACTCTCAGACTGGGCGTCCGATTGACGCACCGTCTGTCGCGTTGGGTTTCTTTTGACGAGACGGAACTTTGGGATACATCAAATATGGAATTAATGACATTTGATGTATCGAATCTCTTACTTGAGGAGCAGGCCCTCCTAGAATCGAGCATGCTGTGTGCGGGAACCTTAGAGCTGGCTGCGACTGCGACGATGATGACTGCACTTGGATCCTCTGTGGGTTCGGCAGTGAGGACGACTGTACTTGGATCCTCTGTGGGTTTGGCAGCAACGACGACCATATTGGGATCCTCTGTGGGTTCGATAGTGATGACTACTATTCTTGTATCCTATGTGGGTTCAGCAGTATGACCTCTGTATTTGTATCCTGAGTGGGTCCGACAGAGTAGCTGGTATTGTATGCTTTGTGGGTCCGACAGCTTAGCTAGTCTTGTATCCTATGTGGGTCCGACAACTTAGATTAATCAGTGGCTTCATCTAATCATCTCTATCGCCTTAGGAAGTTTATACCTGTCTAAGATGAGTCTTGATTCTCAATCATTATCATCGACGTGATTGACTTGCTTTCCGGTGTGGATTGGGTTGTGCTTTCCTGTGTGGATTGGGTTGTCCTTTCCTGTGTGGACTGGGTTGTGTTTTCCTGTGTGGACTAGATTGTGCTTGGGCTTGAGAGTTGGAGATGAACTGTAACTGATGACTTAGGTATATGTATGGGCATATACCTAAGTAGATTTTTTTGATACTTCGTGATTGTATCTTTCCTTTGTGGTTTATCCTTCGTGGATTCTGAGAGACCTTCGGGGGTCTCTGGGTCCCTACTGAGTATCGCAACTCACCCTTGCACGGGCTATGCCTGCACTACGTTGTGTTAGATGCAGACAATGGATAGCACTAATCGAGGTGGAGGCTTGTGGATCTGGATGGTACTCGGAGGTGGACCACTTGGAGGGACGTAGATGGAGCGGACAGCCAAACCCGAGGAGTTGAGGAGACTATCTGTACCCACCCTTCAGGTGGGATTTCCGGAGGACAACTCGGTGTTGCTGTTTTACTTACTGTTGTTGTAATTTCCTTTCAGTTGTACTGTACTTTCAGTTGGGTTTGTTTACTGGCCCATTTACTTTTCATCACTTACCTTGTACCCAGTTTTACTTAGTGCTTACTTAAATTGTGTACTCTATTGTGTTTTTGTTTACTTTATAAAAGGCAATGCCTTCCCCTTTTTTAGGATTTACACATTTGGTGCTAGTCTCCAGCCCCTGGCCTATGGAAGGCGGGCTTGGGGTAGTCACATCACGGGCCCCGAGGAGGGGTCGTGACAAATTGGTATCAGAGGAGTCGGTTCTACCGTAGAACTCAGGACTCTAACCTTTACTTTTTGTGAAGCAATAGTGTTAAGAGTATTGAGAGTATTTTTCAGTCCAGGGAGTCCAGTGTTGGTGTGGCGACTGACGTATCCATACACCAGGACCTTGACCTCTGATTTCCGACTCAGTGCACGAAAACACTAATCGCGTGTGTGTTTCCTTTCAAAAGTTTTATTTGTGATTACTTTGTGTCAGCTCACCAGGTATACTGTTTGACCATGGAACACCTGTTTCTTTTCAATATGGCCCCATGAAGGCAGCCAGCCAGGGTTCCTAGATACGTGCGGGATGACAGCCCACCGAGCCACGAGGCCTCGGTGCATGACCTCATTACAGCAGAGGCGCCAGCGGTACCACTACCCGCTGAGCCACTGATGTTACCAGCCCTAGCGGTAGAGAGTGCATGCCGCCTGAGCACGTTGCACGAGTTTCAGAGACAGAGGTCGCCCAGGTTCCATGGAGAGACGGATCCTCAGGCAGCTGAGGATTGGCTGGAGGCCATCGTCAGAGTCTTCAGACTGGAAGGGATACCAGTAGATCTTATGGTGATCCTTGACGCGAGTCTCCTGCAAGCAACAACAGGTAGATGGTGGAGCCTGATGCTCCAGGTGCATGATGAGGCATCTCTATTTTGGACGGACTTAGAGAGCCTCTTCTGCTCGGAGTTCGTTCCAGCCACCCTCAGTGTGGTGCGCATCCAGGAGTTACTACAGCTGCGGCAGTGCAGCAAGTCAGTAGCCCAGTACTCGGTGAGATTTACCGACCTCTCGCGCTACTCCACGAACATGGTATGAGACCCATTCTTTTGGGCCCAGACCTTTGAGCAGGGACCGATACATGATATTAGAGCTTTGACGATTCCCCTCAGCATCCCGACGCTGGCGGGGTTGCTGGAGAGAGCCCTGTTGGTGGAGAGCTTTCTCGTCGAGCAGCCATCAGCAACGAGACCCACTGTAGGATGGCACGGAGGGGAGTCTTCGGTAGCCGGAAGTCGAAAGACGACACATGGGTCCAAGAGGACCCGACTGATAGGTGGGCAACCTCAGGATACATGTTCGGCTGTGCGGGGCACACGACGCAGAGTAATCCTTACGAGGAGCAGACAATGCTATGCATGTGGCGGGCAGGGCCACATGGCTCGTGACTTCCCGAACCGCCATGCAGACGAGCAACAGAAAGTGGAGGGACCTCCCAGGCAGAGTTATAGGTTTAACCGTGGTGGTCCTCAGGGAGCAGGCGGATGAGGCAGAGGAGATGGCCGAGCAGCTGGTGGTGGACGACGCTTCGTGGCTCTACCACCACCACCCCCAGGAGGTCCATCCTGACCAATGGGAGCTGGCGGGCAGAGGCAGGCTCAGCTCCAGACAGCAGAGGCTTATGACCACGGCGCACCCGAGATGATTCGAGGTATTATCTATGTCTACTCCACCCTTTCTGCAGTTCTTATAGACACATGTGTGAGTCATTATTTTATTGTCCCTGCCCTTGTTCAGAGCTCAGAGATTCCGATAGAGCTGTTGGCTCGATCCTTACAGCTAGAGGCTCCTACGGGAGCAGACTCGACGATTACGCACTGGTTCCGGCAGTGTGAGCATAATATAGGAGGCGGGAGATTCATCTGGGATCTTCTTGTAGCGGCATCAAGGCCATACGAAGTCATCTTGGGCATGGACTGGTTATCTACAGTCCATGCTCAGATCGACCGTATTAGGCGCAAGGAGCGGTGTGTCCGCACAGATGGGACCAGGTTCACCTTCACTGACGATAAGGGAACCTTCGTAGCACAGGATGGACTCACGCAGAGGAGAGGGCAGCCGATCACACATCAGTTGGCTAGTCTCATCCTCATAGTAGTTGACGTGTGGAGTCCGAGTCTTCCTATAGTGGGGGGTCAGTATGCGGACATTTTTCCTAACGATGTTCCAGGACTACCTCCTCACAGGGAGATAGATTTATATATAGACCTATACCCCGGGATGTCACCGATATCTACTCCAGCATATCGGATGGCTCCCGCTGAGCTTCGTGAGTTGCTGGTACAACTGGAGGACTTATAGGGGAAAGGTTTCATCCGACCCAGTGTTTCACCCTGGGCTTCTGCGGTTCTATTCGCCAAGAAGGCGGATGGGGGCTTGCGACTGTGAGTCTACTACCATCGCCTAAACCAGGTGATTGTGAGGAACAAGTATCCACTTTCGAGGATTGAAGGCCTCTTTGATCAGCTCAAGGGAGCACGTTGGTTCTCGAAGATAGACCTCAGGTTAGGCTATCATCAAATATGAGTTCGGGATGAGGATGTGCAGAAGATGGCCTTCAGGTGTCGGTATGGCCACTATGAGTTCTTGTTCATGCCCTTCGGTGTGACTAATGCTCCAGCAGTGTTCATGAGTCTCATGAACAAGATCTTCTAGCCATACCTCGATTGGTTTGTCGTAGTCTTCATTGAAGACATACTGATTTACTCGACAACTGAGGAGGAGCATGCCTACCACTTACGGGTTGTAATGGATACACTCCCAGAGCACCAGCTTTATGGTAAGCTCTCGAAGTGCCAGTTCTGGCTTCGAGAGGTTCACTTCTTGGGGAACGTCATCTCAAAGGCAGGGGTTGTAGTGGATCCTGCAAATGAAGGAGGTACTTGCTTGGGAGACACCTAGGAGTGTGATGGAGGTGCGGAGTTTCCTAGGTATGGCTGGGTACTATCAGATATTTATTCCAGACTTCTCAAGAGTTGCAGCAATGCTTACAGGTTTGACGAAGAAGGGGAAACCCTTCATGTGGTCAGAAAGATGTCACCAGAGCTTCCAGGAGCTGAGGTGGAGATTGACCAGTGCACCCATCTTGAGGCTACCAGAGGAGGGCGTAGGGTACATAGTTTACTACAACGCATCGGGGACTAGACTCGGGTGTTTCCTGATGCAGGAGCGAGCAGTCATCTCTTACGGTTCACGGTAGTTGAGGCAGCACAAGTAGAACTACGCTACCCATGACCTGGAGTTAGCAGGAGTGGTCTTCGCCCTGAAGATGTGGCGACACTATCTCATGGGAGAGCGCTTTACAGTCTACTCTGACCACCAGAGTCTCGGGTATATTTTCTCGCAGAAGGACCTGAACCTGAGACAGTGGCGATGGCTCGAGTTCCTCTAGGATTATGACTTTGAGATTGTCTATACTCCTGGGAAGGAGAACGTTGTGGCTGATGCTCTCAGCAGGAGATCGGGCATTCAGCTACTTGGGGAGGTGACAGAGCAGCTGGCCGCTTTGCAGATATCCTTCGTGGATAGAGATAGGGAAGCCTATCTTCAGTCTCTTATAGTCACTCCTCTACTACTTCAGAAGGTCATAGAGGCATAGCATGGGGATGTTGACTGTGAGGCGCGACGTGCTCAGATATCCTCAGGGCTGGCACCCGATGGATTTTCATAAGACGGGGAGCACGTCATCCTCTTCTGGGGATGCACCATGGTACCAGTTGCACTACAGAATGAGGTGCTGAGGGAGCTCCACAATTCCCCTCTAGCGATACATCTAGGAGTAGAAAATATGTATTAGGACCTCAGACGACAACACTGGTGGCCGGGTATGAAGAAGGATGTGACAGAGTTCGTTTCTCGGTGCCTCACTTGTCAGTAAGTGAAGGTAGAGCATTAGGTACCTGTAGGCTTAGTACAACCCTTAGAGGTTCCAGAGTGGAAGTGGGATGGGATATCCATGGATTTCGTGACAGGTCTTCCACGTACTTCCAGAGGACACGACACCATCTGTCTGATCATAGACCGAATCACCAAGTCGACCCACTTCCTATCGACCAGAGAGCAGGGCTCAGTAGAGATCTTGGTACACCTCTATGTTCAGGAGATCATACGGCTTAATGGTGTGCCATCGTCTATCTTCTCCGATCGAGATGCTCACCTTACTTCCCGTCTTTGGAAGGGGTTACAGGAGGATTTCGGGATGCAGCTACGCCTGAGCACGACCTTTCACCCGCTGACGGATGGCCAGACAGAGGGGACCATTTAGACACTCGAGGACATGCTCCGTGCTTGTGTCCTTGACTTTGGTTGCAACTGGGAGGATCACCTACCCTTGGTGGAGTTTCCGTACAACAACAGCTACCACTACACCATCGGGATGACACCTTACGAGGCACTATACGACCGACCATGCAGATCACCTCTGTGCTGGACTGACCCTGAGGAGTCAGCACTCGTAGGACCAGAGATGGTTTGGGCTACGACAGAGAAGGTTCAGGTCATCTAGGAGCGGATGAGGACTGCACAGAGCAGACATAATTCCTATGTTGATAGGAGGCTGAGACCACTAGAGTTTGATGATGGAGACCATGTTTTCCTACGGGTCTCACCTCGACGTGGATTACGGAGATTTGGCCGGGGCGGAAAGTTATCTCCACGCTTCATCGGGTATTTTCAGGTCCTCAGAAGGGTAGGAGAGGTGGATTTCTGCCTGGCCCTTCCACCTCAGTTGCACCGGGTGCACGATGCCTTCCTCATATCTCAGCTGAGGAGATATGTGCATGACCCAATGCATATCATCGACCACAGGGAGATGGACATCAATGATGGGGTGACTTTTGAAGAGGTCTCAGTGGAGATCAAGGACCGACAGGAGCAGGTCCTACATGGATGGTTGATACCTCTGGTGCGTATTCTTTGGCATCACGGGAACCTCCAGGAGAGCACCTGGGAGTGGGAGGCTCAGATGCGTGCTTAGTACCCTCATTTGTTTCCCTACTTATGTTGTAGCCTTTTGGGGATGCAAATCACTAAGGTGGGAGTAATGTAAAGACCCAAAAATTTCAAGGATTTTTTTTAAAATAATTTGGAATTTTACGAGTCTGTGGCTTCTTACGACACTTGATTCCGAGGCCCGGTGTGCCCAGAATCAATTTCCAAGTTTAGCTCGGGTACATTCAGTGAACGAACGAGTGGGTATTTCTATCTTTTGAACCGGTACTCAGAATTAAAATCTAAGGGCACTGATGAACTCGCAGTGCTGGTAATTTCTTAAGGGGACACTTACCGTAGTTGCATTCGCAATAGAGGAGAAGATAATTTTTGGGGTTTTATTTAAGAAGTAAATAAAATTTGTCGGAACAATTTTTATTTCATAAGGAGGTTTTCCCTCCCATGGGTAGTTAAGGTTGAGGCCCACAGCCACTTAACTACCCAAGTGTGGATGTTAGAGAGGTGGATCCCACACAATCCCCACCATTTAATTCCATATAAACTCTTTGTTAAGCCCTCATTTAATTGGAAAACCCCCCCCCATTTAATTGTCGACGCGTCAAGTTAATGGAGACCTTCCCTCTCCCTTCCTTTAATTGTTTTTCAACACGTTATTAAAGGTGGTGATTTAATTATGGGGGTTTCTTTGAGTGTGTAATTAAATAATAGGAGGAACCTATTATTTAATTTTGGGGAAGAGCTTTCATTGTGCGGGAGAGATCGGGAGAGCTTGGAGCTTTGGAGGAACGCCGGTCTCCGATGAAGAATGAAAAAGAACACCGACCTTCGATGAAGAACGACGAAGAACACCGGTTCCTCGATGATTGATGATGCGCCACCCTTTCTCTTCTCTACGACAAGACATGTGATGCTGCTTCCTCCTCGGTGCACTCCGACGTCGCCTATGATTCCTTTCCCCGCGATGCCGATGTTCGACATCAACTGTTGAGGTAGGGGGGAAATTTGTATATTCTTTCATTATGTGATTTATACCCTTGGCATGGCGTATAATTGTTTGGTGATTTTCTGAACCACTAACGTGGTGGGTACTGACTAAAAAACATTTCCGAACCCACCGCTATTTTTTTCTTGATGCGCGGAACATTTGGAGACAATGAAGCGGGACTGTAATGGTGATTGGAGGCCTTCACAGTGATGTACAGGTCCCAAGGTGTCCGTAGGTGCATACGAGAGAAAAATAGGACCACCGGAATGACTCCAGTGGCCCATGGAAGTCCCCGAAAGCGCGGGCTGCCGGCAGAAGCCTACCACAACTGAAGCCGCGGCGGCGAAGGCTGCATCCCCCAGTCGCATGGGATCCAGGGAAGTTGTGGCGCCACTTCCGCGGAAAGAGGGGGGCCGCGTCCCCCCTGCTCGGCTCACTGGCCGAGCCAGCGCACCCCCCGGCCGGGCCGAGGTGGACCGCATGGACCGTGCTGGGCCGCGCCCTACCGGGCTGGACCCGGACCTAGGCGGGTCGACCTAGTTCGGGCCGAACCATGGGGGGTTGGGCCGGGTCGGACCGGTCCCAGACCCCCACTTCAGACCATTTTTTGTCTTTTGCCCATAATTTGAGCTATGGACCTCCAATCGATGCTCTGTCAGTTGCGTATGAATCCTTGGATCGAGACGGTCATTGTGGTATATTACACTTGATGTTTTGGCAATGTTTGGGTATGGCCGAGTTGGTTCAAACCCGAAACCAACAGGGCCCTTGGACCAGAAACACTTATAACTTAAGGACCAGACGTCCATTTGACGTGCCGTCAACTGCATTGAACTCCACTTGATGAGATGGTCCTTTTGGATTACTCTTCTTGAGGTTTAGACATAACTGGAGTACGGTTGGGTTGGTTTTAGATTAAAAACCAACCAGGCCCCTGGGACAGAAAAACTAATAACTCTCAGACCGTGCATCCGATTGACACACCGTCTGTCGTGTTAGGTTTCTTTGATGAGACAGAACTTTGGGATACATAAAATATGGACTTCATGATAGTTTGTGTATCTATTCTCTTGCTCAAAGAGCAGATCCTCCCGGAATCGAGCATGCTGTGTGCGAGAACCTTAGAGCTGGCTGCGACTGCGACGATGACGAATGCACTTGGATCCTCCGTGGGTTCGGCAGCGAGGACGACTGTACTTGGATCCTTCGTGGGTTCGAAAGCTATGACGACTATACTGGGATCCTCTGTGGGTTTGAAGATGATGAATGTTGTTCTTGTATCCTATGTGGGTCCGGCAGTATGACCTCTGTACTTGTATCTTGAGTGGTTCCGGCAGAGTAGCTGGTCTTGTATCCTTTGTGGGTCCGACAACTTAGCTGGTCTTGTATCCTATGTGGGTCCGATAGATTAGATGAATTAGTGGCTTCATCTGATCATCTCTATCTCCTTACGAAGTGTATACCTGTGTGAGCTGAGTCTTGATTCTCAATCATTATCATTGATGTGATTGACTTGCTGTCCTATGTGGATTGGGTTGTGATTTCCTGTGTGGATTGGGTTGTGCTTTCTTGTGTGGATTGGGTTGTGTTTTCCTATGTGGACTAGATTGTGCTTGGGGTCAAGATTTGGAGATGAACTGTAACTGATGACTTAGGTATATGTATGGGCATATACCTAAGTAGACTTTTTTGATACTTCGTGATTGTATCTTTCCTTTGTGGTTTATCCTTCGTGGATTCTGAGAGACCTTTGGGGGTCTTGGGGTCCCTATTGAGTATCATATACACACCCCTGCACGGGATATGACCACACTATGTTGTGTTGGATGCGGACGATGGAAAGCACTGATCGAGGTGGAGGTTTGTGGAGCTAGATGGTACTCGGAGGTGGACCACTTGGCGGGACGTACACTGAGCGGACAACCAGACCCGAGGAGCTGAGGAGACTATCTGTACCCACCCTTCAGGTGGGATTTTCAGAGGACAACTTGGTGTTTCTGTTTTACTTACTGCTGTTGTAATTTCCTTTCAGTTGTACTGTACTTTCAGTTGGGTTTGTATACTAGCCCATTTACTTTTCAATATTTACCTTGTACCTAGTTTTACTTAGTGCTTACTTCACTTGAATACTCTATTGTGTTTTTGTTTACTTTATAAAAGGAAATTCCTTCCCCTTTTTCAGGATTTACGCCTTTGGTGCTAGTCACCAGCCCCTGGCCTATGGAAGGCGTGCTTGGGGTAGTCACGAAACAGGCCCCAAGGACGGGTCGTGACATTTAGGGTATATTCCTTTGATGCATGAGACATTGATTTTCAGTGTCCCATATCCTTACAGTTGAAGCATTGTACATTGAAACCATTTTTATTACCCTTTCAATCACAAGAACAATATCCTTTATCTCCACACCTATAGAAAACTCCCATTCATTTTAAGTAAGTATCGGGGTGTTTCTTTCCACAATTATCACATGTGGTAAAATACTTCTCTTCTTTCCTTTTTACAACTTTTTACTAGCTGTAATATTTCTATCATGCTTCCCATGAAATCCATAATACTTAGAGAATTATTTCTTTGTCTCCTTAGCACATGATACTATATACTCATATGATGAGAATATTTTGGAGACTTTTTCCCTTAGAATGATTTGCATATAACAATAAAAAATGTGATTCTCCTTACTCTTTGGATCATGTGCATTGGTGAGGTTCTCATTCCTTCTATGAGGTTTCACTTATAAATGTATTCATACACTAGATTATATCATATCATTATGTAACAAAATGTATAATACTAAAACTAGTGAAATAATTAACATAAATTGAAACATGTATACACAGATAATATTATAAACATGGTTTGTTTGGTATGTTCTTCTATGGAAATCCTCAAAGTATATATTAGGGTTATGTTACCTAATCTAGGTTTTCCTAAATCTAGTTCCCATGGTTTATACTAAACTTTATCTAATACAAACTGTAACAACCCTGACCCCAGTAGCCTAGAGTTGGTTATTTTTTTTATTATAATGGTATAGATATAAGAGATAAAATCAAAAAGGTCCAACCAATTTAGTATTATTGAAGAACTATATTCATACATGGAACCCATTTTACATTGGGAATAGAAAATAAAATATAATACATAGAAAAATATAGGAAAATACATCCTTTAAAACTCATTTAATGATCACTTATTCATAACCTAAGAAAGGAAAAAAAATAAAATGGAAAGCTCAAATGATCAGTAAGGGTTAGTTACAATTGAATATAACTTGAATAAATATTTATAATCAATTTTTTAAGGTAAATAACTGAAAAAGCATGATAATGAATAAACTAAGAATGAAAATGCATTCATACATTTTTTCATAGTGAAAATCCCTGGGATAATAATAACCAAATTCTAAATATAGTAAATTCTTAATTATTAGATGTCATGTATCTGAAACATGAACCATTATACCATAAAGACCTTTCACAAGATGTTTTATGTCTATGTGTAGAAATCTGTCTCATTCTTCTTGGAAACAAATGTGAAGGTTTTGTCGCCAACTAAATTTGTCTCATGAGTCTATCGATGCATTCAGGGGCTTGCATTAATTAATCCCCAACCCATAGGGATTTTTTAAACTGTCCCCATACCATGTTATAATAGTCTAAATAATTCTTCATATATTTATTTAATTAACGAATAATGTTCCTTATCATCAAATATCTATATTAAATAAAAGATACACATTTATCAATATTTCTCCAGTTAATTAAATAAATATCAAGGTAAAAAACACATGTAAAAATGATATATGTATTATAAAATAATCATATACATGAAATAATGGATTAAAAAGGGTAAATAGTAATAGATCATGATAAATTATGTCCAAATTAAGTGAAAACATATAGAAATTGTGTTTAATAAACTTTATAGATAAGCCACCTTAGTGTGGTTTAAGGGAAAATATTAAAGAGACTTTAAAGAGGAAAAAGAACAATTTTTTGTATAAATAAAAAATGAATTAAGATAGTTTTTCATGATAAAATGATTTATTTTATAAAAATAATCATGTATTAAAATAGTTTATGGAGTGTACTTGAAAATGGGTAAAAAATTGGGAAGCTCCCTTTAATCAGGTTTTTTTATTATGAGGAATTGAGAAGGAAAAATTTTAAAAACATATATTTCCCATAAAATAAGGATGAATTGATCTGGATACATAATTTTGGAACATATACATATAATTTAGAAGAAATATATAAAAATAAATAAGAATTAAATTGGTGTAAAGATAGAGAGAAAGTGTAACCCAATTGTAATTTTGGAGGTTCAGAGATATCCCTTACCACTTTGTAATCAATCAAATCGTATGCCCCATAAATTAATAATAAAAAAATTTAAAATTTAATACCATAAATATAAATAGATTAATGATTTGATATATCAAGTGTAATTATACATACACAACACACAAGGAATAAGTGGTGATTATGGGATATCTCACATAAATAAAAGTTAGATGAGAAACGCCTTACAAAGATCGTATCATTGGAGCGAGGATATATCAATGGAATATTTATGTGTGAAAAATAGAAAACAAAAAATTAAATTGGACATATAGTATAAAACAATGATAGGTCATTTCACACATATACTTGGCATAACATAACCAATGACATAGAAGTTTAACCCAATAAATGGAAATTGAGTTAATAAATCCCTTACCTTATGTTCGAAAGTGTTATGCACTTGTAATTGATGTCATGGTTAATAAAGTAAGATTCATTAATTACTTAATTCATAAAATTATATATATGTATTTGATTTATTATAATTTTTTTAATTTCATGTATGGACTTCTTGATTAGTTATAAGATTCTATTTTATCGTTCTAGAAGCATTATTTTTTATGGTTTTCATGATTGGTTCACTTGTATACAAGTATAGAGGTTCATTTAAAATGA
This sequence comes from Viscum album, assembly GCA_963277665.1. NCBI lineage: Eukaryota > Viridiplantae > Streptophyta > Magnoliopsida > Santalales > Viscaceae > Viscum > Viscum album. The sequence continues at coordinate 175,453,900 of OY728123.1, forward strand.
GAATATTTATATAGAATTGAAATTATATGTTATTAATAAAATTATAGAAGTTTAAATGATCTTATGTATAATTTTTTTATATCTTATGATAATTATTCATTAGATAAAATATGAATGAAAATGATTTAATTTATTTTGGCGGTTTTTATGACCATCATGAAATTATATCATTTTATTTAATATCATGTTTATATATTTGTTCTAGAACATTATATAACTTATATTATGTATAATAAAATCTTATTTGACAATAATAATAGTTTTATGACCAGTATTGAAGGCTGTAATGAAAAATGAAATGCATCGTCCATGATAGCGGTAAATCAACACATCACAGATGATGTTTTCATTTTTAGAATAAAAGGGAGAGGTGATAGGGTATGATTATGGATATTACATTAAAATAATAAAATTACATTATATATAATAAAATGTATTTATCATGCACGTTTCTATATAGTAGTTAAGGATAAGATAAGAAAATAAAAGAAATTAAAAGAAATCAAAAGAGGATTTTACCTCTTGTATAGCGTCTCCTTGGGAACCTCATTATGGAACTTGGGACTAGTATTTTGTTCAGACCAAAAGATTATAGAAATGGTAAAGAGGTTTGGGAGAGGAACTAGGTATACTATAAGAATTATCAAAATATTATAAGGCGTGAGGAGAAGAAGTGGTGAGGGGTGGTATTTTTATTGGAGGAGAGGGATGTTTTCTGATTATTTTATTCATTTGTTTATTATTTTGGATCAAGATTATCAATAGTTATGATTATTATGAAAAATTACAGTAAATAGTTCATGTTATGTTTAATTAACGATGCTTACATTATCCATACATCAAACATGACTCAATAATTCATGTATTTAGCTAATACCGTAAATTATGGTATTTCACTATTTAAAAAATTTCTACCATTTTAGAAAAATAAAAAAAGTCAACCTAACAATTTTTTGATGTGCATATTTCAAAAGTGAACTCAATTTTATGAAAATAATTTTCTAATTACGAGTTATTTCATTTTTAATTAAAATCATCATTTATTTGAAAAATATCGATTTTAAAATTATAACCGATTTTATGAAACTTTGAAAAATTAATTAAGGCCTCATAAAATTATCTTATAATAATAAGTTAAAAAAATATTAATTTATGAATAAATTTTCTGAAAATAAATTTTCTTTTAAATTATTATATTAATTATGAAATTTTAAATAAACATTTACACTTCACAAAAATACCAACAATTAATTTTTCATTTTTAAAACATTTATTTACTTATTCCATGATATAAATATATCATATTTTAATTTATTAGACACCTAATTTTTTTTATAATTTTATAGTTGAGGTTATTGTTTTAATGGCCACATTACTATTCCTAACAGTTACATTACTATTCTAATGGTCATGTCAATATTTAATAGTATATCATGGTTTGAAAATTATTGAATAAATTGAATTGATTTAAGAATATACATACTTTAAAATATTGGGGGTGTTATAGTTTCATTCCTAGGTTATATAATCTCAAGTGAGGGTATATCACTAGATCCTTTAAAGGTATAAGTTATTTAAAGTTGGCTCAGACCAACCACTACGACTGAGATCCATAAGTTTCTTGGTTTGGGTGGATATTATTAGTGATTTGTGGAGAAATTATCATGAATTTTTAATCCAATCACCAAGTTAACTCAAAAGGGATCTATTTTATTTTAGATATATGAAAGTAAAGAAAATTTCCAGGAACCAAAGAGAAGGTTATCCAGTGTATCTATACTTACTTTACCCTATAATGGAGAAGTATTTTTAATCTACAATGATGTATCAAAGAATAGATAGGGATGCGTTCTTATAAAAAAATATATGGTGATAACTTATGCCTAATTGTAATTAAATTTTCATGAAAAAAATTAGCCAACTCATGATTTAGAGTTAGATGTGGAAATTTTTGAATTATATATATAGATGAATTATCTTTATAGATAAATCTACGATATATATACTAATCATAAAATATTAAATTATATTTTCACATAGAAATAGTTGAATGTTCTCTAAATAATATGGTTGGAAATGATTATAGATTATGACTACTCATTACATTACCATTTTGGGAAAGAGAATAAGATAAAAGATGCTTTGAGATGAAAGGATCATGCTTTCTTATCTATGATGAAGAACAAAAAAGATCCAATATTTCAAGATTTATTGAGGATTGATCTTGAAATCTTGTAGGAAGTGGAGAAATATTATCTTTCCCAAATGGGTGTCCAACCATCAATCCATGTGAATATTATAGAGGCACAAAAGGAAGATATGGAACTACATAAAAATATAAGAAATGTTCTTGAGTTTAACTTTGATTATTATGTAATGATAAGGTTAATGAACTGTTTATATGTTCTATACATACTAGATTTGAAGAGGATCTTTTGGATGAAGCTCATAGTTCACCATTATATATTCATTTGGGAATTACAAAGTTGAATAAATATTTAAGAGTATTTCTAGAGGGACAACATGAAGAGATATATTGTTGAGTATGTATATTGGTGCTTGGTATGAAATAAAGTTAATTCTAAGAGATAAAAATCTTAGGAGATATTATAACCATTACCGATACCAAAATGGAAATGGTAAAAAATCACTATAGATTTTGTTAGTGGACTCCCAAAAACATCGAAAGGGAATAATGCTATATGGGTTATAGACAATCACCTTACAAAGTTAGCACAATTAATTTCTATTATATAACATTTCTCACTGGATCACCTTTGTAGAATCTATATTAAGTAAGTGGTAAGGTTTCATGGAGTATCACATTCTATTGTATCTTATGAGGATCCAAAGTTTACCTCAAAGTATTGTAGAGTCTTCAGTAGGATATGGATATAGAGTTGAGTTTTAGTATGATGTATCACCCTCATTCATATGGTCAGTCTGAGAGAACGATTAAAACCCTATAGGATATGTTGGTATCTTTTTTATAGATTTAAATGGGGTTTTGGATCAATCATATCCTATAGTGTATTTTTTAAAATGATAGCTTTAACTCGATCATTCAGATGGCTCATTATGAAGACCTATATAAAAATAAGTGTAGAACTCAAAAATACTGGGATTAAATTTGTGAAATAAATCTATTAGGACCTAAGATATATAATTAAATGTTAGATAAAGTCATATCCATCGACCAACACATTAAAATAGCTCATATTTGATAGAAAAGTTATGTTGTAAATCATCAATGTGACCCGTAATTTAAAGTTAGTGAGAAGGGTTTTCTATGACTTTCTACATAGAAGAAGGTTATGATATTTTTAAAGAATGGAAAACTAAGACCTAGGTATATTGAACCTTTCTATATTCTTGATTTAGTAGGGACATTAGTTTATCACTTTATGCTTCCACCGAACCTCTCTCAAGTTCATGACGTGTTCCATGTATCTCTCTTGAGGAAATACATACCTGATCTATCATGTGTACTAAAATAAAAGGTCGTACCACTATAACATGATATTTCTTATGAGAAAAAACAAGTATAAATTTTGTATTATAGAGATAGAGTTCTATGGAACAAGACTAATCACCTGGTACAGATTCTTTAGAGAAATCACAAATTCTAAGAAGCTACATGGGAGCTTGAGGATTTAATGAAACAAAGATATCCTCATTTGTTTGTATCAGAGTGATGAATTTCAAGGGAAAAATTAATTTTTATGGGTTTATAATGTAACACTATGATATTTTATGAAATATATATTTTTTCAAATAAATTTTATTTCTTTGATAGCTTGCATTATACACAACACCAAGTTTAAACCAACCATAATATTCTATTAAAATATTATTATTTAAAGTGAATGTTATTCCCTAGACATTATATTAGAGATTATGAATAGGAATAACTAAATTATTAAAAAATTATTTTTAAATATTGATAAAATTAATTCATCGATTATCAATTTATTATAAAAATAATTTTAAAGAAAAAGAAATATTTTTCTAAAATACTGTTTTTTTGTGCGCAATTTATTTTTATATTAATAAATTAAATTAACCACTTTTGGTGATTGATTTTAATGAATATATATATTATATATTCAATAAAAAATTATAAAATTAATTTAATATTTTTATAATCATAGGATAATAATAAACAATGTTTTATGCTTAAAATTTTATTTTTCAAAAAAGCGGTTTCCGTCACATTTTTCAGGCTTATTTTAAAATTAATTTCTATCAATTATATGAATTGAATTTTATTAAATGAATACCACATTTTTAATTAGTTTGTTCAAATTTTTTAAATAGGACCTTATATTTTTTGAACAATATGAATAATAACCGTGGTTAAATTTATCACTTTAGTAAAGGGTAAATAAGGTAAATCTAGGTGAAAAATAAGTGATATCGCTATAATTTTTTCATCCCAATTATTATTGGATGAATATAATTATTAACTTATCAAATTAGTCTTAAAATTGAGTTGGTTTATAGAAAATTTTCTATGAAAATGGATTATATATTATTTTAATCCAAGAAAGTTATAAAATTCTACTCTCTTTGTTTTAAATAGATAGTATCAAAATTGACAATAATGATATTTTATCAAAATAATATTTTATTAAATTATTTGAAAATAATAAAAATATTTAAATAATAAAAGATGAATATTATATGGCATGAAATTTTCAAATTAGTCCATTGTGGTCAAAATTTAACCTTATAATTAAAAATTACAACCCTTTAATATTGAAAATGTTGTTACCATAGTTAAAATTAAAATTGGTTAACTAAGGTTCAATAAAAAATATATGGTCTTAACTGACACAAAAACTTGTATAAATTCTATTTATTTATGGTATTAAAACCCTATACTATCTTATATTTTAATAAATTTCCATTTGGATACATTTTTCTTTGGAATGAATTTATTTTAATCTTATATTTTTGAGAAATTTCAAATGTTCCCATCAACTCAATTATAAAAGGGCACATCCTCCCTCACTTCTTTACACTACTTTGGGAATTATAGCTCAAAAAATACCTTAAAAAAATCCCTTATAAACTTTTATATACACTTTATATAGGTTATTTTATTCCAAAAATACCAAATATAGGTTCATTAGGAGGATATGTAAAGAAGTTCTTTCAAAGTGGTAATTTCCTTAACCGATCACTTACTTTTCTACTTCTTTTAAACTCTTATAAATATATTGTATTTATCATAAAATAATAATTTATGTGTAATAAATATAATTAAATTTTATGATAATTTTTGAACCATTATTATTCACCCTCTTTCCCATCAAATGTGAAGTGAAAGTATCACTCATGCATGCGAACGACTTGCTGTCTCCACGTAATAATACTATTTATTTTTCATCACCATATTTTAAGAATGAGTATTATGATGGGTTTAATGTTTATATATTATATTATTGAAATAATTATACCAATATAATTATAATATATCATATACCTTCTTACCTTCAAATCCGTTGGAAAATGATAATGTCACTCATACATACATGAAAACTACCACCTCCTTGAAGCATTGTGATTCATTTTTTATTTCATTTTACATTGATGTTAATAAGGATTGATTTAATGAATATTTATTATATATATAACATTATAATGACTCTGTAAAGGTGAATTATTTTTCACATTTCGTTCATTCCATCCGTCGAAAAGTGAAAAGAACGTTCATGTGTACGTACGACCTACCTTCTCCCTGAACAGTGTGATTCGTTTTTTATGTAAAATTTTTATGGATGAATATAAATATTTATATAATTAATATATATGATATTTATATAATGATTAAAATATTTAATATGATGTAACTATGATCAAAGTACATGAAATGGAACTACCGAATTGAAATACTCATGATAAATGAAACAATTGACACACAAAAATGACAATTTTAGGGAATTATTGATAAGAAGGGGTGGGGAAATGTTATAAAGGAATTATATAAGATCTTATTAGTATGTTTATTATTATAGTATAGAATTATAATAAATTTAAATTTATTATAAATGAGGTTAGAGTGCTTTTTAAACAAGGGGAACTCGAGGTAAGGGTTTTATATTAGAATCTCATTATTTATGGGGATTGTTCATGATGAAGTTTATAATTATAAAATACCATGTTATATATCTCAAGAATATAATTAATTTTCTTATCCTATGGTTATTTATTTATAATATATTTTTTTACTTTCATATTATGCACCTTAAGTACTCAAGAGTCTGAAAATATGTTTTAATCAAAAATCAACTTCATTTTTCTCTTCGGTCGAAAAAACTTTATCTTCTATGTCCATGTTTTATAAAAATGTTTTTAATAATGTTTTTGTTATTATAAAAGGATTTTTTAAATTCATTTTTACCCATTTTTTTTTATTTTTTTTCAAAATATTTTAAAATTTATTAGGGATATGATCTAAGGATACCATCCTTATCATTTATCTAGATGGTTTATGGTAATTATTATTAGATTTTATGAAACTAATTCCTTTTCCATGAGTTATGACATGATGAATTGATGAAATGTATATGAAATTAGTTTCTTTTCCATGGGTTATGAAATGATGAAATGTTTATAAACCCAATTTATTTCTATTTTTTATGATATTATGAATATTTTATGATATTGTGGCACACATATGTATGAATTTAATTATGCGATGGGAAGGGTATATAACTACCTTTATTGCATTGGGTTTATATTGATATAACATGTGATAAACAAGAATAGAATGGGAGTGAACCTAGTTCAGTAAAGGAATCTATCCACTATGATAGTCTTGGGAGTGAACCTTGATTGCTAAGATGGTTTGGGAAGTGAACCCATTCCACTATGATAGTCTTGGTAGTGATCCTTGAATACTAAGAAAATTATTTTTCTATGATTTTATGTATTCTATAATTCCATGTTTTATGCCAATTTTATTCTCTCATGACTCATGTTTTTTATTCCTTTATGATTCATCTATTATTAACAACCATGATTTCTTTCCATGACTCAAAATTGTGATCTATGATATATACGGTATGATTTTTAAATGTTATATTCATGTTATAACATACTTATGTTCATGTTATGCATATATGAACATAAATATCTCCCTTGTTTACCTTTAATAATCATCAATATTTATTATATTTCCATTCCCAAGGTTGTGGAGAAAAGTAATAATTATGAAATATCTAATAAGGGTTATATTTATGAAAAACTTAATTGGATATGTTGTAAATCTTTTATAAAATAGTTGTTTTGTGTCTATGTTTCCAAATAAACTAGACCTATTTGATTATAGCATGTATTATTATATTATGTAATGAATAATCATATATTAAGATGTGATATCTATGTATGAAAATCCGGGGTCGCTATACTTCAGATTATAAACATACTCAATGCCCTCATCAGATCTAATTGTAGATATCCACCCTGTCATGAATGTAAGTGGCATAATTAATTCGTGTTGAATTTAAGATGGTGCTTAGAATGAGATTTTCGTACATGTATTAGATCTATGAGGGAGACTCAGACTAGGAAGCGAAATCTAACGAGTAATCCATGGTAGGAGGAGCTGACAACCCATCACCCCATTCCGATCAAAGAGACAACGTCATCGACCATGGTGATAGAAGAAGTATAGATTTATAAAGTAGGAATGTAGGGAACTCACACAGAGGGTCCATGACAAGTCCAAGGATGCAGACCACTCTAGAAAAGAACACTATATGCACACCCCAAAGGAACTGTTAGAGACAATCCTTCTCCAAAATATTTTCTTATAAAATTTATATTTATCATGAATAATTTTTTTCTAATAGGGAATAATTAGTATGTTTATCATTCCATATGAATATATTTAATAATTTTGGTTTTAAAACTTTAAATCTATATAAATATATTTAATAATATATATGTTAAGATAATAGTTTTTATGCCTACTATAAAAAACTCTATATTATTGACTATAATCATCAATGGTGTTGTGGAAAGAATGTTATTTTAGATTGAGGGATCCCCTAAATTTTTTCATCAATGGGGGGTATTATTTAAAGGAGGATATTTTTAATGGATAATTAAAGTGGATGTAACTTGAGATATTAGTATTAAAGAAGAGGAATTCATGCCCCAAAAGATGTCATCACATCATGATGGTCTTTATTATGATTAAAGTTTGATAAATTTTGAATATATCAAGCCATAATTCATATAACTATGTCATGATTTAGTTTCAAATCTCATAGATGCTCAAGCTAGTACTTCATGACATAAAGATCACATTTTAATGATTATTAAATGATTTTCCACGTTGAAGTTGTTTCATAAAGTGAATAGGATTGTCCCATGTGGTGCATGATTACATTGTCAATACACATGGTTAGGAAATAATATAGGTGGTTGTGAAAATTTGATTATCCAATGGATTGAATGTTAGATTATGAATTGAAATAGATATTTATTATGCCATAATGTCCCTGGGAGTTGAGCAGTTCTAAGATAACTATTTTGGAAACCCGAAGAATTGCACCATGATGCACACTGCCACACCTAAATGGGAATTATCATGCTACAAAACAAATAAAGGGTAATCCAATTTCATTAATTTAAGGGGGATAATTTGATAAGTGAATTTGAAATTGAATTTGAATTTGTAATTAAAATTACATTTAAAATGGTTGTAATATTTAGTGAAATAAATAAGATAGAATAAAGAGTGTAAGAAAAGTGTAGAGATAAGTGTTTCAAAAATTTGGTAGAGTGTGATAGTGGAAGTGGAGGAAGAAGTCACCCATGAGAAAGGATAAGTGTTGAGTATATTCATCAAAACCATTTATTTATGTAATAATACTTGTAATGTGATGTTTAAAGATATTTTTTTAAAATATTTAGGTTTATTTGGTATATATAGTGATATTATGAGGTTATTCTTATTTTTTGAAGATAATATATTTATCTTTTAACAATATTGCTTACCGAAGAAGATAAAATGGAGTTGGGTTATCAAATATTGAGATCAATTGATATTTGATAACAAGATCAGTATATGAATATGAGAAATGGAGTTGTAAATAATATATAGAAAAGTTAATTATCTTATTGGAGGTTAAATATTGTTCTTATTATTATATTTAAAATCATTTTTTTTATTTTGTGAGAGAATGTTACATCATTCAAGATACATTTTATATATAACAAAAGTTAAAGGATAAAACCTACTTATTTGTATCCACAATGAGTAGTGGATATGGTTTGGTTTTATAGATATAATATAACATAGTTAGATTTTCTTGATCATTCCAAGGATATTGTTATTCATTTTTAGTGGCAAACCATGTAAATTCATAGTTCCCACTATATTTGTATTTATTGAAGTGGAAGAAAATTGACAAAAACAAACAAGTAAATCACATTAATAGGCGATGAAGGTTATTTAGTGGGGGAAACTAAAAGAAAAAGATTCATTGATTCAGTGCCTACCCTATTAGTGAATCTGTATTGATCCTAATACCCATTGGAATCTCAATATCCTCAAAAACTGGTATTAGAGTCTTGTTCTAGGTTTTATTCAATGATGATAAGTAGTTAATGATGGTTTTGGGCGTAGTGGAAGTTCCATATGAGGCTTGAACAACACAAATTTTTGTCATTATTGATGATTAATTTGAGATTCACATCGATGATAAACACTATGACCAACAAAATTGAATCAAATAATAATTATTATGAGAATACTAGAAACAGAATGCATGATCATCACTTATTATTTATAATTAATTTAAATAATTAAAAAACTAACTTGAGATGAATTGTTTATTCATTGATGAATTTGATAACATATGAACATTTTATTATCCTTGCATTGTATGAATAAAGTTCATATTCCCTCCAGTGGTGATATATACGTGCTCCATGAACCTCTAAACATAACTATAGGAATCTCAGGGTACAATCACGATAGATCATAATGCTTATGTTGTTCATCTTTGATCACTTCAAGAATCACTTTAAGATGGAATATCCTTGATCTCTCTAGAATCAAGGGTGGTGGTGGAGGAGGATTGATCTCCATTCATGATAGTGTTCTTGGATAAAGGATCTCTCTAGGGCCTTGAGATAATTCTATGAATGTTTTTGTGCACAAAAAAATGAAGAAAAACACAATACGAAAATAATATAGTTGGGTTTATATAATGCTAGGGTTAGAAAATATTAATTACATATGCACCCTTGTTATTTCTTTAATCCTTACAGAACCCCATGTTTATAATAATAATAATATTTGTTGACATGCAAAAAAATAAAAAATTAATTAAATATTATTTATTAAAATAATATTCAATATATATATAATTTCTCACCAGACCATCAAACTCGGTCCTCCATTCCTACACAATATTTATAAAAGCTTGAATAATGACTATTTATTTAATAAATAAATATTACTTCATTATTCCCTAATAAAAAAATAAAAAAATATTATATTAACTAAATAAAAAATAAATATTTATTAAATATTCCATTAACAAAATATTCTATCAAATAACCAGTGGTAAAATATATGTAATAAAGAAAACATGAATAATTATTAAACCACATGAAGGAATAATATTTATTTTACATTTTAAATAATAAATAATATTATTATTTAACTAAGGTTCTAGATACACATAGTGTGTGAACCTCTAGACCACTTTCTTAGTTGAATTAGGTGAAGTATCCCAAAGTATAATTATAAAATCTTGAAACATGGAATGACACCCACATAATAAGAATTTAATTCCATAACAACTTAAAACATCATACAAATACTTATCCTGAAATATAATCTCGTTATCATGATATCTCTAAACAAATAGGTTGTATGCTGGTGCCATCAACCTATGTGTTCGATGCCTCTTTTTTTAACTTTATTGAAATTAAAAATTCCTATAAAACACTATGGACATTGATTTATTTAGGTTGTATCATTTCCATCAATGGGCATGAGATATCAACTTCCATTAAATAATTTAAGGGTTAAATACATTCTTACATAATTAATTAATGAAATATTACATGTGACCCACCCAATGTATCATACTTCTCCATGATCATATGTCTTAAAATTTTTATTCAATACATAAAAGTATGTTTATCATGATAAATGAAGCATTTGACACCCAAAAATGGTGATTTTAAGGAATTATTAATAAGAAGGGGTAATGAAATGTTATAAAGGAATCATATATGATATTATATGTATGTTTATTATTCTAGTATATAATTATTATAATTCTAAATTTATTATAAATGAGGTTATAGTTATTTTGAAACAAAGGGAACTTGAGGCAAGGGTTTTATGTTAAAATCTCATTGTTTATGGGGATTTTTCATGACAAAGTTTTTAATTATGAAATATCATGATATATCTCTCAATAATATAATAAATTTTCTTATCCTATGTTTATTTATTGATAATAATATTTTTAGTTTCATTTTACACACCTTAAGTACTCAAGAGTCCAAAAATATGTTTTAATTAAAAATCAACTTCATTTTTCTCATTGGTCAAAAAACCTTTCTCTTCGATGTCCCTGTTTTATTAAAATGTTTACAAGAATGTTTTTATTATTCTAAAATGATTTTTAAACTCATTTTTACCCATTTTTTTGATTTTTTTCAAAATGGATTAAAATTAATATTCTTATAATTTACCAAATAACACAATTTTTGAATTTTGTTTATAAAATTTTTAAAGGAATGTTTTATTATCATTTCCCTTCACTACCGTCACTGACCCCCATGAAAAATGGAGTCACACTATGAACTTTTCAGGCCATGACGTTGACATTTTCCATTATGACCTTATGCGTGTCCACCATCTACCTATGGAATATAGTGATTTGAGATACTCCTCCACACACCATGAAACACCTTAAGTCTACATATTTCTCTTGGTTCGTTTCTCACATCGTAAGTTGAGATTCTCATCATAAATTCCCCGAGTACTTTGAGTCGAACCATTCCTCAAGCAACTCATCCAAACCCTATCACCTAACTCCTATGTCAGGATCCATTAGAAAGGTCTGCCCTTGCGTATGTCCCATCACCAACCATTTCTAGGTGCCTTATGCCTAATAGTTCTATTTACAAGACTTTAAACTGTAGTACACCCTATGTGCCAAACATAGGATGCCTCTTGCTCCAAATAAGAGATTCCTTATTCTCCAAGAATAAGATTCCAATAGTCCTCTCTACATGATGATAAACTATAGTACTCCCTATGTTCCAAACATAGGATGCCTCTTGCTCCAAACAAGATATGCCTTATGCTCTAAGAATAAGATGCCAATAGTCCTATCTACATGACTATAAATTGTAGTGCATCCTATGTTCCAAACATAGGATGCCTCTTGACCCAAACAAGAGATGCCTTATGCTCCAAGCATAATATGCCAATAGTCCTCTCTACATGACTATAAACTATAGTTCACCCTATGTGACAAACATAAGACGCCTCTTTCCCCAAATAAGAGATGCCTTATGCTCCAAGCATAAGATGCCTAATTCCATGATTACAGTGGTGCAATTTCTAGAGCATTGGAATCCGTTTTAAAATTCCATCACTCCACCTCACTCTTTACATGTACTTCATTTGGGTCTTCATCCACATCCATGTTTGAAGGGACCCCCTAACGGCCTGGTCCCATGCCGCATCAGCTCACCTACCCTCCTGGGTCAATGCGTCGTAAGACTTTGGACAGAACTTTGAGTCAGGTCCTGTGTTTCGAGCACGATCAGCAGTCAACCCTCATTTGTTTGTCCCCATTTTAGGCTAACGTGATATGGATGCTGTGTTTTGAACAAGGTCAACAGTTATCCTCCATCGGCACTCCACCCTAACCGCGTTCTGAAATTCAGGCATGCGATTCACACTTTTCATCTCCCTTTGTTCGGACGGATTCCAATGCCCCTGAAATTATCTTGCTTGTAAACTAGCTCATAGCTGTGGACCCCAATTATATGCCTCAACCCACCAGTGACTTGGGATTCCCTCATGGCCAGACATGAGGAAGACATTATGGGCAGCTTCCACGTGTAATACCCATTCACCATTGCCACTCCTTAGTGGCATACATGCATGCTAACGACTATTGCTTCTTCGCATAGCCATGATAACGTGGACCCCTAATGGGATCACCTCACGAAACCCCCTAGACACGATGTTTCTAGTCCCTTTACTTCACCAAGGTGTATAGGGTGACAGTTATGTAAGTCCTAGGGGTGCGGAGTGAACCCACTGTGTCTAAGCTGCAGGATGTTAAACTACCAAGCACCATCATCCTCGGCACATGACGTTAAAATCTGACCTCGCCCCATCAATTGCATGTGGGGTGCCCCGTATTGGACATTCTCAATGCCCACTGATCTCCACGGGGGTGAAATCATTCCTCAAATGGAATGAAATCCTCTTTATCGGAGCAGCGTTCATCTGTGGGGAAAGGGAAACCACCCTGGCGTAAGCCCCTAGCTTTCCTTGTAAGAGGCAACACCCCTACTCCTCCTCTCTTCCTGGGTGCCAAATCCCTCTCCCGCTGGGCTTTGTCACCACCCGATCCTCCCTCCTAGAGTAAGTACCAATCACCATCACACTGGGCTACTAACCACGCGTAATCCCCTATGTCCTCTTTGGGATGCCAACTAAATGTGGTCCCAGTCTACTTCCCACGGATGCACCTTTTGTGATGTGATCGTCAGGTCTTTTATGTCTCTTGTTTCTCACACCAAGCATGAATCATGTGGGATTAGAGCAAGCATCAACCATGACATCCTCACATGGAATCCTAGAGTATAATCCCCACACCATCATGAACTACGTAGACTTTGACCCTTGCCAAGGTAAGGTACGTAGGACGCCTCCCTAAGGTTCAAGACCAACACCCGATTGCTCTGACCCCCTTTATGTCGGTTCACCCAAACCCCCCAAACTACATGGACTTTAATACTTTCCAAAGAAAGGTACGTAATAAGCCTCCCTGAGGTTCAAGCCCAACACCCAGTCGTTCTGACCCATCTTCACATCGGTTAACCAACACCTCTCATGAACTACGTGGTATTTGATCCTTACCAAGGCAAGGTATGTAGGAATCATCCCTGAGGTTCAAGTCCAACACCCGGTCACTCTGACCCTCTTCACGTCGGTTTTCCCAAACCCACCTGAACTACGTGGTCTTTGATCCTTACCAAGGCGAGGTATGTAGGAAGCCTCCACAAGGTTCAATCCCACCATCTATCTGGGCCCCAGTTCCTCCTTCACATCAGTTCTCCCCCATCCTACATGACGTTAAACTGTGGACCTCAATCAGCTGTAAGCCATTGTTCCCCCAGCCAGCGATAAGCCGTTTCACCCTTCTGAACTACATGGACTTTGATCCTTGCCAAGGCAAGGTACGTAGGAAGCCCCCCTGAGGTTCAATCCCAACACCAAGCCGTTCCGACCCCTCTTCACATTGTTTCAACAACACCACTCATAAACTACATGGTCTTTGATCCTTTCCAAGGAAAGGTATATAGGAAGCCTGCATGAGGTTCATGCCCAACACCTAGTCGCTCTGACCCCCTTCACGTTGGTTCACCCAAACCCACCCGAACTACATGGTATTTGATCCTTTCCAAGGCGAGGTATGTAGGAAGCCTCCACAAGGTTCAATCCCACCATCTATCTGGGCCCCAGGTTCTCTTTCACATTAGTTCGCCCCCATCCTGCATGATGTGAAACTGTGGACCTCACTCAGCGGTAAGCCATTGTCCCCCCAGTCAGTGGTAAGTCATTGAACCCTCCTGAACTACGTGGACTTTGATCCTTTCTAAGGAAAGGTACGTAGGAAGTCTCCCTGAGGTTCAATCCCACCACTCATTGGTCCCGACCATCTTCACATTGGTTTCCCACACCCTCCTGAACTACGGGGTCTTTGATCCTTGCCAAGGCAAGGTACGTAGGAAGCCTCCCTAAGGTTCAATCCCAACACCCGGTCACTCCAACCCCCTTCATGTTAGTTTTCCCACTCTTTTTGAACTACATGGTCTTTGATCCCAGCCAAGTCAAGGTATGTAGGGAGCCTCCCTGAGGTTCAAGCCTAAAAACCAATAATCTCGACCGTCTTCACGTCAGTTCTCACTCCTTCTGAACTACATGGACTTTGATCCTTACCAAGGTAAGGCACATAGGAAGCATCTCTGAGGTTCAAGCCCAACACCCAGTCGCTCTGACCCCCTTCACGTTGGTTTGCCCAAACCATCATGAACTACGTGGACTTTTATCCTTGCCCATGCAAGGTATGTAGGAAGACTCCCTGATGTTAAAGCCCAAAAACCATTGGTTTCGGGCCCCCTTCACGTTGGACCAACTTCATCCTGCATGATGTTAAATTTCATCCCCCATCTAGCGGTAAGCTGTTGTGACCCCATCCAGCGGTAAGCCATTGTGACCCCACACAGTGGTAAGCTGTTGTTAACCCCATTCAGCAGTAAGCCATTATCAACCTTATTCAGCGGTAAGCCGTTGGAGTCCCCAATCGACGGTAATCCATCGTCAGATGAACTACACGGACTTTGATTTCTTTCCAACGGGATACATAGGAAGCCTCCACTATGTTCAAGCCCAGCACCCATGTCTCATCCTGATCTATACCTCGATCCCATGTGTTCTGGGAAGATCATGCCCCAACCTGGAGGTTATACTTCCTCCGGGTCCCATCCATGTATCCATTCTCACGGACCTCCTCCTCAGGTGTCCCATTATCCCACTGAACTACACAAACTTTGATTCCCTACCACGAGGATATGTAGGAAGTCTATTCGAGGCTCAAGACCAACACTACTATCACCTTCACGACGGTCCCATCTCATTCCCCCTCTAATCCATTCAACTCTCCATCATCCATCCTGATTCTCACCCGGGCCACCACATCCCAGTGGGATCATGTCATCCACCTCCTCACTGCTCCTTGAAGCACTTGGGCTGCTATCCATGTGTAAGCCCCAATATGTATTTAGGTTTTTTACTCTGTGTACACCCTGTTTCATCACCCCTTTGAACTATGTGGGTTTTGATCCTTTTCGTCTACACAGGGTATGTAGGAAACCTCCACAAGGTTCAATACCATCCAAAGGTAAAACCTCGGTGTTCCACCACTTTGGGGTGCACTCTCTCTGATCCATCCATAGTGGTGTCCAGATCAGACTTTAAAGTGTGACATCTTCCCTTTATGGGAAACAACATTCTAGGTCTTCTATTTTTTAGTGTTCTGACCCATCTACCTGGTAAACACTCCTAGAGCTCCCTCCTAGGGATGTACCAACCTGATCCGTCTCTATGAGATGTTCTAATCACACTCATTCTGTCTCCACAAGACGATAAACCCATGGCATACCTCTTGTTAAACATGGGAAGCTGAGGAAAACCTCAGAGACATGCCTCCGACATAAGATACCCCACGACTGACGTGGGATGTCTCGGGTTCTACCCCCTTGAGATGCCATCCTATAAGGAAAAATATAGGTTTCCCAATGTCCATACATCTAGATATGCCCCGACATGCCTGATGTTACCGTCTACTCTGACCGAAGGTTGCTACCATGTCAAGACCCCATGGAATGTCCAGAAATAATTAGTGTAATTAACTAGCATCCACAAAGATATGGAACTGGTAATGAGATTCACGAACCACGACTTAATCTTTAAGGGAGACCTGGACTAGGTGATGAGTTCCAAGGAGGAATCCACAGATGGAAGAACCGACATCCCATCATCCCATTTTGATCAAGGAGAAAATTTCCCTAAATAAGGAACAGATGTCGCCCACCTTTGGAAAGTGAGAATGCGGGGAAACAGCTGTGCATCCTCCATAGACGGATGCACGCGCCCTGATGAAAGCGTCAGAAAAAACTGTAAATTACAGACATACTCAATGCCATCATCATCTCTAATTATATATAGCCACCCTATCATGACAATAAGTGACATAATTAATTAGTGTCCACTTTAAGATGGTTCCAGGAATGAGCTTTTCGTACATGTATTAGATTCATGAGGGAGACTCAGACTAGGAAGAGAACTCTGAGGAGGAATCTATGGAAGGAGGAGCTGACAACCCATTATCCTATTCCGATCAAGGAGACAACATCATTGACCATGGTGGTAGAGGTAGTCTAGATTTAGAAAGTAGGAATGTAGGGAACTCACATGGGGGGTCCATGACTAGTCAAAGGATGCAAACCACTCTAGAAAATAACACTAGATGCGTGCACCAAAGTAAGTTTTAGAGAAAATAATTCACCAAAATGCTTTCTTATAAAATTTATATTTATCATGGATAATTTTTTCCTAATAGGGAATAATTAGTATGTTTTTCATTCCATAAACATATATGTAATCATTTTGGTTTTAAAAATTTGAATATATAGAAACCAGTTTAAGAATATATATGTTAAGATAATATTTTGTATTCCTATTGTAAGAATCTCTCTATTCATGACTGGAATCATCAGTGGTACTGTGAAAAGATGAAATTTTATATCAAGGTAGCCCCAAAAGGTGTTCATCAATGGAGTATATAATTGGAAAGATGATATTGTTAATGAATAATTGAAGTGGATGTAACTTGAGATGTTTGTGTTAAAGAAGATGAATTCATGCCACAAAAAGATCTCATCACATCATAATGGTCTTTCTTAAGATTAAAGTTTGATAATGTTAGGACATATCAAACCATAATGCATATTACCATGTCATGATTTGGATTTAAATTGCATAGATTCTCAATATGGTACTTCCTAACATAAATATCACATTACAATGATTATGCCATGATTTTACATGTTCGAGTTATTCCATAAAGTGAATAGGTTTGTCCCATGAGGTGCATGATTACACTGTCAATACACATGGTTTGGCCATAATATTGGTAGATGTGAAAATTTGATTACCTTATGGATTGAAGGTTTAGAGTATGAATTGAAATAGATATTTATTATTTCATAATGTCCCTATGAGTTGAGTAGTTGAAAAATAACTATTTTTGAAACCCGAGGAATTGCACTTGATGCACACTACCACACCTCAATAGGAATGATCATGCTATAAAACACATCTGGGGTAATTAAAAGGTCTATATTTATCCAATTCCTTTAATTTAATGGGAATAAATTGATAAGGGAATCTGAATTTGAAATTGTAATTGTAATTAAAATTCCATTGAAAGTGACTGTAATTTTTTTGAAAGAAATAATAGAGAATAAAGAGTGTGAGAAAAGTATAGAGAGAAGTGTTTAAAAAAATTGGTAGTGTGTGATTGTATAAGTAGAGGAAGAAGTCACCCAATAGAAAGGATAAGTATAGAGCATGTTTATAAAAACCATTTATTTAATTAAGAATACTTATATGTGAAATTTAAAGGATTTTTTTAAAAATATTAAGGTTACTTTGGTATATATAGTGATATTATGAGGTTATTCTTATTTTTTGAAGATAAGATATTTCTGTTTTAAAAAGACTGATTACTGATGAATATAAAAATAAGTTGGGTTATTAAATATTGCGATCAATTGCTATTTTATAACAAGATCAGTGTGTGAATTTGAGAAATAGAGTTGGCACTCATATATAGAAAAGTGAATTATAAGATTGTAGGTTAAATATTGTTCTTATAATTACTTTTAAGATCATTTGTTTGATTGTGTGAGAGAATGTTACATCAGTTGAGATAAAATTTATATATAATAAAGTTCAAGGATAAACCCTACTCATTTTTATCCACAATGAGTAGCAGATATAGTCTAGTTTTCAGGATATAATATAATATAGTTAGTTTTTTTGGGTCATTCCAAGGATTTTGTTATTCATTTTGAGTGGAAAACCATATAAATTCATAGTTCCCACTATGTTTCTATTTCTTGAAGTGGTTGGATAGTGACAAAAACAAATAAGTAAATAAAATTAATAGGTGATGGAGGTTATTTAGTGGAGGAACCTAAAAGAAAAAGATTCATTGATTCACTACCTCCCATATTAGTGAATCTGTATTGATCCTAATACCCATTGGCATCTCAATATCCTAAAAAATGGTATCAGAGTCTTGCTAGACATTTCTTTCAAAGATGATAATTTATTTATTATGGTTTTAGTCATAGTGGAAGTTCCATATAAGGCACGAACAACTCACATTTTTTTTTATTATTGATGATTAATCTAAGATGTAAATCTATGATAAAGTCCAGGACCAACAAAATTAAATCAAATATTAATTGGTATGAGAATACTGAAACCAGAATGCATGATCATCACATATTATTTATAATTAATTTAAATAATTAAAAAAATTAACTTGTGATGAATTATTTCTTCATTGATGAATTTTACAACATGTAAACATTGTATTATCCTTGAATCATAGGAATAAAGTGTATATTCCCTCCAGTGGTGATCTACACATGCTCTATGAATCTCTAAACATTATTGTAGGAATATCCATGTGCAAGCATAGTAGATCATTCATACAAATTAGATTTTTATTCAAAAAGATAGTACATAAAGGAACTAAAGCTAAGGGGTTCAGAAATAATGCAAGCCGAGGGAATCCCCTATAACTAAAATCCCGCCCTAGGTTTTAGGATGTTATTAGTGAGAAGAGTAGTCCTAATAGAGCTATGGTCCTCCAAAGAGGCCAAATAATCCATGAACCTATTCCCCTCACACCAAGTATGAGTAACCCTAATGTGGTCTCCCAAAAGAGCTATGCATTTTCGAACTATGTATTCAATTAACCAGGGAGAAGAACCTATACTGAGTAGGGAATCATGGAGGATCATAGAGTTGGTCTCCACCTATCTAATTTCAAGGTTCTTCTACATGTAGAGGGTGATCCTAGTAAGCATCATGCTAACCTTGACCTGAATAGAGGTTCCATCACCATAGAATGAAGAGTAGGCCAGAACTACATTACCCCCTGGACCTTGAACGACTCCCCTACACTCATGGAACCCATTTTACATGACCCGCATAATTCAATTTCAGGCCTATTATGGGAGGATTCCAGTAAACCCATCTCCCCTGCAGATGGTCCAGAGAGGGAGATGAGTTTAAGACCCTGGCCTGAAGAAACCTTAATGAAGGATCCATCCACCAGTTCGAGTTGAGAGACACCAAATCCACCAACAGAAAGTAGATCCTCATGATGATGTCCCGCACTGAAGGAATATAGCCCTATAATCTTGCTATATTCTTGGCTTGACACAGACTCCATAAACCAACATTGAATATCACTATCCATGCCAACTATTCCATACCTAAATTCGTTGTTTCTTGAAACCATATGACTAGAAAAGGAGTATCCCTGAGATTCTATGAGGCAAAGGATATAATGACACGAAATCTAGACCACACTCTCTAAGCCCATTCCCCTTCTAAGAAAAGATACTAAGATCTCTCCTCCAGCCCTGTTCTACAACAATGGAACCTTAAAGAAAAACTGATCCCCACCTTCTTGATATTCTCATCCATTGCTAAGGCCTGATTCATGATGCGCCAAGACAGAAAATTGTACTTCGTTGGATTTTTGTTACACCATAGCACTCCTTTTCTGATTTCCTGAAGGTTATATGAAGATACTAACATGAAAAAATCCCTAGAGGAGAATACACCCAAGGAAGGAGTAAACACGCATTTGTCTGGCTCCGAGTTGAACACTATGGAATTGAGGAGGCCCTATTTAAACACAGTAGATCGTAACGCTTTTGTTGTTCATCTTTGATCAATTTGAGAATCACTTTAAGAATTAATCACCTTGATCTCTATAGAATCAAAGGCGGTGGTGGAGGAGGATTACTCTCCATTCTTAACAGTGTTATAGGATAAGGGATCTCTCTAGGTCCTTGAGATAATTCTATGAATGTTTTTGTTCACAACCAAAACAAATGAAAAAAAAACACAATAAGAAAATAATGTAGTTGGGTTTATATAATTATAGGGTTAAAAAATAATAATTGTATATATGCCCTTATTATTTCCTTAATCTTTATAGAACCCCGTTTTTATAATAATAATAATAATAATAATAATAATAATAATAATATATATTGACATCCAAAATACTCACAAATTAATTTAATATTATTTATTAAAATAATATTAAATATATATATAATTTATCACTCAACCATTAAACTTAGTCCTCTATTCCTCCACAATATTTGTCGATGCTTGAATAATGACTATTTATTTGATAAAGAAATATTACTACATTATTCACCAATAAAAAATTAAAAAAATTATATTCAATAAATAGAAAATAAATATTTATTAAATATTCCATTCACAAAATATTCTATCAAATAACCAGTGGTAGAGTATATGTGATAAATAAAACATGAATAATTATTAAACCACATGAAGGAATAATATTTATTCAACATTTTAAATAATAAATAATATTATTATTTAACTAAGGTTCTCGACACACATAGTGTGTGCCCCTCTAAACCTTCTTCATAGTGGAATTAGGTGATGTCACCCAAAGTACAAGGATAAAATATAGAAAAATTCAAAGATACCCACATAGAAAGAATTTAATTCCATAAAAACATAAAACCTCCTACAAATACTTATCGTGTAATATAATCCCTTTATCATGATATCTCTAAAAAAACAGGTTGCATGCTGGCATCATCAACCTATGTGCTTGATGTTTATTTTTTTTAACTTTATTGAAATTAAGAATGCCTATAGAACACCATGGATATGGATTTATTTAGGTTGTATCATTTCCATAAAAGGGAATGAGATATCAAATTCTATTAAATAATATAAGGGTTAAGTCCTTTCTCACATAATTCATTAATTAAATATTACACGTGATGCACCCAATGTATCATACTTTACCATGAACATATGTCTTATTGATTTTATTCAATACATAAAGTATTTGTCTCATAATATCGATTAATAAAAAATTTAATTTCTAAGGATCAATACACACATTCAAATATATGAACATACAATGATACATATAAATATATCTTTCCTACTGGTGGGTCTCATTCTTATAATATCCTATACTATAAATTACCAAGGGAGTACACCATGAGAAGGTTCCTTAATGTCATTGCTATATCATTTTTTCACCTAAAATGATTTCATCCGGCTATAAAAAATATATTTAAGAATACTATCATGGAATTTATAGGTTATCTTCATAGAGACGAATTGTTATAACTTTCCTACTGGTGGGTCTCTATTGTTAATTTTATCCCTAAGTATCTGAGAAGAACTAAGGATCTGATCCTAGTGTATGGAGGAGATAAGGATCTATTCATCATGGGTTATAATGATGCTAGTTTTCAAATGATTCAAAATGATATGAATTCTTAGTAAGTAGATATTCCATGAAATAATACATGATTCTATTTAAATCCTTTTCCAATTTCCTTTGTTTATAGGTAATTACTTGACCTTTTATTTCTTGTTTTCTCCTGAATACCCATTTTCACCCAACATTCTTTACATTAGATGGAAAATCAACCAGAACCAAAACTTGTTTATGATGCATGAATACATTTTATAATTTATTTCTTATTTTCATATTACATATTTTGAGATCTTTATGAACTCTTTATTGGAGAAAGGTTCATTATTTTCAATAAATAACGATTCACCATATTTAGTGACTTGAAAACCATATATCTCTGGTTCTCTTAACTATTTGGTGCTCAAATGTAGTACTTGTATTTTAAGAACAAAATATTCCATAGGGACCTATGGAATCTATTCCTATACCAACTATTGTGTATCATGGGTATCAACTTTAGTTAAGTCAATATTTCTCCCACTATCATCCTTGAGGACATGCTCCCTCTCAAGAAAGATGTCTTGTCTAGTGATAATAACTTTCTTGTTTGAGGGTTTTTATAGGAATTGTCACCTTTTTCCCTTAGGATATATTATAAAGATACACTTTATATAGTATGGTGAAAGTTTTTTCCTGAGATAGACTTAAAAATTCCTTACAACCCCCTAAAAATTTATGTGACAAAACATATTTTTTTCCACTCCACAACTTAAATGGAATTATGCTTTACTCTTTAGGTGGAACTCGATTTAGTGTGTATGGTACAGTTTGTAATGAATATCCCTAAAAGGATAATGGAAGATCGAAATGGTTCATCATCATCCTTACCATGTCTAGTAAGGTATAGTTACACCTTTCACTAACACTATTAATTAGGGTTTGTAGGGTAAAGTGATTTGAGAAAGAATCCCAAAATCTTGTAAAAAATTGAAAAACTCTTGGTTAAGATATTAACCAACTCAATCAGATTGAAACTTATTTATATTCTTTACAATTTAACTCTCTAATTAATTCTTGAATTATTTTAATTTACCAATGTACTTGAACTTATACCTCATCAAGTAGACATATTCACATCTAGTCAAGTCATCAATAAAATTTATGAAGTAATAATACCCACATCTATATTCTATTGAAAATAGTCCACACACATCAATGTGTACCAATCATAGAATCTCTATGGACCTTTCACCCTGTGAACTGAATGGTGGTTTGGTCATTTTTCTATGTAAACAAGTATGGAATATTTCATGTGGTTTTAGCTAAAAAGAATCTAAAAAAACATCTTTATATTTCTTTGTGAAATTATTCTTGTTTACATGACCAAGATGGTGATTCCACAATTGGGTGTTATATGAGTCATGAAAACATGATTCATTATCAATTTACAAGACTAACCTTTCTTAATTTCATAAATTAAAACATTATTTAAATGTGTCATATCATAAAATATGCTTTCTTTTTAAAATAAGAAACTTTTATTTCCAAAATATAAAACAAAACCATCTGTATCAAGGTAGGATATAGAAATTATATTTTTGGTAATAGTTATTACATAATAAAAATCTCATAAAAACAATATCATTATTTTTGGAGACAAATGGAAGTAGACTCCAATTGATAGAGCATGTAGCCTCTCATATTTTAAGCTCTGAAATACACCTCTCATGTATAAATATTTCAAAATATACTTGGTTCCTACATTTTGATACATATATGAGGACCAAAATTTGTATATGATACCTAATGTGTATATATTGAAATATTACCCTCGATAATGAACACAACTTTATCTTTCCCTTTTTCTGGGTGTAGTTCCTCTTCTAATGGGCTTACTTTCCACATGAAAAACATACCACTTCCTTTTCCTTTCCTTGTCTCTCGATCTTACTCTTTTTATAAGGAACATTCTTGGGATATTTAGACTTGTTATGAGTCTTGGGCCCCTTTTCTTTATTCTTTATTTTCTTATTCACCACAAGGAACATGGGTTTATCATTCCCAATGTACTTATCCACTTAGAAAATGATATTAATAAGCTCCAAAGACTCTTCTCATTATTTCTCATGTTATAATTAACAATAAATATGGAGAAAGAATTGGGTAGTGAGGGAAGTATGAGATCCATGTACAAATAATTTAGTAATTTAATCCCCAAGATGCATAAGCATTCAATGTATCCAAAAATCTTGACTAGATGAGGTCTATATGGGACCGACTCTCCAATATTACATTTATAAAAAGCATTGGAGATCTTGTATCTCTCTTATCTTTCCTTGTCTTTATAGAGATCCTGAAGTTGATAAATCATGCTATACACATACATATACTCATTTTTCTTTAGAATATCTTTGGACATGGATGATTGTATGATACATTGAATATATATGGCATTTTTAAAATGTTTCTCATATAGAGACAACTCATTCCCACTAGCCGTTTGGCCAAGTACTTCAAGAATAAGTTCTTCCAACACATATAATTTACTTCAAGGGAACATGATAACGTGTAAGTTCCTTTTGAATTCTTGGAAGTTAGTTCTAGTGAGAAGGATATCCTTCTCATGTATGGATCATAGTGATAGTTTTGAAGTCATATTTATTTCTTTTTTATACAAATAAGAAGAGAATAATTTTAGTACTTTACTTAAAAAAATTAGTTAATAAATATTATGTTATATTTATTAATATCACACTTTTTATAGAAATCATATTGCCTTTACCATTGGATTTGGAATATACTATTTCTTATTCATTCTTATGGAAAGGACCCATAATCCCCTTCTCATAACAAAGACTTGGGCCAGAAAAGTTATTTTAAGGGTTTTATGTAGGAAAAAAATTACAAACTGCATTAACTCATAATTCCTTGATCTATTGAGTGGACTCTCACATACCAAAATCTTTAAAATTAATTTCCTCAACCTTTTCCTCTTAGTTAAACAAGTTACTTCTTGGGAAGTCAACCTTTAATGTTAACTAAGTTAAGTCGAACCAAAAATTCAAGTTAGAATTCCTAGATAAGTGAAATCACTATGACTTGGATCAGTCAAGCACTTTGAACTATGGTTTGATTTTAACTTAAGTAGTGGAAGGCTATACCGAATTTGTATATATAATTAAGGGTTTTTTATCTTTATATATAAATTTCCCAATTTATATTTATTACATTATTGTTAATATTAAGTGGGTTTTCTTAAGTTATTAACCATATCTTAGATAAATTTTATGCATAATACATTTTATTTTTTTCGATCTTGAATTCTCATTAATTAATCAATTTATCTCATTGAGGAAAGTAATTCATAATGAAATTAATCATGAAACCAGATAGAAATAAAATAATAAAGTGTTATGATCATGATATTTTACGAATGTTTATTTTATCAGTGGATGATAAAATAACCATCGACCTAGGGGAAAAAACTTGAACCATAAAATGGTTTGGGTTGTAGCTTTCCACCTATCCACCAACACACCTCCTAGATTGGTTTTTCCTTGGATCCAAACTTGAAACACATCCAATCTCTTGGGATATCCATTAATTATTTAGTCTTCTACACACACATGTAGGTGAGGGTAACTAAAGTATTAGTTAAGGGGTTTATATAAAAGGAATATATGGGAAATTAGGCCCTTACATAATGAGAGGAGGGACAACATACATGTAATAAATTTAATTTAAAAAAAATTATATGGAAAACAATTAAATACACAGGACTAGTCTATGATCATGATCATACATATACATTCAATTATTTCTCATTTAATAAAATTGAAATTCAATTCTAATCGTTCTTATTTAATATAAATCACATTCGAATTAATTAATTATCTCCTTCAATTAATAAATTCTATTAACTTAATTATCATCAGAATTTTCTTGGTAATCTCATACATCATAATTTTAAATAAATTAAATAAATTTATTTAAAAGTAATTATGTACAAAACATGTACCATGGAGGAAAAATAGTGGGTACCCATCCAAACTACCCATCATATATTGTTTACTTATACAACATGTGGAATACAAGACTTATCAAGTAATTTCATGGAATAAACATAGTTAAATAAATGAAACATTGAATACATGGTATTTATGTAGCATCATATGTTTAAATGCACATAGATTAATAACTATATTACGACTTATACTTTATTTGAAATTCTAAACATTTCACAGAAATTAATTATACATCTAATATATATAAAACCCATCACATGGCATGTAAATAGTTAAATTAATAAAACATGGAACGTATGATGAGAACATTTAAATAGTATAAATAATTAATTCTTTTTTAATTATGTTTAATTTGGTAATATACACAGTGTGTACTATCTAGCTACACATCCTATATATTTCCTACCATCTATTTGTGGAACAAACTTATGGACTCAGTGTGTAATCGTTCTACAAATAATAATGGAGTACACTATGTGTATATAGGATATTTGAAATGTGGTATCCATTTTACATGTCCACCATTCATCTAAGCTATGTAAGAAAATACACAGACCGTATTTGACTAAAGTACTACACTTTGTGTACGGATGTTACACGCCGTGTAGTCTAGATGACTGTGTTCCAGCCTTGCCTGATCAACATGTGGTGTATTTAAATACACATCACATGTAATAAATTCACATGACTTTAATTAATTCTAAATTAATTCATGGTGCATTAATATGGTTACACTACATGTACCAATAGGCTACACAACGTTTACTCTTGTGCAATCGGTCCAGAATCCTATGCACCTTTAGATGAGTTCTCAAAATGTTTTTTGTTTATAAAATTAATTAATTTTGATTATTTTTTAAAAAAAAAGAGGAATATGAGAATATCTCATGATTTGTATTAAAGAAATATTAAATTGGAATTTAAAACTAATGATAAGTGCATAAATAAATAAGCGATCTTTAAATAATTATGAATAATTATGTGACCCCTCTGATACCACGTGAAGGTTCCGTGCATAATGAAACCACCAGATGAGTTATTCCCAACTTACTTTTTTCATAATCTATGATTAATCTGAGATATGCATTAATGATAAATTCCTCAACCAATTTAATTGAATCAAATATTAATTAACATGATAATATTGAAACCAGAAAACAAGATCATCACATATTATTTATAATTAATTTAAATAATTAAAGAATTTTCTTATGATGAATTCATTCTTTTTTGAAGAATTTAAAAACATATCTACATTGTAACATTGTTTAATTATAGTAATCAAGTGTATATTCTCTCTATTAGTTATCCGCACATGCTCTGTGAACCTCTAAACATCATCGTAGTAATCTTCAGGTGCTAACACGATAGATCCTAACACTTGTACTATCCATCTTTGAACACCTTGAGAATTACTTTAAGAAGTATGGTCCTTGATATATATATAATCATGAGTAGTGGTGGAGGAAGATAACTCTCTATTATTTAGATAATTCTATAAGAATTGATCTCTCTTGGACCTTGAGAGAATTATCTGAATGTTGTTGTGCAAAACCAACACAAATGAAAGAAGACAATAAAAATAATATAATTGGGTTTATATACTTCTAGGGTTACAAAATAACAATTTTTTATGTGCCATTATCATTTTATTAATCCCTATAGAACTCCATGTCTATAGTAATAATAATAATAATAATAATATTATTATTATTATTTCCTTACATGCTCAAAACTAGTGAATTAATTAAACATTATTTTTTCAAATTATATATATATATATATATATATATATATTCATTAGACCATTAAACTTTGTCCATCATTCATCCACAATATTGATCAAAACTTGAATAATTAATATTTATTTAATAAATAAATATCACTTCATTATTCATCATTAAATAAATAAAAATTATATTCACTAAATAGTAAATAAATAACCATTAAATATTATGCTCAAGAAATATTCTCTCTAATAACCAATAATGGAATATATGTAATTAATAAAACATGAATAATTATTAAATCATATCTAGGAATAATATTTATCGAACATGTTAAATAATAAATAGTTATATTAGTTAAATAATGATCTGGATACACTTAATGTGCGACTCTATAGGCCTCTTTCTTAGTGGAATTAGGCGAAGAAACCCAAATTCCAAGATTATCATATATTAACATTATAAGGCACCCATAAAGAAAGAATTTAATGTAATAATGATATAAAACCACATACTAATGCTTAGTATGTAATATAATCCCTTTATTATGATATCCCTAATCAAGAATGTTACATGCTGGTGCTATCAACCTATGTACTCGATGTATCTTTTTTTTTTAACTTCTCAAAAATTGAACTTGCCTAAAAAATAACATGGATATGAATTTATTTAGGCTATAAAATTTTAATGGAGGGGCCTAATATATCAACTTTTATTAAATAATATAAGGGATAAATCCTTTATCACATTATTTATTAATGAAATATTAAACGTGATTCACCCAACGTATCATACTTCATCGAGAACATATATCTTTGTGGTTTTGATAAATACACAAAATTTAATGACTCATAATATCCATTAATAATAATATTAAATTTTAAATATCAATACATAGGTCCATAGATATGAACATACAATGAAACATATAAATATGGATTTACTAATGGAAGGTCTTGTTCTTATATTCTCCTACATTAGAAATTACTAAGGGAATACACTATGAGAATGTTCCTCAAAGTCCTATTAGTCTCTACCTATAATATCCTATATAATTTATGTCCCTAAAATGGTTTCATCTAGCTATATAACATATATTTAAGAATACTGTCATGGCACTTCTGGGTTCTCATCATAGAGGGGAAATCCTATGACTTTTTAGTGCGATAGTCACTCTTAGGACATTATTGCAAACATTGTCATATAGAAGAACAATAATTATGTGATAAGTAGTTTATAAATATTAAAAACTAAGAATATAGGTAATCATAATTTATATATAAGTTTGTTCAAAGACACCAAATATAACAATTTAAAGTTTTTAGTTGAAGTATAAACTCTATTTCTGAATGTATATTGGTTTTGAATTTTATAAACATAGTAGATCATATTAATTTATTGAATATAAATGGATTTATAATGTATTATGTTAAGAATTATTTAATATGAAATTATTTTATGATTACATACCTATTTTCCATTGTTTTATATCTTCTTAAAGTGGAAATAAGTAGGTATATTACCTATACTAAAAATGCTATGATGACAATGTGTAGGGACCCAACATTAAAGATTATATAATATAGTGTTTTGAACTAGAATTCACATTTGAGGATATTTTCAATTTATAGTTTTATAGAATTATGAAAGCTCTTTCAAAGTAAACCCATAAATTACAAGTGGTCACTTGTACTCAGTATCCATTTTTTTCACCAAAGGAAACTCTTTTAAAAATAAAACATGCTTTCTTTTCATGACACATATTCAATAATTTCAACATGAAATATTATTTTTCCTAGCCAATCTTAAGACCTATATTTTTTTAAAATTTGGGATGATCACAAAAATATCATTAAGATACATAAAAGAAATGAAACTATTAGTCCAGTGAAAAAATTGAAAACCCTTTAAAAATATTCTTAAAACTCATCAGCAAGAATAGAAAAATAATGCATGTGCCTTGGGACATAATTACCATATCAATATTACATACACCCTTAAAAATGGAATAACAATATGGTCAACTTCTATATTCAGAGTATCCAATAAATTAGAGATCTATAATGGGAATCACCCTTAATATAATCTATATCTGGCTCACCCATTTTTCATGATCTATATTGGGGATCAACCCTTTGTTTAAAAATAAACTTTTATTTTTTAAAAAAAATTTCAATTATAAAATACCCAAAAATTAAAATACATATTTTCATTTAAGATAACATGTAATCTTTCAAAGGAAGCTAAAAAATAAATAATATTCACCATGGTGTAAAAGTTATTGTCACTGTGTACAATACGAATAGAACATTCATTTTTTTGTTTGTCGAAATGTTCCATATAAAACACATTGTAAGATACCATACTTCATGTGAGGTACATCCTTGTTTAAATTTTGGTTTAAATACCTTAATTTTGATTAATTAAGTGTTTATTGGGTGTATGAGGAGGCTCATGGGTGCTGCAGGGTTTTAGGAAATAAAAGAAGGGGGAAAATGACCATCTAGTGAATTTTACATGGTGGGAACACAGTTAGAAGTAACCTTGTGCCCAAACGGTGCATGCCTTGAGGAAGGGGGCACAGTTTGGATGAAACTATGCAAGGGGTAATGTCAAACCATGTTTTCTTTTATAGAGCCACTATGCACGTTTGGGACATAGTTTTTCAAATTGTGCGAGATCCCTAGGTAACTGTGCGACTTGGACCCCTCTTGGATATAGGTTGGTGCATAGTTTGGAAAACCATGCGGCCAAACTATTCACACCATTAAAAAGTGTGAATTTACATTTTCCCCCTCTATATTTTATGTGTTTCACCTGATTTATCTCATAATTTCTTCTCCATAAACCCTAAGGATGAATCAAAATTCCCAAGGCTTCCCAAGGATTGATCTCCTTCATTTATAGGCCATTTTTAAGTGTTGTTGGGTACAGATCTAGGCTCTGGGTGAGTTTAACACTTCACATTGCTATATTTGCTAGATTGGGTCTTGTAGTTTTGTTCATCTTCACCTGAATTCATAAAAATCTCCTTTTACAGTAGCCCTTAGGTTGGGGATTCAAAGGATTTTTGAATTCGATTCAAAGTTAGAGGTTAAGTGTGTGTTCATCTTTGAAATCGAGGTAGGTGGTCTACAATTTATATCTCATCGTGTTTAAGTTGATTTTTACATGTGTAGTTGTGTTATTTATTCTCTCATGTTGTGAAATTGATGTCATTAGTGATATTTGGTAAAATGGTTGGCTAAATGATGAATTAAACCTCTCACGATCCCTGTGGGATTCATTGAGATTGATTAGATCAGTTTAGGGCCACCCATGGGGTGTGCCAGTATTCTTGAACATGTAAAATTTTAATGTTAATAATTTCATTGATTTATGTTAAGATAGATCTCATGATAGATATTTTGATATGTTCATTGAGATATAAATAGGCACTAATGGTAGTTGTGTCTAGTCATTGGTGATGAAATAAGGGATTGTTTAGTATAATGTGAAATGGATAAATGAAATACAGTGAATGTGACAAATGGATTTTGAGTTTGTTATTGAAATTTGTAAATGGGTTAAACCATGTGATTTGATGTATATGTTAAATGGGATAATGCATTGGAATTATTTAATATTATTAATAGGTTATGGAATGAGAAAGGGAAATGGGTTGAATGGGCTATGCAATGTAAATAGTAAATGTGCTAATGGGTTAAGGCTTGATGTTTATTTATATATTGCATAATTATGAAATGTGAATGTTATGTGTATTGATTGTGTGTGGTTTGTAATATGTATATGTGGTAAATGGATAAATAAGCATACACACGAGGCTTGGTATTTGTGGGGTATTGGACTTGAGGATCTATACCCATGGGTCGGGTTAGAATAAGTCTCTAAACCCCACCCCTATAATCTATGGGTAAGGGATGGGTAATGAGACTCTATTCCCCTAATAGTTGAATTTTATGAGACTAACTAGACCAAGGATCCAAGGTAAGTGTGATGTAATTATTTATGAAATGTTTATCCCTATTGAGATATGGAAATTGATTTATTCCCTTATTTATAGTAATTGACTAGCATAGGCTATAGTTTAAATGACGTATATTCCATTCCCATGGAGATAATGATGAATATGGCTAAGTGAATATGGTTAACAAATTACACTCAATTATTCTTTTTTTTACTTCTCTTTTTATTTGGTACTTGCATAAACTATCTATTTAGACTAGATATTTTGTAGACACCATTGGCGGTGACCTACTGATTTGTACTCACACCCTACTCAGGCCGCTATTGGTTGCTCGAGCAGACTTCATGGTTTTAGGCTAGGATAAGGAAAATGGACTTATGCTAGAGTGTTGATTGGGCATGGGATGTGTATGGATGAGGGGACTAGATTTGGTGTTAGAAACCATTTTGGGAATTTTTTAGTTTGACTATGTTTGTGGTTTCCTTACACTTAGTATTGCATGACATGACATAACATATTTATTATTTGGTTGTGGTCTTGTACACAGTTTTGGGAAAGTTTTATTAATGCATGGTTGGTGTTCATTTCTTGTTGCTTATTTTTCCTCTGTTTCATATTCTATCTTTTGTGGGTTACTATGATAAAGAGGGTATAGTTTCCCCACATGACTTAGTAGACCCTTACTGCTCATCAGAAACCTTTGGTGTATAGGGAGGTGCACTTAAGGTCATATGGAGACCTAGCTCGAAGCATCGGTTTAGTGGATTCTATGTTGGGGATGTTACAAAGTGGTATCAGAGAAGGGTTTTTTTCTATGGTATTATTGTTAGGGGATGGTAGACATCAAACTAGTACATTTATAGTCTTATAAATGAGTTTTTTATTAGGAGTATCTAACCCATTTATGGAAGAAAACCCATGTACCTAGGGTGGGAATTATTTTTCTTGACACGTGTTGTTACAATTGAATGATATTTCCCCATTGGGTGATGTACTTGTTATGTGATGTGATTATTTAATGATATTTTTCTTATGGATAGAATGACACAAGGTTGTGCATTCATGCATATTTATAGGTACCTAGGGATATAGGTGGCATGCATCAGGGTATGAACACACAAGGAATATGTGCGAGACATGAGGGATAAAATGAATTTCATCTTCTTTGAAAATTTGAAGGAAGTGGTGACTAATAAAGATTATAGAAATGGATAAATGGAAGGAAATGTGAATAAATATTTAAATAAATAGTTCTTAATGAAGAGTCATAAATGGTTTTAAATCTTTTTTATGATGAAACAGAAATATAGAGTGGTGCCT
Organism: Viscum album; assembly: GCA_963277665.1. Lineage (NCBI taxonomy): Eukaryota > Viridiplantae > Streptophyta > Magnoliopsida > Santalales > Viscaceae > Viscum > Viscum album. Next base: position 175,487,300 of record OY728123.1, read on the forward strand.
AACAGAGGGATATTTATGTTGTGAGAGTGAAAATGGTAAAATGGGTATTTAATGAAAAGACTTGTGGGTGTGTGAGTTAGTGTACCCCACATTGGCCATAACCCATATTAGGGATGGTTGAGGGTAGTGTTCCAGGTGTGAAGATATTCGTTGGGATAGTTTTTATGAAATGAGTTTTTAAATGTCCAGTATAGAGCCTTATTTTGTGTAATCTATGGATGTTTTATCTTAAGAGTTATGAGATGTATTTTTGGAATTATAGAGAAATTCCATGATGATGACAGGTTTTGGTTGGGTGATAAGAGGATATCACTGTGAATGATTCCCCATAGGTGGGGTAAGAAATCCCAGTGGTTCAGGGTAATAGAGGAGAGGAGATGTTTCATGAGAACTTTGATAATTTTATAAAGATGATGGAATGGGACCTAGGGCGGGAAGTGTGAGTATGTTTGATATGACCATAGAGTTTCAGTTGAAACATCCTACAATGTTCTCCAGAGAGGGTGGACTATAGGAAGAAGAGTTTTGGATAGTGTCCATCGAGATGATTTTGGATCATTTAGAGATTCATCCTAAGAAGAGGGTCAATTTGGAATATTATATGTTATGGGGACCGACAAAACACTGGTGGGATATTCTGGTTTTGACACAGCAGGCTGATGACATGCTATGGAAGGACTTCTAAGAAAAGTTTCTAGATAATTTATATCTATAGATCTTGGGACAGGAGTGGGATCTAGATTTTATGTGGTTAGAGCAAGGGACTATGTCAGTGATGGATTATGATGGGCTCTTCACGAACTTGCAATGCTTTGTTCTAGTGTTGGAAGTGGATAAGCTTGCTATGATGATATGTTTCTAGTATGGAATTAGAAATGATATTAAGACTTGGGTGAAAATATTACATTTAAATAAGTTTCAATAAGTGGTGGATCATGCCCTTATTTTAGAATAAAACTTAATGGAGGATTTAGGTAGTGGGTTTGTGGTACCAGCTAGATAGACCAGTGGTGCGACTTTTGAAGTGAAGAAGCATTGTTTCAAAAATCTTCACCAGGGAGGAGGTGTGCAGAGTAATCAGAAAAGAGGATCAAACTCTCAAAGAGATGACTGCTTGTTTTTCTCTTAGTGTGGAAGGATAGGAAACATGCGTAGTTAATGACCCCAACCACTAGTTTAGTGTTGGTCATGTGGTATAATAGGACATGTGCAGATATTATTTAGAAACCCTCGATAGGTGGGTACAGATGGAGGACCAAGGCCGATACTGAGTGAAAGAAGGGGGTCCGTTACCCAATATTAGATAGGCAATTGGATATTGACTGGTCATAGCAGTTGAGGTGGTGGGAATAGTACTTCCAGGCAGGAGCATCCATATCAGTAGGGTAGTACAACACCAGGAACTTAGACCAGATCCCATAGTAGATGAGAAATCTAGCTTCATACAGTTCATTCTACACCTAGAGGTGGTGAGGTTGGACCATCGACTATTCAACGTATGATTTTTATAACTTCAATGATTTTTAGTTCATTATTCGATACAGGTGCCTCAAATTATTTTATTTATACTCATTTTGTGGTTATGATGGGTTTAACAGTGGAAACATTGCATAGGGTTGTGTGTATTGATACACCATTAGGGGTGAGAGAAGAAAATATATGATAATATAAGGGTTGTACTCTTTAGGTTGGTGGGTACTATTTTCTATAGGACTTTTTTGTATTTGAGATGTTAGGTTTTGATTTAATTTTGGGAAGGTATTGGCTAGTGCTATACCAGGACCATATTTATTCTTAACAAAATATGTTAATGTTCATGTCTCTTGAGGTAGACACTTATACACATTGTGGTGAATGGGATGTCTAGGTAGACCATGCAGGGATAGTTTTTCAGTAGTTGGGTGAACTCACATTCCAAGTAGAATATCTCATGATTGATGATTGGGGAGTAGAGTAGATTGTCTTTCCTCCTGTGGTGGATCAGTTTCATGATCTATTTTTTGAGGACTTATTTGGGCTACCACCTGATAGAGAGGTTGAATTCATGATAGAGTTACTACCGAGGGGGGAACAAGTTTCTATTCCTCCATATATAATTTCACCAGTGGAACTTCAATAACTTAAAAATTAGTTTTAAAAGTTGGAGAATAAAGGGTTTATTCATGATAATACGTCACTTGGGGGATCTTGTGTGTTGTTTTCCAAGAAGGTTGATAGATTATTGTGGTTATGAATTTATTGTAGGTAGATGAATTAGATGAAGATTAAGAAACAATGCCCTCTCCCTTGAATCAATGATCTTTTTGACCAGTTGATAAGTTCTTCAGTGTTCTGCAAGATTTATTTGAGAGAAGGGTATAATTAGATAAAGGTGAGACCTTATGATTCACCCTGAACTACCTTTAGAAGTAGTTATGAGTTTTATGATTTTATTCTGATGAGGGTCAGGTTGAACAACATGCCAAAAGTGTTTATGGAACTGATGAATGGAATTTTTCACCCATACCTGGATCAGTTTGTATTTGTATTTGTTGATGACATGGTAGTGTACTCTAAGACTCATAATGATCATGCTAAACATCTTGACATCATCCTGAGTACCCTAAGAGATCATATGTTATATTTTAATCTATCTGAGTGTCATTTATGGTTTGATAGTCACATTTCTCGAGTCACACCATCTTAGAAGAAGGTGTATCAGTGGGCCCAGAGAAAGTGAAAGCTGGTGTATCTTGGGAGCAGCCTGAGAAAGTTTATAATGTTCTATGTTTTTTGGGATTAGTAGGATATTATAGAAGGTTCATCAAATAATTTTCCCATTTTTTAACACCATTATTAATCTTGACCAAGAAGGGAATCAAGTTTGAATGGTATGGGGTATGTGAGAATGCTTTCCAAGAGTTGAAGAAGTAGTTAACAACCAAACCAATCATGATCTTACCCACACTAGGTACGGGGTATACCTTGTTTTTTGATGTGTTCAGTGTTGAGATTAGGTCAGTGTTAATTAAAAATAATCAGGTGGTTTCATATGGTTCATGAAATTTGAGTCCTCAAGAATGAAATTTTCCTAAGCATGATCTTGAACTGGCCATGGTGGTTTATGTTTTAAAGTGTTGGAAAAATTACTTGTTCGGAGAATTTTTTACTATGTAGACCAATAATAATAGACTTAAGTACATATTCTACTAGAATGATATGAATCTTTGGAAGTGAGGGTGTGTTGATTACATTCAGTCCTTTGACTTCGAGCTTGTTTATACACTGGGAAAGGGAAATAGTGTTGCAGATGCCTTAAGTCGGAAGACCCAAAATCAGAAGGATCAGGAATCTAGTTCTGAGTGGAGGATGATATATTTGTTTTCCAAGATGCATCTAGAGGTGCAGGATGGGAAAGGTAAGGTGAACCTTGCATCCTTGGTAGTTTAGTTTTCGTTTCTGAGGTAGATCAAGGAGAGGAAGTATTAGGATTCAGAATGTTTAGCCCTGAGGGAATGTCTTGAAGGTGGGGAGTCACCTTCCATATGGAATGTTGGTGATGATGATATAGTTTATGTTTGTGGTTATATTGTCATGCCTACATGTATTCATTAAGAGTTGATGCATTATTTTCATGCATCGATGTTGGAAGTGAATTATGGTTTGACCAAAATGTATCATGATCTTTGTAGACAATATTGGTGTCCTGGGATAAAGAAAGACATTGCAGGTTTCATGGAACGATGTTATACCTTTTAGTAGGTGAAGGATGAGAATCAATGAATGGGTGTTTTTTTCCAGATTTTTCCCATTCCAAAATATAAATAGGATGAAATGATGATGGATTTCATGGTGGGTATTTCGAGGACACGTCATAAGAATTATACGATCTGGGTAGTTGTAGATCAATTGACTAAGGTGGCTCATTTCAGGCTAATTTGAGAGAATTTTACCATGGATTTGTTGGGTGAGTTTTACATTTGAGAGGTATTATAGTTTCATGGATTAACAAAAACTATAGTTTTAGGTCATGATCTTCATTTTACATCATGCTTCTAGAATTTTTTAAAAAAGGTGCTGGGTACCCAAGTATTTTTGAGTATGGATTTCCACCCACAAACAGACAAGTAACAGAGCATACTATTCAAGTACCATGGGACTTATTGTGGGCTTGTGTCCTAGATTTTGGTGGATCATGGGAAAATAATTTGGCATTTATTGAGTTTTCCTACAAAAATAGTTACCAGGATATGATTCAAATGGAACTATATGAGGCACTCTATGGTAGACCGTGTAGATCTCTGTTATGTTGGGTAGAGGCTGGGGAAACAAAGTTATTAGGATCGAGTCTCATGTAAGATACATTTGAATAAGCTCAATTGATTTAGAAATATATAAATATGACTTAGAGTAGGAAAAATTCTTCTGCGGATTGACATCATTGACCTCTTGAGTTTATGGTGGGTGATCGTGTGTTTCTTCGGGTGTCTCCAGATCTGGATCACCATCGGATTCAAAAACATGGTAAATTGGCACCCAGGTAAGTGGGGATATTTGGGATTGTGTATAGGATCATATCGGTGGCATACTGATTGGATCTTCCACAACAGTATAGTGGTATGCATGATGTTTTTCATGTGTCACATCTTCGAAAGTATCACCCTAACCCATATCACATGATTAATGTTTAGTATATTGTGGTTGAGGATGACGCGACCTTTGAGGAGCAACTGGTTTATATTGTGGATCATAGTGAGAAAGTCTCATGGGGTAAGATTATTCCCTTGGTTAGAGTGTTGTGGTAGCATGTTAATGTTCAAGATGAAACCTGGGATATAGAGATGGACATTTGGGCCTAATGTCCTGGTCTCTTTACCTAATAAGCACGATAATTCTTGGGAGTGTGTCTTGAAGATGATCCGTTATAAGGTGGGGATGTTTTAAGATGTCAAACATCCGTTGAGGTACAACCTTGTTTAAATACCATTATTTTGGATAATGAAGTTTTTATCGGGTGTATGATGAGGCTCAGGGTTTTTTGGGAGTTTCAAAAAAAAATAAGGGGGAAAATGGCCATATAATGCTTATTTCATGGTTGTCTCACAATTATAATTAACCATGCACCCCAACCATACGTTCTTGGAGGAAGGGGGCACAATTTAGAAGATACTGTGAAAGGGGTAATGCCAAACTGTGTGGTCTTGAATAGAGCCATTATGCACAGTTGGCACATGGTTTTCAAACCTTGTGGGATTCCCAAGTAATCGTGTGACTTGGATCCCTCTTGGATAGAGGATAGCACTTGGTTTTGAAAACTGGGTAGCCAAACTATGCACCCGATCAAAAGTGGGAATTTACCTTTCCCCCCTTAATATTTTATGTGTTTTACCTGATTTATCTCTTAATTTATTCTCTATAAACCCTAGGGATGAACCAAAATTCCTATGTATTGACCTCCTTTGTTTCTAGTCTATTTGTAGTGTCTTTGGGTATAGTTCGAAGCTATGTGTGATTTTAATTCTTCTCTTTTATCTCTCTTCTATATTAGGGATTGCGGTTTTGTTATTATTAATATAAATTCCAAAAACTATCTTTTTCCAGTGGATCTTAGGTTGGGGCTTCAAATGGTGTTTGAATCTGAGTGAAAGCTCAAGGTTAGTGTGCATTCATCTTCATAATTGAGGTAGGTGGTCTACAAGTTATATACCATAGTCTTGAAGTTGATTTGTTTATGTGTAGTTGTGTTATTTCTTCTATCTTATTGTGAAATTTATTTCCTTAGTGTGATTTGGTAAAATGGTTGGATAAATGATGAATTAAACCTCTCAAAATCCCTATATAGTGCATTGAGATTTATTAGACTAGTTTAAGGCCACCCATGGAGTGTGCCAATGTTCATAAACATGCCAAATTGTAATGTTAAGCATTGCGTTGATTTATGTCGAGATAAATCTCATGATAAATATGTTGATATGTTCATTGATTTATAAAGAAGCACTAATTGTAGTTGTGTCTAGTCATTGGAAATGTAATAAGGGATTTTTTAGTATAATGTAAAAGGGATAAATGAAATAAAGTGAATGTGAAAAATAGATTATGAGTTTGTAATTGAAATGTGTAAATGGGTTAAAGCATGTGAATTTATGCATATGTTAAATGGGATAATGTATGAGAATTTTTGAATATGACTAAAAGGTTAAGTCCTGAAAAATTGAAATGTGTTAAATGGGATATGTAATGTAAATGGTAAATGTTATAATGGGTCAAGGATTTTTTTTATTTATATGTGGAATAATTATGAAATGTGAATGTTATGTGTATTGATTATTTATATTTTATGATATGTATATGTGGAAAATGGATATATAAGAACATGAACATGGCTTGGTAGTTGTGGGGTATTTGAATTGTGGATTTACACCCATGGGTAGGGTTATACTGAGGCTCTAAACCCCACCCCTATAATGCATGGGTTAGGGAAGGGGACTGAGTCTCTATGACCCGAAAAATTGTATTTTATGAGATTACCTAGATTGAGGCTCCGCGGTAAGTGTGATGTACTTGTTTATGAATTTTTTATCCCTAGTGAGATAGGTAACTTGACTTATTCCATTATTCATATTAATTAAAAGGCATAGTCTATAGTGTAAATGATTTATATTCCCTAACCATGGTAATAATGATGAAAATGGGTAAGTGAATATGGTTAACTAATGACACTCAGTTAGTATTTTATTTACTTCACTTTTTTTGGTACTTTCATACACTATCTATTGAGACTGGATATTTTATAGACACCATTTGTGGTGGCCTACTGAGTTGTACTCACACCCTTCTCAGACCACCATTGGGAACCTGAGAAGACTTCATGGTTTCAGGTCAGGGCAAGGGAAAGGGCCCTATGATAGAGGGTTGATTGGGAATGAGATGTGTATGGAGGAGGGGACCATAATTGATGTTAAAACCCGTTTTGGGGATTTTTCATTTTGAATTTGTTTAGGGTTTTACTTACACATATAATTTTATGAGATGAAATGATATATTTATCATTTTTGTGGTGTTGTACCCATTTTTGTAAAAGGGTGTTTAATGCATGGTTATTGTTCATCTCTTATTGCTTATTTCTCCTTTGTTTCATATTATATCTATTATGGGTTACTCTTATAAAGAGGGTATAGTCTTCCCACATGACTTAGTAAACCCTTGATACTATTCAGTATCCTCTGGAATATGGGGAGGCATGCCTTTGGTAATGTGGTGACCCAATTTGGAGCACCAGTTTAGTGGATTTCTGGTTGGGGATTTTACACATGTAAAAATATTTCTTCTAAAAATCATTAAATGAAATTCAAAAATAGTCATAAAATTTCCTTTATAATATTTTTATATTCATATAAATTAACATATAAAATAATGTAATAAATATATACATGGATGAATAGATTTTTATATTAAATATTTAAACATTTAAAAATATATTTTTAAATCAAAGTGTCCCATACCACTTTGAAATAATTGAATAGTAATAACCATTAAGGCATAAAATTAAAAAAAACATTAAATAAAATGAAAATAAATAAATTCACTATATGATATGTCAAAGGGGATTTATATACACCACATGAAATAAGGTGGGTTTATAACATCAAAATATGCCTTAATGGAAGGAGATTGAGATGAAGTCCCTTACCTTGAGTCGGACTTGTCACATATGTTATTTATCTTCATGAATAATAAAATTAGGTTAATTATTTAATTTCCTGCGAATATTTTTAACTTTTATTATTCCTTTTACATCACTTTTTACCATGTTATAACAATTACTTAATTATTTAAATTCACATCGAATGTTTTGATGATATTTAGTACTTGAGTCCAAAATGAATTTGGTTTTATGCCTACAGTAAAAGTGGTAAATATTTCATCATCTCTAGAATAATATTAATTACATAATAATCACTTTTATATATCAATTATAATTTTAAATCCACCCATTACATATTTATTTGAAAAATAAATTATGTTATAATCATAGAGACGGTAAGGCGTACGTACACATGAGTAATGTTTCCATTTTTCAATGATCATTACTGAAAGAATATTAATATAATTTTAACCTTACCTAATTAAAATAATATAATATATATATATATAATATTATTTCTTAAAATATACTTATATATATTATCCATGTGATATGGTGATGAAAAAATAATCACATCACATCGTGGAGGTGATAGTTCACACGTACGGATGAATGACATTATCATTTTTATATGCATGTAAATGTAAGAATGTAAATGGTATATTATCTTCTAATAATGATAAATATGTAATTAATATAATATATACACATTAATTCAATAATTATAACTAGTATTGAGAGATAGTGATGGAAACCAAATTATATTGGTTTGTGAGGCGGTAGTTTTCCATACACACAAACGATAATTCTTTTCATATTTGATGGAAGTGGAGGTGGATTTAGATGATGATAATAAAATATCAGTATATTGAGGATACTGGATTTATTATTTCATCATGTTTTAATAATATTTTAAGTAAGTGGAAGAATAAATAAAATATAAATACATGATTAAAACAATACCTCTTCTTCGGACGATCGCCTTTTCTTAATATCTTAAGGACACTATTGGGGGTGTTATGCCTAAACTAAGAGGTATAGAATGTGATGAGGGATTATAGGAAGTAATTTTTCAGATATTTCTTGAACCAAATAGGTTTTTAAGTGTGAAGAAAAGATAATAATATGTTCCATTTTATAAGAGAGGTGATGGGTACTCTTGGAATATCTCAGAATATTAAATTAATATAAATTAATTTTGTATTAAAAAAGGATAAAAACTAATTTATTTAGAATATAGGTTTACTATTAGTCTAAATAAATCTATTAAATTAAAATTAGAAATTTTTTGATTATTTATTAATCTTTATCTTTTTTGGTTTAACCGTTATTTAACCCCTTTAACTCTTACCATGATAATATTTGTTTTTAATTTTTAAGGGTTAATATAGTTACTATAAAATGCCAAATGAACCATAAATAGATCACTTATTACATTTTAAACATTATAGCAATCATTTTTCTTAATTTTATATTTTTAATTATTTTATATCATTTAATTAAATATTATTTATTTTAAAATATCATTAATGTCAATTTTGACACTATTCATTACTTGACTTTTTAAAAACATCATAACAATAAGATAAATTCAAAAAAATATTATAAAACATAAATAAATTGTCAAATTAATCTATAAAATTTGTGGATGTTATTAATTATTTCAAATTATATCTATTTTAATATTTTTAATATCATTTTTTAATATTTCAATTAATTAAGCAATTACTACATCATCATTGCATAATCCTTTATGGTAATTAACACTTTCCTAAAACATAAAAATTAATTTCCATGATGAAGATAAATATTTTTTATTTTCAAAAAATTAGTATAGTTGAATATATATTCTAAATTAACCTATATTAAAAATATTATAGTTATTGAAACATAAGAATGGCATCTTCAACTTTTCTTTAAAATAAAATAATATAAATGAATTAAATTCATCCAAGTGGCTAAAATAGACCATAAAATTTTACAAGTATTATTTTGGTCAATAATAAACCATAAATTAAAATTATTAAAAGTTTTATGGTAATTTTATATTATTTATAATACTATTTTTATCCTTAATTAATAGATTTACCCTTAACCGTGGAAATAAAAATATTGCTAAAGTTATGATTCATATTGTAAAAAAATAATAGGTAACTATTTAATACATTTTTACCTTCTAATTAAAAATATGGAATCCATTTCTTAATATTAAAATACATAATTACCTAAAATTAATTTAAAATTAATCTCGTTGACATAAGGAAAAAATGAGTTTTAAAAGTAAAAATATTCAAAAGACTGAAATATTTTTATATCCAAATCTAATATGAAATTAATTATAATGACCTAAATTGGATTAAATTATAAGTATTTAATTATACTTTAAAACCAATTAAAAATTCAATTTAACACAATAAATTATTTAGATGAAAAAACTGTTTTCAATTAAAATTTAGTATTTTTTCACTATTCATCAAAACATGAAAATTTTCAAAAAAATATCAAAAATTCAAAAAAGTAAATTTTTATATTCGAATTTAAAATAATAAGTCTATTTTTTAAAATATAATTTATTAAATTGAAATAAAATAGATTTTAAATAATTCACCATTAAAAGGTGGCAAAAGTTACTTTTTAGAAAAATAATTCTTTTATACATAAAATTGGATTTGTTATTATATAATGTCTAAAAAAAATAAGATAAATGTTAAAAATTAGATTGAATATATTATATATATATATTATTAATATAATAAATAAATAGTGATTTGTTTATTTATTAGTATAAAATACACTTGTGCTCATTTAAATAATTTTTCAGAAAAACATTTCCTTTTAAAAGAAAGGGTTTTTTTTCATTTTATAATTAATTAGTCAAACAATAATTAATTATATATACTTCTATAAACGTTATTTTCGTAATTCAGTTAATACCAGTCAGTCTCGCCATTCTAACATCTAGGTTATAATAGTAACATTTAAATAATAATATCTGGTTGTTCATTTAAGCTCGATGCGATGTATCATATAAACTATTGTACGTAGTGTTTATTTTTTTTAAAAAATTAGATGTTAAATTACCCCCTTTTGGAAATTTCCTCCTTGCAATTTTGAATTTGGTCATGGTAACCAGGTTTCAACTATTCATATTACCTTTATTGAAATCCCACATCGGAAAAAGGATTAATAAAAGTACCACTTTAAATGAAAGAAAATGAAGTACGAAGGTCACCTCAAATAACACATAATATAATTACATGTTTGAAAACATGGAAATAGAATATAAAACTAACTTTAAATTTCTTATGGATAGTGATAACGAACATGGAAATGATAAAGTGAACAATCACAAAACCATAATTCTGTGATGGATTAAAAGGTCATTGATTTATCAATAAAAAAAGTAAATGGATAACGTTTTTGTTTCAATATTTTTCTCATATAGTTGAGGAATTATTTTACTACCCGGACTAAGAACATATGGAAATATACTTACATGATAATTATAGTTTCATCCTTTAATCAATTTCCACTACAACTTCATATTTTTTCCAAAATTACGAGTACTTAAGATGAATTTTTCATGCCTGAAGCACTAGAATCATATTTTAGAGAATCAAATAATCCAAAAAATATTAACTATATATTTATACTATATTGAAACATTAACAAAAACCAAAATGGTTAGGATAAGATAAAACAATTATATAAAAAGAGTAAACCATTATATGAAGAAAAACTACTTTTAATCTCCAAAATTCAACAATAATACCCAGAGTTCAATATAGATCGTTCAATAAATAACTATCCTTAAAATTCCACAAATGTTTTCTAGACTAATATTTAAACCAAAAAATTATTTGATCACGTATAATTCCAAGATAGTTTTAACATTTATCACTAAATAACATCAATAATGCTTAAATTCTCATACCACAAATGTAATTTCCTAAATCACATAATCTCTAAGTATGCTATCCATTTCCATAAATAACCTGAATAGCCATAAAATCACATTTTAATCTAAAATTAAATGAAAACATTATTTATCTAATAAAATATGACATTATTCTATTTACCTTAATCATATAAAATTCCCAAAATAGTGAATGTCGTCTGAAATAATATTAATCACTTAATCAAAAAATCATTTTCCAATCCCAAGGTTATCTATTCAATAAAACATATGTTCCAAAAATGAACATAACCTTTAGCCTTTAGATAGTTTAAATAAATAAAAAATTAGTCTCATACTAACTAGAACATCACGTTGGCCAGTGGTAGGCGATGCACCCTTGTTTCCCTATAGTTTTGGGTTCGATTCCCGCAACCTTTCTGGATGTGAATAGTTATCACCCACCCTGGGGGTTGTCCTTTTCTTAAGACTATGTTATTTTAATCCTTATAAAATTCTAGAAATTTCATTATAATCCTAAAAATTACCCTTAATATTTTTTAACCACAAATGTTATCTCATACCTTTCATTTTTTATTCCAAAATGTAATAGCCCACAATTACCTAAAAAATGAATGTCTCAAAAAATACCATTATTCACATTAAATTTTAATAAAATAAATCCTTAAAAGGGTTCTACAATATTAAAATTAGGATCAAACTTAAACTTATAAACCCATGATGATATCCATAACTCTCAAGAAAACATCATAATCTCCAAAGTTTTCTAAACCATCATCTGATACCAACTATAATGACCCATACCTAAACATTATATATTCTAGTGTTTAAAAAATATAATTAACATTAAATGATATTTTCAATTTATAGTCTTATATAATTAAGAAAAAATCTTACAAATTAAACCCATACATTAAAATTGGTCACTTATACTCATTATCTATTTTTTTCACCAAAGGAAATCCTTTTAAAAGTAAAACATGTTTTATTTTCACAAAATGTCTTCAATACTTTCATCATGACTTATTATTTTTCATTACTAATGTTAAGGCCTATGAAAACATTTTAAAACTTGGAAATAGAATTAAAATATAATTAAGTGACATAAAAAAAAGTAAACTATTAGTCCAATGAAAAACATAAAAACCTATTAAAAACCTCTTTGAAAAACTCATTAATAAGAATTGAAAAATCATGTAGGTTCCTTGGGATATCATTATCATATCACTCTTATATTCACCCTAACAAATTAAATAACCATATAGTCAACTTATATCTCTATATTACCCAATTAATTTGAGATCTATAATGGGGCTCACCCTTTGTATAAGCTATATTGGGCTCACCTGTTATTCATGAGCTATATTGGGGATCAACCCTTCGTATAAGCTATATCGGGCTCACCCATGAGCTATAATGGGGCGCAAACCTTCAGATAATCTATATCAATATCACTTGTTTCATATATTTCTTAAGTACCATTTCATGAATAAAACTCTTTCATCATAAAAACCATTGAAAAACTCTTCTAATCCAATATGAAAAACACTTTCATATAAAAATAACATTTTCTTTTAAATACTCATTTTAAATTAAAAAATACCTAAAAAGGAAAATAAGGATTTTTATTTAATAAAACATGTAATGTTTCAATAGAATCTATAAATTAAATAATAGTCATGATGACATAAAATTCATTGTCACCATGTACGTTAATAATATAACATTACTTTTATCATTTGTCAAAATATTCCATATAAAACATGTAAAAGTATTCCTTTTTAAAATATTTGAATGAATTTAAAAATAAATATAAAATGTAATTTTTAATCCTTTTATATTTATGTAAATTAACATATAAAATAATATCAAGAATATTGACATAGAAAAAATGATTTTGAAATTAAATATTTAAAAATTTTAAAAGATATTTTTAAATAAAAGTTTCCCATTCCACTTTGAAATATTTGAATCATAATCCCCATGAAGGAATAACATAGAAAAAAATTAAATAACATGAGGATAAAAACATTAACTATATTATATGTTAATGGGGTTGTATATACACCTCATAAAAGAAGGTGGGTGTATAAAATCAAAATTTGACTCAATGAAAGAAGATTGAGACGAAGTCCCTTACCTTGATTCTGACTCATCGAGTATGGTTTTTATTTTCTTGAATAATAAAATTATGTTAATTATTTACATTCACGATAATTTTTTTAAATTTTATTATTTATTTTATATCACTTGTTACCATTGTTGACGCTGAATTTCGGATAGGGCTAGGATTAGGATGAGAAAGAGAAGCAAATGTATTTGGAAGGGAAGGAGAAGATTCCACAACCTGGGAGGCAGGTCCATACAAGATTCAGTGGATGCACAAAAAAGTCCCTCTGACATGTGAAATCTTGCACTCCCAATGTGACGACAAAGGCATGTTTCCGCAGAAACCCACTTGAAACCGCCAAAGGCGCTGGCACGCAAGAGTGCGGAGTTGCGCGCAACACTCCTCCCAGCGCGCAAAATCTTGCGAGGCCAATGCAAAGTCAAAGGGGACCTTGCGTACCGATGTTCTTGAGAATCAGTTCAGGACCAAGAGTGAAGGTACTTGGTGGTGCGTAAACTCTTGTGCTCCCAATGTGATGTCAAAGGAAAGATTCTGCATCAATCCCCCCAAAACCACCAAAGGTGCTGGCTTACAAAAGTCTAAGAGGCGCGCAAACTTTCCTCCAACGCACAAATCCTTATGCGCCCAATGTGACATCAAATGGTCATTTGCGCACAGTTCCCCTTGATTGCTGCCTCTGAGGACTTCGGCTATAAAACTAAGTGTACACCCCACTCTTCAGGGATAGTGACAGAAGACGAAGCGACGCTCTGCTGTGCGAAAGACACCTCTTCCGCGACCGCATGAAAAACACTATGGCCTCAAGGTATTAGATCTTACGGGACAGGTCCCCCATGGGTCCTCCTTTGGGTGGGCCCTCTTGGGCATGATCTTAATCCATTTCTTTTTACCCCAAGTCATTTTCATGCAAAATATCCCTCTTGCGTGCAAGTTTCCCCCTGAATAGGTACCTTTTTGCGCGCAACCCCTCATTTTCCATGCACCCTTCCGGTTTGTGTGCATCCATTCCATCTTGCGCACAACCCTCCTTGTGAACTCCATGTGCTGTCCTTACCTTATGGAACCATGTTCGAGCCCCTCTCATTCACAATACACCTATGTCATGAGCCCTTTTTCTGTGCAACCCTCCAAGATTGCACGAAGTGATTTCCAAGTCCCCTGGGCGGTGCTTCCCGTTGCATTGCTTCACCTCATGCTTCTTCGCATATGCATGCTAACATCTATTGCTTCTTTGCATAACCACGCTAACGTGGAACCCTCAATAGATCACTCCATAAGACCCCAACCACATGACATTGTCAGTGCCTTCCCTTCACCAAGGGTTAAAGCATGTCTGTTATGCAAGTCCTAGGGGTGTAGACTGAACCCACCTCATCCAAGCTGCAGGATATTAAATTTCCAAGCACCATCGTCCTCATCACATGAATTTAAACTGTAGCCTTGCCCCATGCATCACACTCAAGGAGCCCCACCTCGGACATTCTCCACACTCACTCATCTCCAAGGGAGTGAAATCTTCCTCACATGGAATGAGATCCTCTTTGCTGGAGTGGCGTCTGTCCACGAGGGTAAGGGCGACCATCTTGGTGTAAGACCCTAGACTTTCTTTCAAGAGATAGTGTCCCTACCCCTACTTTCTTCTTATGTTCCAAAGACTAGAGGGGGTATGGGCACTAGAACCGTCCTCTCTTCCGTGCTAAATCCCTCTCCTGTTGGGCTTTGTCAGATTCAGGGCCTCCATCCTAGAGTAAGTCCCAATATCCATCTCCTTGGGCTGTGAACCACATGTAAGCCCCTATTTCCTTTTTGGGCTTCTAACCACACATAATCCCCTATTTCCTTTTTGGGCTGCTAACCACGCGTAAGCCCCTATTTCCTCTTTGGGCCGCTAACCATGTATAATCCCCACTCCACTTCCCACGGACGCACCTTCCACAATGTGATCATCAAGTCTTTGTTACCTATTGTTTCTCACACCAAGCATGACTCACATGGGATTAGAGTAAGAATCGACCATAATATCCTCTCTAGGCCACCCTAGAGTGTAATCCCCAACCCAATTTGAACTATGAGGACTTTGATCCTTGCAAAGGAATGGTATGTAGGAAGCCTCCCTGATGTTCAAGCCCAACAAACATTAGTCCCGACCCCTTCATGTTGGTTCACCAACACCTCTTCTGAACTATGAGGACTTCGATCCTTGCTATGGAAAGGTACGTAGGAAGACTCCCTGAGGTTCAATCCCAACACCCATTGGTTCCGACCACTCTACATAGGTCCAACCCCATCCTGCATGACATTAAACCATATGCCCCATTATGTCCTGCAATACATTAAACTATACCCATTTGAACTACGTGGGATTTGATCCTTTTCTCCTGGACAAGGTACATAGGAAGCCTCCTTGAGGTTCAACCCCAATCGATGGTAAACCATTGTGATCCCCTCCTGAACTATGTGAATTTGATTCACTGCCATAAGGATACGTAGGAAGTCTCTTCGAGGCTCAAGCCCAACATCACTGTCGCCCTTGTGTCAGCTCCATATCATCCCCCATCCACTACATTCAACTCTCCATCATCAATCTCCAGCGTGGGGGACTCACCCATCTCCTTACAGCGACCGATGACGGTCCTCCTCACCTTAGTAATCAGAGGAGTGAAGGTCAGCCTTCCTTTATTGTCACCCAGTACGGAGGTCCTACCTGTGTTCGGATTGACCAGTACGAGGACCCTCCTTGCACTGACAATTCTAGTGGAAACAAGTATGGAGGTCCTACCCATTCTCCTACCAGCTTCAGTGGAGGTCCTACCCACTCTATCACATTTCACGGAGATTCCCTATGCACATCAGTCAGTGGAAACGAAGTTCCTCCCCATGTTCCCTTTGATATCTTTCCAGGTGATCCTCACACCCCAGCTCACTCAGGAGGAAGTCCTCTCTTCCCCAGCACCAGTACGGACAAATATCCTCCTCATGCAAAAAATCTACCCTATTTTGAAGAACCATTTTGGGGCAGGAGGGAGGGTTTTCAACACCATAAAAAGAATACTGGGAAGATCCATACTAAGATTAAACCATTCTGCTTCTCAGATTCTAAGGTGGAATATGATTCAACAATGGAACCCTCACCTAAATCCTCTGTGTCAAGGTCTAAGATAGGAACAAGGTGAATCATCCTCATACTTCTAGAATGAAAGGTCCACTAGATCCATGACTCCCTCTACATATATATATAGGAGGACAAAGTTTTGGCATCTCTCCAGGGTTTGTTCATGAAATTTCCACCATCATCACCAGGATAATTCTCTACCTCGAATAGAGATCACAGAGAGTTATTCTGGTGACCAATGGCAGACGACCAGTAGTGTAGTCCATCACCAGTATCTCTAGTCCCTGCACGACAAACCGTGGTCACTAGCCTATCTTACTACAATGTGGTGGCTAATTCAATACAATCTTTGTAGGATAACCTGAGATACAATGACTTGTTAGCCCACTCTCTGTATTCTCCCCCAACCAGCCTACCATCTTAACAGTCTGGTTCAGTACCGCTACTAGTTCCCCAACCACCTCTAGTCGAAGAAAGGGGAAATCAAGGGCCAGACCCCGAATCTAAGCTGAGGAGATTATGGTACATTCCTGTAGAAGACAATTTCCTAGAGATGTTTTGGTCAGTTGCAGCACCAAATTTCAGGGAACCAGAAGCACTCACCTAAGGGGAGGTCGGATTATTTCGCCAGACCCTCTGGGTGGCTCATTTGTTTCTTCATAATTGATGAGTGGACTACCCCAAGAGTCAGACACACTTTGAATACATCGTCCAACAATGTTTTTAGGTTGATTTGGTCGCACTCCCCATGGCTCAGTGCCCTGATTCACCAGGTCACCATAGGACCCTCCAACAACAATGCATCCAGAAATTTAAAGTGCTCCGTAGGATAATCAAGGAGGCTTTTACCCATGTGAAGATCTGTGGATGGGGGCAATATGTGGCCCTCCATTTCAATTCTATCTGGCACTAGCCTGATTTTCCAGGAGACATAGAGAATATGCCTCTGGGCAGGGTTGCGGTTAACATGGCCGACCTACTGAGGGGTGAGAATGATCTAGATCTTCTTGGAGAGGACCTACCCCCTAAGGTAGTATCACACATATTGGATCCTTTGGGAAGGATTACTAATTAATAGAGAAATCTACTGGGTCTCCCCGTGCCCACCGAGGCGTTGGTCCTCAGCCAAAATCCCAACAAGGGTAATAAACACCTTGAAGCTGTCAAACCCTCTAACCCATCTGTCTTAGTGAAAAAGGTGGAAGACAATCCCAAAAAATCCACGTTGCTTCAACAACTCACCGAACATAAGAAGATGGTTGAAAAAATCCTTGCTGAACACACTATGGAGAGACGACTGGACTACAGTGATCCTTGACCTGGGCAATAGGGGAAAACAAAACTTCCCCTCAGCGAATTGCCTCTAAGTGACCCTGACTATCCTACCCACGCAGACAGGGTTGAGGTTGGAACTTACGATAAGAGGGCATGATATGTGTCACCAAATCAAACTGAGTGACGCGACAACCCCTGTGACCTAGCTCAAGTTCCCCCAGCCGCTCTGCAAGCCATCCCACCAGGTGCTCCATGAGTTGCTGGGCCTTCCTATCATGTTGAAGAACCTACCAACGTACTGTTAATCAGGTATCCCCATCAAGATAGTAACCCCCACTCATATGATCCCATGGCAACACTCATTGCCTGCCTCAAGGCATTGAAAACACAACAAGTGGAAATATTACTACATGGAAAGTCGTATCTGGCATGGGTGTATGATATGCCAGCACCCCTGGGTTTCGGAAATCCCATATTTCCCCCCATTAATGGGACGAGTGACCTATTTCTGCATTTGGACCAATTCATTTCAAGGTGTGGACCCATGTTGGGAACTCTAGTGCAGTAGGAAGCTGCCAAACTCGAGTGTTTTGTGCAGACATTGGAAGGGCCTACATTTGTCTGGTACAACCAGCTACCCATCGGATCAGTAGCTGGCCGAGAATACCTCCATAGGCAATTTCTTTACAAGTTTAGTTCCACCATTCAGAAGACAAGAATTGCGGACCTCTTAAAGTGCAAGTAGAGGCTTGATGAGTGCGTCACCGACTTTTTTTCCCACCGGAAAGGGATCACATACTCCATTAACATGCCATTAACTCAAGATCAACTACTGATGATGTGTGTGGGGAATGTCAAGATAGAGCTGGTCCCCTCCCTCATTACTTAGAATTACCTCGGGGGATTATGAGACTTATCTAATATGGATCAGGGCCTAGAAGAAGCCTTGTAATAGGCTATCTAAGCACATCTATTGCCATCTGCAATCCTTGTGAGAAGGGCCGTCAGGGACGAGCCCGCTGCAGTGGAACAGATAGAGGCCCCCAAGAAACTAGAGTTGTTACTAGTGGAGCCACCTCCATAGCCTCATAGAGGTCCTCCACCTCAGAAGCAGCCTCAGACCCAGTAGCGACCACCTCAGAACTTGCAGGTTCCCCTGTGTAATGCGCTGCCACCACCCAGGTGAGACAACCTGATTTCACCTCCTTGACAGGATCCTCCATCCCCTTGCCAGGGCCAGGCTCCCAAAGCCCCCTCCCCGGATAGGAGGAACCAGACCTACTCATTCAATGAGACCCAGGTCCCTGGTTATTTCCAAAGTGCCTTGGAATAGGGGATTGTATGTTTTTTTAAATGTAAAATGGCAGAAGAGTTGAATCTCAGTGATTACCCTAATTACTGCACCTATCAATGGATCCTAGGGCATACCCCCAAACAGTGCAATGTGTTTAAAGACTGGATTCAAGACCAGGTGGATAAAAACATAGTCTGGTTAGGCCCAGCTCCGACATAGGTGGAATGTGTCTTTGTGAATCCAGACAGTAGCTGTGACAGCGAAGGCGAGTGGTATTAGGTTTCTAACCACAGGTCCTAAAAGTATGAAGATTGGATGGCTTGTAAGATAGTCTCCCATGACCATGGTATTATCCATGCATGCCTAAATCAATCCGAACCTTTATAATATACCACTCCATCCACCACCAGTACTTTTGTGTCAACAACTCAGCCGTCCTCTTCCCAGAAGAGCAAGCATCAGAGGCACAAGGGAAAACAAAGTCCCCCACCAATTTCATCATCATCCCGTACTCTCAGTAATTTCATGCCCTAGGAGATGGATATTCCTCCTAGAATCTATCCAGTAGTGGATGAATCTTCAAGTGAAAGTCAAGGGTACACCTCGGTTAACACTGTAGAGCTGGTAAACCCCTACATGATTTTTGACAGTGAGGAGCGCCATGAGGATTCTACCAATGTTCCCAGCCATCACCAGCATCAATGGAGCCATGGAAATATGGGTCATTAGAGTGCCTCAGTTAGTACTTCCATCCAGGCTATGCATTCCACCAAAACAAGACAACAATCCTAGTATAGAGCTCAACATGAGAAACCTTCTCATCTGGTGTCATCATATCCGCCTTCACCTCTGTTTGTGTTTTTTGATCAGGTAGAGCCTGCTCGACCGTGCTATAACAAGCCACGCTCTGCTATGGATTGGTCTCAGTCATTTGGACATAATCCAGTAGTAACTCCACCAGATTCGACTAGTGGGTAGCGGGATATTTCCAGCACTAGTCAGCCACCGGTCCAGCCGACAGGGCCTGCCATACCTCTTGTCATAGAGCGACCTTCTGTAAAAAGAATCTCACACCTGGAACGTAAGTATGATGTACTCAAACATCTTTCTAGTATTCCAGAAAGTATATCAATCCTTGAGGACCTTTTCCTATCATCATATATGCATGAATCCCTCATCGAGGATTTAAGAATCCCCCTCCAGTTTGAGATGGAGGTAGTGGTTGCAGAAGCCTTCCATGCTAAGGCGGTCAAGCATGCTGAATGCCAAGCCATCATCTCATTCTCTAGAAAAGATGAAGGATCTCCCATACAGGGGCACATTCACCCACTGTACATCACCAACCAGTTTAATGGTATAGAGGTTCATCACTGTCTTGTCAACACAAGCTCTAGGATCAACTTAATCCCGACTCGGACACTACAAAAAATGGGGTTGTCTGAGGAGGACTTGAGTCCTTATGACCTAAAAATCCAAGGCTATGACCAAACAGAATAGACACCGGTCGAAAAGATCTGTATTAAAAACTAGTTAGGCAGTCTGGTAGCTAGAACTGAGTTCATGGTTGTCTCCTAGGACACTGCCTATAATGCGTTAATGGGAAGGCCATGGCTCCACCTGCATGCAATGGTCCCTTCATCGTATCACCAGTTCCTTAAGTACTCCCTCAATGGTCGAGTGTGTGTACAAAAGGTGACACATCTCCCTTTACCTCTTGTGAAGCCCTCTACCTGGATTCTGACTATTACAAGATAAAGGAAAAGTAGATTCAGGCTAATGAGGTTGAGCATTCTATGGCTACAACCAATCCATGGACAGATCTGGATGATGCCTACATCTTTCCAATCCACCGATTGGAGGATACAAACTTGGACATGAAACAATGCTTCGTTGTTTATGGAATGAGGGGGAGCACATTCCCAAGTATAATCGATGCTGAAAGATCACCTCTTACTCCTACACGAATCAGGCTCAGGTGATCCTAGAGCTCCCTACTCCCATAAGGTATCGCGATCTCTGCCCCATGGTGACAACAATACATCATACTTTCTTATTACGCCAGGATGGGATAAACTGGCTCAATCCGACGTGCCACTATTTCTTCAATATCATCAAGATTGGCCCCTTGGGCTGAAGAATGAATGTGATCGGATTGAAAACTTTCATTTTTATGGTTTCAGTAGTACATGAGTCCCTCGATGCAGTGACCACCACTCCTCAGGATGGTACTAGTCTCCCATCGGGATCTGTTGAATTAGATGAAACTCCTCCCACCAAGGATACATACTCAATAAGTGAAGAAGAGGATTTGTAGGATTCTACCCCTACCTTTGAAGAGGGCATCTCCACCATGGTTGATGGATTGGTACAGGTGAACCTCAGTAGTGAGGTGGACCCGAAACCCACACTGATTAGTGCTACTATGCCCCTTGAGGAGCAACAACAGTACACAAACTTCCTCAAACAACACCATGATGTATTTTCTTGAAGCTATGATGAGATTCTAGGACTAGATCCTCAAGTAGCCATTCACTGCCCCAGTCTCCCAGCAAATCACTGTGGGTTTAAGCAGCTTCCCAGAAAGATGCACCCTTATCACGATGCCATGGTCAAGGCTGAACTTGATAAGCTAATCAAATCCAATTTCATTAAGGAGGTCCAATACCCCAAATGTCTAGCCAACATTGTGCTATTTAGGAAGAAGAATGGACATATTATAGTATGCATCAACTTCTGAGATCTCAACTATCAGTGTCTGAAGGATGATTTTCACCTTCCAGTGACAGAATTGTTGATCGATCCTCCAAATGGGTTCCAGGACCTTTACTTCATGGATGGGTACTACAGGTATAACCAGATCCGAATGGCTCTCGATGATGAGGAGTCCACAGCCTTTAGGGCACCATAAGGTAATTTTTATTTCCAAGTCATGCCCTTCGGTCTAAAGAATACAGGTGCCACCTACCAACGTTCCATGCATCGCATATTTAAGCCGATACTCTAGACATTGGTATAATGTTATGTGGGCGATCTGGTGGTCAAATCTTGCTAGTGTTAGGACCATCTCAAAGACCTTGAGAAATTGTTCAGATTCCTCTGTTCCCACCACCTTAAGATGAACCCATTGAAGTGTGCCTTCGGGGTCACCTCTGGAAAGTTCCTTGGTTTTGTTGTTAGATACAGGGGCATTGAGATCTACCTGGAGAAGGTCAAGGCCATTTTCCAGATGCCTCCCCCAATAAACCTCTGAGAGCTCTGAGGTTTTCAAGGCCGCTTAGCCTACATACGCCGATTCATTGCGAACATGGCCAGCAAGTTTAAGCTCTTTTCTTGGCTCATAAAGAAGGGCACCGTCTACGAGTGGGATGAAGAATGTATGGATGCTTTTGAGGAAATCAAGCTGTACCTACTCTAGCCTCTGATCTTAATTCCACCTATCTCTAGAAATCCATTGGTCCTTTATGTGACCACCCTGGAACGATCTCTCAATGCCCTTCTCACCCAGAAGAACAATGAGGGAATAGAGAATAGTCTCTAATAACTCAACCGCATGCTCCTTGATACGGAGACCAGATACTCCCCTATCGAGAAGAGATTCCTCGCACTAGTATTCGAAGTATAGAAATTGTGACATTACCTACAACATCATGAGGTACAACTAGTGTTCCAAGTGGATCCGTTGAAGTACATCCTAAACCAATCAATGTTGAAAATATGTCTAGCTTTGTGGGTAGTAATCCATAAGCAGTTTGACATCATGTTTTTCCCTCATAAGGATATTAAGGGGAAAGCATTAGAAGAATTCCTTTCCTCCCATATAGCTCCTTCGGACCAGTCCCTGGATCTCAATTTTCTTGTTGAAGCAATTATCTTGGTAGAACAAGCCATATCGTGTTAGAAAATGAACTTTGATGGTGCTTGCTAGAGCCCCACCAGTAGATGGCTCAATGACCTCAGACTCAACAGAGTAGGCCTGGGTATTGTCTTCATTACCCCAGCACAATCTATTCTACTATATTCATTCCTATTGTTAGAAGGATACACCCAAAATGAGGCAGAGTATCAGGCTATCATTACTGGCCTTGAGCTGGATCTTGAGATTGAGGTTCCCCACTTGTATGTAAAAGGGGACTCTGAACTTGTCCTCAAGTAGTTCAACAGTGACTATGTCGTCAAAAATCTAGAGCCTGTACCATTGTTGGAACACACTCTCTAGATAATGGCCTAGTTCCCATCTCAACCAGAATTTACTCATGTCCCTCGATACCAGAATGGTTGAGCTGATGCGTTGGATAGCCTAGCTACATCACTTGCAGAGCCCAAATAGAATGATTTTATTATCCATGTGGCACACCGGAGAGTATTCACTCCCTTTACTCTATATAATGATGAAATCCCACAGGTGAGCCACCTTACCGCCGATGCCTCCACCTCAGAACCTCCAAGACCCCTAGATGTAGTGATTGTGGAGAATCCTAACTGGAGAAATTCCTTTGTCGAGTATCTCCAAAACAGTAATCTCCTGGCAGATCGGTCTAAGTGCGAGTGAATCTGACACTGCACGTTACATTTTACCCTCCATGATGCTCCAGGTCGTGAGAATATCCTCTAAAATCATGGGTTTGATGGGGTTCTCCTCCATTGCATTCAAGGAGTTGAGATTTCTCATGTCATGCAGGAGGTTCATGTAGGTTCCTGTAGGGCTCATCAGACCGGGCCAAAACTATCTCACTAGATCCGAAGACTAAGGTATTTTTGGACCTCCATGATCCATGACTACATCGAGTTCGCTAAAAGGTGCCATATGTGCCAAATTCATGCTAACTTTATGCATAGGCCACCAGCGCCTCTCAACACTGCCAAGTACTCTTGGCCCTTTGCGGTCTGGGGACTCGATGTTGTGGGACCATATCCACTAGCAACAACTCACCAATGCAGGTTCATCCTAACCGCTATGGATTTATTCTCTAAGTGGGTAGAGGAATTCCCACTCAAGGAGGTCAAGGCATGTTCCATCATTGACTTTGTGAGATCCAACATCATCTACCAATTTTGAGTCCCTCACGCTGTCCTCACTGATAACGGCATGAACTTTCGGGCAGTTGAGTTGAAGAAATTGTACGCTAAGTATAACATCCCTTCTAACCATACCTCCCATTATCATGCGCAAGAAAATGGAAAGATCAATGCGTTCAACAAAACCCTCTCTAACATTCTGCAGAAAATGGTTGTTTAGAACATGAAGAGTTGGCTGGACAAGCTCCCCAACACCCTCTGGGCTTATCGAACAATGAATCATAATTCCACCCAGGTGACCCCATATTCCCTGGTGTACGGAAAAGAGGCCATCCTGCCCATCGAGATTTAGTTTCCTTCATTAAGCACAACTATATATGATCAGAAAGAACTAGGTAAAGTAGCTGAAGTCCGTTTGGATGAATTGGAAGCACTCGATGAGAACAGGATTCATGCCCTGCACAGTGTGGAAAGGCATCAGAACAAGATAACTAGAGCGTTCAATAAGAAAGTTCACCTCCACTATTTCTTGCAAGGTGACATGGTGTTGGACCTAATAACACCAATGATACCTAGCAGGAAACCACCCAAGTTAGTGCCCAAATGGGAAGGACCTTACATCATTCATAAGGTTTACTACAATGGAGCATACTCCCTAGTTACCATGGATGGTGAGAATATAAATCCTCCCACCAATTCAATGTTCCTCAATAAATACTTTGTCTAAGTTTTATGGTCCCACATTACCTTAAACTATACAGTCCTGCACAGCTCTAAACTGCATTATGGTTTGACACGACCCTAAACTGTCTGGTCCTACATGACCTTAAACTATAGGGTCCTAAATGTCCTTAAACTATCTCATCCTGTAAGACGTTAAACTAAATCTCAATAACTATGTATGGCTTGATTCTTATCCTCATGGGATACAAAGGAATGCTCAGAAGTATTTTTGAAGAGTCCACCCCCCACACTCTTCTCATTTGGCTACCCCTCCTAGGTGTAGTTACCTTGGAGTATCCCATGTGGTGCAACCTAAGTTTCTTTGGCCCCACTCGCGGGAAGATTATGAAGGTCACCCCATGTGCCCCTCCTCATTCTTCTATCCTCCCATGTCCTTACCGAATGACATTAAACTGCATGGACCTTTCAGAACTATGTGCTGCTTGATTCCCATCCTCATGGGATACGTATGACCACCCATACATTTTGTCCGTAGGCCTAGCCCCAAAACTCCAAGGTCTCCCCTTGAGTCTCATCCTGTATGATGTTAAATTACACATGCATATTCATGCTTTGATGATCCCCTCCATTTTGGGTATCCTTCACCTTACACTGCCAGAAGGACCTTCGAATGGCATGGATTTTTGGCCCAAGGGCTCTCCTACCATTTTAGGAAAATGTCCTTGAGGATTTCAGATGAAAAATTGATATAAGTCCTGCATTGCAAAAATGGTCAGCGGTTGACACTCATTTATCATTCCCATTTCAGGTCACATGATATGGATGCTGTGTTTTGAATATGGTCAACAGTCATCCTCCATCGTTGTCGCCACCCCTATAAGTCCCAAATATTGGGTATAGTGATTTCTTTTTGTCCCACTACCTCTTCAAACATCCGTACACCTTGTACATGAGTATTAATCTATTCGGGACAAACCTTTTTTGATCTTCTTCCCTAATTTCCTTACTCTTATATGTTAGGAAGAGCCTGACCCCATTCCTCATTTCCCATATCGATCATTGCTCATGTGGGATTAGGAGCTTTGGTATGGCATTACCCGCATAAAGGGCCGAGTGTCTATAGTCGTATGGGACACCCTTTTCCGAGGTCCCCCAACCCTTTTCGACCCCCTAGAAGAAGTTCTCATCTAGTATTGTGTGGTGTGGTATGGAGTTATGTCTTCATTCACATAAGGTTTTCAAGAGATGCACCATGTACTTACCTTTTTAGAGCTATTCTCTCCCTCTCCATATTCTCTAACCTTTTTCTGGCCCCTCAGCCTGAGGTTTCTTTCCTAGAATCGCACATGGTGTGATCTGGACCTCGTCCTCATTCATGTCAGGTATGATTTATCACTCCATGCACATCCCATCTTGAACCTCATTTCTCTTATTTATATCTGAGCCATATGACTTTAAACTATGCTACCTAGTCCCACATGACTTTAAACTGCTGCGTCTGTACTGAGAGACATTAAAGTGAATGGGTGGGTCCTATCACATGACCCTAAACAATGACATTATTGTCCTGGCTTCATGATGAAAACCAGCGCAGTGTAGTGATGTCCTCATTCAAGGGTACATCAAGTTTTGTATCGGTCACCCACCATACCATTTGTCAACTCATGTATACATCTTGTATCTTGTGATGATTCTTGGACTCTCCATACTAGGTCCGTCACTTCACAAAAAAACATTCATCCTAAAGGATAAACAAGATTTATCAAATGCCATATCTTTTGGTGCGGATGCTAGACCCGCACAACCTTATTATCCCTAGCACTTGTACCTTACCATTCCAATTTCAGAACTATGTATGGATTGATTCCCAATCTCATGGGGTATGTAGGAATGGCTGGACACTTTGCCTCAAGCCCAACCAACTTTCACTTTTGGTCCCCTGTCCTAGAAGTTTCCCAGGGAGCACATTGTGGTGATACAGACTCCTACTATCCTCATTCACATCAGGTTTAGTAATTAATTCACCACATGTATCCCACATTCAGTTCCATATATGTTCCAAGATCTACGACCATAAACTAAGACCACTCTGCGTCCATACTGCAAGACATTAAACTACACAACATCTTCCAGAACTACGTATGGCTTGATTCCGAACCTCATGGGATACGTTGGAATGCCTAGGAATCTTTTCTTCGGGTCCAGCCCTAGGAATCTAAAATCACACCCTCTCTCTTTATCCCCTTGGCCTGAACTATTTTGGGAATATGTGGTTTGGCAAGTACCTCTTGGGTTCTCATTCACGTCAGGTTTTCAATAGTTTCACCATGTGCCTCCCTTTTCTTTTCCCAATATGGTATGAGTTCTATGACCCTAAACTAAGATCTCCCTATGGGAACTATGCATTGGGTTTGGATACTTCTCCAACCTGCGCACAATCTATTAAATCAAGTACCCCCTTAACGGTCTGCCCTATGAACTTAAGCTGGAAGCGTGCGACCCTAAGACCCTTGTTCTTGAAAAGGGACTCAAATACCTCTATCTGATACATCTTATTGTCATACTCAGATGTGTTTTGACAAAGAGTACAAAGTGTGGAATTTTCAAAGGGACATTCCCTTGTTCCATGTCCATGATTCTTGAGCCTGTTATTTGGATCCTCATCCTCTTCTATGTCTGAAGGGACCCCCTTTACAGCTTGGTCTCATGCCACATAAGCTTACCTACCATCTTGGTCCCATGTCCTTGAGGATGTCAGACGAAATTTGCGATAGGTCCTGTGTTTCGAACATGTTCAGCAGTCGACCCCCATTTTTCTATCTCCATTCTAGGATAACATGATATGGATGATGTGTTTCAAATATAGTCAACATTTATCCCCTATCATCATGCCACCATCATTGTGGTCCAGATCTCGATCATCATGATTCATTTTTTTCCACTCCCTTATATTCAAGTGGAATTCCAACATACTCAGCTTTACCCCCTTGCGCATCTAGGTGTGTTAAGTAGGAAGGTCAGTATTATTGGGATTCCATTCACCTAGCATCCCATTGTCCCTAATGTGTGACTCCCTGTACTAGGAAAGTCCCATAACTACTCCTTGTTTCCCATATAGATCATGACTCACTCGAGCTTAGTGGTTTTGGTAGGATGTGTACTGGTATATCCGATCTATACATGCCTTTCGTCCCGCATGACTTTAAACTGAATTTGCAGAACTACGTGTGGCTTGATTCCCATTCGCATGGGATACGTAGGAGCACCTAAACAACCTGTCTCGGGCCCTGTCTAGTTTTCACCTTCAACCCCTTTATCGAAGGATTTTCCTGAGGGCGTGTGGTGTGTCATGTTATGGTCCCCATTCACATCGGGGTATGTACCGCACCACACATCTCCCTTCTGGGTATCCATGTCCTATATGTAGGACTTTAAAATGTGAACCCTACCCTAAACAAGTTCAGGATACCCCATGATAATTATGGGACGTGCTGACTTCTTTGCTAGAGAGGATTCCCCCTATCAGAATTGGTATTTTACCATGTTGTTATCAAGAACTACGTTTGGAATGATTCTCAACTGTATGAGATACGTAATGACGCCCAGGCATTTTTTCTAAGTCCTAGCCTTAAGGTCATCAACCCTTCTAGCCCCTCAACCTTAATCATGGTCCAGGCATTATGGCCTTAAAATTATGTGCACCATCCACACTATACGATGCTAAACTACAATTTTATCATCTACGAGGCATGACAGGTCCTCACTAGCAAGGTCCCATTTGGCAAAAAGTTTAATATCTAATCAGACCGATGCACCAGCCTAATGTGTTTCCACCATGGTGGCATAATTTCAAGAGTGTTGGGCTTGAGTTGAAAAACCAATCATTCCACCCTCCATGTTTTGCATGCCCTTTATTTGTACCCTCATCCTCTTTCATGTCTAAAGGAACCCCCTAATAGTATGGTTGCTCGGCCTATGGCTCGCCTACTATCTTGGGATAAAGTTCTGGAAGACTAATGGATGAAATTGCGAGTTAGGCCCTATATTTCAAACAAGGTCAGTAGTCATCCCTCATTTTTTATCCCCATTTCAGGATAACGCAATAAGGATATTGTGTTTCGAACACATTCAACATTTATCCTTCATTGTCACACCATCCCTACAATGTTCCCAATCTTGGGTATCATGATTCACACTTTCCACTCCCCTACATTCAGATCAATTCCAACACCCCTGGAATTACCCCGCTCGTGCACTAGAGCACATTGGTAAAATGAAAACATGACTGTTCTGAGAATTTAATTCTCTAGTCTAGCCTCCCCCTTTCTTCTCGGGATCTCAGATGGGTTATTCATACCCCAGATGCCCGAAATCTGGTTGGCGTTCCCATAGTCAAGCAAAGTGACGACACGACCATCCCATTTTTCTCACATCATGCACAACCCATGCGAGCTTAGGGATGGATTTCTAATTATTTCATGATTGTGGTTGGAATGCATTAAACTAAAAAGCAAGTGAATAATTTTTTCATGCATGAATTTCAGAACAAGCATTATTAAAGAAAAATAAGTTTATGAGTTCGGCCAAAATAGGCCCCTTAAGGATCGATGTTTTGGATAGATTGTTCCAATGTTTCCACCTTCTGACTTGTGGCCTCCGTCATCACTTCCCACCCCCTAATATCCTTATCTTCAATAGCAGTGGTAGGGTGTAAATCATTAGACCTGGCCTGTGCTTGTGATTGTTCTGTTTGGAGCTCAATCATTGGGTGATTTTCATGCACTATCTACTCCTGAGCATCTGCCAGCTGGGCCCTCAATTGCTCGATAAGCTCAGAGTTGTTTTCATTGAATTCCTACCTTTCTTTCACTTGTTCTTCATGGCATTGGACCTACTGATCTACCTCTAGGAATTCTTGAGGATTCTCTGACTCTTTCTAGAACTGGGAAACGTATGTAGGTTGGCTATTCTCCCGAATCTTCTTCGCCATGTAATCATAGATCATTACATGAAGATGGAGAGCATCTACCCATCAAGAGCAGAGAAAGCGTAGCCAGGTGCGGAGCGATCCCATTCGACTTAGCCAATATACCTATGGATGGATGATAAAGAGTTTGATGCACTTACACACCTTGCACCGTGTCATATGGATCTCCTCAGAAGCATTTGAGTCGGAATTTTCTATTTCCTCAGGGTCCACATGCTTGTATTCAGGGAAAGTATCAAGGAGTTCAGTGGTAGGGTCTTCTTCAGGAATTCATTATTTTTAATTAACTTCACCCTCTTTAGGATAAAACTCCACCCCGGTAGCATTTCATACCATTATCGAAACCTCCATCTCGTCAAGTACCGGGGTTGGGCCACCTCGAACGGTTGCTTCTGCAAGAGCTGATGTGGTCACCGACAGGGCTATTGCATATGTTCCAGACCCGATGGTCTGCTGAGCCTCCAACCTTGAAATCTTTTCATTTGGGATCAGTGTCTTGGTTAACCAAATTTCCCAACAAAGAAGAGATCCAATGAAGATAAAGGCTTATGGGAGCCAAGCGCGGTAGTGTCTAATGCCTATGTCATAACAAGATCTGCCACCACAAGGGATCCGTTGGCACTTGTTAACTCAATCACCAATACCATCTCCTCCCGGACCATGGGGATGGAGGGAAGCTCAGAGGCTACCATTTCATCTCTTTCTTCAGGTTCATCACCACCTGTCCCATCCATAACTGGTTCCCCACCTCTTTCGGTTCCAAGGACAGGTTCATGAGAATATTCCCTTATGTCTGTAGGTGTGTCTTCATCCCCTATGGGGAAGGATTCCTAGGAATCCTCACCCATTTGTTCCTAAACAGGACAAAGTTTTATTGAAAAATTAGGGATTTGTAGGAGATAAAAACTAGTGGAGATAAGAGTAAGACTTACCTCGAGCTGCTCATCCAGTTCTGTGTCAGAGCCTACAATTTCACCACTCTCCTGAGAGCTTTGATGGTGAGTAGGGGCTTCTGAGTGTCCCTCACCACCAATACCTTCAACTTGGTCCTCCTCCTCCTCTTCATGTCCACCTTATTCTTCTTCTTCCTCTCCTCCCTCTCATTCCTCTTTTTCTTATTCTTCCCCTATACTTTCATCCTCATATGGAAAATTCTCTGGGTTATGTTCCTGGTTAAGCATCACTTTCACCAGGACTTGTGGTTCTTCATACTACCCTCTATGGCATGCGTATATATCCATAGATATCAGGTATGCATGACGACGATGAAAGTTTACCCTATCCATCAACTGAATTCACCATATGTCTGGAAAATCGATCCCGATGTGTACCAATATCTTCCACAATTCTTCAGTGGACATAGAATGTCGTAGTGTTCTCCAAGAAGACCACAGAGAGGGGAAGATATCATCAATAGTTGGCTTCAGGAGATACCTGAGTTACTTTTCTATAAGTTCCCTAGCTGGCCCATGAGGCCGCACGTGGGACCACCCTTCCCTAGAAGGTGGAGGCACGTTCTCGGCTTGCGATGAACCTGACGATGAATTATTTCCCTATTCCATGTTATCCACTCGACCCATTATTTTTCTCACCTATCTCATGACACCTCTTCTACCTCCCTTGTCTTTGGGCTCTAAACTAGCTGCCTTGATTTTCCAGATGCATTTCTAAATAATCACCTCGGGATATGTTTTTGTCTGGTGTTCAGCATATCTGTTGACATGCCTGTACTGACATCGGTGGGGGGGGGGGGGGGGGGAGAGTGATGATTTCTCCCAAGCTTGATGTCATAAACATAATCCACCATTGGCGGAGAATACAAGGATGTCATTCTTCCAGAACATCTGTATATACTTTCTTCAGCATCCGTCGCATGCAGCTGAACTGCCTGGCGAACCTGGTAGGCACGTATAATTCAGAAAAGATTTTACTGTCAATCTAGGCTACTAGTACACCACCCCAGATGCTTTTCAGGTACTCCATACAATCTAATTCCCCCTCCCATCATCCACCATTTGACATACCGGGGTTCAGAATGGGTGGAAGTCGAAGTGGGTGTGGCTGACGATCTTGAGCTTGATCCCCTCTTCCCTATGTGTTAGTGGGCGGATTCCGACAATGTTTAATAGGGATGGCCGCATACAATTACTAGGGGAAAATGGAATTATGGAAGTCATACCCACCATAGTGGGCTGTGACCCAGCCATGAAGAATCTGGAACAGTCCGCATATCCTCCTAGGCATACTTCCGCTCGAGATACGCCCCAGAATACTATACATCCTGGCCAACACTGGCACCCCAAGGTTAACCTTTTTCTTCACCACCATAATCCCGACCATCACTAGAATACCTGGGAGGACCCCCATACTTGTGTCCCTCACTAGAAATATCCATCTGCTCAAGAACGTGACAAGAAACCTGGAATATCATACATTTAGGTCCTGACTTTCATTTATGCCAAAGCCCCATGATCTGTACTCTCCTACCTCCAGGACCCTCCAATATGATCTTACTTTTCCCCTATGAGACGTCTTCGAGAATTGCTTCCCTCGGTCTGGCATTTTTACAACCATGTCGTGCATCAGGAAAAGACTAAACCACCCTGAATAAGATATTTCCTTCAGAATATATTTTGTTTTTAGCTCCTCTTTAGCTAGCTCCAGCAAGTTCCCTGACAGGATGGGGGTGCATGTCCTATCCCCCCAGACATTCCCCATCGAGAGGAACTCGTCATACTAGTACCCATCCAAGGGTATTCCCCCAATGTAGTGGATGTCCCATAGACTAATGCCCACCTCCTCGTGGTGGAGGTGGAATGTGTTGGTATCAAGGGACCAACGACTGAATAGCTCTGCTACTAGATCCTTCCATCGGTAGAAGTAGAATTGGGACATCCAAAAAGTTTCAAAATGTCCGATAGACCATATATTTGGCCCAAATTCCTCACATTTCTAGTATACCCAGTACTCCCATTCCCATTTTTTGGGCAAGTTTCCCCCGGATCTGAAATCCCATTCCTGCCAACCCTTCGTCTCTTTAGTAATACTTATTCTGAAAGTAATTTCATAAAGAAAGAGAGATTCCTTGGGAACCAGATCGATTCCCAAAACACTATGGGTCTTCAAATTTAGGACACAGATGGCTGGGTTCTGTGTTTCCCTAGTAGGATGGCCGTTGTTTGTAATACAGAACTTCGGAAGACTATCCTCGCGAGTCACCCATGACCGGGGTGTATTTGTCTCGAAGCTGAGCATAAACACATCCTCTGGAATTCCAAAGTTCCACAACAGCAGGCTATTAGTTAGGAAATATTCTTTTTGAACTTTATTAATCATGCCAAAAATCATCAGGTTATCCGACACAACCCTCCTCGCATAAAGAATTTGAGGGTCCGTGATCATCTGAGTCCTCCTTGCAGCTGTAGTGGCCTCCCTCTCGACATCAGTCTGTTGGGCGGCCATTTTTTGAAATCCTAAGGGATAGTCGTAGAAGAATAAATATTCAGCATTAAAAATATATGGTGGCACACAAGAATGTATATCTGTGTGAAAAAGGTCGGGCAGCGCATAAAACCTGGAGTTGGCCATAGAAACTTACACAGAGATCGAGACCATTTTAGCGCATGAGAGAAAAGCACCTATCGTATGGAAAAAAGTAAAATTAGGGGCTTATATAGGGGACCTCAACCTATTTATAGGCATGAAAATTCCTTTTATGTGCATGAAAGAGTTTTTCATGCCCAAATCACATTCTTGCGCACACCGAACAGACACTTACCCACTTTTCGGTGTGACCCTTAGAATCTGACCTTGGGGTCCCCCTTCAGCTCTGATTCTGAGGGGGGGGGAATTTATTGACATAAAATTTCAGATTGGGTCAGGATCAGGATGATAAAGATTAGTAAATTTATTTGGAAGGGAAGGAGCAGATTCCGTGACCCAGGAGGCAGGTGTGTGCAAGATTCAGGGGATGCGAGAAAAAGTCCCTCCAGTGCGCAAACTCTTGCACGCCCAATGCATCGACAAAGACATGCTTCTGAGGAAACCCACCTAAAACTACCAAAGGCCCTGGCACACAAGATCATGTATTTGCGTGCAACACTCCTCCCGACGTGCAAAATCTTGCGCGCCCAATACAATGTCAAAGGGGCCCATGCATGCTGATGTGCTTGAGAATCAGTTCAGACCCAATCATGAAGATACATGGTGGCACACAAACTCTTGCATGCCCAATGAGATGTTAAAGGAAGGCTTCTGCAACAACCCCCAGAAAGTTTCAAAGGTTTTGGTGCGTAAAAGTCTGGGAGGCGAGCAAAGTTTCCTCTAGTGTACAAACCCTTGCATTCCCAATGCAACGTGAAACAGTCATTTGCGCACAGCGCCCCTTGTGCAGCACCTCTCAGCTATAAAATGAAGCATACCCCCGCCCTTTAGGGATGGTGAAATAAGATGAAGCGATGCTCTACTGCACGAAATAAATTTTTTTTTGCAACTGTGCGAAAAACACTATGGACTAAAGGTATTGGATCTTGTGTGACAGGTCCACCAAGGGTCCTCCTTTGGGTGGGCCCTCTTGGGAATGATCCTTATCCATTTCCTTTTACCCCAATTAATTTGTGTGAAGAATATCCCTCTTTTTCCCAAGTTTACCCCTGCATCAGACCCATTTTACGCGCATCCGTTCCATCCTGCACGCAACCTCTCATTTTGCATGCACCCTTCCGGTTTGCGCACAACCATTTCATCTTGCACGCAGCCTCTCATCTTTCACGCAACCCTCCTTGTGCGGTCCATGTTCCTTCCTTAAATTAAGGAACCATGTTCAATCCCCTCTTATGCATAGAATACTCGTGCCATGCGTCCTTTTTCCATGCGACCCTCTAGGTTTTGACGAAATGATTTCAAAGTCCCCTGGGCGGTGCTTCCCATTGCGTTGCTTCACATCATGCTTCTTTTCATAGGCACCTTAATGGATATTGATTCTTCGCATATCCACTATAACATGTGTCCCTCAATGGATCACTCTATAACACCCCAACCACACGACATTTCCAGTGCCTTCCCTTCACCAAGGGTTAAAGTGTGCCAGTTATGTAAGTCATAGGGGTGTAGAGTGAACCTGCCTCGTTTGAGATGCATGACGTTAAACTGCCAAGCACCATCATCCTCAACACATGATGTTAAATCGTAGCCTTTCCCCATGCATCGAACATGGGGATCCCCACCTCAGACATTCTCTATGCCCGCTCGTCTCCACAAGAGTGAAATACTCCTCACATGGAATTAGATCCTCTTTGCTAGAGTGGCGTTTGTCCGCAGGGGGAAGGGAAACCATCATGGTGTAAGCCCCTAGCCTTTTTTACGGGAGGTAGTGTCCCTAACACTCATTTATTCATCTGTTCCAATGAACAGAGTTGGGGATGGTCACCAGAACCCCACTCTCTTCCTTGCCAAATCCCTCTCCCATTGGGATTTGTTTCCTTCTAGGCCTCCATCCTGGAGCAAGTCCTAATCTCCATCTCCTTGGGCTGCAAACCACACGTAAGCCCTTGTTTCCTTTTTGGGCTATGAACCACACATAAGACCCTCTTTCCTTTAGGGTTTCTAACCACGCGTAAAACCCTATTTCCTCTTTGGGTTTCTAACCATGTGTAAGCCCCACTCCACTTCCCACAGACGCACCTTCCGCGACGTGATCATCAAGTCTTTGCTGCCTCTTGTTTCCCACACTGAGCATGACTCACGTGAGCTTAGAGTAAGCATCAACCATGACATCCTCTCTGGTCCTACCTAGAGTGTAAGCCCCAACCCAGTTTGAACTACGAGGACTTTGATCCTTGCCAATGCAAGGTATGTAGGAAGCCTCCATGAGGTTCAATCCCATAAACCATTGGTCTCAACCCCTTCACGTCGGTTCACCAACACCTCTTCTAAAGTAAGGGGACTTCGATCCTTGCCACGGTAAGGTACTTAAGAACCCTCCCTGGGGTTCCATCCTGACACCCATTGGTCCCGACCACTCTACATCGGTCCAACCCCATCATGCAAGATGTTAAACCGTATGCCCCTTTATGTCATGCAAGACATTAAACTATACCCATTCGAACTACATGGGATTTGATCCTTGTCTCATAGACAAGGTACAAAGGAAATATCCTTGAGGTTCAACCCCAATCGACGATAAACCTTTGTGATCCATTCCTAAAATACATGGAATTTGATTCCCTACCACGAGGATATGTAGGAAGTCTCTTTGAGGCTCAAGTCCAAAATCACCGCCACCCTCGTGTCGGATCCATCTCATCCCCCCTCTACTCCATTCAACTCTCCATCATCTATCCTGATTCTTACTCGGGCCACCACATCCTGGTGAGATCATGCCGATTCACCTCTTCACTTCTCCTAACAGTAACCGGGTAACTAACCACACGTTAGTTCCATCATCAGTGTCCCCCCAGGGGTTGTGTCCATCTGATCCACTCCAGTCAGTGTTTTGATCAGTCCAATGCATCTTTTCTAGACGTTAAACTCGTGGAATTCCCTGTGTTAAACATGAGAAGCTAAGGAAAACCTTAGAGACATTCTCATGGAATACAATTCCCTACACTTGATGTGGGATTCCTCGAGCTTCCGTGCCCTTGAGAAGCCCTATCATAAAGTAAAGAAACCCATACATGCCAGTGTTCTAGTGTCCATACACACCAGTGATGTCCAACAAGACTACTCCCACGACCAAAGGATCCTGCCTTGACCGGACGCCTTAGAATATCCTGACAGAAGCAGTGTAATTAACCGGTGTCCATAAAGACATGGTAACAGGATGAGTTTCACGAACAACGTCTTAATCTATGAGGGATACCCAGACTAGTTAACGAGTTCCAAGGAGGAACCGATATCCCATCATCTTGTTTCGATCAAGGAGAAAATGTCCCTGAATTAGTGACAGATGCCACCCGCCTTTGTAAAGCGGGAATGTGGGAAAAAAATAGTGCTTCCTTGACAAATGGATACACATTCCCTAGTGAAAGTGTCGGAAATAATCATGTTATAACAATTACTTAATTATTTAAGTTCACATCGGATGTTTTGATGGTATTTAATACTTGAGTCCAAAATGAATTTGGTATTATGTATATAGTCAAAGTGGTGATTAGTAAATCATATTAGGAAAAATATTTATGAAATAAAAATCAATTTTATACAAAAATTATACTTTTAAATCCATCCATTATATATGGATATGAAAGATGAACTATGTTACAATCATGGAGATGGTAAGCTGTACATATGCATGAGTAACATTTCCATTTTTCAATGATCATTATGAAAAGAAGGTTAATATAATTATAACATTAAATAACTCAAATAATATCATATATATCATATTTTTCTTAAAATATAATTATATTTATTATCCATGTGATATGATGATGAAAAATGAATCACATCACATCATGGATGTGATAGTTCACACGTACGCACGAACGACGCTATCATTTTTTTTCTGAATGGAAAGGTAAGATAATAAATGATATATTATCTTTTAATAGTGATAAATATTTAATTAATATGATATATAAATATTATTTATATCATTATAACTAGCCTTGAGAGATGGTGATGGAAAATGAATTATATCAGTTCGTGAGACGGTAGTTCACAGTACACACGAATGATAATTTTTTTCTTATTTGATGGAAGTAGAGATTGATTTTGGTGATGATAATTACATACCAGTATATTTAGGATACTATATTTATTATTCAATCATGGTTGAATAAAATTTTATTGAATTGTAAGAATAAATAATATAGAAATACATGATTAAAAGAATACATCTTCTTCAAATGATCCACCTTTCTTAACACCTTAAAACCACTAATTGTGGTGTTTTGCATAAAATAAGAGATATATAATGTGAGGAGGGATTATAGAAAGGTATTTTGTTAGATATTGTTTGAATAAAATTGTTTTTTATGTGTTAATAAAAGAGAATAATTTGTTCCCTTTTATATGAGAGGGGAGGGTCACTCTTGGAATTTATCAAAATATTAAATTAATATAAATTAATTTTAAAATACAAAAGGATAAAAACTGATTTATTTACAATATAGGATGATTATGGGTATAAATCCATTCATAAAATGAAAATTATACTAGTTTTTATTATTTATTAATCCTTATCTTTTTTGGTTTGACCATTATTTAACCCCTTTAACTCTTACCGTGATAACATGTGTTTTTACTCTTTAAGGGTTAATATAGTTACTATAAAAGGCCAAACAAACCATAAATGGATAATTTATGAAATTTTAAACATTATAATATTAATTTTTCCTAATTTTATAATTTTATAAAATTTATATCATTTAATAAATTATTATTTATTTTAAAATATCATTAATATCAATTTTGACATTATTCATTACTTTTAAAAAATATCATAACAAAAATATAAACCAGAACCAATTATTCTAAAAAATATATAACATGTAAAAGTAATCTATTAATATTTTGGGAGAAATTAATTATTTCAAATTATATTTATCTTAATATTTTTAATATCATTTATTTGATATTTTTATTAATTAAACAATTACTCCATCATCATTGCGTAATCCTTTAAGGAAATTATTTCTTTATTAAAAATTAAAAATAAATTTACTTGATGAAGATAAGAATTTGATATTTCAAAATAATATTTATATTCTAATATATATTCTAAATAAACATATATTATAAATTTTACATTTATTAAAACATAAGAATGACATCTTTGACTTTTGTTTAAAATAAAATACTATAAAGGGATTAAAGTCATCCAAGTGTATCCAAGATGTCATAAAATTAACCCAATGATTTTTTATCCTAAAATAGCCCATAAAATAAAATTAGGACAAGTGTTAGGGTAATTTTATATTATTTATAATACTATTTTAACCCTTAATTACCCGATTTACCCATAACTGTGGAAATAAAAAAATTACTAAAGTCACTATTCATATTGTAAAAAAAGGGGATTTATTTATTAATTTTGTAACTTATGATTCCAAATTTGGGATAAATTTTTCCAAATTAAAAACACATAATTTTCAATAATTAATTTAAAATAAATCCTATTACAGAATGAGAAAACAAGTTTTAGAAGTTAAAATGTTCAAAAGATTGAAATGTTTTTATATCCAAATCCATTGTAAAATTGATTTAAATGAGAAAAATTGGATTAAATGATATAAATTTGTCTCATTATACTATAACATCAATTACAAATATAATTTATAACTATAAATTATTTATATGAAAAAATGTTTTCAATTAAAATACAGTATTTTTTCACTATTCATCAAAACATGAAACTAATCAGAAAAATATCAAAAATTAAACCAAATAAATTTTTTATCTTAAAATTTAAAATAATAATTTTTTTTTCAAATATGATTTATAAAAGTGTTAAAAACTAGATTTAATTCTAGTTCTCAATCAAAATGTGGAAAAACTACCTTTTTAGAAAAATACTTCTTTTATGCCTAAAATTGGATTTGTTATTATATCATGTATAGAAAACACATAAGATGAATGTTAAAAATTATATTTAATATATTATATATATATATATTTAATTAATATAATTGAAAAATAGTAATTTATTTATTTGTTGGTATAAAACACACATGTGAGAATTTAAAATATTTTTTATAAAATCATTTCCTTTTAAAAGAAGGGATTTTATTTTCATTTATAGTTAACTAATCACTGATTAATTAATTTTATATACACGTTTAAACCTTATTTTTATAATTCAGTTAATACTATTAATTCCTTCCATTCTAACATCTAGGTTATAATGATAACATTTAAATAATAATATTTAGTTGTTTATTTAAGCTCGATGTGACATATTTTGTATGCTATCGAGCATAGAATTTATTTTCTAAAAAATCAGGATGTTACCCAAGAGTTGATCAAAATAATATTGAAAAATATAGTCTATGTAAGAATGTAATTATTTAATCATTTTCATAGAAGGAATTCATTTAAGTAACAGGGATTAATAAAATCAAAGGAATACAAGATAAGTTATATATCATTAATAAATAAAATGTTATGAAAAAATAAGTTAAATTAAAAATTTGGAATTTTAATTATGAATATATCTAAATTCACATAAATTAATATGTTTATGACTCCTTTACAATATTTTATGAATTGGTGAGCACCATTTTTTAGGTCCCAGACCCACACTCTCTGATCCATTGCTAAAATGAATATTCTTTACATACTATCTTTGATAGCCACTGAAGAGACCAAAACATATCACTAATTAATTACAACACCAATAACCAATATTGAGTCACTTATATACCCAATAACTCAAAGGTTTGGAGTTTTGGAAAATTAGAAAAATCTCTTATATAAAAAATCCCATTCTTTTTAAACAATTTTGATTTTTTCACAATAATGGGTTCTTTAAATTTATTATCACTCTTAGTACATCCTTGAATAATTCATAATACCCATCTTAATTTCCTAGTGAAATGGAAAAAAATAAATGGGTGAGGTTGGATCACAATATAGGGTAGCATACATAAAAAAAAATCAAAGAATAATCAAGGCATGAATTATATGTTAGAAAGAAGAAATAATAAAATAATACCATATAGATGACATCATGATCATGAAATATATCCATGGATAAAATAAAAACATAAATAATCACATGGATAATAATAAATGATTTCATATTAATTAAATATACAATAATAGGCATCTAATTCAAATCGTTAATCCCTCATACTAAGAAATAATAAATAAATAAAC
The DNA here is from genome assembly GCA_963277665.1 of Viscum album. Lineage (NCBI taxonomy): Eukaryota > Viridiplantae > Streptophyta > Magnoliopsida > Santalales > Viscaceae > Viscum > Viscum album. The sequence continues at coordinate 175,528,157 of OY728123.1, forward strand.
AATACATACACTAAATACCCATTATATATGGTCTCATGAGACCTAACTATACATCAAGGGGATATATAATTTTGGGCCCCACCCATCACTAAATAAGTCCCATTAATTAGTCACATAAAATAATCAATAAAATATAGTAAATAATCAACATGATTTAATAATCAATAAATATCTATATTGAAAAAAAATGGAATTCCAATTTTTCCCTAATCAAAAAAATGAAATAAATTATTTGGTAAGAACCCTTCAAACTGACACTGCATATAGTAATAGGTACATGATTAATTAAATATAAATATAGATATAATGGAAATTATATAAAAAATATCCATAAGATTAAAGAACATATACAAAAATAAGTGAAAAACAAATTCTAGGGAGAGATGAAGAGTGAAAGAGAACATAATCATAAGAAAGAGAATGAAATGTAAATAACCCTTATGAACAAGTAAAGTATGAACTATAAATTCATATGGTAAAAAATATGACTATTAATTCACCAAAAATTAAATTAAAATACTATGGTAAACTCCCAAGACCATGAAATAATTAATAATTCCACCATAAATTAACTATCCCATAGTAAATAAATGGGTTTCATGAAAAAATCCTTATGATATTATAATAATACATCAATATAAAGAAAGTGGATGGTATTATTAGAGTATATCCCTATTAAACCATAATTAACATTAATGGATGTTGACATAAATGAAAAAAACTTTTATAATAATATGGGTTAATTACAATTTCAAATATCATTGCATAAAGAGAGTTTAAGAATTAGATCATTCGATATCCCAAAATAAATCTCCCAAAAATTCCATAATATGGTCATTTAGAAGGTAATACATGAAAAATAACTCTCAAGGTGATAGATATTTTAGAGTTTAAGTTGAAAATGGAAGTAAAATTATAAAAATAAAGTTTATAAATATTTTATAACATGATTGTAAAAAACAAATAATAAGTCGCATCAAAAAATATATTTTACGGGGGTGAAAAAGAGGACATTGAAAATTTTAATTTTGAAATAATTCCAAATATTAAAACCTAGAAAGTGAATGAACTTAAATATACAAAATATAGAGTGTAAGATAAAAATATACATAAGTGGAATAAAATATAATTATTTATTATTATAAAAAATTAATCATTATTTTTTGAATAAAAAAATCACAGAAAAATTATTATAGGAATTACTTTGTAGAACTAGGAAAAAATGAAAAAGAAACTTAATAATGAAGAATGAAAATAAAAGTCAGAATTTTTTTTCATGTAAGCAAAATTAAAAAGGAAGTTTATTTTCACACTTTTATAAAGAAAGTTAAAAAAAAGACTTGTGTAGAAAATGTTAAAAATATTCCATTTAATGTTTTTTAAATAAATTCACAGATAGTGTAAAATGAACCTAATTTTTTTTATTATATATAATATCATTATTGAAACAATATAGAGAGTATTTATATGGAATGAAATGATACATTCGAAAGGATGAGAATTACTCTTAGAAACATCATACTTTCATAGAGAATGATATACATTAAAGAAAAAATATTTTATATAAATATATTATTTCCACAAAGTAAATGATAAAATATCATATATAATATATAAATGGTATAATAAAATAAAATTAGTATAACATAGTTAATAAATAAATTTTATAACCCAATGAAAAGTAAATTGAGTTGAAAAAACCCTTATAACTTTGGTAACCATTAACTCAAAATCCATTTAAAGAAAAAGAATGAAATGCAACTTTAAATACCAAGAATAAATATAAAATACTAATATATTATGTCAAAGTTTCACAATATAAACAATATAATTGAGAATAGGTTCATAATATTAAACATGTCTCAAAGAAGGAAATTTGAGGCGATAAACATTTATGGCTTTGGTTTTATATGAATAAAAAAATGGATATCATAATATAAGATTTAAAATATAATGAAATAATATATTTTTATTATAAATGAATAAAATAAGGTATTAATTGCACCATATAAAAGAAAAAATGGTGCAAAATATAAAACATGTCTTAAGGAATTAAAATTGAGACAAAAAACTATTATCTTGGATTTCTTCTTAGTCTGACGCGATCTAACCTCATGTATAATAAAATTATGTTTAATAAAACATTAATCAAGGAGTGAATTATATTAGTTTTTGTCATTATTTATAAATTTCAATAATTTTAATTTAATTATTACTATTTTTTTGAAGGTGGAATGGTTGAAGACTTATTTTCTTTAAAATTATCCTGTTTTGTTTTGATTTCATGATTTTAATTATTTATAATTTATTATTTTATAAAATTACTCAAAGAAGATTATAATAAATTAAAATAAATTAATGTTGCATAATATTCACTAACCAGGCATCTAGTTGGCTATAAGTAAATCATTTACAATTTCCTCCTAGGCAGATGAAACCAACCCTGATTGGGACATGTCAAAAGAGGGGGAGAGAGTATATACTACAAACAGATAAAAATAGTTATTTAAATATCATAATAAAATTTATACATTATAAAATTTTATATGAAATATTTTATAAAGTTATAAAAAGTTAAATTGATTAGGATAGTAGAAATAATAAGTGAGAAAAAAATGAAAAAGAATTAGGGTTACCTCTTCATTGAAGATTTACTCTTTTACTAAATCCTTAAAGGCTTGGGGTTGGGTGACTCCAAAATTTACCTAAGGTAAATAATAGAATTAAGATAGGGGAAATTGGTAGATATTTGGATTTGAGAAGTGAATGTGAAGTGATTTTACAAAGGGAGGGATATGGGGTATTTATACTTGAGAGGATGGATATTTTTGGGTTAAAATATTGACTATTTTATCATTTATCATAAATAAGTTGAATAGTGATGATTATCGTGATTTTTTCCTTATTATTAAAACATGTATGGTTAATTGAAATTTAGATCAACCGAAATATTAATGTCACCTTTGAACCACTCAATTAAATACAAAGAACCAAAAATAGTTTTTTATTATGATAAATTATAATTTAAGTTCCAAAATATCAAATATTCGTTTATAAATCAAATTTAATAAATTTAAATTCATAATTTCACAATTTAAATACATTGTTTTGATAAAAATGTTTTATAATTTTTAATTCATGCTTACATCATGATTATGTTATAGAAGTTGCGATATTTATAAAAACTATTCTTTTATTATTCTTTAAAAAAATAATCCTTTTTCATAAAAATGAAAAAACTAAACTCAATGCGTTGATTCCAAAAAATGAAATTCATTTTATTACAATAAATTTTTAATATTTGATAAGATAGATTTTAAATTAAAACATAAAATTTAATAGAAAAACTATTTTTATTAAAAAAAACTTGTAAAACATTTAAGGTGTATTAATATCATTTCATATCAATTGAAAATTAAATTAGTGTTAATATATTGAAATTACTTATTATAATAATACTTTAGAAGTTATTAATTTAATTTTTTATGATAATAGTACATAACAAAGATAAAATTATAATTCTTTAGAAAATAGAAATTTTTAACACTAAATGATTTTAATCACATCCCATTAAATTTAATTATTTAACTTATAACCATTAAATTTATTCAATTAATTGGTATTATAATACATCAAATTATTATTTAAAATAATAATAATAATATTTAAGGAATAAAAATAAATCATTTTAACTATATTTTTATTTACTTGAGTTTTTACCTTTTTTATAATTTTATTAACCATATTGCACATTTTATACATATGATATATTAATATTAATCTTGAATTGGAAAATATAACACTGTTAATTTTAGTTTATTATTGTGTATGACATTATATATTCAACATAGTATTTATTTAAAGGAAAATAAATACTAAAATATCTGAGTATTATATGATATCCCTTTAAATAAATTACAACTTTTCAATTTTCATTTCTCTCACACATGAAAATAGATGATGGTATTATTAATATAGTCATGAATAATGATATAAAAATGTATTAAAAACTTTTATAATGGTTTTTAATGATCTTTTAAAACATACAAATCTTATCCCCTGAGAGTGTCAAACCAGGTGTGAAGTTTGACACTCTTTTTAACGCCCCAAGATTTTGTGAAATATTTTATTCAAATGAATTTAATCTTTTAAATATTTTATTTTACATGAAATAAAAAGTTTATCTTTCATTAAATGTAACAATGAGTTTATATTTAATTAAAAAAAATAAAAAGTTTATCTTGAATTATACGCAACAACGAGTTTCTTCAATAGTATGCATGACACACAACACTGAACTTCATGGAACCATGAAATAATATTACTTTAAATATGACCATTATATCCAAGAAATTATATAGGTAGGTATAAATAATATTAAATAATTTCTGAAATATAAAAATAAATTTCAAACTAAATATAAATTTATTTATAAATACTTAGTAAGTAATCAATCAATTTTAAGTAAAGTAGTTATATTCATAAAAATATGTATTCTTCAAAAATGATTTTTAATTATTTTTTATGAAAAATATTATAATTAATTTATAGAAATTTTATAAAATTTATTTGATAAAATGAATTACATTTTTTAACCATTATATCAAAATTAACTTATGGTGAAATTTTTAGATCTTTTAGAAAATATTGATTTTTCATTTATAGAGGAAAACACCAATTTTTATAAAACTACCACCCATTTTTAATAAATTAAGTAATTTAAAATCCCCATTATGTTTTAATGTAGCATAATAATTACTTATTTATATTTAATATACTTAATTTCTTTTTAATCAACTTTATATAGTATTTTAATATAAGTTTTTTTGGGTTAATTTTTTTGAAAACTCTTTTAATGTGCACAATGTTTATCTATTTTAATTAATTAAAATAATCCCTAATAAGGAATGTTTTAAATATAATTTATATATTATATTTTAATAAATTTTAATTTATATTCATACAATGATTATTATTAGGCATAGAGTAAATATAAAATCGTATTATGCTTGAAAAATACATTTCTCAAAAACACTCTTTTTCGACGTGCCAATGGGTTTGTTTTAATTTTTTTTCTAATTTCATAAAATTAATTTGATAAAATGAAATTAAATTTTTAATTAATAGTATCAAATTTATCATAGGGTTATTCTTGGATAATTTTTTGAAAAGATTAATTTTTTTGATGAATAGCGAAAATACTAAATTTTAATTAAAAACTGCATTTTCGATTAAATTATTTATAAATTGAAATTATATTTTAAATTATTTTTAAAGTAGAATTATTTAAATTATATATATTAATATAATTTAGGTCATTGTAATAAATTTAATTTTGAAATTGGATATAAAAACATTGTAAACTATTCAACATTCTCTAATTGAAAACATTCTTTATCATCATGTCTATGAGATTAATTATAAATTAAAAAATTTCAATTATGAAAATTGAATTTTTAAAAAATGGATTAAATATTTGAAATTAAAATAATTTATATTATCAAATAAGTTCAACTTATTTTTTATAAAAAAAATGAATAATGAAAAAAATAAAAATTTATTACCACAGTTAAGGTAAAAATGGGTTTACTAGGGGGTTAAACTAAGAAGATAAGGGATAAAATGGCTATAAAACTTGTGAAATTCGTATTTTATGTACATATTTAATTTTTTTACATACAATTTTATAATATATGGTAAATTAAATGATTTTATCTTGTGAATGAACTTTTTATTTTGGATCCTTTTTGGAAATTTCAAAGTAGTTTCCAAGTGGGCTCTTCCCCCCCACTTATAAAAGGTCACCGCCACCCTCCGCTTCTTCACACCTATAAATCCATCTAGTTTGGAAAAATCTTGAACAAAATACATCCCCAAAATACTTCTCCATGTTCTAGAGACACGGGTTCTCCAAAAATAACAACACTAGGGTTCTTAATAAGAGATACAACAGAGGCGCTTCAAAGTGAATATAATTGTCTTCACTAAGCTCCTTATTTTTATATATTATTTTTCCACCTTAAATTATGTATTAAAACTTAAAATATATATAAAAAATTATATACTATATAATTAAATGTTATTATGTTTATGTAATAACCTGCAATCATCTCCATTTCCATCCAATAGGTTACAAAATCATCATTCATGTGCATGATGGACCACCACCTCACGAACAAATGTCATTCATTTTTACATTACCACCTATAAAGTAGAAAAAATAAGGATGTATTAATTATTTATATATGATATTAATGAAAGCATTATACTTCTAGAATTATTATATAAAAAATACCTTTATACTCTCCATTTTATGGGAATATGATAACATCGCTTGTGTGCACAACGGACAACCTCTTCAAGAAGCGATGTGATTCATTCATGCTTTACATCAAAGGAAATTGGGATGGGTTTAATGAAAATATGTGATATATATGACATAAAAATTATTCTTTAATGTTAATATATCGTTTAACATTATTCCTTTCAATCTGATAAGGAAATGGAAACAACGTTCATGCATACATACGACCCACCATCTTAATGAATGGTGTATTTCATTTTCTGTAACTAAAATTTATGGATAACTATAAATACACATATACTAAATATATTTTATATTTATATAATTTTTTTATTATAGGGATAATTAAATCACGATCAATGTGATAGGACCAAAAAATAACAAATCAAATCATATACAAAAAACAAAGAGGTTATTCCCAAAAACGCAACTTTTACATGGAATTGTTAATAAAAGGGTAATAAAAGGTCATAAGAAAATAATAAATGGTATGATATATATAAGTATGGTCATATAATATATGTATAATAAAATTATATTTATTATATAGGTGGTTTTAATATTTACAATTTAAGTCGAGGTTTAATGTAAGGGATTTCCATATCACCTTTTTAATTCTATGAGTTACATGCCATATTTACGACCTATTTCTTTTTTTGTGGTATATATAATTCCAATGAATGTATTTTATTATTATTATAATTAAATTATGGTGATTTACATATCCATATGTAGATATATCTTTCATGGGTCTTATGATTCAAAGTTACCAAAGTGGTAAATATTTTTTTGTTACAATTTCATCATTTATCCAGATTATTTTTTATTATGTTTTTGATAACAAAATATTATAATCCATCTATTATAAAACTCATGAATTTTATTATCCTCTCATTTTTATGATATTTTCATATAATAGTTCTATTTTCCCACTCTTTCATACTTAAAACAATTAGGAAAATGTTTTTAAGAAAATTTGACTTTATTTATCTCTTCAGTTGAAAATATGTTTTATTTTTAAACCATGTTTTCTAAAAAAAATTGAAAAATGTTTTAATATTCTACTATTATTTTAAAAATAAAATTTTACCAATGTCTTACTTTTTTTAAATTTTTTTAAAGGAATCTCCATGTTTTTTTAAAAAACAATGTATGTTTTTCTTTTACCAAAAATGTGAAAAGAATATTTGTTTTAATGTGTATGAAATGGACATAATTTACCTTAGTTATGAAATTTTTAATATTACTTGACATTTTTTCCAGTTTATTTTCAAATAAAAATATTGTTAATATTTTTTATCTTCAATTTTTTTCAAATCGGAAAGAATATTTTCATCAAGAAATTTTTTAAATTACTTTTAAATATTACTTTATAAGTTTTTCAAATTTATTTTTACAGAAAGGGATTTATAAAATATCTTATAAAGTTTTGTTTTACAAATTTATTTTCAAAGAAAGGTTATTTTACTCAATAAATAGTCCAAGTTATTTTTCTTTCAAAATAATTCTCTATCTAAAATGACATCCTTTGAGGTTACTTTTACTTTATTCAGAATATGATCAAAAAATACAATTCTTATCATTTCTCTAAATGCTTTATGTTTAATATAACATGATTTTTATGATGACATTATGTTTATGAAACTTGTTTCTATTTCAAGAGTTATACCATGATATAAATCTTATGAAACCCACTTATTTTTATGGGTTATGCTATGAAAATATGTTGAAATGATTATGAAACATGTCACTTTTCCATAGGTTATGATATGATGAAATGTTTATGAAACCCATTTCATTTCATGGTTTATAATAAGTTTATTTTTTATGATATTGTGGAAAATGTATTCATTATTTTCTTTATGTGATGGGTGGGGCCTATATCTTCATCCAATTAATTAGGTAAATATTTACATCTCATGTGATATATATGAATATAATGGGGAGTAAACCCAGTTCAGTAAGGGAGTATGTCCACTATGATGGTGTTGAGACTGAACCTTGACTACTATTAGGGTTTGTGGGGTAAACCCATTCCACTATGAGGAAAGGGTTACCATTGGTGATAGTGTTGTGTCCCACCTAGGAGGGTTAACTTACCATAGAGTTCCCTAATAATTATTTAAAATAAACCTAGACCATTAAGGAAATAATTTTCCTTGCTTATGTGTATGAAAAAATCCATGTATTATGCCAATGTTATGCTCTATTTGCTCATTTTATTTGATTATATTATGATTCATGTCTTATGAACAACCAATATCTATTCCAGGATTCAAGATTATGATCTTTGATATGGAAGTTATGGTTTTTAAATGTTATGATCATGTATTAATACCCGAATTTTCATGTTATGCTTGTGTATCTCAATTATTTACCCTTATTGAGCATCTAAGATGACCCTTTCTTATGTTTAATTTCTCCAAGTTATGAATAAATGTGTTTAAATATGATTAATAAAGAAGAATATCCTTATGTAATACATTGAATATCTTTTATGAATAAATACGATTGTTCTCTAAATTTACAAAGGCACTAAAAAATTATGCTCCTTAGGCGTGTGTTTGTGTAATCTAATGAATATTCATTTAAAAAGATATAATATCCATGTATGAGAATCCTGTGTTTTTATAGTTTTTATTAGAGGATATGTTTAGTTAACATTTGTAAACTATGATGAGAAAATATTAGTGATATCCCTAGGGATATTTCAAATTATATTTCTAGGGGTGTCTCTAAGGATAAGTTTAAGTCTAAGTCATAGTATTGGAAAATTTACTAAAATTTTGGTAAAGGATAGAGTAAGTGGTTTCGAAGAAATTACATCCTTGTATGGATAATATAAGTGGATATAGATTTTTCATATAGGTACTTAGGGGTTATAAATCAGAAAATGGTGCATTGAGCTAGACTATATCATCACCTGATATATGACAACAATACTTTCTATACACTTAGTTTGACACTCAGGGGGGATGTTCTTTAAAATTCAAACACTCTTTACAAATCATTATAAATGATTTAAATAAAAGATGAATATGAAAGAAATATGATAAACCTAAGGTGTCGTAAATTTAAAATAAGGTTTCATGATTTAGACATCCTATAATTAATTTTCATGATTATTTAATTTCCCACTATTATTAGTGTTTCTCACAATATTTTTTTTTGTTTTAGTCAATGGTGGGAACAAGAAATAACTATGTTTTATTTAAATGCAACAAGTTTTTTTTATGAGATACCAAATGGGATGATGAATGGAGTAAAGGATTTTGTGATTATTCCTAATCAGTTATCCTGATATATGATTAATAAAACACACCTTAACCAACTCACTGACTCACAAAATATGATAATGGTTGAGTTCATTGAGAGTTCATGTAGTGTAGGAAAAATAGGAAACCAGTTTTAGTTTCCTATATGTTGATAATGTGGAAAGAATCACTAAAGGGAATGGATTAGAGGGATGATAATATGTTTTGAGTGTGAAAAAAAAGGACCCAAAATAAGTAATTGTTAAGGGAAAAGGAAAATTTTAGTTAACACAATGGATGAGGATATCGTTCTCCCAAAAATATTATCAAAAAAATAATGTTTTAAATGTAGAAATTATAGGAACTATGGAAATAGATGTCCCAAGTGGAAAGATAATGAATAGAATCATTAATATGGTACAAGTGATGGTTATACTACTAAAGATAATGAGACTATGAATTTTATATGAAAGGAAGGTGGTATTAAGAAATAAAATAATGAAGCCTAGTTAATATTTTTGGGAGGAAGTGGGATGATTAAAGTATTTATTTATTGGAATTAAATAATAATGAAATATATAAGTATTGGTTAGTATAAGTTTTTCATTAATTATTTGAAAGAATGTGTTGAATGATGGTGATGACCAAGAAAAGTGATTTAAATGTAAAGGTGATATTTTATGAACATGAAATGATTAAGAGAAGAAAAACCTTAATATATTATTAATGTTGAGATAATGATATTGGGATAAATACATGATTGATATGGATAAAGTAAATTGGATAGTACTTATGAACTTGGAAATGATAAATTATTTTTGGAGAAAATGGTTTATATTATCATTGATAGAGTTCACAATATTATTAGTTTTAGGTAATATATTTAATAATATATTTTTTTATTCAATGAATAAGGAAAAATTTATGTTTTCAATAAGGTTTTATGTTAACTTATATTAATACCAAGTTTTAAGAGAATACATGATAAATTTATTCACATGTTTGGTATTTGACAATTGAAAAATAATTTTTCATATTTGGGGGATTAATGTTAAGTTGATTTTGAGAAATTTAGCAACCTTAATTATAAATTTTGAATTTTGGAAGGTTTATAAGGTTAAACATTTAAATAATGGTTTAGGTAACTATTGGATGATGTTTTAGATATTAATATATATTTTTTCAAAATATGAATATTTATGCATAACTTGTTCTACCCATTTTTTATAATAACTCATGATCAAAGGAACAACTTATTATACTATTATGGATATTACAATCCATTAAAAGTTGATTTTAGTTCTTCATGAATAAAAAAAATTCACTTTTGTATATTCATTTCTTAGATTAAGTGATGAATTGATAATTGATCGAAGCATATCATGAAATTGTGCTTATGAAATAGAAATGAATAAAGTAATTTTGTTTCCTTATATTTTTAGATAGTAAAAGAATTACTACACTCTTGGAAGAGGATATTGAAAAAACATGTTATCCTAGTACCTTTATTTTTTAAAACCAATTGTATTTTAAATCATTATAGATATATAGTTTTGAGGCCCTTAAATTTCCATTTATCATTTAATTTCTCATGACCAATGTTCTCTATCCTTCTCCATTAGTATTTAGGTGTCAGTTTTCTCTTCTAAGTCTATGTTTTCACATCCCACCTATGTCATCCAATTTGGAAACCTAATATGTTTTATTCCATATAAATTTTACATATCCATTAATTTTTTTCTATATGATGTTTTACTATACCTTTTTATGATGTGGGTTTTTATGAAGTAAATTTCTAATGTTAAACCTTTGATGACCGAGACAAATTTCAAGGGTAAATTTTTGTAAGGGGTGCAGTACGTAACACCTTGAGATTTTTAAAATATATATTTTAAAAAAAATGAATTTAATATTTTCAATATTATTAATTACATGAAAAAATGAGTTTATATTACATTACAAAAAACACATAGTTTAGCTTATGTTTAGAAAAATTTCGAGTTTATCTTGTGTTACATGAAACAATGAGTTATTTCGATAACATGCATGAAACTCATCACTAAGATTTAGTGAACCATGAAATGATATTATTTTAAAGATGAACATTATATTCTAGCTGTTAAAAGGAGGGTATAACTAGTATTAAATAATTTATAAAATATATATAAATTTCTGAATCAATATAAATTTATTTATAAATTCTTATTAAGTAATCAATCAATTTTTACTAAAGTAATTATATTCATCAAAAACATGTATTCTTCAAAAATGATTTTTACTTTTTTTTGATAAATATTATAATTAATTTATAGATATTTTATAAATTTAGATTCATTTTTTGAATCATAATATCAAAATTAACTCATGGTAAAATTTTGGAATCTTTCAGAAAATATTGATTTTTTAGCAAATAGTAGAAAATACCGATTTTTAAAAAACTATCATTTTTCAAAAAATTAAGTAATTTAAATTCCAATTATGTTTTAATTTAACATGATTATTATTTATTTATATTTAATCAAATTAATTTATTTTTAATAAAATTTATATTGTATTTTTTTATAATTTTATTTTTGGTTTTAAAAAAGGGTTTTTTCCTAAAAATTGTTTTAATGTGCATAATGTTTCTCCATTTTAATTAATTAGAATTATAAATAATGAGGAATGTTTTTATTAAAATTTCTATATTATATATCAACAAATTTTAATTGAAATTAATACAATTATTATTATTAGACATTTAGTTAATATAAAATCATCTTATGCATGAAAAATATACTTCTTGAAAACTCACCTTTTCATCGCAAATACGAGTTTTGTTTTAAATTTAATTGTTTCATTTTTTAGAAAATGGATTTGATAAAATAAAATTAATTTTTAAATCATCATTTCAAATTTAACTTAGGGTAAATCTTTGTAATTTTCTAAAAATATTAATTTTTGAGCAATAGTGGAAAATACTGAATTTTAAATGAAAAATACCATTTCATTTAAATTATTTATAAAGTTAAATTATATTTTAAAATTTTTTTAATGTAAAATTAGTTCAATTAAATATATGAATCTAATTTATGTCATTTTAATTAATTTAATATTGAATTTTGATATATATTTTTTGTAAAATTTTGAACATTCTCTCTTTGAAGACCTGATTTCTCATCATGTCTACAAGATTAATTTCAAATTAAATTTTCTAATTATACGAATTTAATTAGGGAAAATGTATTAAATTTTTTCAATTAGAATAATTTATATTATATAATATGTTCAACTTAATTTTTTTTACCAAAATGAATAATGAAACATTAAAAATAAAATACCGCAGTTAAGGTAAATATGGGTTTACGGGGGGGTTTAATTAAAATTATGAGTGTTAAAATGACTATAATACTTGTGAAATTACTATTTTATAACCATATTACAATATTAAACTTAAATTTTTTTAATTTAGGGTCATTTGGAATATTTTTTCTTAGTAATAACCATTTTATTTTGACTTATTTTGGGAAATTTCTAAGTAGTTTCCAAGTGGGTTTCTTTCCCCCACTTATAAAAGTCCACCACCACCCTTAACTTATTCACAACTCTAAAGCCATATAGTTCAGTAAAAACATGCCAAGATACCTCACCAATGTCCTTATTCATGTTATATAGCTGATGGTCCTCTTAAAATACCAACACTTGGGTCTTTAATAAGAGATCCAAAGGAGGTGCTTCTGAGAGAAGGTAATTGTCTTCACTAAGAACCTTCTTTTTATATATTTTTTTCCACCTAAATTTATGTATTAAAACATAAAATATAACAAAACAAGTATATAATATATAATTAAATGTTATTATTCTTATGTAATAACCTATAACCATCTCCACTTCCATTAAATGGGTTACGAAATCATTATTTGTGTGTACAGTGGACTACTACCTCAAGAACCGATGTCATTCTATTTTACATTACCACCTATCTAGGATAAAAATAATTATGGATTAATTATTTATATATATATATATATATATATTATACTTATGGAATTATTATATCAAACATACATTCAAAATTTCCATTTTTTGGGAATCTAATAACGTCACTCAAGTGAATGACATACTACCTCATCATGAAGTGATGTGGTTCATTCACACTTTACATTGAAGGTAATAAGGATGAGTTTAATAAAAATATGTGATATATATAGCATAAAAATTATTATTTAATTATAATATATCATGTACCTTCATTTCATTCAATCTGATAAGGAAATGGAAACAACATTTATGCGTATGTACAACTTACCGTATCCATAAATGGTGTATTTCATTTTCTATCACTAAATTTTATGGATTAATATAAATACATTTATACTGAATATATATGATATTTATATCAGGGTTTAAATTTTTGGGATTATTAAATAATGATAAAATTAATAAGACCAAAAAATAACAAATCAAATCATATAGGAAAAACAAAGACCGTATTTCCCAAAAATAACTTTAAAATGAAATTGTAAATAAATGGGTAATAAAAGGTAATAATAAAATCATATATGGTATTATATATATAAATATGTTTCTTTAATTTATTTATAATAAAATTATATTTATTATATAGAATTTTTAACATGTATGATGGAAGTTAAAAATTAAGGTAAGAGATTTCAGTCTCACTTATTTACTTCTGTGAGACATATTACATATTCACCACCTATTTCTTTTATGTGGTGTACATAATTCCAATGATTTTTTTATAATTATCCTTTAAATTATAGGGATTTAAATATCAATATGATTATCTCTCTTTCATGGTACCTATAATTTAAAGTCACTAAAGTGGTAAATATTTTTTTGTTACAATCTCATCATTTATCAGAACTATTTATGATTATGTTTTTGATGGTAAAATCTTATGATACATATCTCAAGAAAATTATGAATTTTTTTCCTATAGTTTTTCATGATATTTTCAAGTAATAGTACCATTTTCCACTATATGACACTTAAAACAATTGAGAAAATGTTTTTAAGAAAATATTATTTATTTCTCTCTTTGGTTAGAAATTTTTTTACTTTCAAAACCATGTTTTCTAAAAATGTTTTTAAAAATACTTTACTACTATCCTATTATTTTTTAAATAATTTTTTAACTATATTATACTTTTTTAAACAATTTTTAAAGGAATATTCCTAATTTTTTAAAAAATAATTCCCATTTATCTTTCATAGAAAATGTGAATGAATATTTGTTTTTACCTGTACGACATGAACAAAATTTCCCATCATCATAAAAATTATTTTATTTGAAGCATACTTTATAAATTTTCATGGTTATTTTCAAATAAAAATATTTTAAAAATGTTTTATTCTTTAAAAAGTTTTTTTTTCAAATAGGAAATTAAATTTTCCTCAAGAAATGTTTTAAAGTATTTTTAAAGCTTGTTTTATAAGTTTTTTAAGTTTATTTTAAAAGAAAAGCATTTTAAAAATAATTTATAAAGTTTATTTTTAAAAATTTATTTTTAAAGAAAGTTTATTTTCCTCAAGAAAAATTATAAGTGATTTTTATTTCCAAATAATTCTCTCTTTAAGATGATATAATTTGTGATTACTTATTATTTACTGGGGGTATAATCCATGGACACCATACTTATTATTTCTGTAAATGGTTTTATATTTTTGATGACATGATTTTTATGAAACCCATTTCTCTTTCATAGTTTATAACATGATATAAATATTATAAAACACGATTATTTTCATGGGTTATTCTATGATGAAATGTTGAAATGATTATGAAGCCTGTCACTTTTCCACAGGTTAAGATACGATGAAATGTTCATGAAACCCATTTCATTTCACGATTTATAATATAATGATTTTTTATGATATTTCGGTACAAATATAGATTATTTTTATTATGTGATGGGTGATATAAATATCTCCCTCCAATGCATTGGGTAAAGATTTATATCTTATAAGATATATTGGATTGGAATAGGGATTGGACCATGACTACTATGATGGTTTGAGGAGTAAAACCATTTCATTATTGGGAAATGGATACCATTGGGGATGGTGGTATATCCTTCCTAGGAGGTGTATCTACCCATGGAGTGCCCCAATAGGTTTTGGAAATGATCCATGTCTTCTAAAGAAATTATTTTCTATACTTATGTGTATGACATGAATCCATGTCTTATGCCAATGTTATACTCTCATGGATCATGTTATTTGATTATCTTATGATTCATGTCATATGAACTGAAAATATTTATGAAAATATTCAATATTATGATATTTCAGTTTCCAATTATGGTTTTAAATTATTATGATCATGTATTCATAACATTATGCTCATTTTATACTTACGTATCTCCCTTTTTTACCCTTACTAAGCATATGAGATCACCATTTATTATATTTTCTTTCCTCATGTTATGATGAAAGGTTTTTATGTAGGACAAAAAATGGGAAGATCTTTATGGGTTACATTTAATATCGTCCATGAATTAAGAATGACATGCTCCATGTTTCCAAAGGCACTAAAATATTATGGTCCTCAGGCATGTGCTTGTGTAATGTAATGAATATTCATCTACAAATATGTAATATCCATATATAATAAGCCCATGTCACTATAATATTATTGTGATTTGAGTGGAGATTGATTTAATACTCAACCAACCTTGTTTAGGATTATTTCCCATAGGTGCATTAAAGCCAGATCATGTAACCACTTGTAGTCTCTAGGCAGAGATGTCATTGCTAGGAAACCACACTCTTTACATTACCAAAATTTTAGTATGTTTTTATTTATTTATATTTATTCCTATATTTTACACTGATGTATTATAGTCCTAATCCCCAATGATAATTATACCTAAATTTATCAAGATATTTCTTACTATATCCTGAACACAAAATTCATGGAAAACTATGCTTCCATAATTCAACTCAACCTATATCCTAAAAACATTAATCATATATTAATCAATTTTTACCATAATCATATACACACCCAAAAATATATTAATATTTTCTCAAAATTACCAAAATTTTATTAACATCAAATTACATACCAACACTTCTTGATATCTATACCTAAATAAATTATTCTTCCTATAAACCCAATAAAAATCACTAAAATTTCATTAATCACCTTAAAATACAATCACATAAGACTTTAAATGTGGTATCTATACCTTTAAAATTCTGATCAACCATTAAATTATTAACCCGCATTAGTTTCCATAAATATTAAAATATCATTATATGATAACATTCTAACCTGTAAATTTATCTAAACCATGATTTGATACCAACTATGACACCTAAACCCATAATCATGGATCTGATGCTAAAATATATATTCTTCACATACTTTATTGTATTCCAATTGAAGTGACCCAAACTTATCCTTCCAAAATTATAATATCAATAACTAATATTGTGTTATATATATACCCTATACCATTTAGGTTTAGAATTTTATAGAATTAGGAAAATACCTTGTATAATAAAACCCATACTTTTCACATAGTGTACATTTTTTTCATAAGAATGTGTTCTTAAACATTATTATTCATCTTATTATATCTTCAAATCATTCATAGTAATCATCTTGATTCCATAGTGATAAGAAAACAAATAAAGGGGTAAGATAAAATTCTTAGTAAGGGGTAACATACAAAAAAAATCAAATAATTATCAAGTAATGAATAATATGGTAAGGAAAATAAATAAATAAATAAATAAATATAACTAATATCATAAGCATGGAATATATCCATGTATATCATAATAATTTATATAATCTCATGGAAAATGATAACTTATTTTATAATGATCAAATGCATAATATTGTACATATAATTAAAACTGTAAATACCTCATAACAAGACATTATAAATAAATAGATAAGGTATATTCCAAATACCCAATAAATTTTGTATTTTCAAACCTACCAATACATTGAGGGTATATATAATTTTAGGCCCCACTCATCAATAAATAAGCCCAATGTATTAATTACATGAAAATAATTAATAAATAATACAATATGTAATCAACATGATTTAATAATCAATTAACATCATTATTTAAATTGTAACATCCTAAAATTTTATGATATATTTCTCTTTAAATAAATTTTATTTCATTGATATCTTTCTTTACATGAAACACCATGTTTAAAAAGACCACAATATACTACTAAAATATTATCATTTAATGTGATAGTTATCACCTAGAAATTGGATTGAAGGGTATGAATAATAATATCTAAACTATGAAAAATTATTTTTTACAATGGTATAAAATTTATTAATTAGTTTTCAATTGGTTATAAATTAAAATAAAATCATTTATAGGTAAAAAGTGATGTTTTCTAAAAAAACAATTTTTATGATCACAATACTTTTTTATAAATTAAATTAATCTCTATTAATGAATGATTTTAATTAAATATGTATATAATATATTCAATAAAATATTTTAACATTTATACAATATTTTCTACATGTAAAGGAATGATGGTAAACTTAGTTTTATGCTTAAAAATGCATTGTGCTAAAAACTGTTTTGTTATGTTTTGCGCACTTATTTTAAAGTGAATTTCAATCACTCATGGGCATTAAATATTGTAAAATGGATTCCATATTTGGAATAAAATTAATTAATATTATTTAATAAGGTAAAATTAATTATTTTTTTATTATGATTAGTTACTGAAGTAAAAACTCATTACCATGTTAAAGGTTAAAAGGGTTTAACGAGGGGTTAAAATAAATATATAAGGGTAAATATTTCCTAAAAACTTGTATAAATAATTTCATATTGTCATATTTAAACCCTATATCATATTATATTTGAATATGAGTAATTTAGGATCCATTTATCTTAAGTAAGAAATTAATATATTTTAATATTTTGAAATATTTCAAGCATGTTCCCTCCCACACTTATAAAAGGAAACAACCTATCATCTCTTATACACACTTAAAGAGCCTATTTTATTATCCAATTCCTTCTCAAATACTTTCTTAAAATCCACAACCATCTTCTAGAGGTCCATATTTGATCATAATATCATCCTATAAGGATTTGGGTATTAATCTAAGGAGGTTATCCCATAAAGAGTGATATATTCTTACCGATATTTTTCATGTTTAATTCTTCTTGTACTTTCTCTAAATATGTTTTAATAATACTAATAGAATGAATAGATAATCATAAAAATAAATATATTTTATTATGACTATGGTATAACCATTTTTTATCTTCTTTCCATCAAATGAGAAATAAGAGTATCATGTATGCTTACGTGTGGACTACCGCCTCCAAGTAGCGATATGAATCATTTTCCATCACCATATTTCAAGATTTGTTATTATGATGAATTTCATGTTTATATATTATATTTATGAAATAATTATTCTTCTATAATTACAATATATTATCTACATTCTCATCTCCCTATATGTTGGAAAATGATAATGTTTCTTGTGCGTGTGTGTGGACTACCATCTCCAAGAAGAGATGTGATTCATTTTTCATTTATGATTTACATGGATGGTAATAAAGGTATATTTAATGAATATATATAATATTTATGTTATAATAATGATTCTATAAAGTCTAATTATAAGTTACCTTTCTTTTTTTCCATTGACTGTAAAGTGGAAACATCACTTAAGCATACATATAGACTACCATCTCCATGAAGTGATGTAATTTATTTTTAATTACTACTTTATTTGAATGATTATAAAATTGAATATAACAAATAAATATTAAAATTATTTCATGATTAAGATTATCAAGATGATGAAACCATGACCAAGAGGAATGTGTAACATATCATAATTTATATTTATTATTTTTATAAATTAATTGGGGAAATTATGAGACTAGACGTTGAGATGATGTGTGATTCTGAGGCCCAGTGTTATAAGAAAAATTAGTTGAAAAATATTAAGTTTTTAATAAAGAGAATGAGTGGGTTTCATGAAATAGTGGAATAACGTATAAATGGGTGTTTGGATCAGAAATATGAGGGCACCATTGTGTTCAGGGAAATGCATTCACCTCAATCAGGGCCTAACGTTGACTGGAACAGGTCGGCCGTGAAAGTTAGTTTTTGGATATATTAGTAATAAAATATTTAATAAAAATATTTTATTTCATTATAGTGACTAGTTTTATTTTTATTAGAGTATTTTATGAATCTAGTGTCAGCACCATAACCATATAATTCCCCTAAAACAAGGATAATGAAGTTATATTCTCGATGATGATGGATTAGAGATCAAAACGTGGATCGATGATCAGCGACGTGCCTCAGATTTGAAGGATCTCGCCAATAATGACAACATGATGATCAATATTCACCAGCAAGCAGTCCAAATACAGGTATATTGTTTTATCTCTTTTTGATTTTCCCCATTCATAGAATCAACGATGAAGATGAACCAACAAATGAACAGGTTTATCCATGGTTTGATCACTCTTGTTGGATGGTTAATATTGGGAATTGTTAATAGGAATTTCATTACCCTATTTGTTCATCAATTTAACAAAAATAAATCGACGTTGACATGAACAAATGCTGAGGTTAGTTCATCAGATGTTCTTAGTTCCTTTCTCTTCCCCCTTTCTTAGTTTTCTTCACCTTTGGACCCTAGTGGTTGCGACTCAACTTTATGGGAGGCTCCCAACATGATCAGACCCACGAATCAGAGGGAAATAAACCACAATAGTGTAGATCAGGACCTGGAAAGGACCAATATGTGACTGCATATTTTTCTATGAATTGGAGGATCCCCAATGGTCTGTGAAAGGGACTACCAAAGCATCGACACCGGCGAACGATGCTGATGGTGGAATGTGGTGGTGGCCGCCTACGAGTGTGGCAGAAGACCGTAGAGAGGATGGCGGTGAAAGAAGGCCACTGGGTGATTGGTGGTGATGGTAGGACATGTGGGGAGACATGGGGACCAGGGGGAGGCATGCAGTCAAGGCAGACCACATGGACCAGGGTGACACACAGTCAGGGCAGACCACATGAACCAGGGGGACACGATCGAGGAATGCCGTGTCTAGAACACAAGCTGACCCACAACACGAGTTGGACCAATGGAGTTTACCCACTCTAGGTATCCCAGTGGCCCATCGAGCTAGGCTGGTTTGGGCCAGATCAGACCATACTGGGCTGGGCCGGATCCGGCGGGTTAGATCAGACCTGAACCGAACTTGGGTCAGACCTTTTTTACGAAATAACCACAACTTTTAAACCATGTGTCTATTTGATGAGAAGTTTATGGCGTTGGGACCCTTGAGATGATATGATGATTTTGATATACTCTAAGTGAGTTTTGGGGTAAGTTCTCACAAATAATTTTTAGCTCTAGGAGTAGGTTCTCCCGAAACAGGCGTTCCACGAGTGGAATCCTATGGCTGGCTGTGACCTTGAGACTACGTAACATTCTGAGACTACATGGCTTTCTATGACTATATGACATTCTAAGACTACATGACTTACCAAGACTACATGTATTATCGGGACTAAGTGTCTCATCAGGACTACATGTCTTATCGATATCAGGTGTCTTGTAGATTATTCTAGATAATCCTATTTTGTATACTATAGTCCTATACCTGCGTGAGATGAATATATATCTTTTTTTGGTATACTTCATGTATTTATTTGTGGTATACTTTGTGTATTTCTTCATGGTATACTTCATGTATTTATTTTTTGTATACTTCATGTATTTATTCATGGTACACTTCATGTATTTATTTATGGAATACATCATGTATTTCTTAGTGGTATTACTTTTGGGTTTTGGGGTGTCCTACCGAGTATTGTTTTATTCACCCCTGCATGGGATTTTCCCCCACATGTTGTGTGTTGTGCAGATTATTGAGGTTTTGATGGAGTCCTAGGTGGACCATGACTAGGTGGTTCTTAGCAATAACAGATAGACGAGGTGTTCTTTTATGGATTCAGACATCTGTCCTTGTACCTACCCTTCAGGTAGGGTTTTCTATAGATGAGTTTCATGAACTCGTGGTTTCACTTTTACATACACTTTCTTTTTTTGTTCTTGTATTATGGCCCTATTTAATATCCATTTTTCTACTCTCATACCATGTTGTTGGTATCATAGTTGTATGCATTCTTGTTTACTTAGTGTTTTTCATTTTAGTATTTTGGGCTTGTAGATGAGTGTATGTGTACTAGTACTTAGGAAAATGCCTCTCATTTGTGGAATATGCCTACTTGGTTCTAGTTTCCATCCCCTGGACTTTTTGATGCGAGCTTGGTATAGTCAAAACATAGGCCCCTATGGGACAAGTCATGAAGGAGTGGTATCAAAGGAGGTTGGTTCTACTTAAGATCCTAGATTATGTGATATTGGTTTGGGGAAACAATGTTAAGTTTTTCGAGCACGTGTTTCAGGATAGGGAATCTGGTTTTGGTGCAGTAGCTGATGTATCCATACACCAGGACTCTGAATTCTGATTTTGGACTCAGTACATGAAAACAATAGTTTTAGGGAAAATAATGGTAGATGTATCATATAGGTTTTTTGTGTGTTCTCATGTCCTTATTGAGTCGTCTCACTAGGTATACTCTATTGACCATGGCACATCTTGTTCTATTTCAAGATGCTTATATTCATACATTTATACATGATTCTATTGCATGATCATGAGGATGGTCTACCTAGATATGAGGTGTTGGTATAGGGGCATGTACCAGAGATAGCACCTCTAGGTGGTTTACCAGTGATACCACCACCCGTCGAATAGTAGTTACTACTAGCAATATCGGTTGAGGATGCATGTGGACTGGGTGTGTTTCATGAGTTCCATAGGTAGTGAACTCCCAGGTTTTGGGGTGAGACACACCCCCAGGTAGATGAGGATTTGTTGGAGGCAGTTACACGTGTCCTCCACCATGTGGGGATTCCTTACAACTAGATGGAAGTCCTAGCCACGAGTCTTCTTCAGGGACCAGTGGGGTGATGGCAGAGGTTAGTGATCCAGACACATGATGAGGTGACTCTATCTTGGGAAGACTTTGAGAATCTATTTATAGAGGAGTTATTTATGGTTACATTATGTTTAGTGCACATACAAGAGCTTCCTTATCTATGACAGGGAAACAAGAGGTGGGATGAGGTTTGACTTATTACCACCACCACCCTTAGGTGGTCCATGATAGGCTCAAGGAGCTGGTGGAAAGGGACGAGTCCAACTTCAGGCGATGGAGGCTTATGAACCTAATTATATAGGGATAATTAGAGGTACAATTTGTGTCTTTTACCCCTTATCTATAGTTTTTATAGACACATGTGCCATTCATTCTTTTCTTTCCACAACCCTTGTTCAAGACTCATAGATTCCAGTGGAACCATTGACTTAAACCTTATGCATAGAGACTCCTATGGGAGGGTATTCTATGGTCACACACTAGTTAAAATAATGTTAAATTACTCTTGGAGGTGAGAGTTTCGGTTTAGATATCTTATTAGTGGCGTCGAGGAATTATCACTTCATTCTCGATATGGACTAGTTATCCACAGTCCATGCTCATATTGACTATTTTAGGCATAGATTGTGGTGTGTCCATAGTGATGGGACCATGTTTTTTTTGGGTGAAAAGGTAACCCAAGCAACATTGGATGAACTCACACAATGGAGGGTGCAATAAATCACACATAAATTAGCTATCCTGACCCTTGGTGAAGTGGATGGTATGAGTCCCCAGTTTCCGACAATGGTGGAGGAAAATGAGGACATCTTTGTTGATGATGTTCCAAGATTACCTCATCACAAGGAGTTAGACTTATGAATTGATCTATAACCTAGTACAATAATGATATCTACACTTTCATATCAGATGGATCCCATAGAGCTTCGTCAACTGAGGGTACATTTTGAGGACTTGCAGAGGAAGGGCTTCATGATACCCAGTGTTTCCCCATGGGTAGCCCCAGTTTTGTTTGCCAGGAAGTCGAATGGGAGCTTGAGGTTATGTATGGACTTTCGACTCCTGAAATAGGTGACCATAAAGAAAAAGTATACACCACTAAGGATTGATGATCTCTTCGATCATCTCAAAGGAGCGAGGTGGTTCTCAAAGATATAACTCAGAACTGGCTATCACCATCTTCTAGTATGGTATTAAGATATATCGAAGACATATTTCAGATGTCTTTACAACCACTACAAGTACGTAGTGATGTTGTTTGGCATGAAGAATACCCCCAAAATTCTCATGGGACTCATGAACATGATCTTCTAGCCTTACTTAGACCAGTTCATGGTGGTCTTCATTTATGACATCCTAATGTACTCAACATCCAAAGGGGAGCACATAATACACTTAAGGATGGTCCTGGACACACTCAAGAGAACCAACTTTTTTGGAAGCTCTCTAAGTTTCAGTTCTAGATATGAGAGGTCCATTTTCTATGACATGTCATTTCAGAGGCTAGATTTATAGTGGATCCATCAAATATTGAGGTAGTTCTTTCTTAAGAACCACCCAAGAGTGGTACCATGGTTCAGAGTTTCCTTGGTTTGTCTGTGTACTATCAGAGGTTTGTACTTGAATTTTACAGAGTAGTAGTACCCTTGAGAAATCTTTTACATGAAAGGTGTAGTAATTAATGTGGACGATGAAGTGCTAGGGGAGTTTTCATTAGTTGATGTAGAGATTCAAGAGTGCTCCCATCTTGAGATTTTTAAAGGAGAGTGTCGAGTACGTGGTGTTATACGATGCATCAAAAATCAGATTTGGCTGTGTCCTGATGTAGGGAAAAGTGGTGATTGCCTATAGTTCATGAAAATTGAGACTACAAAACTAGAACTACACAACCCATGATCTTGAGTTGGCAATGGTAGTCTTTGCATTGAATATGTGGTGACACTACCTTATGACCGAGAAATTTATTTTCCACTTTGATCACAAGAGTATCAAGTATATCTTCTCTCCGAAGGATCTAAACTTGAGACAAAGGCGATGGATAGATTTCCTCTAGGACTATGACTTTGAGATTGTCTATACTTCTGGGAAGGGGAATGTGGTGGTAGATTCTATCAGTAGGAGATCGAGTTCTTAATTACTGAATGAGGAATCAAAGTAGTTGGCCTCATTGTAGATATACTTTGTGGATAGAGATGGAGAATCTTACCTTTAATCTATAGTTTTCACCCCTGTACTCTTACAATGAGTCAGAGAGGCACAACTTAGAGATACTGAATGTGAGGCTATACATGCTCAGATGTCCACAGGACATTCCCTTGATGGATATTTGAAAGGTGGGGAGCACATCATATTTTCAGAGGATGCACAGTAGTACCAATGGTGTTACAAGAGTAGGTTCTGAGGGAGTTCCATACATACCCTTTGGTAGTACATGCTGGTGTGGTGAAGATGTACCATGACCTCCAATATCATTTCTAGTATCTAGGGATGAAGAATGAAGTGGTAGAGTTTGTTTATAGATGCCTCAATTGTCAACAAGTGAAGGCTAGGAACTAGGTTTCAGTGGGTTTGAATCAACCCCTTGAGGTGCCAGAGTGGAAGTGGTATGTGATATTGATGGACTTTGTGAAAAGATTTATACATACGTTCAGGGGGCATGATACCATCTGGGTGATCGTTGACCGACTCACCAAGTTAGACCACTTCCTAGTGATTCGGTAGTAGAGTTAAATAAAGAGATTGAGATGCCTCTATGTGAAGGAGATAGTTCAATTCCATGGAGTTAAATCGATGATAGTTTAAGATCATAATTATCTCTTTACATCCTGTTTGTGTAAGGGATTTTAGGAGGTGTTTGGGACTTAGTTGTGCTTCAGCACAAGTTTTCACCCACCGATGGATGACCAGACTGAGTAGACCATACAAGTTTTGGTGGATAAGGTACGTGCTTACATACTAGATTTTTTATATAGTTGGGAGGATCACCTACCCCTGGTTGAGTTTTCATACAACAACAGATACCATTCCACCATCAGTATGAAACCATTCAAGGCCATGTATGAAAGACCCTATAGGTCACCACTTTGCTGTAAAAAACCAGGAGAGTCAGCACACATGGGCCCATAGTTGGTGCATGAAACCACATAGAAGGTAAAGGTCATCTAGGAGAGGATGAATACTGCTCAAAGTCATCATAAGTCTTATACAAACCTGGAAATGAGGCCTTTGAAGTTTGAGGAGGGAGACCATGTATTCCTTAAAGTCTCTCCTCAATGCGGGATACAAAGATTTGGATGGGGAAGAAAGCTATCTATGAGGTTCATACAACCTTACCAAATACTATGTAAAGCTGGTGAGGTGGAATACCACTTGGATATACCTCTATAGTTAGAGTAGGTGCACGATCTCTTCCATATGTCACATCTGAAGAGATATGTGCATGATCTATTTCATGTCATTGATTGGGGAGAGCTGGACATTGATGATATAGAGACTTTTTCAGAGTACCTAGTAGAGATTGAGGATTGATAAGAGAGGATCCTATGTGGATAGATGATTCCTATTTTTCATGTTTGGCGACATCAAAAAAAATATATAGGAGAGTATATGGGAGAGGGAGGCCCAGATTCATGCTCAATACCCTCATTTTTTTATTTAGACTTTTGTTTTATCTTTCAGGGATATAAAGCTATGATTTTGAGGCCCAGTGTGCCCAAAACAATTTGTCGAAAAATAATCAGTTTTTAATAAATCACGTGAGCAGTTTTCCTGAAAGAGTGGAATAACTTCTAAACAGGTGACCATATTTGAAATAAGAGGGAAATATTGCATTTAGAGTAGTGAGTTTACCTTATGCGGAGCCTAGCATCGACCGACATGGGTCAAATGCGAAAGTTATTTTTTGGATGTATCAGTAATAAAATATTTAATAAAAATATTTTATTTCAATGCATCGAATCATTTTATTTTTATTAGAGTTTTCTCAAGAATATAGGGTTATCACCATAACCCTAGAATTCCTCTGAGACAAGAATAAGGAAGATTTCTTGATGGTGACAATCGATCGGGGATTGGAACATGGATCTATGATCAGCGACACACCTCATATTTTAAGGATCTCACTAATGATGACAACATGACGATCGATCTTCGTCAGCGAGCTGTCAGAATCTAGGTAGGGTATTTGATCTCTTTGTGATTTATTTCCTGTTATTATAATAAATGAATAATGAGGGCCAACCAATGAATAGGTTGATATGTAGTTTAATCTTTCTTGCAGGATGGTTATTATTGGGAATTGTAAATGAGAGTTTCATTACCCTCTTCATTCATCCATCTAACGAGAATGTATCGAGGCCGACATGAATAAAGGTCTAGGTTCATTACTTAGATGTTATTGGTACCTTTTTATTCCCCCGTTCTATTCATTATTCACCATTGGACCCTCTTGGTCACAGCTCGACTTACCAAGAGGCTCCGAACGCGATTAGATCCCCAAATCGGAGGAAACTATACCATAGAGGTCGTGGCATTATAGATCAGGACCCAAAGAGACCAAATCTGTGACTATATAATTTTCTAGGCCTCAGGGGAGATCAGTGGTCTATGGAAGGGACCACCAGAGTTCCAAAATAGGAGACCGACACCGGTAGTGGCATGTGGTGGCAGGTGCGTGCAGCTGCAACGAACGACTACGGGGCGACTGGCAGCAACGACGGTCTATAGGGTGGCTGAAAGCGGTGATGGGCCGTGGGGTGGCTAGTAGTGATGGAGGGACTCCATGGGATGTAGGGAGTCATGGGTACTAGGGGGAGGCACATGGCCAGGGTGGACCATGAAGACCAGGGAGACATGTTGTTGGGGAAGACCGCATAGACCGGGTGGGACGTGGATGAGGTTGGCAGTGTTTGGCGCACACCCTGACCCATTGAATGGGATAAACCAAGGGTACTAGGTTTCTCTAGGTGGCCCAGTAGGTCTGGATGATTTGGACTGGACTAGGCCGGGCTGAGTCCAGTGGGTCCGATCAAACCTAGACTAGACCTGGGTCAATCCTTTTTTACGAAATCAACCATAACTTTAAAACCATGTGTTCGTTTGATGAGATATTTGTGGTGTTGGGACCCTTGAGACAAGAAGATAATTTTGAGATACTCTAAGTGAGTTTTTGTGGAAGTTAACATAGGAAATTTTTGGCTCTAGGAGAAGGTTATCCTGAAATTAGCGTGCTAAGAGCGGAATCATATGGCTAGTTGTGACCTTGATACTACATGACCTTCTAGTACTAAATGACTTTCTGAGACTATGTGACATTATGAGACTATGTGACTTTATGAGACTACATGACTTACTGAAAATATGTTTCTTACTGAGACTATGTGTGTTACCAAGACTACTTGTCTTATCGGGACTAAGTGTCTCATCAGGGCTATATGTCTTATCGATACTGGGTGTTTTGTGGATTACGTCAGATAATCCTATTTTGTATACTATAGACCTATACCTGTGTGAGATAACTATGTAATTATTTGTGGTATACTTCATGAATTTATTCATAGTATAATTCATGTCTATTCATGGTATAATTCATGTATTTCATTGTGGTATACTTCATGAATTTCTTCATGGTATACTTTTTGTATTTCTTTGGGGTATACTTCATGTATTTATTGGGGGAATTACTTTGGGGTTTTAGGGTGTCCTATTGATTATTGTTTTACACACCCCTGCATGATCTTTTCTTGGATGTGTCATATCTTGTGAAAATGATCGATTCTTTGATGGAGTCCTAGGTGGACCAGGAATAGGAGGTACTTAGTGAGACCAGATAGAGGAGGTATAATTTTATGGCTTCATATAGCAATCCCTATACCTACCCTTCAGGTATGGTTTTCTACGGATGAGTTTTAGGAACTTGTGCTTTTACTTTTACAGACTCTTTATTTAGGTTGTCTTATATTCTGGCCCAGTTTACTTTCTAGTTTCTAATATCATACTCTATTGTTGGTATCTTAGTGGTATGAATTCTCTTTTACTTAGTGTTTTTCCTTTCATCATTTTGTGCTTGGAGATGAGTGTGTGTGTACAGGTACTTAGGAAAATGCCTCCCATTTGTGGAATATGCCTACTCAGTTATAGTCTCTAGCCCCTAATCTATTAGAGGAGGGCTTGGGGTAGTCATGTAATGGGGACCTCTAGGATAGGTCATAAAAACAAGTACCAAAACTATCAAATTGAAACATTCAGGGAAATAGAACCAGTTTTAACCCAAATATCCATTTTAAGGGTTTCTAAATAAAGGAGAATTGGAAATTATAAAGGAATGATACATATTAATTTATATATGAATATGGTTTTGTAATATATTTATAAAAAATATATATTTATTATATAGTTGTTTTGAAAGAGTTTGAATCAAGACGAGACTTGAGTTAAGAGATTTATGTTACAATGCCATTTCTTTTTAGGATTCTCTATGCAAAATTTCTATTAAGGGAAATGATATGGATCTTATCCTTTAAAACCCACATATTTTTCACCTATATTTATTCTTGGAATTTTCATGTTATATTATAATTTTCTTCTCATTCATACTGAAAATGACTAATAATTTTTTTTAAAGAAAAACTGAACTTATTTCCTCTTTGGTCGAGAATGTTTTTCTATCATGTCTGTATTTTATTTAAAATATTTTCAAGAATTTTTTCACTATTATCCAATTATTGGTAAATTATTTTTTACAAATATTTTTCCTTCTTTACATTTTTTAAATGGAATATTTTTTTTTCAAAATGAATTACTTTTTACCAATGGTGTGAATGAAATATTTGTTTTAACATATACAAAAAAAACTTATTTTCTCATCATCATGGGTACTATTTGATTTGAAGATTACTTTACTAATATACATGGATATTTTCAATGAACTTTTTTTTCATAATATTATTTTATTTTTTATATTTTAAAAAAGCGATTTAAAAATGAAAAGGATATTTTCCCAAAGAAATATTCCAATGATCTTATAAAGGTATTTTCATGTATAAAAGCATCCTTTGATGTTACTTATGATTCACTAGGGAAATGATCCAATGATACCATCATTATTCTTTATCTGGGTGGTTATTAATTATGATGATGAAATCTTGATGAAACATGTTCTATTTTCCACATGTTAAGTTATAATGAAATGATATATTTTTTCCTAACTATGTGGCATACATATAGATGGAATATTATTATGTAACCATTAGGTTCGTTATAGATCTATAATGTATTGTATAATGTGATATATATATATATATCATTTGATGATTATTATTATTGTGGACATGATTATAGATAGTTATATTGAAAATTTGATGTGTCAGTGTAATTGCTTCTAGTTATACTCTCAAGAATATGTGTGGACATGATTGTGAATAGTTATGTTCACTTTTTGAAGTGAGAGTTTGATTTATTCTAGATATTATCACAAGATTATCCATGGAAATGATTTTAAATATACATTTTCACAAGATTATTATTTATTATGATTATATTTATAGAAGTCTATGTTACGACTCTTGATTGATGATTACTGGTTTGACACCCATATTAATCATGCTTCTAAATGTGACTTTATTTTGCAGTTTATGATATATGATTTTCTAGGCATGAATATTTTATGCTGAGAACATGAAATTTAGAAGGTTTTCATATACTTATAATCTCTTATGATTGTTATTTATCATGTTTACCCCTACTGGGTATCCGATTTCACCCTTTCTTATGTTTTACTTCCCCAAGTTTTAATATACGGTTCTAACTATGATATGTATAGAAGGTAACTAATATAAAGATATTTGGGTGATATATTGAATATCCTTTAATGAATAAGTTTATTATGTATCTAGTATATAAAGAAACTAAACCTTTATGGTCCTATAGTGTGTATAATTGAGATATATATTGAATATTCATCAATAATGATGTGATATTTATATATTTAATTATTGAATCAATTTAGTTGGTATCAAAGGATGATATAATTATTTTTAAATATTTTTTTATGGTAAATATGAGGATAGAACCTATGATAACCAATATTCAACAACAAGTGATATGGGATGAACCTAAAGTATCTTATATTTATAATAAGGTGTTATAAAGTAGGAAATATTATAGATTATTTTCTTATCATTGATTAATATATTTATTGTTTCTAAATAATTATGATTTCTATTTTTAGTTTTATCTGATGGTTGGAGCTAGAAGGAATCTTACTAATAATGAATGTGAAAAGAAATTCCATGATCTTACCCTTTAGAAAACAAATTCATTTGTAGTTTGGGTAAAATATATTGTGAATATTCTCACTCAACACTCTAAATTTATGAGAAATAACATGAACCATATTGAGATTCCAAATACAACTAGGATGGAGAAAAATTCCATTAAGTATTTTATATGAAAACATCTACCTTTATTTTGTGGGTATTCAGATCCACTAGTTATTGAGAAATTGATCAATGTTATGGAAAATATATTTTTCATTTTTTAGTTCCCATACCATGAGAAAGTTGTTTTAATAATCGATCACTTGGAAGGTGAAGCTGATCAATGGTTGAATCTTATCAAGAATACACATAAAGAGGAAGAAATAAAATAAATGTAATGTGATGGGTTTAAGAGGGTATTCCTCAATATACACTTTCATTGAATTATTCATACTAATATAGAAAGGTAAATTCTAGATCTAAAATAGAATGATAATTAATCCTTTGGAAATAATGAAGAAAAATTTACAAAACTTTCAAGGCATTATTCTATATTTATCATCTAACATTCAAGAAAAAGTGATTTAATCTTTAGTGGACTAAAACAAAGTCTTAAAAATGTTTTTCCATTATATATTTTAATAACTAGGAATAAATTGTTCAATGTTCTCTAAATTTATAAATAGAGAGTGGAAACTCCAATTATTTTGTTGGTTTAAGTAACAAGAAGAGAAAAATAGAGATTTCTAGAAACTCAAATGTTAAATATTATTGATGAATCAATTTTCAACCATTTACTTTCCAAAAATATGGGGGAATGAAATCATTAATTTTTTTAAAGGAACTAGGAAATGCTTCAATTATAGAAAGTATGTCCATCAATCTAGTGATTGTTTATGGGGGATGAAAAGGTTGGAAAATGAAATAGCAAAAAAGACGGCTTCAACCAATAAAGTTAAATGTTTCCAATACAATGAGGTTGGGAATTTTGAAAATAAATTCTGTAATCTATGTGATAATGAGAATGGTAGGCCTTAACCATACCTAAGAAAAAGTATAGAGGGAAGGACTTTGTTATTACAACTAAACTGGGTTAGAAGAATGACGTAGTGAATGGTATACTTACCATCCAATATATAACTGAAAATATCATATTTTATTTTGTATCTACACACTCCTTTATATGTAAAGATTTTTATAATAGTATCACATGACCACCTCAATGATTATATGTTGAGTTGGTACTAAAAAATCATAATGGCATGATGATTTTATCTCAAGTTTATTACTCCTATATGATAACAGTTTCTGGGAATGTGTTTCTTAAAAATATTGTGATACTCCATATAATTAAATTTTATGTTATATTATGAATGGATTATATTTATTTATATAAATCCCATATAAATTTTATTAGAAGGGAAGTTACATTCTATATTCCAAATCAACCAATGATTACCAATCAGAGTGAATATGAACATGAACTTTCAATGGGAATTACTTCCATATTATGGGTCTTAATACCTATTTGTGGGGGATATTTATCTCAAATGTCTGTGGAGAAAATAAACATTGAATATGTTCCTATTATCTAGGAATATTATGATGTATTTCCTGGTGAATTTCCTTATTTTCCTCAAAATCATGAAGTTTAGTTTTCAATAGAACTCATACATGGTGCTATATTTATTTCAAATAATTATTATAGAATGAACCCAATTGAGTTGTGGTAATTGAAGAATAAACTAAAAGATAATCTTGATAAAGGATTCATACACTTGAGCGTGTTACTATGGGGAACAAATTTTCTTTTTTTAATGAAGATATATGGATAAATGTGTATTTTCATTGATTATCGTGAACTATATAAGATAACTATCAAGAACAAGTATCCTTTACCTCATATTAATATTTTGTTTAATAATTTATACAGAGCTCAATAATTTTAAAATATCACCCTTCATTCTATATATTATTAATTGAGATTCAAGGAGGATATACTGAATAAAACCTTCAATGCATGGTATGATCATTGTGAACTTATAGTAATTCTATTTGAACTTACCGATTACCCCACTATCATTATGGATTTTATGAATAGTGTATTTGGAGATAACCTTGATCAATTTTTGGTAGTATTTATAGATGATATTATTAGACATTCAAATTTAAAGGAAGAACATTAATATCATTTGAGTATTGTATTGAAGACCTTAATGAAGGAGAATTTGTATAAAAAATTTCATTCTTGGGTCATATAATCTCAAGTGAGGTTATATCAGTAGATACTTCAAAGATGGAAGTTACTAAAAAATGGACCAGACCTACAACTGTAAGTAAGATCCTTAGTTTTCTTGTATTGGTTGTATATTATTGA
Organism: Viscum album; assembly: GCA_963277665.1. Lineage (NCBI taxonomy): Eukaryota > Viridiplantae > Streptophyta > Magnoliopsida > Santalales > Viscaceae > Viscum > Viscum album. Next base: position 175,561,338 of record OY728123.1, read on the forward strand.
TGTTTTTTGAATAATTTCTCACAACTATCTAATACACTAACCATGTTGAAATGGAAGAGAGAAATGTTTCTATGGATAAATTAATGTGATGAAAAAATCAAGGTGCAAAAAAGAAGGTTGGATAGTGCACTTGTGCTCGCACCACCCTACAATGGAGAAGGGTTTGTGATCTATAATGATACATCAAAGAAGGGAATGGAATTATTCCTCATTCACAATTATATGGTGATATCTTATGCATCATGGAAATTAAAAATTCAAGATAAAAATTACTTGAATCAGTATTTTGAGTTGGAAGTGGTAGTTTTTCATTGAAATTATAGTTACATTATCTTTATGGTGAAATATTTTATATATATAATTATCATAAATATTAAAGTATATATTCACATATAAATAATTAAATATTCACAAAAAGAGATGGTTATAATTGATTAAATATTATAACTTCTCAGTACACCACCACCTTGGTAAGGTGGACAAGGTGGATAGTGCTTTGAGTTAGAAGAACCATGACAGTTTTCCATGAAGAGGATTGAAATATATCCAATATTTATTGATTTGTAGAATATAGACCATGAAATTATAGGAAAATGGGACAGATCATATCTTTCTTAGATTGATATTCAAGCATCCATCCATATTAGGATTAAAGAGGTGCAGAAGGAGGATGTGGAACTTCAAAATAATGTGAGAAATTTTCCTAATTTCAACTATGATTACAATGGAATGATAAGGTTTATAAATCAATAATGTGTCATTTTAATACCAATATTGAAGAATGGGTAGTTGGATAAATCTCATAGTTCATCATTATCTATTCATCCTATAAGTGTGATGATGTATAGATATCTAAAAGTGTATTTCTAGTGGGATAACATGAAAAGGGATATTACAGAGTAAGTATATGGATTCTTGGTTTGTCATAAAGTAAATACTTAGAGACTTATGTCTTAGGGGTTATTACAACCATTACCTATACTAAAAAAAATTGTAAAATAATACCATGGATGTTATTATTAGACAATCCAAAACATCTAAAGAGAACAATGATATTTGGGTTTTAGTCAACCACCTTATGAAATCAGCACATTTCATTGTAATCATATAATATTTATATGTTTATAATATTTCCAGGATATACATTAAGAAAGTGGTAAGGTTGTATAGAGTACCACCTATAGAATCTGATCAGGATTTGAGGTTTACCTTGAAGTTTTGGAGAAGTCATCATCAACCTTTGAATACAACATTGAAATTTATCACTATATATAATCCTCAGATAGATGGTTAGTCTGAGAAGACCAATAAAACCATAGACAATGTTTTGAGATTATTTTCTACAGATTTTAATTGATATTAGTAATAACACCTTCCATTGGTAGAATTTTCTTACAATAATAGCTTTCACTTAATCATTTATATGGTTCCTTATGAATCCCACTATGGAAGGAAATGAATAATTCCAACATGTTATGATAAAGGTTTATAATAATATCTATTGGGACCTAATATAGCTATAGGAATGGAAGATAAGTTTAGATCCATTCAAAAATACAATATTACAGGTTAGAGTCGATATAAAATTTATTCTAACAACCATCAGTGAGATCTAGAGTTCGAAGTTGGTGATAAGGTATTCCTATGAATATCTCCTTGGAATATGGTTATGAGATTTGGAAAGAATGTAAAGTTTTTCCCCTCATATATTAGTCCATTTTAAATTCTTTATTTTATCAAGATAGTTTTTTATCATTTGTCACTTCCACCAAATCTCTCTCAAGTTCCAGATGTGTTCCATGTATCCTTAATGAGGAAGTACATAACTTATCCTTCATTTATACTAAACTCATAGGTAGTACCACTAGATCATGATCTATATTATGAGGAACAATCAATGGATATACTATATTTAAGAGAGAAATTATTTCAGAACAAGACCACTCACATAATCAACGTTTTGTGGTGAAACCATAAATTTGAGGAAGCTATGTGGGAACTTGAGGATATGATGAGGAAGAAGTATCCTCAGTTTTTTTGTATCAGAGTAAATAAATTTTAATGGAAAAATTCTCATAAGGGGGTATAATTTAAAACCACTATATTTTACGATATATTTATCTTTAAATAAAATTTATTTCGTTGATAACTTCTTTATACGCAATATTGAGTTCAAATGAACCGTGATATACTATTGAAATATTATTATTTAATGTAACATTTATAAAATAGACATTAGATTATTGGGTAATAATTGGATTGACTAAATTATGAAAAACTATTTTTTACATATGTATAAAATTAATTCATTTTTAAATTAAAATAAAATCATTTGAAGGTAAAAATAGATGTTTTTCTAAAAAATCTTCTTTTATACACACAATCTGCTTTTATAAATTAAATTAATCTCTATTAATGAATTATTTTAATTAAATATTTAGATAATATTTTCAATTTTTTTAACATTCATATAATAGTTTTTTTACATGGAAAAGAAAAATGTTAAATTTAGTATTATACTTAAAATTCATTTTTCTAAAAATGGTTTTATTGTGTTTTGTACACTTATTTTAAAATTAATTCCTTACACCTATGGAAATTTAATCTTTTAAAATGTATAAAAAATTGGAATCATAATAATTAATATTATATAATAATTCTAACTTAAATTTTGGTCATTATGAATAGTAACCGAGGTGAAAATTCATTACTATGGTAAAGGTTAAAAGGGGTTAATGAGGGGTCAAACTAAAGAGATAAGGGTTAAAATGACCTAAAACTTGTATAATTCATATTAAATGGTTATATTTAAACTCTATATAATATAAAATTTTAATATGGTTCATTTTGAAGTCGTTTTTCTTGATTATGACATTAATATATTTTAATCTTTTGAAAAATTCAATCCATGTCCTCTCCCCCACTTATAAAAGGGAACCACCTATTATCTATTATCCACACTTCTAGAGCCAATTAGATTAGAAAATACCTACCTGAATCCTTTACTAAAATCAATCCCCATTTCCTAAATGTCTTGGTTTGATAAGAATACCATCCTTGGAGGTATTTGGGTATAAACCTATGGAGGATGTCCATATAAGAGGTATGTGTTCTTAATAATCCTTTTCAATTTTCATTATTCTTTTAGTTCCCATAAATATGTTGTGTCCATACTAATATAATAGATCAAGTACCATAAAAATAGTAATAAGTTATGTAGAAACCCAGTTTTTTCCTTATAATACTTTTAAATATATCTATATATATTTTCAGATCCAGACACTGAGACGATGTTCGATTCTGAGGCCCAGTGTTCCCTGAATTAATTTATAAAAATATTAAAATATATTATATCACACACATGAATTTTCTTAAGGAAAATGGGGAAAATATTAAATGAAATATTTTATCAAAAAACAAATACCATAGTTTGGTCCAGAATGCGATGTTTACCCTAGGCAGGACCTAAAATATAACATCTTGTTACTATTTTTTGGTATTCCGAAACCCCTATTTTTACCATGATTTGGTTGGGTTTTATTCAAGTTAGATCCATTTGAAATTTTTGGAAAATTTTGAGGTTCTTAGGCTATTCATGGTTAGCACATGGTTTTCTCAAACTTTCACCCTACTAGTGAAAATGGTGCAAATCCAAACAGTGAGGGTTTACACTGTTGGTATATAGTTTGACAAATCATGTTCTCACCTAGTAGAAATTATGCACCCTTTCAATAAGGGGTGCATTGTTAGGGCTCACAATATGTCTAACCATGCCACCCTGCCCAACTAACCATGCATACATAAAATTTTTAATCCCAAAATTTGTTTTAAAATACCAAAACCCACTTTTTAGATGTACGACGGGCCAAAATGATCCCCATATTGTTTCTTCTTCCTTGGATGCTCCCAAGAGGCATTTTTGGCCCCTTTACACCCTTTCAGAAGTAGATAGAATCTTGGAGAATAATGTTCAATCTCTACCTAGTAGGTTTCCCCTTCCCATTCACTTCCTCTCATTCTCTCCACTTTCCTCCCAATGGTTTTGTAGATCTTTGTTTTGTTGGAGGATCTAATACCCACAGTTTTAGATCTTGGATCTAGGGTTGATTATTGGATCTATATTGTTTAAGTTATTCATTGGAGTTTCCTGATTAGGGATTTGTGTTTCAAGATCCCATGACCCCGAGGTAGGTGGTTCCTTTTTGATTGGATAATTTGTTTAATCCTAAATTGCTTGATTTAAATTAAATTGTTTTATTTAAATTCAATTTCTTGAAATTGATTTCAATTGATTTATTAAAACCACAATTACATTTAATTGGGGTTTGTTTTGAAATTTGGTGGAATTTGGTTAAATTAAATTGTGGAATTTGAATTGTAAAATTTATATGATGAAATTGATTTGAAATTAGTATTTATGAAAAAATGTATAGAAATGATTTTCATAGAAACCCATTTTCTTATCTTTAAAAGGCATGATTTTATTAAAAACTCATTTTGGTTTTCAAATGGAAAATTGGAATATTTGAAATAGAATAATGGGATGAATTGTATTTTCATTAGTATTAAAATAAATTTCTCATCATTGATTTCTATTAGAGAACATGAAATACTTGGTAGTTATTGATTTATTTAGGACAATAGTCTATTATTTAGAACATTAACAACACATATACAGAAGGTTACATCTCCAATGATATGGTGATGAGTCCTCTTTGACTAGTGAAAAAGGAATGTGTGTACACATAATTTCATAACAACAATTTGAGTGTAAAGGAGTCCCATAGCTTGGAATTATCATACCTTTTGGAATATGACCATGTTTCTCATTGTTTATGTTTTAAATATATATACTAATGTTTTTCAATTATTTAACAAGCCTTTCGAATTTTTATACACTATCTTATATAAATTGTTATTAAGATAATTATTTAAAGTATTTCCATCATTTGAAATGTAACCTATGATTTGTTTTGAATATTATTTTGAACTACCATGCCTATTTATTTAAAATAAAAATCTTTATTTGGTCAATTAAATGTTGGAAAATTATTATGGAATCCTTGGTGAGACCCTAATGGGATTTTATCTCACACCCTACCTATGCCTTTGAGAATTTTTAGATTATCTTATACCTGGTTTGAGAAATGGTAAGGTGCCACTTTGAGGTGGTAGTAGCTATTGATCCTTAGGATTGGAGAGTTGTGTCCATTGGTACTTGGTTTTTTATCCTATTTTCTGGTATATTGTGGCATTAGTTTGGGTTTTTTTCCTATTTGAATTTTTTTACACTTATCCCTATAGAGTTTTTCTTATATGCACACTTACTTTTTTATGTTTCTTCAGTTGTGTTCATGAAAAATTCACAGCCACTTTAATATTGTGTGATTCCAGGTTATAGTCACTAATCCATGCAGATCATAAATTCCCTTCGGGAAATATTAGGACTGGATTAGTTATTAGGTTACCGGGGTATCCAGGTTGGTTTGTGATGAAGTGGTATTAGAGATAGGTTTTTCATGCTTCCTTGATGTTATTATGAATTTGTGTAATATTTTTGAAACAAAGGAGGTAGTTGCGACTTAGTTACTGGTTAGATCTCACCGCAATGGGCCTTAAATCACCATAGGTAGTTTTGGGAAATATTTCTTGAGGATTAGTTCTAGTATTTTCCCTTATTTTGATTTGGATAGTTTTAAATAAATTTTTTTATATATGTTGGGATTAATTTCCCTCCATGCTCTGTTTGAGTGTTAATCTGATGTATTCAATGTTGTCTATAGATTTTGTGTAGTATCATGCCTCTAAGAAGATGTGAGAATCATATCTAAGAGGAAGATACTGATGAACTTCAGTAAGAGAATCCTCTTCTGGACCCATGTCTGGATAAGGTGATCATGAATACTATCCAAGATCAGGGGCATGCACCACCACTAGTTCTTATTCAGGTTCCAGCTGTGGAACCTCTGAGGGATGTTTTCTAAAATCATGATTAGGTTTCCCTTCACTAGAAGCCACAAGTATTCAAAGGCACTAATGATACTTAAGAGGCTGAAGAATGGTTGAGTAGGATTACATGTATTTTTGTGTTCTTGGAGACACCTAATGAAATCTAGGTGAATTGTGAAACCTTCATGCTGGAGGGATGGAGAAGGAGATGGTGGGACATAATGGTGACAGTGAAGAAGCATGAGGGATTAGAGTGGAAATACTTGAAAGCTATTTCAATCTACCAGTTATATACTGAGTCGATTCTATTATCCAAGGATATTTATTTGTTCAAACTCAAGCATAATAATAGGACCATCACATAATATGAAAATCATTTTACTAATATTTTTTATTTTCCACTTGAGATTATATAGAATTATAAGATTAAGTCTCGATGGTTCTAGTTGGAACTTCTATATGATATTATTTATCACATTTTTTGAATAAAGATTCCTTCTTATAGTGATGTATTGGATAGGTTGTTGATGGTTGAAATGGACCTAACTGGAAATTCAGTGCTGCTATAGTAGTTCCCTTTTATCCCAGTGGCAGTGTGAGTTCCTATAAGGGAAAGAAGAATCATGATTATTCTTTTGATGGTTCTCAGAAGCAGGGGTGTTATAAACCCGCTACAGTGCTTATAAGAGGTCCTTTTATTTTCTACCAGTGTGTCAAGACTGGGAAATCAAAGAGGGTTTGGACTGAGGAACCCAATATTTGTGGCTCATATGGATGCTCAAGTCACTTATAAGAGTTATTCCATGTATTTTCTACTCCACATAGTTGCATGAGATCCTTATCACCTGTTAAAGATATGGTTCAATAATATTATTTATGAGTAAAGGGGTTCTAGACACAAGAATTTGGAATGATTCTTATTCATGCAGCGGAAGAGTCTTTAGAGGAAGCATATATGGATATAGCCACTTTGAGAGGTACCATCACTACAACTTCATCATCCGTGACTACTTTATTTGATACTGTTGTATCTCATTTGTTTTCTTTTTCAACCTATATTTTTAATTTTCAAAATATTCCTATGGAAATTTTATCTTATGTGATGGATATTACTACACCCCTCAAAACAAAGAGAGAACATAGTCTCTATAGTCTTACTTGTGTTTTCCCTCTATCAGATATTGAGATTTCTTGAAGTTTATTGGTTCTCAACATGAAATTACTTTACATCATATTCAGGATGGATTGGATCATTACCAATAAAGAATGGATTGATTATTATCTTCGATGTGTCTCCTTTACCATACCCAATGGGGTTTTCTTTACCTTTCAAGGAGAATGGGACTTGAGGTAGATTAAAGCCAGATCTTCTTATCTAGAGTTATGGAAAGTGATATCTATATTTTCTTTTCATCTGGAGTGGGAATACTTAAGTGGTGATCTCCCTCTAGTTTTCATTGAGTTTCCTAATGTTTTTCCTCCTAACTTATCTAGGTTTCCCCCAATAAGGGAGGTAGTTTTTTTATAAATTTAGTGCATGGTACTCAACCAGTGTCTATTCCCTCTTACAACATGGAACTATATGAAATGAAAGAGGTGAAGATTAAATTGGATTATCTTATAGAGAAAGGATTTATACGCCCAAGTGTGTCACCTTGGGCAATATCAGTTCTCCTTGCTAAGAAAGCTGATTGTTCACTTCTCCTTTGTGTTGATTACCAAAAACTCAACTGAGTTACTGTAAATAAATTTATCCATTTACATGTATTGATGATATGTTTGATCATTTGAAAGGGGAAAAGTGGTTATCGAATATTGAACTTCGATACGGTTACCATTAGTTGAGGATAAAATAATCTGACATTCAGAAAACTCCCTTTCGGAGTGGGTATGATCATTATGAGTACCTTTTCATGCCTTTTGGTCTAACCAATTATCCTAAAATATTTATGGATTTAATGAATAGGATCTTTCATGAGTATATTGATTCCTTTGTGGTTGTTTTTGTGGATGACATCCTTGTTTACTCAAAGTATAAGGAGGACCATGTACGTCATCTGAGATCAGTTATGTAATTGTTGAGAAATCACCGACTTTATGCAAAGCTTTAAAAATGTGATTTCTTTATCCCGGAAGTGAAGTTCTTGGGAAACTTTATGTCATAATATGGTATTTCAGTTGGTCCTAAAATGGTGAAAGCAATTATGATATGGGAACATCTATGGAATGTTTTTGAGATTAGATGTTTATGGGTTTAGCTCTGTATTATCAATGGTTTGTAAAGGACTTCTCAAATTTGGATTCTCCAATGAAAAATATAACATAAAATCTAGTGAATTTTACATGAGATGAAAATTTTTAGAGTTCATTTATTAATCTGAAGCATCTTTTGACAACATTTCTAGTGCGGAGTTTTCCAGAGGCTATGCAGGGCTATGTGGTCTTATGTGATGAATTGGGTTCTAGCTTGGGATGTGTTCTTATGTAGGGTTATAATTTTTCTTCTTATGGATCTCATCAGCTTAGGGAACATGAGAATAATTATCCAACCCATGACCTTGATCTTTCAATTGTGATTCCCACACTTAAGAGTTAGCAGCACTAACTTTTCGAAGAAAGGTTTAACAAGTTTTTTGACCATAAGAGATTGATTTATATATTCTCTCAAAAATATTTGAATCTTTTCGAGAGGTGTTGAGTGGAATACATATAATATTTCAAATTTGACATCACTTATACCCCAGGGAAATGAAATTTCATCGTATATTCTTTGAGTAGGAAAATTCTGACCCATACCATGAAAGATTCCTCAGAAGAGTTAAACTTGATGGATATTTTTTCACAGTATCATATTAGATTCCAAGAATCAGATGATGAGGTTCCATTATATAGTATTCAATTGAAATATAGTATTATCAAAATGATTATTCTAGATAAGTATCTTGATGATGAGTTTCATAGCATTAGAGACTCTCTTTGTGGTGGGGAGACCATACCTAACATGTCATTCTCCACTGAGGGCATTCTATGCTATCATAGATTATTTTTTTGGCGTTAGTGCTAAGGAAATATGTGATGGGGGATTTCCATAACTCCCAAAGGGTAGTGAACCCAAAACCATGAAGATTCTCTATGACATATAATGTAGATTCTAGAGGCGAGGTATGAGATGGGGCATTGGGGATTTTGTCTCTCGTTGTTATACATTCAAAAAGTTCAAGACCAAGAACCAAAACACTCTAGGTTTTCTTCAGCCACTTACAATTAAAAATTGGATGTGGGATGCGATATCTATGGTATTTTTGGTTGGGATGCCTCATAACCAGAGAAAAAGGAATGTGATATGGGTTGTGATGGATCAGATGACTAAATTGGATCACTTTATATCCATTCATGATAAAACTAATGTTGAGTAGTTGGTAAATATATATGTGAAAGATATTTTTTGTTTCCTTAGAGTTCCATATATTATAGAATCTGATAGATATGCTTAGTTCACTTATCTCTTTTGGAGAGTCCTACATGAGGCATTCGGATCTCAGGTCCATTTGAGCATGACATACCATCCTCATTCGAAAGGCCAGATAGAAATAGCTATACTGATTCTTGAGGATATTCTTCGCACCTATGTTCTAAACTTTTGTAGGGTATTTGGATGGCCATATAGGGAAGGTTTAGTTTTCTTATAAAAATAATTTACCAGTCTATGATAAGAATAGATCCTTCTGAGGCCTTTTTTGGATGACCTTTCAAATCTCTATTGTGTTGGTCATATATTGGTGACATTTCCTTGGTTCGACAAAGATTGATTCTAGAGAGGATGAAAAATATTCATTTGATTCATCATAGAATGTTGATGTCATAAATATGATATAAATATTATGATGATTTTCACTATATACCATTGGAATTATTAGTTGGTGACTAGGTGTTTTTGAAAGTTTCACCTTAGTTGGGTCATTGACAGCATGGGAGGAAAGGGAAACCTAAACCTCCTTTTTTGGAGCTTTTGAGGTTGTTGTGATGGTGGGAAAATTTTCTTACCATTTAGAACTTCCACCACAACTAACATCGATACATAACATGTTCCATGTATTAAAACTTCAGAGATTTCTATCTGATCCATCTCATGTTCTGATTTGGAGAGATCTTGAGGTTGAACCGGATTTATCCATGACTGAGTATCGAATCATGTTAGTTGATTCTGAAACCAAGGTACTTTGTGGTAGGATGATACCTTTAGTTTGAGAGATATGGAATCACAGTTTTGATACTCATGAGACATGGGAGAGGAAGGCATTGATGAGAGAGTAGTGACATCATCTTTTTGATAGGTAAGCTTCTTAACATGCTTTTTGGGGACATAAAGTTTCTATGGTAGGGATGTTGTAACATCCTGTTACCGTTTTAGGTATTTATAAACCCCTAATTTTAAAATTATTTGGTTTTGTTTCATATAAGGGAGCTTCAGGTGGATTTTTTAGAAAATTTTGGAATTTCTTAGTCTATTCATAGTTGGCGCACAACTTTCCCAAACCATGAACCTTGCTAGTGAAAACCATTTAAGCCCAGAAAATGAGGGGTTTCATATATGGTGCATGGTTTTAAAAACCATGTGACCACATAGTATAAACCATGAAAACTTGTAATAAGGGGTGGAAAATTAGGTCACAAGTATTTTCTAACCATGCAGGCCTTCCTAGATTACCATTATTATGGGGATATTTTAATCCAAAAATTAGTTTTAAAATCCAAAACCCCCCGTTTTGGAAGTCTGATGGGCTAGAATGACCCCTATATGGGTTATTATTCCTTAGAGATTCTCGAGAGATGATTTTGGCCCATATACACCCTTTCGAATGTGGAAAAAATCTTGGATAACGATGTTGGATATCTACCTAGCTATTTTTCTCCTCCCCTTATCTTCTTCTCATTCTCTCATCTTTCCTCTTAGGGGTTTTAGATCTCTATTTTGTTGGAGGATCTAATAAAAAATGTTTTATATCACGGATCTAGGGTTTATTCTCGGATCTATGTTTCCAATATACTTCATTGGAGTTCCCCGATTAGGGATTTTCATTTCGATATCCCATGATCCTAGGATAGGTGGTTCCATCTTTATTTCCCAATTTGATTAACCCAAAATTGCTAGATTTAAATTCTATTATTTGATTTAAATTAAATTTCTTGAAATTATTTTCAATTGAATTGTTAAAAAAATTCCACCGAATTGTGGACTTTGTATTCAAAATTGGATTAGTCATGAAATTGAAAAAAACCCAATTGCATTGAATTGGGGTGTGTTGTGCAATTGGATGGCATTTTGTTAAATTAAATTGTATAATTAAATTGTGGAATTTGAATTTTAAAATTGATTGTATGAAATTGATTTCAAATTGGTATTTAAGGAAAATAATGACTTGAAAGGATTTTTATAGAAACCCATTTTTTATCTTGAAAAGGCATGATTTGATTAAAATCTTATTTTCCTTTTCTGATGAAAAATTTTCATATTTGAAATGGAAGAATGCAACGTAATGTTTTTAATGAGTATTAAAATAAATTTCCAATCAATGATTTTTATTATATAAAATGAAATCCTATGTTGTTAGTGAGTTATTTGAGATAAAAATATATGATTTAAAACACTAAAAATACATATATAGAAGGTCACATCCCCAATTGGATAATGATGAGTCCTCTTTGACCAGGTATAAAGGGAAGTGTGTTCACATAATTCCATGAGAACTATTTGAGTATGAGGGAGTCCCATAGCCTGGAAGTATTGTAACTTTTAGAAGATAACCATGTTGCACATTATTTATGTCTGAAATATATGTGCCAATGTTTGTAAATTTTTTACCATTCCTTATGAATTTATATAAATTATTTTATATAAAATGTTTATTAATACATTTCCTTAAATTATTTCCATAATTTTAACTGTAAAGCATGATTTGTTTTAAACATGATTTGGAACTTCCATTCCTATTTATTTAAAATTTAAATCTTTATTTGGTTAATTAAAATTTGGCATATTATTATGGAATAATTTAGGAGAACCCATTGGGATTTTAGATCACACCCAATTGGTGCCTTTGGGAATTTGTAGATTATCTTTTTCCAAGTTTGAGAAAGGTTAAAGAGCCACTTGGAGGTGGTAGTAGATGTTGATCCTTGGGCTTGGATAGTTGTGTCTTTTGGGACATGTGTTGTTATCCTTTTTTGGTATATTGTGGTAGTAATTTGAGCAATTTTTTCTATTTGACTTCTGGTAAACTTCTCCCTGTGGAGTTTTTCTTGTATTTACTAACTTTTTTATCTTGATTTCATTGCATTTGTGGAAAATTCATTCCCACATTCATATTTTATGATTCCATGAGCTAGTCGCTAACCCATGGGAATTAGGAATTACCTTCAGTCTATGCCAGGACTAGCTCAATTATCAGGTTACCAGGGTATCTAGGTTGGTTCATGACATAAAATAGGTAAGTGTGGGGTGTTTAGAAATATAGACCATTGGAGGGTACACTTAGTTAAAATAAATAATTGCATTTATTTATTTTAATTAAATTAACCTATTCTAATTACTATAAATACACAGCTATGGATAATACTCTAGGGTTAGACACATAAACCACGGGAGGATCAAGACCGTTCTTCATATCCTTTCATTGGTAAATCAAATTAGACAACGATGGAACTTTGGATTGAAGCTGATCAAAGAACAGTGAACACAATGACTCCTCTCAATCATTTGTGAGAAAATTATTTGAAAAATTGATTCTATATCCTGTTGCAACTCATCATTTATGGTTTCCACCTCATTTTATTTAATCCTTGAGCATGACCAATCATTTTCTTTGATCTGTTCCAACTATGGAAAATTTTATGCACACACGTATTGAAATTAAATTTAGTATTCGATGGTTTTATAACAAAAAAATATCACTATTCATGATCATTGAATAGGAATGATTTGAAATGATCAATAAACCTTTATTTTTGATTCCTTTTACACTAACTTTCTTCATGTTAGTCATCATTGGACCATGGGGTCACGATTCAACATTACCGAGTCGGACCATCCCGATTGGACCCCCATATTTGTGACCTTTTCATATACAATGAATAGATCAATGATCAATGATGGATTTGGGGATGAATCATGGAATAAATGGTGTTTTTCTCAAGGATTTGAGATTTGAGACTGATGACAGTGACAATATCGAGAAAAGGAGTGGCAGTGGACACATGTTCACACGAGAACGAACATGATTTAATTTCCGACCTATGGATGGGTATAATTCACCGATCAAAGTTAGATCCACCATATTCAGGAAGAAAAAAGTCTATATAAAAAGGAAGAAACACTAGATCTGGATGCATGGGAATGGATTTGGATTTCTATGAAAAACACGACTACACACCATGTAGTCTGAAGAACACATAGTTTGCAGGTCCCTGGCTATCGCAACTAGGGTTTCACAGAATTATAAGTATCACACAATGTGTGGGAGACCCACATGCTATGTGAATTTGTCAATGGACCAATGTATACTATGGGTGTACATGAGAATAGGCATGTTCAGACACATTCCATGTGACAGATAACACAAACATGTCTATGGGTATAGGTGGAACCCCGTGTGGATGGAAATGCCATGTAATGAGGTACATGGACATTGGATAAATACATAGACATGGCCAAAAAGAATAGATAGGACCCTGAGTGGCTCAGAAACACCATGTATACCCAAATACATGCCATTTATCCCTACATGGGTAGAAAGTTGTGTACCACTAGGGACACGACTAGGTAATGGAGTGGGACCACACATTATGTGGGTCCCCTCACATGCTGTGTACCCCTTTATTCCTTCTGAATAAACTTCATCACCTTGTGTCTACTTATTTTGGAATCGTATTTTGGACTGCGAGTAGCCTATCTAGAGTGTTTTTACATGTAGAACACAATGGTGGCATACATAGTGGATTTCATGGTATGATGTGATATTTCTCCGGAGTAAAACTTATTTAGGTGGCACTAAATGAAGGTAGTGATCATGCAGAGGATCGCTAGTGACCAATAGAGTGGAAACCACCTGATGCACCACGGTGTGGGCCCTCTATCTCTTGAGTGGGACCCCCTCCATAGGATAGGGCGTGGGTCCTTGTGACATCAGAGTGGAACCCCCTAATTCACCAGAGCGTAGGTCCTCAACCTATAGAGTAGAACCCCCTGACTAACTAGGGAACATGTCTTAGACCTATAGAGTAGACCCCCCCTGATGCAACAGTGTGCAATTCCCCTATCTAGAAAATGGAAGACCCTGTTATATGGGGCAGAGGTCCTCATGAAACTAGTTGAACCCCCTGATAGACCAGGTTGTGAGTCTTCTACATATAGAGTGGAACCCCCCAGATTCTCCTGGGCATGGTTCCTCTACCTAAAGAGTGGTTCCCCATTAACGCATTAGGGCATGAGTCCCCTATGATTACTTATTGAGTGGAAACCCTAACATACTAGGGAGAAAGTACTATACTTGGATATTATTTCCCCTCAAATATGAAACACAATGGAGAGGTTTGTGCCTCCACCCGATTACTTTTGGGAAGACACGTGAGATGCTGGGAATCCTGGTGGACTTCTTGGAACTGTTGGAACTCTTTCCCAGGCTGGGCTATGACATAGAGATCCACTTTTTATATCATCTGGTATTCTTTTAATGAGAACACACGAACACACACACAAACTCACACACATACACATATAGATGTATATATCTATTTCCATGTTGATGGATTTTTATTCTTTCTTACTATGGGTGGTAGAGATGCGACATGTAGTCCTCCTACACAATATGTTGAGTTACCTATGGTTGGATGAGGTTTCTTTCATACATTAGGTTAATCTATTCACTGTTTACAATCTATTACTATCATGGATCTTACTTCCCCACCATCATGTTTTAGGGAATCCTACAATGTATTTATATACTCACCCCTGCATGGTCTTTGTCCGCATGTGTCTTGTCTTATGTAGACGAAGGATCGGTCGATGGTGACTTTAGATGAGCTTAGGTATACTTGGTGAATTGAACCACATACAATGGTAAGAGATTAGAGATCAGGATCTAGGATCTCTTATCACTTTTAATCTCCAGTTTCTTCAGGATGGTACCTCTTTCTAGTTAGGCATTTATTTTTCCCTTTCACTTTCCAGTTATCACTGTCGCACCCTTGTACACCCTGAAGGTTTTTCATTATTGGTTTATATTATAACAGCTATATATTTTTATTATCATTACTATACACTTCTACACTAACATGTTTGGGTGTGATTTTATAGGTACATTAGGAATGGCCTCCTATTTAGGATAATCCTTTCAGCACTTGTTGCCTCCCCTAGACTATGAAGGTGGTCTTGGGGTAGTTACAGCTCTAGCCTTAGTTAGGGTCGGGTTTCGATATGTTGGTATCAGATCAGTTGATTACATGGGATAGTGTTTGGAGTAGTTCCATTATGAGGATTTTTTTTGGGATTTAGGGAAACAAGTTTAATGTTTCTTGAGTGCATCTCTCAGGCTAGGGAACCTAGTGATGGTATAGGCGATTGATGTATTCATACACCAGGACCTTGACTATCTTCTTGTTGACTCAGTATACTAAGAAATTTGTTAAAGAGATCAATGGTACATGAAACATATAGGATTGAGAATTTTTCTATATTTCTTGTGTCATATCCCCATTGTATATATATATTATCATCTAACCGTGAAACATCTTGATTAATTTTCAAGATGCCTCTGCAATGAAAACCAGCTAGGATACCCATTTCAGATCCTAATAACGATCCAATGAGAGATGAGGACCCTATTAAGGGTCCTTCCCATGATATAATTCCTCTAGGTGTAGAGTTTGTAGTACCCCCACTTGTTGAGAAGTAGATCATACCAACAGGGCAGGCTGAGGATGCGCCCAGGCTTATCACACTCCCTGAGTTCCAGCTCCAGAGGATGCTAAGATTTTGTGGTGAGATAGAACCCTAGGAATAAGAGGATTAGATAGATTTATTGGTCTGTATCTTTAATATTATCCATAAACTAATGGATCCGGTAGTTTTTCTGTCATATATCATTTTACATAGAACATTTTGGGCGTTAGTGTAGTCTTGTTACCTAGATACATGATGATTTGACACTCTCATGGCCCAACTTCTAGCAACTATTTTGTGAGGAGTATTACCCCTTTTTCTTGTTCTCAGTTCAAATTCAGGATGATCTTGAGTTACATAATGGAGAGAAGATAGTGAGTGAGTATGTTTAAAGGTTCAAAAACCTTATGCAGTACTTTTTAAACATGATTCAGGATGGCTACTTCCAAGAATAGAAGTATGAGTAGGGAATTTGTAGAGAGATATGTGCCAGCATACTGCCCATGTGCATTCCCACATATACCAGGGTATTGAAGCTAGAATGAGTGAAAAATATATTCTTATTAGAGTAACTCTATGTAACTAGAGCTGGCACTGGGTGTTATAGGGATGAGTTGTCAGCAGTAGCTAGCAGTCACCAGATGACAGGATCTCAATGTAGGAGACCTCCTCATGATCAGACTTAGTTGTATGGTTATGTGGAAAAGGGATAGTGCATAGGACCAAGGAATATCCAAGAGTTATGGTTCTATTATTTTTATGGTTGAGGTCATGTGACACATGATTTCCTAATCCGGCATGCTGGGGAGGGTAAAGAGATAACTAACATACCTCCATGGTAGACATAAAATTGTGACTAGGGATCTCCTAGAAGAGGTCATGGAGGCCCATAGAGAGGTAGAGATGGAATAGGAGAAGGTGGAGATCTATGAGGAGGATCTATGGGTGGTGGAATATGCTATGAGATCCTTCCACCACCTCCACCAGGTGACCCACATCAGGATTAGGGAGATAGAATTAGGGGTCATGGATAGCTGGAAGCTATAGAGGATTATTACCTAGAAATGGAGGAGATGATCAAAATTATGATTTTCCTTATTATAAAATTTATTAAGTATTACTATACATAGTTTCAAGTCATTTATTTATCTCTATACTCTTGGTGTGGGACCTGGAGCTCCCAGTAGAGACTTAATCCTAACAACTTCATCTTGATATTCCTATAGGGAACACTTCTTCTATATCTTTTATCTTTTGATAGTTTGACATATAAATTAGTGCAGAGAGGTTCACATAGGGCCTATTGTTCATCATGATGGAACCATATGATATCATCATGGGTATAGATTGATTATCCATGGTCTGGGCCCAGATTGACTATCACTACAAACAAGTCAGATTCCTTCGCACTAATGGGTTGATATTCTCCTTTGTGGGTGAGTGCGATCTCATGGAGGGATGAGTGGATTCTGTCCATAGGGGATGTATCACATCACTAATAATTTAGTTAGTATATAACTTGGTGAAACAATATCTTCTGAATTATGGATTTATTTAGTTGTGGAGGATTATATGGATATCTTCTTTAAGGATGTTCTGGGATTACTTCTGAGGCAGGAGATGGATTTTTGCATCAACTTATATCCCATGACCACTCCAATATCTTCTATATCATATCAGATGGACCCTACCAAGCTGTAGGAGCTACAATTGAAGTTGGAGAACCTTTGAGAGAATGGTTTTATCAGGCCTAGTGTGTCCCCCTAGGCAGCTCCAGTGTTCATGAAAAACAAGGATGAGATCTTATGGCTTTGGTAGATTATCATTACCAAAATTAGGACAAGATAAATAACATGTACCACCATATGAGAATTTATGACCTATTTGACCCATTATGATGTATGATATGGTTCACAAAGATTGATATTAGGTCTAGATACCAACAGTTGAGGGTTCATGAGGCTGATATTACAAAGATACCATTCTAATGTCACCATAGACACTGTGAGTTCCTGGTGATTCCCTTTGGTGTAACAAATTCCCCCTCCATGTTTATGGATTTAATGAACTATATTTTATAGTCATAATTGGACTAGTTTGTTGTTTTCTTAATTGATGACATACTCATATACTATGTGTCAGAGGATAAGCATGTAGAACACTTGAGGATGGTCCCATATTTGATTTGAGATAAACATATTTACGGTAATCTTTTGACATACTAGTTCTAGATTCATGAGGTTAAATTTATGGGACATGTCATTTATGGTCATGGTTTAGATATAGAACAAGTGAATATCGATCTATTTCTTTCTTGGGAGACACCCAAGAGCATGTCATAGGTGCATAGTTTTCTTATATTTGAGGGGTACTATAGGAGGTTTGTGTAATAATTCTATAGGATTACATCCCCTTTGATCTCCTTGAAGTGGAAAGGGAAACCTTTCATCTATACTGAGCAGTCCTAGAGATCCTCTGAGGAGTTGATATGAGGCTGATGATTTCTTCGATTTTAAGACTACTAGAGGCAGTTGTGGAGTATATAGTTTATTGTGACACCTCAAGAGCTAGGCTCATATGAGTATTGATGTAATGGAATGTGGTTATCACATATGGGTTAAGGAAGTTGAGACCCCATGATAAGAAGTAAAATAATCATGACCTAGAGCTAGTAGCGGTAGTCTTCATTATAAGGTTGTGTTGGTACTATGTTCTGGGAGAGAAATTTGTGGTTTACTCAAACCATCAGATTCCCAGGTATACCTTCATGTAGAGAGACTTTAATATGTGATAGTGGAACTGGGTGGAGTTCCTACAGGACTATGAATTTGAGATAGTCTATACTTTAGGGAAGGGAAACATGGTAAAATATTCCCTTACCAGGAAGCCTAGGATCACTTCATGCAGGAGGATTCTAATTAGATGGATTACTTATAGCTAAACCTCATAGAGTAGGAGGTTTCAACTTTTATTCAATCTATGGTGTTGAATACTATACTTTTTAAGTGAGTGGGAGAGTCCCAGTTGAGATACATTGAATGTTAGGTCTTTTATGACCATATATCTATAGGGGATTCACCATATTTATATTATTAATGAGGAAATAATGTCATCCTTTTCTAGGGATAGATGATGATCCCAATCTTGATGTGGGAGGAGGTGTTTCAAGAGTTTCATACTTCTCCCTTAGCTGTACATCATGGCATGGGGAATTTGTACAGAGACCTTTAGTGATAGTTTTGGTGGTCTGGAATAAGATGGAGTGTGGCTAAGTTCATATCTATTTTCCTCACTTGTATGTAGGTGAAGGTTGAGCACCATGTTCCAATAGGTTTGTTGCATCCCTTGGAGATCCTAGAGTAGAAGTGGGACAACATATCAATGGACTTTGTGATAGGGATTATACAGACAACGAAGGTCCATGACACCATTCGAGTGATGGTTAAATAACTCAAAAAGTTGTCACACTTCCTTTCTATCAGGGAGTAGAGTTTAGTGGAGAGTTTGGGTAGATGTATGTTTGATATATTGTTCACCTTCATGCTCTTCCCATGGCTATTGTCTCCAATAATGATAAATGGTTCGCATAAAAATTATGGAGAGGCATGTAGTAAGAATTCCATAACTAAATGAGGAAGATAAATACCTTCCACCCCCAGAAATATGGGCATACCGAGTACATTATTCAGGTGTTAGAGGATATGATGAGGGATTGCATATTAGACTTCAACCGAATTTTGGAGGATCACTTTCCCTTAGTATAGTTTACATACAACAATAGATACAACTCTACTATTAATATGTAACCCTTTTAGGACCTGTACGGGAGACCCTATAGGTCTCCCTTGTATGGGACATATATTAACATGATTTCTCTTATGGGTATACAGACAGTGCAAGAGTTAATGTAGAAGGTAAAAGTCATCCATGAGAGGATGAGGACAGCCAAGAGTAGGCATAAATCTTAAACGATAGACATCGTAGGCCCTTGGAGTTTGATTGTGGAGAACAATTTTTTCTGATAGTATCCATGCGATTAGAAATGTGTAGTTTCAGTCAGGGATGAAATCTATCCCAGAGCTTCATTTGGTCACTCTAGATCATGAAGAGGGTTGGAGAGGTTTCATACTGCCTCACCCTACCCCCAAAGTTGGAGCGGGTTCATGAAATATTCTGTGTGTTATAGTTTAGGAGATACGTGCATGACCCTAAACAAATTATCAACTATGGAGAGATGTATATAAAGGATGGATCCAAATTTACTGATAATCTAATGGAAATTGGGGATTAATAGGAGGGATCACTACATGGATGGACCATCCCCTTGGTTTGTGTGTTTTGGCAGCACATGAATGTGCATGAGAGATATTGGAAGCAGAAGAGCTAGATGTTGGCTCAGTATCCCAATCTATTTGCGTTGTTTTTATTTCAAGGATGAAAATATGGAAGGAGGGAATGATGTAGAGGCCCTATTTTTTCTTTATAAGACTTTGAAATATTTATATATATATATATATTTTAAGAGATAGGAATTGAGATAGTGTGTGATTTCAAGGCCCGATGTTCCTGAAATTAATTATATAAAAATATTAAAAATATTATATATTAAACTCACATAGTTTCTTAAATAAAATAGGATTAATATTAAAAATAATCTCAGATCAGAAATTTGATACCATGGTTAAGTCTGGAACACGATGTTTACCCTAAGAATGAACTTAGATAGGTTAGTGTTGGGTGTTCATAAATAGCGACTGTTGGCAGGTGCATTTAGCTAAAGTAAATAACTAAATTTATTTATTTTAATTATATTAAACAAATATAATTCCTATGAATCCACCACTATGGTGAATCCTCTAGGGCTATATGTATAAACCATAAGAGGATTGAGAAACATTTCCCTCCTTTCATTGATTAATCGAATTAGATGATAACGAAACTCCAGATCGAAGCAGATCGAAGTACATTAAACACAACAGACCCTATCAATCATTGGAGAACATGTGTGTTTGAAAAAAAAAGATCCAATCTTAAGGTATGACTCTTAATTTTTGGGTTTTTACTCATTTGATTAAATTATTGATCAAGATCAATCATTTTCTATGATAGGTGCCCATTTTTGACAATTTCATGCGCCCGTGTATTGAAATTAAATCAATTATTCAACTATTTTCTAACCGCAGGATATCCCCATTCATGATTTTTGTCAAAAAATTATTGAAAACATTTTTTATGATTCCTTTTACCTAAATTTCTTCACGTTAGTCATCATTGGGCTAGAGGGTTGTGATTCGACATTTCAAGGCAAGACCAAGCCCGATCAGACCCCTTGATTCAGGATGATTTCACATAAAAAAGATGGATTGGTGATCAAGGGTGGATTTGGGGATAAATAATGGAATAACCTGTGTTGTCTCTTGTGGATTTGATATATGATATAAATGGGGGATACAAGATCGAGTAGAGGTGAGATGGTGTGTATGGGTTCACACAAGAATAAATGGGATTTTATTTCCATCCACTGGATGGCGATAATCAGCCATCCATAGTTAGATCCATCATTTTGTGAAAAAATAAGGCTAGATCCGAAGGCAGTAACAATGGATCTGGATGTGTGGGTGTAGATCTGGATTTATATGAAAAATGATAATGCCCACCATGTTTTCCTATGAACACATGGCATATAGGTCCTTGGCTATAACGACTAGATTTTCACAAAATTATAAGTATCACATGTCATGTGGGAGCTGTACACACCATGTGACCCTATACTGGAAGCCCAATGTGTAGTTTGGGAGTACACGAGCATGAGAATGACTAGGAATACACCACATTCTAGAGTACCCAGATATGACCAAGGACATGGGTGTAACCCCATGTGGATGGAACTGCCATGTACCTAAGTACATGTATATAATATGGATACACAAACACGACCAATGAGCATAGGCAAGACCCTATGTGGCTCAAACATTTGTGTATACCCCCTACATGCTATGTATCCAAACAAGAGTAGTGATACCTATACCATTAAGGACATAAATGTGTAGTGGAGTAGGACCACATGTTCTGTGGGTCCCCTCACATGTTGTGTACCCCTTCCTTCCTTATATAGAAACTTAAAACTCTTATATATCCTTTATTTGGACTTGAATTTTTCCTGACCAATATCCTATCCTATGTTTTTTTACATATAGAATGGGATGGTATCATCCATAGTATATTTATAGATATGATGTGAAATGTTATGGGAAAGACACTTTTTTATTCGTCTCTTGATGATGATAGTGACTAAGAAAAGGATCACCAGTGACCCATAGTGTGGATCACCCCTAAAACACCAGGGTACGGGTTCTATATCTACCAACTAAAAACACTATCAAATAGAATGCAGGTCCTTGTGGAACTAGAGTGTAACCCCCTTTGATGCAACAGGATGAAAGTCCTTGACCTATAGAGTGAAACCCACTAACACACTAGGGAGTATGTCCTCAACTTATAGAGTGTAACCCCATGATACACTAGGGAACATGTCCTTTATCTATTGAGTGAAACCCCCTATTAGATAGGGTGTGGGTCCTCATGACATGAGAGTGGAACCCCCTGATATACTAGGTTATGGGTCCTCAACTTATGGAGCAGACCCCCCTAATGTACCAGGGTGCGTGTCATCTACCTTTAGAGTGGAAACCCCTTGATGCATCAGGGTGAAGGCCCTCTATGGTTACTTACTAATTGGTTCCCCAAGATATACTAGGGAGAGAGTCCTCTACTTAGAGATTGTGCCCCCTTGATTATGCAGCAAATTGGTGAGGTGTGGTCCTCCACTCGATTACTTTTGGGAAAACAGATGAGATGATAAGAAACATTGATGGACTTATTGGAAATATTATAACTCTTTATTGGGATAGTATGTGGGATGGAGATCCCATTTCTCTATCTATTGGGATTATTTTAATGAGAATATTATATATATATATATACCCATTTGATGGATTTTACTACTCGATTTCTATGGGTGGTAGAGACTCAATGTCTAGTACACTTACATGACATGTTGACCTAATTATGGTTGGATGTGGTTTCTTTCTTACATTGGGTTGAGATATTCACTATTTAATATCTATTTTCATCATGTCTTTTATTTCCCCCTTCATGTTTTGGGTCATCGTACTAGGTATGTATTAATTAACCCCTACACGGGCTTTTCCTGTATGTGTTTTTTCTTATTCATATAATAAATAGGTCAATATCTAATTCAAAGGAGATTAGGGATACTTGGTGTATTGGACCATGTAAGGTGTTTGGAGCTTATAGATCAATATCTTGGCTCTCTTGGCACTTTAAATTTTCAGTTTTTTCAGGTTGGGAAACCTTTCTTATTGGGTGTATATTTTTCATTTTTACTTTTCAGTTTACACTATCATACCCTTGTTCACCCTAGTGGTTTATCATTCTTTGTTTATATTCTAGATATCATATATTTTTATTATTATTCTTATACACTTCTGTTTTGAGATTTTTAGGTGTGTGCATACATGCACATTAGTAAAATGTATCCCATTTAAGATATTCCTTTTAGTACTTTTTTCCACCCCATGACCTATGGAGATAAGACTAGGTTAGGATCAGCATGATCCCAGATTAGGTTCAGTTTATGAAAAGTTATTATTATTATGGGAATCCCATTTTCTAATTTCTTTCCATTAAATAGGAAATTAGAGTATCACTCATACGTACGTGTGGACTACCCCCTCTAGAAATTAATATGAATCCTATTATATCACCATATTTAATAGTGGGTTATTAATATAAATTTAATGTTTATTTATGATATTTATGAAATAATTATTCTTAAATAATTATAATATATTATCCACCTTCTTACCTTCACATCTATTGGAAAATGATAACATCACTCATGCATACATGTGGACTACAACATCTATGAAGAGATGTGATTCGTTTTTTGTTTAAAATTTATATGAATGTTAATAATGATATATTTAATTAATATATACTATATTTATGATATAATTATTATTCGATAAAGGTGAATTATAACCTACCTTTCTTTTTTTCCATCCATCGAAAAGTGGAAACATCACTTGTCTGTACATATGGACTATCGTCTCCATGAAGTGATGTAATATATTTTCTATAACCACTTTATTTAAATGGTTATAAAAGTGTATATAATAAACTAATATGATAATTATATCAAGATCATGATTTATAGAGATTATATAACCATGAAAAATGTGAAAGTATTGAAACCATCAAACCAATATATGTTTGGAAAACCTCTAGTGTTCACCTGAATATCCATTTTATTGAAGGATTATTAATAAAGTGATAATTAGAAGTTATAAAGGAATGGTAAAAAATATGTTATCAATGAATATGGCTCTATAATATAAGTACAATAAATCTATATTTATTATATAAGAGTTTTTAATGTGTTTGATGTAAGATGAGAATTTAGGTAAGGGATTTATGTTACAATATCATTTCTTTTTGGGATTGTCTATGCTAAATTTCCATTGAGGGAAATTATATCGATATTATCCTTTAAACACAAAATTTTTTTATACTATGTTTATTTATATAATAATAAAGTAATAATATTATTTTCCTCTCTTTGGTAATGAAAATGATTGAGAAAATGTTTTTAAGAAAAAACTGACCATATTTCTTCTTTAGTCTAAAACCTTTTTCTTCCATGTCCATATTTTATTTAAAATGTTTCCAATAATGTTTTAAATATTATCCAATTATTGATTAAGTTAATGTTAACCACATATTAATTTATATAAAAAATATTTAAAAGGAATATTCATGTCATTTTCTGAATGAGTTACTTTTTACCAAAGGTGCGAAAAAAATCTCTGTTTTAACACAAACCACACAAATAACTTTTCCCACCATAATGAATAATCTTTGATTTAAATATTCCTTTAAAATATTCCTTGTTTCTTTTCAAATAAATTGTTTTTACTAATACTCTATGAATTTTTAAATTTTAAATTTCTGATTTCAAAGTTAAATGGTATTTTTTTCAAGAAATGTCCGAGTGATATTTGAATGGTATTTTCATTACAAAAATATCCTTTGAGGTTACTTTTGATTCATTGGGGACATGATCCATTGATTCCATCCTTATTCCTTATTTGGGTAGTTATTAATTATTATTATGAAAAACTGATGAAACTTTCTTTCGTTTCTATGGGTTAAGATATAATAAAATGATAAATGTTTTTAGGACCTTGTTGTATACATATGAATAGACTATGATTATGTGATATTTGGGTATTTTATATCCCTAAAATTAATTGGATAATGTTTTATAAATATCTAATAATATGATGAAGATAATATTAAACTTTATTTCATATAGATATGTTCGCATTTTGATGTGTGAATGTGATTTATTCTAGCTATGATCAAAAGATTCTTCATATACAAGACTATGAATAACTATGTTCAAATTTTGATCTGTGATTATGATTGATTCAAGATATTCTCATAATATTGCATGTGAAAGTGACTTTTAATAGCTATGTACACGGGATTATGATTTACTATTCTTATAAGTACACATACCTATGTTATTACTCTTGAATGATGATTATTACTTTAACACCATTTTTAATAATACTTCTGGATGTGACATGATTTTGTAGTTTATGATCTAAGTTTTTTGGGATATGAATATTTCATGTTGATAACATGCATTTGATTATGTAATCATACCCTTATAATCATATTATAATGTTATGATTAATATATCCCATGTTTACCCTTATTAAGAATATGAGATCACACTTTATTATGTTTTTATTCCCTAGGTTTTGATGGAAGGTTCTATATATGATATGTCTAGAAGGGTAATAATATGAAAATATTTGCAGGAGATGTTGAAGATATTTTGAGAAAGAAGTTTATTATGTCTCTAATATTCAAAGACACTAAACCTTTATTGTTCTTTATCATGCATACTTGTGATATATGTTGAATATTTATCTATAATGATGCAATATTTATGTATGTTATGTTTGATTTTATTCATAAATAAAAAGTATATAGAATGTTATTATTTCACCCAATAAATAAATGTAAAAAATTTCTTAGTGTTAAAACTTCAAAATAACATCGTATATTATAATAGGTATACAGTTAAATAAATATCAAAATAAAAATAGGGTAAATGATATAGAATATATACATGATATTAAAGAACATATACATGAAGAAGAAAAATGTAAAATCAAGAGAGATATGAATAGTGGTAGAATACATAATCATAACAAAGAGAAATAATGAGAAAGAACTATTATAAACAAGTAAAATATTAACCCTAAATTCCTAACAGTGAAAATAATACTATAAATTCATCTAAAACGAAAGTAAAATAGTATAGTAAACTTCTAATAACATAAAATACTTCACAATTCCATCACAGCTAACTATTTTATGGAAATGAAATGAATTTCATGAAAAATACATTAAGAAGTTATCATAAGTTATATAGATAAAGAAGGTGGATGGTTACATTATATCATATCCCCACAAAAGTAAAAGAAACATTAAAAGATATTGACATAGAATAATAACACTTTTATAAGAATATGGGTTAAATAACACTTTCAAATGGTATCACATAATAAGAGAATAGTAATTGGATTGTTTGATACCAGAAGTTCAATCTTCCAAATTAAAGGTATCATAAAAGAATTTATAGGGTAATACCTAAAACATAACTCCATAAGAGATAGATATTTTAGATCATGAGAGGAAAATGTGAGTGAAGTTATTAAAAAAAATTATAAATCTTTTGTAACATGGTTATAAAAAACGATAAGACAATTAAGAAACCAATTTCAAGGGGGTTTAAATAAGAAATTGGAAAATTTAATTTTGAAATGAAACCAAATATTGAAACCTTAAAAATAAATAAGGTTAAATATAAATTTTAAGTGTAAGATAAAAATATAAATAAGTTGAATGAAATCCATTTATTTATTCTTCTAAAATTTAACTTTTATTTTTAAATGAAAAATTCACATAAAAATAGGAATATGAATTTAATTTGAAAAATGTGAAAAGTTGAAAAGGAATCTTGATAATAAATAATATACATAAAATAAATAAAATTAATTCATGTAAAAAAATTAAAAAGAAGATTCTTTTCACATTTTTATAAAAAACAATTACATGTGTGGAAAATGATAAAAATATTACTTTTAATTTTTTTAACTAAATTAAAAGATAGATTAAAACAAAATTTAATGATCATTGAAGTATAGATAATAATATTCTAAAACCAGTATAATGAATATGAACATGTATAAAAAAAGATACATTTGAAAGGTTAAGAATTACTCTTAACATCATCTTATTTTCATAGATAATGAAATCCATCAAAGAAGAATATTTTGATGTAATGTTATAATTTCCCCATATGTAAAGATAAAATACCATAAAATTTAGAATTGTTATAATAAAATACAATTATTATAACATAGTCCACAAATAAAATTTATGACACAATGAAGAGGAAATTGAGTCGATAAAACCCTTACAGATTTGGTAACCTTTGATTCAAAACCCATTTAAATATAGATCATAAAATGAAACCTAAAATACTATAAAAAATATAATCATGATATAATATGTTAATGTGTCACTATATAAACCATATAAATGAAATTAGGTTCATAATACAAAATATGTCTCGAATAAGGAAATTTTAGATGAGGAACACTTATAACTTTGATATTATATGAATGAAAATGAAATAAAAGGGAGATCATGATATGGGATATAAAATATCATTAAATAAAATAGTTCTATTATAAATAAATATAATTTTGTAGAAATTAAAACATATAAAATAAAACATGGTATATAATTTAAAACATGTCTCAAAGAATTGAAATTGAGACAAAAAACCCTTACTATGGTTTTTTGTTTTGTCATACATGATCTAAAATCCTATATAATAAAATTATGTTTATTAAAATATGAATCTCGATGTTAATAATTTTCAATTATTTAATTATTTATTGGTTACAATCATTGGAATTTATTTATTACTAGTTTTTATGAAGATATAACAGATTGAAGATGTGTTTTATTTAAAATTAACCCATTTTGTTTCAATTACATGATTTTCATAAATTTTAATGAATTATTTTTTAAAATTATATAAATATTATTAGAATAAATTAAATTATAATTATATCAAATAATCTACCCTAATTAACCATTTAGGTGGTGATAAGAAAATCATTCACAACATCCTCACAGGTGGATGAAACCGTCCATTATTGAGATGTGTGAAAAGAGGTAGCGATAGAGTATATACTATAAATAGATTAAAATATTTATAAAAATATCATAATAACATTTATATTATATATAATTATATATAAAATATTTTATAAAGTAAAAAATTTGTAATTTACTAGGATAGTAGAAAGAATAAGAGAGAAACACAATGAAAGAGAATCAAGATTACCACTTCATTGAAGATTTAAACCTTTTTTAAAGCCTTAAGGATTCAGATTTTGTAACTCAAAAACACACCTAAGGGTATTAAGATACTTATAATAAGGGAAAGTTTTATATCTTGGGGTCTAATAAGTTAATGGGAATTTATTTTACAAGGGGAATAAGAGGGATATTTATACTTGAGGAGGGTGTCTTTTTGGGTTAAAATATTGATTATTTTATCATAAAGGATAAAGATGTTTGAATAGTGATGATTCCCAATATTTTATTTATTTATTATTAAAAAATTGAGGGTTAATTTTCATTTATATCTATCAAAAACTGAATGGAACCTTTGAACTATTCAATTTAATAAAAAGAGCCAAAAATAGTTTTTTTATTTGGATAAAATATAATTTAGGTTCCAAAATGTCAAATATAGGTTTCTAAATTGAATTTAATATTTTTAAATTAATTATTTTACAATTTAGTTACATTTTTTTTGATAAAAATGTTTCATAAATTTTAATTCATGATTAAATCATGAGGATTTCATAAAATTTGGGATATTTGTAAAAAAATATTTTTACTATTCACTAAAAAAATATTTTTTTGAAAAATATTAAAAGTTCACCCTAAACCAAATTTAATTTTATTATTAAGAAAACTAAATTAATTTTAATAAAATAATTTTCTAATATTTTAGAATTTAACTTTTAAATTGAACCATAAAATATAATGATTTTTTTAAAAATGTTCTTTAATTTTTTAAGAGTTATTAATATTATTTTATTTCAATTAACAATAAAATTAATGTCAATATATTGATTTTTTTATTATATTCATGTTTTAAATGTTTTAAATTTAATTTATTAAGATAAAAAAACATAACATATAGAAAAATATTTCTTAAAGAATATGACTTTTTAACACTAAATGATTTTTAACACATACCATTGGATTTAATTATTTATCTTCTCACTATTTAATTTATTCAAATAATTGGAATTATATTACATAAAATTATTCTTTAAATAAATAATAAAATTTAATGAATTAAAATAAATAATTTTAACTAACTTTTTATTTACTCAATATTTTACTCTTCTTGTGGTTTTCTTAATGATATTTCACATTTTATTCTAATGATGTATTAATTCTTATCTTTCATTGTAAAATATATCATAGATCATTTTATCATGGTGCTTTAAATTATAAAATATGTTCAACATGGTATTTTTTTAAAGGAAAATAGATACTAAAATATCAAGTTGTTACACCATTAGATATTTTGGTGAGACTCTTGAATATGATATGATAGTCAAATGGATATTATGCAACTTACTAGGTGAGTTTGATTCAAGGGTTTCAATAAAATAAATATATGATTCTAACACAATTATATTGGACTATTTTCATATCATATTGATCTCCAATTAAATGAGTAAATTAATCACTCTTACTAAGAATATTAAGGTAGAAAATTAAATATCCAAAAAAGTTGTAATGCAGGAGAATATTCCAAAAGAAATAAAATTGTGATACAGCCTGAGACCCATACACTCGCATCTAAGGATAAAAATATATTACTTAAATACTGGATTTGATTCCAACTAAAATGAACCAATTTTAAACTTCCATAATTAAAATATCTATAGCCAAAATTGAGTCACAAACATATCCAAATTATTTTAGGTTTATATATTTAGAGAATTATGAAAATCATTTTATGTAACAAAACCCATGTATTTCTCCTAAAATCTGATTTTTCTATTATACCCATATTTTATTATTCTATAATAAGACTTCAACATCTCCCATAAATTCTCCACACATGATACCCTTATAGACTAGTCATATAAAATATCATTCTTCAAAACCTGGGGAATATGAAAACATAAGAAAGGGTGAGATCGAATGATCAGTAAGGGTAAACATAAGAGATATCAATCTACGATCATATGAAATAATAATATATTCATAAGGGATCGATATAATGATCATAACTTATGAACATTATACAAACTTATTCATAGATATTATATCATGAGCCATGTCATAAAGATTTAGTATTTAAAAATAAATGAGTCATAGGACTGGGGAATCATGATTAATCAATCATGATCCACAAAATCATATCATAATCCAAATAAAATGTCATAAGAATTGTTTAACACAATAATAATCATAGTAAATACCTTTATTAGTCTATAATCACTTCCAATACTATCATATTGGGTTAGGTTCACTCCATATTCCATCATTTCCTTAATTGAGGTTCACTCCTAAGACTATGATAGTAGACAAAGTCCCTTACTAAATTGGGTTCACTCCACATTCTAGTATATATAATATCATGAGATAAACATATTTAACCAATTAATTAGAGTGAAATATAATTTTGGGCTCAACCATGACATATTTAAAACCATGCCTATGTGTTCTATAATATCATAAAACATTCATTATATCAAAACTCATTCATGTGGTAAACGTTAAAACAAATATTCCTTTCACATTTTTAGTAACATTTAAAAAGTTCCTCATTTGAAAAATTACTAGAATATACCTTTTGAAATTTTAAAGGTTTTAAAATATATTTTAAATTTTCTTTAAATAATCATTGGATAATATTAAAAACATTATTTGGAAACATTTTAGAGAACATAGATATGGAGTAGAATCATTCGAGACAAAAAGTAAAAATATGACCCATTTTTCTTAAAAACATTTCTTGGACATCTTAAGTTCCAAATATAGTAAAGTTTAATGAAAATATGAAAACAACAATAATAAAACATGGATAATAAAATTTATAGTGTTTGAGATATAATAATCATATAATTTCCCTAAAAGGAAATTTAACACAAACAATCTCAAAAAGGAATGAGACTGTAACATAAATCCCTTATCACTTTGGTAATCTATAAATAAAAACCTCATGAAAAAGATAAAATTATTTTTATTTTTAAATCACCATAATTTTAATTAAAAAAATCATAAATACATTCATGAGTAGTATATAGACCAGACAAAGAAATAAGTTCTAAATAAGGCACGTGTCTCACATAACGAGAAGCACTTACCTTGGGTCCATCCTTTCTTCATATGTGTTCTTAAGATTCTATATAATAAGTTTTTATTTTTTAAAAATGTATAACATAATAATACTAATAACCTTTATACAATATAGTATTACTATATAATTTCTAATTACCCATTTATTAAAAATTTTCATTAAAATTAACATTCAGGTGAAAACTAGTTTGTTTTCATTCATGTTTTGGTTCAAAGATTATAGAAATTCCAACTTGGTCATGGTTTAATAATATAAAAAATATTAATAATGTTATAATTATAATATTTATTCACTCTATACAATTTTATAATTAGTTATATAAGGTGGGGAAGAAAAATTAATTATATCACTTCATGGAGACGGTAATCCATACATATTCACGAGTGATGTTTCCACTTTTCGATAGATGAACAAATAAAATATAATAATAATTCACCTTACTATAATAAAAATTATATAATAAATATAATATATATTCATTAATTCTATTCTTATTACCAAACATTTAGAGAAGAAATGAAAAACAAGTCACGTCACTTCGTGGAGGTGGAAGTCTACACGTACACATGAACGATGTTATAGTTTTCCCACAGATGGGAATGTAAGAAGTTGGATATAATATTAAAATTAAATAAATAGAATTATTTAATAAATATAATAAAAAAATTAAATATATCATAATAACCATCCAAGATGTCAATGATGGAAAATGAAATCTATCACTTCATAGAGATGGTAGTTTGTAAGTATGCACGAGTGATGCTTTTATATCTCATTGAGATGGGTAAAATGTGAAAAAGGATTGTGAAATGAATATAATAACTTTAAATTATATCTAATATACTGATTTTATTATATAAACATGGTTATATAATATTTTTAGGTGATGGAAGAAGAAATAAATGTGGAGACACTTAGTTAATAGTTATACCTCTACTTTGCAAAACCTCTTTTGTCTTGCACATTAAGCCTTCAAAGGTTGGTATTTTGGTGAGACCATGGATTCTAAGAAATGGGGATGGAAGTTATTAAGGTATTTTTGATTGTATTTGATGAACTAAAGTGCTAAAAATGTGTGAAAAAGTGAAGATAGTAGGTTCCATTTTATAAGTGTGGTGGGTGGATAACTTATAAATACTTGAAATATTAATATATAGTTTGTGTATAATTTATTTAAAATGGATAAAAAATACATTATTTTGAAATATAATGAGCATAATTTATAAATATAATAAAAAAATAAATTTTATATGGGCTTATGTGTCATTTTAAAAATTATATTTTAGTTTAACCCCCTCGTTAACATTGTTTAACCTTAACAAAAGTAACAAATCATTCACTCTATAAGGGTCATGAAACTAATTTTAAAATTTCCAAGTATCAAATAAATGAAAAATTTATGATATTTATGTCAATTTCATATAAACGTGATCCACTATAGGATTCTTTATAATTTTATAATGATTAAAAAATAATTTTAAAACCTTAAATACCATTAAAGTTCATTTTCATGAATATTCACATATCTTGACTTTAAAGGAATCAATATAACAAATAAATTAGAATATAAACTCTTAAAAAATATATTATAAATTATAATTATCCATTAAATTTATGGGAACTCATAATTCATCAAAAAAAATTACTTTTAATATTTTGAAGACAATTTACTTGATTTATGTACTGCTTATATAAGCAATGCATTGACATTGCGTAAGTAATAAAAATAACTATACTATCACTAAATATTAAAATAAATTTTTATTATAAAAAATAATTAATATTTAAAATAAATATTTATAATCATTCATATCCTATTTTTATCCCTATGAAAACATATTAGAGATTCTAAAATAAAGAGAGTGACATTTTGTAATTTTTCTTAACTTAAAATAATATGAAGTCCATAATCAAAGTCAAGTGGAAACAAAAGATATATTTTTTTAAGGAATGATGGTTATGGTAGAATTAAACCCTTCCAATGAAATAAATCAAACTTTTGGGTTGATTTTCTGACCTTATCCCATAGTTTTAACCTTAATTAACATAGTTTATCCATTACCATACTGATAAACATTAACCATGGTTTCTATTAAATATGACTACAAATGAAATTGAAATATTTAGCAAATTTCAACCTAATGATTCCAAATATGATATTTCTTTAAAAGATTAAATTTTTATAAGTTTTAAAGATCAATTTTGATAAAAGTACTCAAATTGCAATGAAAGTTTGTTTTTAGAAAAACGTGTTTTGAAGCATAAGAATAATTCCATTCCAAATAAAGTTTATTAATGATTAATATATAATTAATTATATTATTTTTAATAAATTTAATCTTATTTTACTTTAAATCAAAATATAAAAATGAATGGGACTTTTAAATTACTTGATTAAAAATAAGAAATAAAGGTGAAAGACCCTAAAAAATTAATCCTGATACTATTATGAAATGATTATTTAAAAATTGATTCCCATTTTTTTCAAATAAAATTTCTAATAGTGGAGGAAAATATTGATAATAATCACACATAAAAGGTAATAAAATCAATTTTTAAGAAAATATATTTTTAAATTATAGAATGAAATTATTCTCATTCCATGACTAATAAAAATAATTAAATTAATTTTAATTCATTAAATTTGATATTTAATATACTTATTTCATTAAAATAATTTATCAATAGTAATTAATTTAATTTATTAAGATGAAAATACATTGCACATATAAAACAAATTTATGAAAAATATCTCTTTTACCTTCAAAATATTTTATCTTCATTTCCAATTAATTAATAATCATTGTATAATTGATTATTCATTTAATTAGGGAAACAATTTATTAATATATTTAATAATATGATTACTCATAGTGATACCTAACAAAGTAATGGCCTGGTCATAATAGTCATATTTAAATAATAATATTTCTATAGTATATCACGGTCTGTTTAATCTTGGTGTTGTGTGCATCAGAAGATATCAAGAACATAAAATATATTAAATAAAAATATATTTTAAAATATTGGGTTGTACCATTCAACCAACTTTGAAATTGAACCCAAATCTGTATTATATCATTTTTGATGAAAAATGTTTTAAAAATGTTTAAAATAAATTCCAATGAGTGAAAAATAAATATACCTTGTGGAAAGAAATACTTTTTAATATACATTTATCACCTTTCATATTGAAAAGGAATTTAAAATCTATGTTAAGACTAGGAAAATTATCACCTCATAGATATTTTTTAAACTATGTATTTATTATAAAACTCATAATTGTGAATTGGTTTTAAAAATTTTACCTTGATAACTAAGAAAATATTTTCTATATAGGGCTCAATAGATTTATCTCCCCATTTTTTAATTTTGAGAAGTTATTTTACCATTGAGATAAAGAATGTGAGAAATTATAATTACATGATTTATTTCCACAATTCCATCCTTTGGTAGTGTTTCAAGTAGTCTTCCTCCTATGCTTCATGGAAAATAAAAATGATGAATTTTTATGCCTGAAGAATTGAAATTAACTTTTAATAGATTATAAGATTGAGAACAAAATGAAGATTTATTACTCCTATATCTAGATATTTTCAAAAAACAAAATTTATTGACCGAGTTAAGATAATATTTATTATGAATAAACATTTATATTAATAAATAGTACACTATTCTTTAAAACCTCAATAATAATAACCAAAATAAATCCTTCCATAAATAATTAACCTTACAACTCTTCAAAAAATTTCTGAAGAAATTTGAAACCCTATGATCAAAAAATATTTGATCACATATTGTTCTAAGATCATCCAAACATTTATCACAAAATTACATGAAAAATCATAAAATCACATAAAAAATGTATATACCCTAATCATATATTCCAAAAAATACACTATTCAATTCCTAAAACAATATGAATCCCCATAAATCCATAATAAAACCATATATGCTTCAAAATATTACTCAATATTTATTCCTAAAATAAATTCACATATTATCCTTAATTTTTTATTCACCTTAATGGTATAATGTTCCCAATATAGAGAAATTCATCAAAAATAACTTTAATCACTTAGTGTCCAAATTATTTTTAAAGCCCATATATTCCCAAAATATGGTAACCCCTTTCTTCCAATTAACCATAATTTCCTTATCATCAAAGAACTTATTAAACACAAAGTTTATATGTTTCTTTCAGCTTATATTCCCAAAAAGAATCTACCAGAATAACTTCACACTAAATCATTTGTTAAACCAAAGGGTTTCATATACTTCAATGATATATGAAACCTTTAATAAAAATTTCCCAAAATATAATCACTCACTTTAAAATCCCATAACATAAATCCCTATTAGGGTATCCATACCTTTAAACTTATAACCATACTATAACTTATCAACCCATACTACTATCTTTAACTCTTAAATTATCCTCATATCATAACTTGATAACCCCAAAAGTTATCTAAATAGTTCTTTGATACCAACTGAGATAACCCAAGACTCATATACCCATATATGGTTCTAAAAATAAATTCTCCACATATTATCTTTGATTCCAACTAAAAGGACACAATTTTAACCATACATAACTATAATATACATATATAACATTGATTAACTTATTTACCTAAGATCTTTTAGGTTTAGAGTTTTATAGAATTAAGACAAATATTTTATGTAAAAATCCAATTTATTTCTCCCCAAATTCGCATTTTTTCATTATAAATAGATTTTATTATTCTATAAGAAGGCTTCAATATCTCCTTGAAATTATCCATACCTGATACCCTTCTAGACCAATATTATATACTATCATTCTTTAAAACATAAGGAAAATAAAAATATAATAAAGGGTGATCTCAGATTCTAAGTATGGTTAAACATGATAGATATTAATTGATGATCATATGAATTAATAATATAAGCATAAGGGTATGAGATCATGATCCTTACTTATAAAGCTCATACCCAATAAGTCATAGATATTAAATCATGATTCATGAAATAAATATTTATCAGTTCAAAATACATGAGTTATAAGAGTTAGGAATAATCTTTAATCGTTCTTAATCCATGGTAGAATATCATAAGCATAAGAACATGTCATAGGAATTGTGTGGAATAATCATAAGCATAAAAAATAATTTCATTAGTTAATGTTCACTTCTAAAAATATCATAGTGGAATGAGTTCATTCCCAATTCCATCATTTCCTTAGTCAAGGATCACACCCATGACTATCATAGTGAAAATATTCACTTATGGAAATAGGTTCACTCCCCATTATATTATATATTATTTCCTGAGATATCTATATTTACCTAATTCATTAGATAGATATATAATTATATTCCCACCCCTCATATAATAAAGAACATATATTTCAAACAGAAGATCATAAAAAATTTATTATATCATCACAGCAGAACATGGAGAAAATAAATGGGTTTTTAAGCATATCATCATCAAATAATCATAATATATCTAGAAAAAGTAATTAGATGGTATCATTAGATCATTCATTATATCATCATAGCTTAATTAACCCATGAGAAAGAAATGGGTTTCATGTAATCATCCTAATATCATTATTATAATAATTCATCCATAAAATGGATGTTATCATAAGGTTATACCCCAATGAGACATAAAAATCCTTAAATTATGTTGGTATAGATGAAATATCACTTATATATTTATTTAAAATTTACTTTAAAAATCAAGATAAAAAGTCCCTATACTTTTAGTAAATTTTTGAAAAAATAAATTCCAAAAAATATTGATAAAAATATAATATTCTAAAATAACCATTGAAACTTGAAAAGTAATCATAAATTAAAAGAGTGTTAATGATTATAGGAAAATCTATTCATGTAGTAAACATTAAAATAGATATTTCTTTCACATTTTCAGTAAAAATTAAAAATTACCCCATTTTAAAAATGATTATACGATACCTTTTAAAAATTTATAAATAATTTAAAATATAGTTGAAAATGAATTTAATAAATAATTGGATCATTGTAAAAACATTATTTTAAAACATTTTAGATAATATGGATATGAAGGAGAAATATTCCCATCCAAAAGAAGAAATAAGGATAGTTTATCTTTAAAAAATATTATTTTTTAAGTAAAAAAGAGTGGAAAATATAATAAAAATATTAAAAAACAATAAATAAATATAAGATAATAAAATTTATCAGGTTTAAGATATAATCATAGCATAATTTCCCTTAGGGAAAATTGAACATAGAAAATATAAAAAATAAATGAGATTGTTACATAAATCACTTACTACTTTGGTAATATCTAAATAAAAACCTCATGAAAGAGATAAAATTAGATTTATTTTTAAATCCATATAATTTTCATTAAATTTATCAATAAATACATTCATGTTTAGTATATATACCACCCAAAATAAACAAGTGGTGAATATGACATATGTATCAAAAAAATAAAAGTGAGAGGAGAAGCCCTTATCCCAGGTCCTGCCTTTATCTATTCACATTCTTAAGATCCTGTATAATAAATTTAGATTTATTATAAATTTATACCAGAAAAATATTCATATTATTAATAAAATATAACATTCCATTATAATTTATTATTACCCTTTTATTAATAAGTTTTTTATTAAAATCAACATTCGGGTGAAAACTAGTCCATTTTTCGTGCATGTATTAGTTCAATGGTTCAGAACCTTTCACTTTGGTAATGTTTTAATAATATAAATAATATTAATAATTTTATAATTATCATGTTTATTCATTATATACACTTTTATTATCATCTATATAAGTTGGTGATAAAAAATTCATTATATCACTTCATAAAGATAGTAGTCCATACGTACACATGAGTGATGTTTCCACTTTTAGATGGATGGAACGAAATAAAGGGAAATAATAATTCACCTTTAAATAATCATAATTATTTCATAAATATCATATATATATATATATATATTCATTAAATCTATCCTCATTA
The DNA here is from genome assembly GCA_963277665.1 of Viscum album. Classification (NCBI taxonomy): domain Eukaryota; kingdom Viridiplantae; phylum Streptophyta; class Magnoliopsida; order Santalales; family Viscaceae; genus Viscum; species Viscum album. The sequence goes on from OY728123.1 coordinate 175,599,797, forward strand.
CTATCCATGTAAAGAGTAAATTAAAAACAAGTCACATCACTTTGTTGAAGTTGTAGTCCACATGTGCGCACAAATTACATCATCACAGTCCAACGGATGAGAAGGTAAGAAGGTAAAAAATATATTATAATTATAAAAATATAATTATATCATAAATATCATAAATAACTATTAAATATATTATAATAACCTTTCATGAAAAATAATGGTAAAAAAGAAAATACATTGCTTTTGGAGATAGTAGTTCGTATTTGCACACGAGGGATGATTCCATTTCCCAATGGGATAGAAAAGAGATGAAAAATGGTTCTAAAATGAACATAATAACATTATAATATATTTAAGATAATTATGTTATTATATAAACATGGTTTTAAATTATTTAAAGTATTTAAAAGAAGAAATAAACATGGAAACACTCAATTAAGAGTTATACCTATACCTTGGAAAACATCATTTGTCTTACACCTCAACCCTTCAAAGGTTGGTATTATGGTGCTAAAAAGGCTTATTGGACATTTTTAGGTAATTTATAAAGGTATTTTGATATTTATATTATGAAATAAATTTCTCTAAATGTGTGAATAATTTAGGAGAAAAGGTTCCCTTTTATAAGTGGGCCGAGTGACAAACTTGTAAATACTTGAAATATTGATATATAATTTATTTTTAATTCATGTAAAATTGATCAATAATGCCTTATCTTAAAATATATTTATGATAAGGTCAAAATATAATTAAAAAATAAATTTTATATAGGTTTATATATCATTTTAAACATTATATTTTGGGTTAACCCCTTCGTTAACATTGTTTAACCATAACCAAAGTAACACAATATTCACTGTTTAAAAGTCATGAAAGTAATTTTAAAATTACAAGTGTCACATAAATGAACCAATTATTATAATATACATAATTTAATATAAAATGGAGACATTATAGGGGTTTTATAATTTCTTAATGATATAAAAATAATTTTAAATCCTTAAATACCATTTAAGGTCATTTTCGAGACTATTCACATATCTTAACTTTAAAGGGATCAATATAATAATGGAATTTGAATATAAAATACCAAAACATAAATTATACATTATAATTATCCATTAAATTCATGGTAAATACTAATTTATCTAAAATTTATTACTTTAATGTTTTTAAAGTATTTTATTTGCTGTTTATATTGCTTTCACAATCGCTGCCTCGACCTTGCGTTAGTGATCAAGGTAATTATACTTTAAAAAAATTTAAAATATATTAATATAATAAAAATAATTCATTATTATTAAAACAAAACATATATAATCATTCATATCCTCTTTTTTTATCCCTATGAAAACATAAAATAGATGTTAAAAGAGAGTGACATTTTGTAATGTTTCTTAACTTAAAATAATATAAATGTCACAATCAACATAAAACTATAATATTTTAAAATTTAGGATGCTTATGTTCGAATTAAATCCATGAAATAAAATAAATTCAATATTTAGGTTGATTTGGAGACCTTATCTCATATTTTTAACCTTACTTTTCCCATTTTACCAATTACTATGATGATAAATTTTTACCATAGTTACTGTTCATTATAAAAAAATGTAATTCACCATTTAGAAAAATTTGAACCTTATGATTCATAATATTAAATAAATTTTTTAAAATTCAATTTTTAGAAGTGGAAAAAATAAATTTTGGTATAAGTTCCCAAAAACACAATGAAAAATAGTTTTTTTAACAAAATGTGTTTTTAAGCATAAAAGTCATTTTATAACAAATAAAGTATAATTTTTATTCATAATGAATTATTTATATTATTTTAAATAAAATTAATATTATTTTACTTTAATATTTAATATAAAATAGAACAATTATTTTAAATTACTTCATTTAAAAAAAATCAGTTTGACAAAAAATGTCAGTTTTCACTATTCAATCAAAAATAAATCTTTTAAGATAATCCTAAAAATTTATACTAATCTTATAATGGAATGATTATTTCAAAAACTATTCCTAGTTGTTAAATAAAATTTATAAAAGTATCATATATTAATTATAATATCTATGCACAAAATATAATAAAAACCATTTTTGATGAAAATATTTTTTTTGAAGCATATATTGAATTTATTCTCATTATATTCATAATAAACATAAATAAATTAATTTTAATTAATTAAATTTGATATATAATATAATAATTTAATTATAATAAATTTTCAATAGTATTTAATTAAATATATTTAGATAAAAATACGTTGCACATATGAAATAGTTTTATGAAAAACAACCCTTTTACCAAAAAAATGTTTTATCTTCATTTCCAACCAATTGATAATTATTAATTTATTTATTAATCATTTTATTAAGGGAACAATTATACATATATTTCATAATATAGTTTTTCTGATTCATATACCCCAAGCCAACTGCTAGGGAATAACATTCATATATAAATGACAATATTTCTATAGTATATCGTGGTTTTTTAAGCTCTATATTGTATATATCAGGAGTTATAAAAAATATATAATATATTAAATATAAATATAATCTAAAATATAGATTTATTAAAAAAAATTAAGTATATAATTATGAGTAATACAAAGACATTGAAATAAAATTTGAAAAATTAATGTCATTCTTTTCAAGATGTGTTCAGATGGGTGATCAAGGAAATAATCTACTGAAATGTTTAAAATATAGAGCTATTGAACATTTATATCCAATTTTAAAAAACTGAAGTAATAAAAAAGTGATTCTGAATTTGAGTTATCAAGAATCTTATCATAGATCAAAACTTTAAAATTAAAAAATTAGAATATTCCCTCCAAGATAAAAGATAAAAATTCCTCAAAACTAATTTTTTTTATAAATCAGATGATTAATAGATTTTTAAGAAAAATTTAAAGTTAATACTTCAACTTAAGAGGATAATATTTAATTATTTCTAAAGTGAATGATGACGATTTCACCAGTGATTAAGATAATTTTAATGATAAAGAAAAATATGAAAAGATTGTGTACCTGCTAAAGAAAGATTTATAGGTGTACATTTCAATAATCTTAAAATTAGAAAAGGTGAATAAAATTTTTATGAAATACCATGAAACCAATAATAAAATTTATTCTAACTATGATGAATAATTGGAGTTGTTAAAGGGTATTAATGTTTCAAAGGTGTTACTCTCTAGAGATAATAAGATAATGGAGGATATGGAAAATATGGTAAAAATGAAATGAATTGAACATGAAAGCTTTCAATAAAATAAATTATAATAATAAAGTTAATAGAAAAAAGTTCAAGGTTAACTTTGATAAGTATATTAAAGAAATTGGTAAATGCATGAAGGTAAGTATCAAGTGTGATGGAGATGAAAATAAGTGTGATGGTTGTGATAATATGAAAATAATTCACCCAACAAGAGTAAAAGGTCAATAAAGTGATGGGGAAGAAGCTCATTTGAATTTTAAAGAAAATTAATTGAAGATTTTGTAAATTTTAGAAAGATAAAATAAGTTATAATTATTTATAAATCCTAAAACTAAAAAATTAAATAAAAAATATTCTAAAAATGGAGGAATAAAAAATTCAAGGAAAATGTTTGATGACTAGAGAAATGTATCAGGGGTTCCTAATATTTTTTTTAAAAGTAAGTTAAAATCATATATCAATAAGAATATAATAGATGGGTGATAAAATTTATAAAACAAGCTATTTATAAAATAAAGTGTTCAATTTATAGTTATTACTATTGTTTTTGAGGTTTTAGGTTTATGGTGAGAATATTATAGTTTAATGGTGGTTATTTCTATGAATAAAAAAGAAATAATAGGTTGGATTTGATTGGAAAATAAGAAAAAATCAAATGAAGAAAAAATTTATGAGGTGAAGATGGAGAATCAATTTCAGATCATCAAGTTAAAAAGACTTTTACGATCCTTCCACCAAGTTTAGTAATAATTATAATGATAAAAAGGTTTATAAGAAAGGGGGAAAGGAATATAGGAATCTATTATATTTTTTTTAAACACTCACAAAAGTAGAATTTTTGGATTTTAGATAGTTGATGTTCATCAAAAATGAAAAATGATATGAATTTAGACAAGTATTTTATACTTATAGAGAAAAACATAGTGCTCTATATGAGTCTAAACTCATGCTAATCTTCACATTTTCACCACCCATAAATCTTCCTAACAATTATTGATTAGGTATAACTCAATTATATACTTTCAGTGGTCAATTATCATTTCATTCCATGGAATATATATCCAACATGCGTGAATGATAAAGAAACTATGAATTATTTATAACATGATTAATTTTTTTTATTATTTAAAATATTTATTAATACTATAAAAACATACATAAGTATTAAAGTTTCCTATATACAATATAAAAAACTCAAAATACCTTATTTTTGTTTCATTTTTTTAATATAGTTAAATTTGTTACATATCAATGTAAGTCATGAAACAACCCACCATGGCCCTCTATCTAGAAGAAATATAAGACAAAACTATCCCAAGACTGCATCCATAGGCCATTTGTAACAACTTGAACTTTTATAAATAAAATTCCATTTGTGATTGAATTGAATGCCCGATTGTGTATTATGGTTATAGAAAACACAAGAACATATTTGATTTTATTATGTCATATCATATTTAAAATACCATTAAGAAAAATTAATATTTATCATATATCCATTGAATAGTGATCATATGATTATTATAAATATAGGGTTTTGATAAATCCAATTGACATTGAAAAAGGTAGTGATGACCTCGACTAGTAGGATCGTACCCTATAAAAAAAATTATCAAATCTTATGAGGAGATAGTATCCATGGGATTTTCCCTTGACCAAACCCAATCCAAGATCTAATAACTAGATCATGTGTAAAACTATTTACGGTAGAAGTTAAATCTCATTGAAATCACGACCCAAACCATGCATGTCGAACCACAGCATGAAAATATCACCATCGTGCATCTTAACCATAGGGTGTTTTCTGGGGTTATAAATGGATTTGTGTCAGTACCCTATAAATATAAATATGTATGTTGAATTTTCAAGAGAATAATGATTATATTTACTCCTTATTATTGTTACTTTATAAATGTTTTTGTTTTTTGATATAATAAAACACAAATCATATTTTTGTGTAATATGAAATTTCAATTAAGATATTCCATTTTAGAGAATTAATGAATTTTAATAATAAATAATATTTTAATAAAATAATGAAATTAAACAATTTTTATTAAAAGTATATGATAATATAATTTTTATAATATCAAATGTAATTTTTATAAGGGTTCAAAAATTGTTATTATAAAAACACCTCGCATTTCTCAATAAATGTCAATTTTGGTTTTTAAATTGGAAAGTAACATATTTAAAAAAAATTAGAATACCTAATTTTTTGGACTTAGAAAATCATAATTATTTGACGGTGATTTCTTCATATTTTTTTGAGAGAGCCGAAATTTTGGATAAAAATTATATACAGTATAAATATATGTTGTGTATATGACATCATAATGACCCAAAAGTGTTGTAATAAATTAAATAAAGGGTATATAATATCAAATATATGTTTACCCTTTAAAATATTGTTATTTAGAGGTTATTTTATTAATTATATAAATCTTTAATGAATCCATCAAAATCTATAAAGTATTTTAAGGTTTTAAAATCATTTTATTATGAACATGTCTCACTTCCACATCACCGATGGTAATATTTTAATGAATTCAGCCCTTGAAAATATAAAATAAAGTAATCCAATCCACTTTGTAAAAAACCATTGAAAAAAACATGGTAAGGTTTGTGGTTTTGATTACTTTATTATATAGAGTCCAAAACCTATGTTTGAGAAATAATAAATAACTCCCCTCTCTTTTCTGATATAAAACCACCCATGATCCCCTTACTCTACACTAAAAAACTTTGGATAACATATTTACTCTATCATAACCTCTATAGAGTCCTTGGTTCCCCCAATCTCTCATGATGCTCCTCCCAAGATTTTGGAATCACCCTCTCATGGTAAGGGATCATTTCCTTATCCTCATTATTCAAGTATCCTCTTCATTTTATTCCTTTTATTTCCAATTCCTAGTGTTGGGATATATTTTACACATCCATATAACTTTTTTTTATATACAAGTTATGAGATACCCCTTTCTCTATAATTAAACTTATTTATGAATCTTTAAGTACCCTTGTTATGCAGCCAAAATTTCACTATGATATTTCCATACCAAACATTTTTTGTTGTGAATACCATTGCTATTTAAACTCATTGGGATTCAGATATAAATACATATTCTCCTTTTATGGTAAAATTCCATTTGTTTATTCCACACTAATTTACTGTGTAATTAAATGTGATCAAATATGATCCTATTTTGAATGATCTATGTGGCACAATTATGCATGTACATGATATAAAAATGATGGGTGTGCCCAAAATTATATAGCACTCCAATCCATTGGGTAATTTTTTTAATCTCATGAGATATCATGAAAGGGAATAGATATTGAAACTAAACCATCATAAGACTTTTTACACCATGTTATGAAGTTTTTTCGGTTATCCTTGACCTATTTTTATGATGTTAGGTTTAAAGTTGTTTACACATTCCCATGTTGCCTTTATGTTATCATGCTATATCATGGCTCATTGTTCATGTTTATAATTCTAAACCAATTTATTTCCTACTGAAATGAATATTTTTTAACATGTAACACCTTATTCATGCTATTCTTTGTTTATTAACTTAAAGATATTTATATCTCACCCCTTTCATATGTATGTCCCTAGGTCATGTCATGAAGTTTTAAGAATGAAGGAATAATATGAGAATGTTAAGGAAGTTTTCAATAATGTTAAGGCACCTCCTATTTTATGTTTTTATATAATGTGCTTAATTACCAAAGACACTAGACTTATTGAAATTTTGGGTTATATTATGTGTATTCTTATGTAATAATTCATGAATTAATGTGTAATAAATACAAGTCTTTTCATACTAGTGGCTGGAGACAAGCGACGAAAGGCATAATTAATATGGGAGGCTTTTGCCTAATGTACCTCTATGCATGTACCCAACCATATCCATGAATAAGTGTTGAGAAATAATAATAAAATACTATAACATATAGATTAAAAAACATTCATGTAAAAACATATAGGCAATAAAAAATAGCCTGATAGAGTAATAAAAAAAGTAAAGGAAAAAACACACTCCTAACTAGAATAGATGTCCCGTCATGAAAAAACAAGAAGGAAATTATGAGAGAGCTTGGCTCTAGATAACCAAGACCTGTCGACCATACATGGTCAAATGCACCCGAATACCCTATACTCTTATGAAATCAGTGTTGACCTATCCATAATCTATATAAGACATGAAACGTGTGGGAAAATCCCATAGAGGGGTGAGTATATACATACCCAGTAGGATGCCTTGATTACTAGAGGGAGATTAATAGGAGACACGATTGAAGTAATAAGCTTAACCCAAAGTAAGAGAGAAATGAAACCCATAAACAAATATATATATATATATATATATATATATATGTGTGTGTGTGTGTGTGTGTGTGTTCTTATAAAGTAAACCTGGTAGAAGAGATAAAGGAAATCTTCATCTCATAACCTCTTTCATGAAAAGAGTATTCCAATAGTTCCAGTGGACCAACAATGATGCCCACCATCTCACATGTCTATCCAAAGAAGAAACTATGTGGAGAACCCACACCTATCCTTTGTGCCATAAAATTTACGGGGAACAATCTCCAAGTAGAGGACCCATACCCTAGTCTGTAAAGAGGGTACCACTCAATAGATTGATAAAGGACCCACACCCAATACAAATAGGGGGATTCTACTCTATTTATAAATGACCCATTCCCAAGAACAATAGGGGTGTCACTCGATAAATATTATTAGAGAAACCACTAACTAGTATGATAGTGGGATTCCACTTAGCACATGGAGGACCCATTCCCTAGTACCATAGGGGGTTCCTCTCCATATGAAGAAGACATATTACCTAGTCCATCTGGGTTTATCACTCAGTAGGTTGAGAAACCAAGATCTATTCCATCAGGGGGTACCACTCAGTAGGTAGAGGCCCAATGCCCTAGTCCGTCAGTAGGGTACCACTCATTAGATAGTGATGTATGGGGTACCAAAACCCCGGTATGACAAGGGGATTAACAACCCCATACTCAATCTAATGATCCTTCTTGATCACTTCCATCATTAAGATCCACTTAAAGAAGAATCATGCTCTGAACATATCACATCATATGTCAAAATCCACTCTGATGACACCATCACATTCTATAAGGAAAAAACACTCTATATAGGCTATTCATAGGCCAAGATATGAGTCAAAATGAAGGTGATATGAGAGGAAGAAGTTTTATAAATAAGTACACACCATGAAAGGTGGGTCACATGGCTTGTGACCTCACCTAGCCTCCTAGGTATATCCTAGATAGCATACAGGTTGAATGTCCATGTAGTAGTACAAGGAATGTAGTGGCATCACATGGTGTGTCTTGGACTCTTAGGGCCTTCCTATGCTCTATTGGCTATGTCTGTGTACCTCAGTCCATGCCCATGTACATTTCCATGTATTTGGTCATGTTCATGTGTTTATACATGACCATGTTCATGTACCAATGGTGTACATGCTAGGACTTCTAGCACTAGATTACATGGTGTGTTAGGGTCCCACATGGTGTGTTATGTTTAACTCTATTAGAAACCATATCCACTATATCCATGGAAACTACACACCATGTGTTCTTCAGACAACATGGTGTGTTGTATGGTTTTTCATAAAATCTATGGAAATATTCACAAATATTCTAAATCTGGTTTATCCGCTACAAATCATGCCTGTTGAATGCTTAAAACTAGTGGAAAAATTATCTTCTCATCATTTCTGGACCTCCTATGGTCGGAAACTGGATCTCCAATTGTATAATCGAAGCCTGATGACACCTCATGTTCTTCGCATCTTTGAAACATAGTCCCAGATCCCAGATGCATGGGATTCATCACCTCAATCCCACATCCAATCATTATATGTTAATCTATAGTGAATCTGAGAGTTAATCACACTCGAACTTTCTCGAAAAAGTTGAATCGCGACCCTATAGGAAAACGATGAAGAACATGAAGAACAATGGGGAAAAAGAACCATAAAAAGGTGATGATCATAATTAGGCAATAATTTTCATCCAATGAATTCAATTATGGAATATATGGTGAGAAACATGTAATAATAATAGATAATAAATTGAATAAGAAATTTACTAACCAATGGGGCTCATGAAAACATTAGAAATTGACAAGAAATAAAATAATATTCAAGATTCATGGTCAATTAATTAAAAATAGTATAGAAACCAAAATGAGAAATAAACTATCTCAATATCGGATCATTTTTTGGTGAATAATTCATTCTTCATTGATAAAGAATATATTTTGCATTTGTAATCTATCAAAACACCTTGATCTGATCATCCGTCATCATCTGATCTCGATATTCCAAAAAAGAATGATGGAACCTACTCTAAAAAATTCCAATGTTATGTAGATAAACCATGATATTCTATAAAAAATAATTATTATAAAGTTAATTAGGTCCTTAAGAATTAAATTAATAAACTAAGAAATTTAATTAATTAATTCACTTATTGTACCTGCCAATGGCTTCCTTATCTGAACATCTGATGATGATCAACTTAGGTCATTCATAGGGTAATTATCATTTTCCAGATTCAAAAGTGGTATCATATTTTCAATCTAATATATTTTTTAGGATATATTCCATTTTTCTTGAAAATCTATGCATGTCTGATATAACATACATTTAACATTTTTGTAAAATTAATATTGGGATCATCAGGCTTCGGAATCATGTGACATCTTAATGCATGGATCTGAAAACATTTCTTAATATATTTATATGTATTAAAAGGAAAAAATATAGTCTCTAAATTATCCCCTCTTTCAAAATTTTCATAGCAAAAAATCATAAATTAAGAAAAAAAATTGAGATACTACGACTGCATATAGCTCCCTCTCTCCCAAGAGCTCTCTTAAATGCCCCCATGTTTCCAAAAAACACAAACCAAGGGAATGAACTATCTACATAGAATATTATCGTATCTATAGTTGATCACTTCATGGTTATTTGAAAAGGTGGCTCCATACTCAATGTCCAACTCTCCCTTGTCAATAACGTGTGTAGGATCATGCAAATATCTCCTCAACTGTGACACAGGGAAGACATTATGCATCCACTCCAACTATGGTGGTACGGTTAGATAGTAAAAAAACTTTAAAACCCTATGAATGATATCAAATAACATGATTAACCTCATTGATAGATTTCCTCCACGTTCAAATCCCCACAATCCTTATCATGGGGAGAATCTCAAGAAAATGTAGTATCCCTACTCAAACTCCAAGATCCTATGATTTTGATCTGCATAAGATATCAACCTACTTTAGGCCATCCTCATCTACTCATAGTTCACATGGACCATATTCAATGTTTCCTGCATAATATCTATTCAGTCAAGAGATTCCTCATTGATCTTAGTCCAACATATGGGTGACCTATAGGGTCTCTCGTATAGGGCCATGAAAGGTTATATGTTGATATTATAGTGATAGATATTATTATAACCAAATTCTACCAATGATAAGTGATCCTCCCAACTCTCACCAAAGTTTAACATGAAATACCTCAACATATCCACCAACACCTAGATAGTGTACTTGCTCTTCCCATCAATCTAGGGGTGAAAATTTTCACTCATCCTCAATTGGGCCACAAATGAATCCTACCAACCTCTCCATAACTATGATTTGAACCACACATCACAGTCATAGATAATCATTGAGGGAACCCCATAAAGGTGTATGATCTACTACATGTATAACTTCCCCAACTCTCCACTGAACTCTACTCCTTGATGAAAAGTAAGTTTTAAAACATTTCAAGTTGGTATACTATCACCCAAATGGCATCATGGATTCTTATTATCTATGGAAGCCCTGTACCAAAGTCCATGGATATGTCATCCCATTTATACTCCATTATCTCAATAGCCTATAACAAACATATAGGAACCTGGTCCCCAACCTTCGACTACAGACATGTGTAGGACCTCACAGTGTATGTCACACATCTAATCCTCCCTCACATAGAGATGAAGTAGAGGATTCAACACCATTGATTTAAAAAAAGTTTCACCCTCCTCAAATAGGTTCAGCTGTAAGGAATCCAACCCGTCAAACACATCCTATAACAGGAGATAACGAGACTTCCTACGAAGGAAATCTACAACCATGTTTCCCTTCAAAGGATTATAGAATATCTCAAAGTCATAGTCCTATAGGGAATCTGACCAGAATATCTATTGTAGGTTCAAATCTCTCTGTGTGAATAAATAACTGATAATTTGATGGTCGGAGTAAAAAAAAAATTCTCTCCTAGAAGATAGTGTCTCTACATGCTCATTGAAAAGACTACCACTTCCAACTTTAGGACCTAAGTTGTGTAGTTATTCTCATGGGGCCTCAACTTCCTTGATCCATATGAAATCATAATTTATATATTCATAAAACCAAATCCAATCCAAGCTTTGGAGGCACTACAATACAATACGTACTCCACACCCTCCTCTAGTTGTCTCAAAATAGAAGCACTCATCAACCTTATCCTCAACTCCAAAAAGGATCTCTAGTACTACTCAGTCTAGGTAAACAGGTTCCCTTTCCATGATAGGATGGTAAAAGGGGATGGAATCCTAGAGAAGTCATCCACAAACCTCCTATAGTACCCTATCAATCTAATAAAACTCCACAACTATGACATGATATTGGGTGGAACCCATGTAGGCACTGCATTAATCTTCACTAGGTCCATAGCTAATCCATGCCAAAAAAATGGCATGCCCCATAAAGTGGACCTCATGGTTCTATAACTAACAATTATAGAAATTACATTAAATGTTGTTCTATAAAAGAAAGTCTATGTTTTTCCTCAAGTTCTTTGCATACTTCTCCTTTAATATAGAGTATATGAGTATGTAATCAATGAATGCAATGATAAAGAAATTCAAGTATAGCTATAATATCCCATTAAGAAGATCCATAAACACAACTAGGTAATTTATAACACCAAAATTCGTAACCATGAAATCATAATGTCCATAGATACATCATAATGATAGCTTCATAATATCACCCTCGAACCATAAACTACTGGTAGTCGGACCTGAGATCAATCTTTGAGAACTATCTCACTCCTCATAACTGATAAAAGAGATCATCAATCCTTGGGAAGGAGTACTTTAACTTTATCTTGGCTTGGTTTTGGCAATTATAATAAAAAAATACACAAGATCCCATATTCCCTTTTCACAAACAACACTGGAACTGACCAGGGGGACACACTAGGTCTAATAAAAACCATCTCTCAAAGGTCCTCCAACTGCACCCTCATCTCTCATATCTTAGTAAGGGTTAGCTAATATGCCACAGAAGATATCAGAGATCATTTCACAAAGGGATAAACTTGCAAATTAATGGGTTATGGGTTTTTTCTTCCTATTTTCAAGACCCACTCACTTCGTTCATGAGATCTGTCTCACCTAGAAAGGAGAATCTCATCCCATCCGTCTGAAGGCATCTGACTCATATACAGTGATAGTCAATGTGGGCTCAGACAATGGTAAATAAATCCATACCCAATGTTACATCATAATGTATCATCGTGGGGGCCAATAGGTCTCATGAAAAACTCACCCCACCTAGGTATAGTTCACATTGCTAACAAATAAATGATATTGAAGAAGCATTAACTATAGGAACCTTAAGGAAATACTGTTGGAGTAAAGTCTCTACTAGGAGCCCCAAGTCTCTCAAAAAGATAAAGAAGATGAAGGAATCAATTTCAACTATTTCTACTAGTACTGAATCAAGAGTAGAATAAACACATATCATACCTCTAAAAATCTTATGAGTTTCTAGGTTATAAGCCTACATCACATGTAGCTGCCTGCAACCCCGACCACCATCACATTGATCCTATCATGGGCCTCATGGTGGTGGTGGTAGAAGGAGATAATAACATCAACCACAACTAGAATATCATCCTCTAGGTTACCACATACTCCTCTTCAATCTTGGACTCCCCATGGGATACCATAGCCTCTCATGGGATATCCCTGATCACAGATCTGCCTCTGTCGTGGCAGTTCATCCGCTATCTATCTACCATCCCCGGCATGTCAGGTTGGGAAATCACATCCCATGTGACCTCAACCATCACATTAATACTATCATCCCACTCCAAGATGATCTATTCCTCTATTTGGTACCTGATTCATATGACCACGTGCCTGAGTCCAGTTATAAGGAGATTTCCAATGATGAGACCCTATAAAATAGCACCTGCTATCTAATGTAGATGAATCAGCCATCTAACACCCACTACCAGCTCCAGATACATGGAATCCATTAGATGGGAATTTCTCAATCACTAGTGGTGGCTCTAATAGTCTAGCATATATGGGAATGCACAGGGGTACCACACTAACATATGTGTCTCTATTGATACCTTGACCTAACTTCCATGATCATAAGTAACCATCTTGAATCATGTAGAGGGAGTATAACATAAGGTCATGGAACCTAAATTTATACTCATAAATTATCATCCCTCACTACTACAGTTCCAAAAACTCATAAATCTGAACTGAGTGAAAGAATGAGGGGTAATAGTCCTCACAAAATAGCTGCTGGTAGTCATAAAATGAGTGTATCGACTTATCATGTGTCTATGTGACTAAGATTCACCAGTTACCAACTACTACATGCAAAAGATTGGATGATATTGAAACCATATGACCAGTCAGGTTCCACACAATCCTAATAAATCAGATCACCAAATAAAGGAAATCCTCTACTACCTTGGGATATAGCTCACCATGGAACCTTAGTGGCCTATTGTGCTAGAACTTGTGGAGCACACTAATCTTGCAAGGATCCTCATCCCAATATCTTGGTATAACATACTTCTCGACAGATAGGGGTGTTTCTACCTGCCCACGTGAAGGAAAGATCTTGCATAATGGACCATAAACCGAGGCCTCATCACTAATCGAATCATCATCATGATCCTAAATTGGTAACCTAGCTAGTTTTCTTCATATTGGAATCATGAAAATTTAATCAAGAGATAGAATGGTAAGATGATAATATATATATATATATGAGGATTTAACTAAAGAAGGGTAGTCAAAAGACTCAATAATATATGATTCATGTACCAAAATTTCGTGAAACCAATGTCTCGGTATGGATAGTCATAAAGTAGGTAGTCAGAGTCTTAGTGAATCGATACATTTAATTCCACACTAACCTTGGATTCCATGGGTTGAGAGCCACACATGAAACACTTTGGAACCATTACCCTAAATTCCTAGCCAACCCTCATAAGGGAATATAATCCAAACACCATCTAAAGGTAGAACCAGCTCTAATACTGATCTTTCATGATCTAACCCATTAGGGGCCACCTGGTTGATGGAAGTTTGATCCACAACTACCTCAATCCCACCACCATAGGCCAAGGGCTGGAGAGAAGCACTAAAAGGAATAAATAATATGGGAATCCTTTTACTAATGTACCCATATGAATGAACCAAACATATCCATTTATAATTGTAGAATAATAATAATAAAATACAGTAAAATATAGAGTAAAAACTATGAATCTAATAACATATAGGGAATACAAAAGAGTGAAATGGTGAAATCTGAAACATACAGGGAAAAATACACCCCAACCAGAAAATCAGTCCCAACCTGAAAACTATTGTAAAGAAATTATGAGAGATTCTAGATCCACATATATAATCCTAGACCACCGTATGTGGTTAAATGAACCCAAGTATCCCTATGATCCTCTGAAATCACTGCTGACCTTTACTTCATCTACATAAGACATGACATGTGTGGGTAAATTCCATGGAGGAGTGAGTATATACATACCCAGTGGGAAGATCTGAAAATTTTAAGGTGATAAATAAGATACTTGATAAAAGTACTCATCTCAACCCAAATCAAGAGAGAAACAAAACCCATCAACAAATATATATGTTTGTGTTCATAAAATAAACCTTGTAAGATGGAGAAAGGGAGTATCTATCTCACATAAAATCTTAGGAAAAGAGTCTTTAGATAGTTCTAGATGTCCATAAATTATGCCCAACATATCATGTGTCTATCAAAATAACTAATCATGTGGAGTACCGAAACATCACCATTATGCCATACAGTCGAGCAGGCATAATCTCTAAGTAGAGGATCCACACCCTAGTCCATAAGAGTGGTACCACTTAATAGAAAGATAGAGGACCCACACCCTATAATAATAGTGGGATTCCACTATTATTATATGGGACCCATGCACTAGAACAATTGTGGGTACCACTTAGTAAGTATCAATAGAAGACTTGTGCCCTAGTACGATAGAGGGATTCCACTCAGCACATGAAGGACCTATGCCCTTGTACCATAAGGGGTTCCAATTAGTATATAGAGGACCCATGACCTATTCCATTAGGGTGTACTACTCAGTAGGTAGAGGACCCAAGCCCTAGTCTATTAGGGGGTACTACTATGTTGGTAGAGGAACCACACACTAGTATATCACGAGGGATATCACATAGTAGGTAGAGTTGTATGGGTAACCCACTCCATGGTTTGGCAGTGGGATAGCCAAACCCAAAATCTCTCTAATGATCCTCTCTGATCACTTCCATCATTAAGATCCTTCTAATGAAGCATCAAACATTGATCATCTCACATCATATCTCAAAATCCACTATGAAGGACACCATCACATTCTAAATGGGAAAAAAATCAGGATATGCTACTCCTAGGAAAAAATAAAAGTCAAAACAAATAATATATAAAAATAAGAAGTTTCATAAAGAAGTATATGATGTGAACGGTGGTTTACATGGTGTGTGACCTCACCTGGCCTCCTGGACATTTCCCTCTTAGCACATGGCTTGGTTTTCCTTGCAGCAATATATGGAATGTATTGCTATCACACAACATTTCTCTGACACCTATCCCCTGACCATTCTCTCATAGTTGTGTCCATATACCTTAGGTCATGCCCATATACCAGACTGTGTATATAGCCGTGCTTGTGTTTCTAGCCATGTCTGTTCCCATGTACTCATATAGGACATGTATGACTTACTAGCACTAGATAAAATGACACGTGATATTTAACTCGCTTGGACTCCCTAGCTATCGTAGCCAAGAGACTATACACCATGCATTCCTTAAACTACATGATGTGTAGTTAGGTTTTTCATAGAATTTGTGGAAATCCTAACACATATTCTAGATCTAGTTTCTACACTACAAATCATGCCTATTTAACACCCAAAATTAGTGGAAAACTCCTCCAGTCATCCATTTTGGCCATTTTATGGCTGGAAATTGAAGTTATAATCCTCTTCTCGATGCCTTCTTGAGCCTCATGCAGTTATTTCCACTTCCACTCAATCCTAGATCCAAGATCCTTGTGATTCGTCACCCACATTCAGTAATCTATCTCGATACATAGGCTAAAAATGAAGAACCCAAATAAAGATGAGGGAAAAGTACAATAACAAAGGTGATAATAATCATTAGATATTTTTTCTTGGAAAATAATTGCAAGTGGGGAATACACGATGAGAAAAATTATATAATAATAGATAATAAATTTAATAAGAAATTTATTCATCAATAGGGATCATGTGAAGGTTGGAAATTTTCAATAAATAAAAGAATATTCAAGATTCATGCTTGATTAATTAAAAAAAGGATGGAAGAGAAAAAAATATGTTCCCTACCTCAAAATTTGATCATTTTTTGGCGAATAAAGCATTCTCTAATGATGGATAAGATCTGATGCATTCACTATCTATTAAATCACCTTGATTCGATCACTGTTCACCGTTCGATCTTGATCCTCCAATGAAGTATGATGAAAACTCCTCTCAACAATCTCAGGGTTATGTGGATAACATGGTGATATTACATTTTAGGATACTTATAGATATAATTAGTTCATTATAAATTAATTTAATTATATAAATAATTGAATTAATTAATCCACTTATCGTACCCACTAACGACTACCTTATCTAAATGCCCGATTCTGACCAACTTTAGGTCGTGCCTTGGGTAAATTCCACTCTCTGGACTTAACCTTGGTCCCATATTTTTATCCTAGAATCTATTTAGTTTATATTCCATTTTCTTTGAAAACATTTGTACACATGATTTAAAATATATTTAATAATAATATAAAATTAATTTGGTGCTTAACAGGACATGGAATCATGTTCTGTCTCAGTACCTAGATCCAAAAATATTTTCTAATATGTTTTAAAGTATTACAAGGAAAAAATAGAATCTCAATAATTTAATATATATTATATCACTATGTAAAACCTATTATATCTCTAAATATCCATATACTAAAATCATCAAACTAAAATCATTTAGTTAAGTTACTTCTATATAGAAATATTGAATGAATAATGGTGAGATTAGGAAATAAAATCATTATACTCAAGGCTTGAATAATACAATCAAAATTGTTTTCCTTACAAAATACCATGTTATTATGTTAATAATAATTATTGTTTTAAATAATTAAAACTATTATAAGATTTATACTATCATCCCATTGGATCATTTCCATTTAATCATTTCTTTGAGATTATTTTGGTAAAATATTTTAAATGTAACTTTTTATATTAAAATATTACATTAAGAAATATCCTGAAATTATTTAGTATTTAAAGTGAATTTCACTTTGAATTATAATGGTATAATCAATTATTTTTAAATCTTTGAACTTCTCCAATTTTAAGCATACTCCTACTAGCCTATCTAAAATTATATTTTCCTAAAATATAATTCTAGTCCACACATACAATTTTTGTAAATAAAACAACATTTATTTCCTTTAGTGAGATTACATAACCAATAAAATATTAATAAAACTATATTATTTATTATTTTATGTATTCATAGTAATATCCTTTAAAAAAACTATTTTTTATTAAAATATACCACAAATGGTTAGTGGAAACTATTTTAACACCCCATGGATTTGAAAATAAATTTAATATTAGGTGCATGAAAAATTGAGTCTCTAAAAAACAAAATTTTGTAATAAACTATCCAATAAACATAATTTTTCCACTTTTGTGATCTAAATTTCAAAAAACTGACATACACGGTTGCGTTCAGGGTGATATTTGGAGTCTGATAGAATCAACTTAAATTCTTATGAATAGTAACTTACCCTTTTGAATAGTAATGTAACCTTATAAATAGTAATATGTCCCTTATAAATTGTAATCTCACCAATTAATGTATAGGTAAAATTTAGGCACCTTATAAATGAAGTAGAATATTTTATAAATTATTAATTAAGTATTCATATTTTTGTGAGTGATAAATAATGAATTAAAATTTTAAATTAATAATTTAATCAATTTTCATAAAATGGGTTCCTAAATAAATATTTTTATTATTATTTTTTAATAATTTAATAATACCTTATTTAATTTTTCTGGATATTTCAAAATCAGTTTTTGTTTTAAAACTATATTTTTCGGGTAAATAATGATTTTAATTAAAAATTAAATTTCTCATATTTAAATTTTTTTTTTGATAAAATAGAGTCCATTTTTTGATTTCACACATCGAAAAATGGATATGGTTAATTTTTGGGATTTTTTTGAAATATTTGAATTTTTAGTGAATAATGAAATATGATAATTTAATGTATATATACATTATATGTTAAATACAGTATTCCTTGCATCATGGATTATGTAAGAAACCATTAGTGTGAACTCAAACGTACATATTACTATTTTTGGTCATAAGAATCAATACTATTGCTTTTCATAGAAAAATAAAGTAAAATAATGAAAAAGATATTCAAAAATCACTCCTCTCCTCCACTATTAACCCCCTCACTCCCTCTTCTCTTTAATACTCTAAAGCCTTTTAGCTTGTCTAAATTATGCTAAAATATCCTCCCAAGATCCTCCCCCATATTAGATATCCCTTTTTCTCATAAAAATACCAAAACGTCTCCTCTAAAGAGGCTCTCAAGGAAGATAACTTCAAGAGGTAAATTCCTCTTCTCAGTTCTTTTATTCTAAGTTCCTTTCTTTTCTTTTTATTTACTCACCTCATTTAATAAAAATGTTATTATAACTATATTAAATTAAATTTAATATAATTTTGTTATTATAATTGAAAAATTCATCATCATCTCTCCTTTCCCCTTCTTTTATACTAGAAATGAAAACACCGTCTGAGATGTGTTAATTTATCACATCCAAGGATGGTGAGTTTTCAATTTCTATTACCATATAAAATTATAGTCATGAAACCATTTCGATGGTTTAATCAGAATATAATATATGTTTCATAAATTATTTAAGGTTATGGAATTTTTTACACATGATATTAATTTATAAATCAAAATGAGTCTATTGTGATCAAAAACTGCTAATTCACCAAAACAATTATCATTAAAGTTTTATATAATGATTCATCTTCAATCCCAATAATAAAATAAATTTTATAAAAATTTAATATTCTATATGTTAAAAAATAAAATAAAACTTATATTCTAGACAACAATTCTCATCTTACATGTTTATCCTAACATGTATATAAGTAAACTGGTCATGAATACCAATGAAGAAAACACTCCGAAATAATACAATTAAAACTATTAAACCCATAAAGAAGGAAATTAATGAACTTAATAAGGCTATAATAAATCAATTACATAAGGAATAAGTTCTTTAAATATTAATTAATTAATTTAATTGGGTTATCTAGGATACTATGATCAATTGAAGAACATCATCATACTTAAGGTAAGGGTTTTCTACCCGAACCTCCATTTTCATTCGGGTTACTCTTATTCTATACTTACCTTAATTAAATTATTATTTATTCCTATATACTCCTCATAAATTCTGTTTTAATATTTTATATATGTGTATCATCCAGAATCCTACTTTCATATATGGAGATTTATATGTTTTAAAAGGATATTTCAAAAATTCTTCCTGACATACATGCCTGATTCGAGGGAATTTCTCAAATTCTTATCTATTTTCAAGGGCACTCTAATTTTTTTAGTAACAATTATCTTTCTAAAATAACTCATTTTATTATTAAAATACTATCTTAATTAAATTTTTGTTTTATACAATTATTTTTATAAAATAACTCTTCTTTTCAAAGTAAACGAGTATTTATCTCAAGAATTACTCGACGATTTTCTAAGAGTATCTTCATCTATTTCAAAAATATTGTTGATTATTATGTATTATTGGGATTAATATTTTATGATATCGTCTATCATATTTAATTTAATGGTTTATTATTATTATTTCTATGTATGTGCTATCTTAAAACAGTTAACCAATTTACTCTGAATTGTTTGTGTTTATGCTTAATGTTTGGGGAAAATTTTTTACATTTCATATGTTAGTTTCAATATGAATGTATATGTTATGTATGTTTATCCCTGTTCAAATTAGGAATGCATTGGACTTATTAAGTGATGGGTGGGGCCCACTATATCCACGGGATTCATAGGTAGGTCTAATGAGACAAAGTATGGTCTTGGCACGAGGCCTTGAAAAAATGGTTATTTATTGTTTTGGAAGGAAGCTTTGATAGTATGATTATGATGTACGACATTATACATTGCCTCATTATGAAACTGTTAATTGAAATTTCATGTGGTTATTCAAATATTAAAATATCCATGATTATGCTTTATTTTGACATTATTTCTTCAGCTCTTATTCCTACCATAATGTGTTCAAGTTTATTTTTAAAGGAATGTGTTTTTAGTTATCACCATGCCTAAGGTTTATTTTTATTATACCTTCTACTATATGGCTTATCCTTACCAAGAATTTTAGCTCACCGTTTTCTTATGTTTCATTTTATTAAGACATAAGGAGGTATATTATGAATGACATGCAGGGATAACCTAGGAGTTATGGATGTTGTCAAAGGAATTTCTATATTGTTTTTCTTTTCAAGTTGTAATGTTGAACTTATGTTTGTATTAGGCTTTCAAAAAATAGTAAACTATTCTTTCCTTCGGGATACGACTTTCTTGTAATCATGACAATGTTATTAATTAAGGAACTGACTCTATGAAACTGGGTTTGGATCCTTACAGTTGGTATCAAAGGAATGTTAGTAGAAAACTTAGAAACTATATTTAGAAAATATAGATTAGGGAAAAAAACCCTAAGATAGACTTTGAGGATAAAAATTAAATAATGTAATGGAATTTTGGTAGGGAATATATTTTGTTAATATTTATAGATAATACATTCCTGTCTGGATTCTACAAGTGGACATGGTTCTGGAATAGATTTACTTAAGAGTAACAACTCTGACAAGGAATTTCGGGCTTGAAACATGGTATCTTGGTACATGATAATGGACCTTACTGTGCACCTAGTTTGACAATCCTAGGGTATATTCTTAGGATAATTCACATTTTCTTTATAATCCACTATAAAGGATTTAAATTTAAATTTTTACTCAAAGAAAATATGTTTATGATTATGTGATTTTTTAGGTATAGGATTTCAATTTATGCTATGTATTTTTCAACACTGAGATTATACATCGTTATTCATAACCTTATATAGTGTATTACATTATTAAGAAATGGTGCCTAGTGGAAGGAAAATAAACCACATGAACACACATATCTCATGTAGGGATTTCCCTCCGATGCAAGATAATGATGTTGGCTCTAGTGTTGCGACTGGTTCTGAGCAACTTATAACTATATCAAGACAATTGAATTAGGTTATGAATAATAACCTTACCCGTATGGAGCATCCAGATCCACAATGTGGAGTATCTATGCTAGAATGATTTAGGAAACAACAACCTCCATTATTTAATGGGATTTCAAACCCATTCATATCAGAGTAGTGGATAAGTTCATTAGAGAAGATATATCTGACTTTGGGATATAACTAAATATAGAAGGTTGTCATTGCTATTTATCTTCTATCGGGACATGCGGATCAGTGGTGGTATTTAATTCAAAAAACAAAGGAGGAGAAAGAAATATAAGAAATGTAATGGAGGGATTTTAAGGAAATCTTCTTAGAAAAATACTTCCCTTGTAAAAACAAGTAAATAGGGAAAGGAAATTTCTAAATTTGAGTGAAAAAGAGGATGAGAATTTTGTAAAGTATGAAGATAGCTTCACATGGTTAGCAATACCTGACATGGACTACATATGTAATAGAAGGAGCAAGATTGATAAATTTCTTGATGGTTTACAACCATTCATATGAAGGGCTCTAGTTTCCCAAAGTTTCTCATCATATGAAGATATAGTCTCATGTGTTATCAAGATGGAAAAGGAATTCTCTACATCTTATGATTTTTAGGGAAAGAAAGAGAAAAATAGGGTTGCTAAAAAATCTGGAAAAGAAAATAAGGAAATGGGGAATAAGGGAAGAGATGACCTTCCACCCTCTGATAATTGTGGGAAGAGACACACTGGTACTTTCTTAAAGGTTATGGGTTTTTGTTACAAGTGTGGAGAAAAAGTCCACCTATCCCAAGATTGTAAGGAGAAGAAAGAATCTAACAATGTTCAACGCTAAAATTATATGGAGAGGGGACATTATGAAAATGATTGTCCTAGGATTCAAGGAAACATTACCCAAAGAAGGACAAGGGATAAAGGAAAAGCTTATGAGATCACAATTGGTGATATTAAAGTTTCCAATGATGTGGTGACAGGTAATTTAATTATTTCCTTAAACTTAGCCAATGATTTATTGAATTTTAGATCATCAAATTCTTCCATATCTTCCGAGTTTTCCAAGAAAATTAGATATTTCCAATTTTATTTAATAAGTGAGTTTTCAGTAAAAACTTTTAAGGAAAGTGTCATTGTAAAAAAGATGTGCCAGGTAGTCCCCATTATGGCATGTAGAAATGATTTATCTACTGATTTTATTAGAATACCCATGATTGAATTTAATATAATCCTTGGTATGAATTGGATTTCAAACCATGGCATGAAAATATATTACAAGTAGAAGGAGGTTACAGTTGTTTAAAATGATGTAGAATCCCTTATCTTTAGAGTAGAAACATCACCATCCGATTCTTATCTAGATCCACCCCCAGTAGCTCTACTTAATGCAATTATTGGGGAGGGTGAGAACTCAATATCTATGAGTGAGGAAAGGAATATTCAAATTAAGAATTTACCTACTGTGAATGAATATATTGATATCTTTCTAAAGGATTCACCTAGACATCCTTATGAGCGGGAAGTTTATCTCCCTATTAATTTAATTCCTGGCTCAAGGCCAATATCAAAGAATTCTTATAGAATGGCGATTGTGGAATTAGTATAACTGAAGAAACAACTAGAAGAATTGAGTGATAAAGGATTTATTTTCCCTAGTGTCTCTCCATGGAGAGCCCCTATTATTTTTATTAAGAAGAAATATGGATCTTTGAGGATATGCATTGACTACAGGGAGATCAATTATATAACAATAATGAACCAGTATCCCCTACCTCATATTTATGATTTATTTGGTCAACTTCATGGATCCTAATATTTTTTGAAGATTAAAATTTGATCTGGATATCACCAGTTGAGAGTGAGGATGGAATATATTCCAAAGACAATATTTTGAACCAGGTATAGGTATTACGAGTTTATAGTAAATCCATTTAGACTGAATAATGAAACCTTTATTTTTATGGATCTAATGAATAGAGTTTTCAAGGAATATCTTGGTGAAATTTTGGTGGTATTTATTGATGATATCTTGGTATACTCCAAAATCTATTAATATCATAAAAATCACTTGCAAACTGTTATAAATACTCTTATAATAAATGAATTATATGGTAAGTTTAGGAAGTGTGAATTTTGGATTCAATAATTTTCCTTTCTTGGCCACATTGTCTCTAAGAATGGAATATCTATTAATCATGTGATGAAAATGGATGTTCAAGAATGGACTATTCTAATGAACATAAGTGAGGTACATAGTTTTATTAGATTAGTAGGTTATTATCGACATTTCTTTTAGAACTTCTCCCATTCATCCAACCCAATGACCAAACATACATGTAAAGGGGTTAAGTTCATATTGACAAAAGAATGCGAGGAATGTTTCGAATAATTCAAGAGAA
Organism: Viscum album; assembly: GCA_963277665.1. Lineage (NCBI taxonomy): Eukaryota > Viridiplantae > Streptophyta > Magnoliopsida > Santalales > Viscaceae > Viscum > Viscum album. The sequence goes on from OY728123.1 coordinate 175,624,177, forward strand.
TATTAGTGAATTATCTGATTCTGACTCTACCATCAAGGAATGGTGGATTTGTGATCTATAGTGATACATCAATGAAAGTAATTGGTTGTTTATTTATGCAGAATGATTGAGTTATTTCATATGCATTAAGGTAGTTAAAGACTCATGAACAGAACTATCCAACTCATGCATCCAACGGCCCGAAGGCCTTCAAATATTTTTATTATTGATAAGTTATCCTTTTAAGGGAATAAGGAGGAAACCCAAAGACTTCATGGACATATGACGATCACACCCGAAGTACAAAAGGAGATACAACCATAATAAAAACCATAGCAACCCCTCCCTAGCATAAAAACAAGATGGAGCAATCCAACGATGAAAAACTAATCGGCAAGAAAGTTTCCTGTATCAAAGAACTAGCCCAATCCGACGGCTGACGCCATTCCCTCTCAAACAACCAAATCCGAAAAGCACTACAACAGTGGACCATTGGATCTAATTCCTCCTCTGAGACAGTTCCAAGGATCAAGTCCAATTGCACATCGCCCCACCTCAGGATCGAAGCAAACAAACACAACTTACAACGAAACCATAAAAATCCTTAAGAGAGCCAAACACCTACAGAGTTAGGAAAAAAATGGGTAAAGACAAGACAAACTCTCTCATAGCAAACACCGCTAGGATTGAAATCAGAAGAACCCCGACACAACCCTAAGGAACCCTTCCAACACAACTACATCGACCCAAAAAGAAGGAAAAACCAAGGGGATGAATCCAAATCTTTGTCACCTAGGACTGGAAGATCCAACAGCAAATTGAATGAGCATCACCGATGCGGGAAACCGAGCAGGTCTGAGTTTACAATGCCGCTCTCGGCTAGAGCAGATCAGATTGAAGCCGCGGAAGAACCCACATCAGATTCCAAATCAGACCACAGAAGGTAGAAGGGACCAGCGGGGAGAACCAGAACACCTCTGATGACAACACTACTGAAGGGAACATCAACAGCACAACCAAGAAACAATGAAAACAAACCAAAACCAACCAAAACCAACCCAAACCTCCCCCTCTCTGAGCCAATTCGGATCGGATTCCAAGCTCTTCTAGAATGTGCCCAAATCTTAAGGACAAACAAGACCTGAACTTGATTCCAGAATCCAGCACCCAGCCACAACGGATCTGAATCAAAGCCAACTGAAGCCAAAGAATACCGTCGTTTCCATAACCAAGACAAAACTAGGAGCCGACACTGAGACCACAACCACCGGAGCCTGCCAAACAGTTCGTCGTCGAGCCGGGAAAAGACCACCGGACTGGCGCAGGTCTCGCCGTCACCAAGACGAAGGATCCGGAGCTAGCCCAAGTCGCACCAGGACCATGCCAGAGCTGTATTTGTAAAATTCCGAACACACCGCCTCTGAGGTGAGATCCTGAAGATGCCGTCGCTGAGCCCCACCACTACCAAGACGAGATCCAGAGAGGCAAAGCCTAGCCTCCGAGCATGCTGGAGGAGGGGGGGGGGGGGGAGAAAAACCCCACGAAGAAACCCTAGGCGAGCGGAGGAAACGGGATCCCGCCGCTCAGAGGCTGAGAGTTATCCAACTCATGATATTGAGTTAATAGTAGTAATATTTTCTATGAAGATATGGTCACACTATATCTATAGAGAAATTTATGAGATATATATGGATAAAAAGAGTTTAAAATATATCTTCTTAAAGAAATAACCCAACATGAGGCAAATTAGATGGCTCAAACTACTAAAGTATTATGATTTTTCAATACACTACCACCCAGGTACGAAAAATAAGGTGGTAGATGCATTAATTAAGAAGGATCATGGGGACCTAAAAATGAGGATTGAAAGGGATCATATGTTAATGGATCTTGTAAATATGGATATGGGAATTATCAAAGAAGGTGAAACATAATTAATTTTTAACTTGTTTTTCCAACCATATTTATTAGAAATAATTAAAATATATTTTCCTAATGACGAGAAACCTCAAAATAAAATTACTTCTATTGAAGATGGGAAGTTTCCTGAAGTTGTGTGTGAAGATGGAATTTTAAAATTCTAGATGAGGCTATGTGTTCCCTCTATACCCGAGCTGAAAAGGGAGTTATAGGATGATGAATATAGCTAGAATTTCTCTATACACCATAATAGTACTAAAATGTATAGATATTTGAAGGAACATTTCTGGTGGTACAATATCAAGTGGGAAATTGCTGATTATGTATCAAGATGTTTAGTCTGTCAATAGGTGAAGGCTGAAAGACAACATCCTAGAGGAGTCATGCAACCTATACCTATTCCTACATGGAAATGCAATGAAATCACCATGAATTGTTCACTATATTACCTAAAACTCTAATAAATAATGACACAATATGGGTAATTGTGGATCAACTTACCAAATCTGCACATTTCCTCACTATAAAGAAGGATTTTCCACTAGATCACCTTGAATGGATCTATATCAATGAATTTTTTAGACTTCATGGAGAAACTCTTTCAATAGTTTATAATCATGATCCTCTAATTACATCGTAATTCTATAAAATTCTTTAGAAATATTTGCATACTGGGAATCATTTGAGTACTGCTTATCACCCTCAAACTAACGGGCTATCAGAAAGGATGATCTAAACTTTATATGAAATTTTGAGATCACAATCACTTCATTTCAAGGTATGTGGGTTCATTATTTACCTTTGGTGAAGTTTTACTACAATATTAGTTTCCATTATAGCATTCAAATGGAAACATATGAAGCATTGTAAAGAAAGATATGTCGTACATGAACATGTTGGGATGAAGTCGGTGACAGGATGCTTATGGGCCCAAATCATGCAGAGGAAACACCATCAAAGGAATAGACTATTCAAACCCATATCAAAGTAGATCAAAGTTGGAAAAAGATCAATGATGATAATTGATGGAAGGATTTGTAATTTCAAGTAAGGGATCATGTTTTCTTGAAGGTATCTCCATGGAATGGTGTTATAAGATATGGGAAGAAAGGGAAACTAAGCCCAATGTACATTAGACCTTTTTAAATCCTAGAGAGAATTGGAGCTGTTGTAAATAGTTTGGATATGCTTCCTAGCCTGTATAAAGTGCACAATGTGTTCCATGTCTCATTGTTGAGAATGTACATGATAGAACCAACACATGTCCTCACATATAAAGGTATAGAATTTGGACCTGACTTATGTTATTATGAAGAGCCTATACAAATTATAGACACTAAATAATAGGTGTTGAGGAATTGAATGACTAGATTGGTAAAGATGGTTTGGAAAAATAATAAAATCGAAGAGGCAACATGGGAGCCTGAGGAGATTATGATGAAGACATACCGAAATATTTTTATGAGGTAACTTTCTATGAATTTAGAGGAAGAAATTTCTGTAAGGAGGGGAAAATGTAACACCCAAAGGATTTACAAATAAATTTAATAGTTAATTCCTAAAACACTGAGTCTCTACAATTTTTTTTAAGAACCTATCAAATAAACATAATTTTTCCACTTTTGTGATCTGAATTTCATAAAAATGATATACACAGTTGCATTCAGAGTGATATTTGGATTTAAATATAATCAACTTAAATTTTGGTGAATAGTAACTTACCCTTACGAATAGTAATTTACCCTTATGAATAGTAATATGACCCTTATGAATAGTAACCACACCCATGAATGTATAAATAAAATTTAGGCACCTTATAAATAAAGTAGAATATTTTATAAATTATTAATTAAGTATTCATATTTTTGTGAGTGATAAATATTTAATTAAAATTTTATATTAATAATATAGTTAATTTTCATAAAATGGGTTCCTAAATAAATATTTTGTTTTACTATTATTTTAGAATAATTTAATAATACCTAAGTTAATTTTTCAGGTTATTATAAATTCAGTTTTGGTTTTAAAACTGTATTTTTTGAGTAAAAATTTATTTTAATTAAAAATGAAATTTATCATATTTATAAAATTATTTTTATAAAATGGAGTTTATTTTTGGATTCTAAATGTTGAAAAATGGATATGTTTAATTTTTTTTATTTTTCTGAAATATTTGAATTTTTAGTAAATAGTGAGATACATTAATTTACCGTATATATACATTATAGGTTAAATAAACTATTCCTTGCATCATGGCTGATGTAAGAAACCATTAGTGAGAAATAACTTGAAAATATTACTATTATTGGTCACAATAATCAATACTATTGCTTGTATTGATCAAAATAATAAAATAATGAATAAGATATTCCAAAAATCACTTCTCTCCTCCACTATAAAACCCCCCTCACTTCCTCTTCTCATAACTCCTCTCAAGCATTGTGACTCTTATACATTATGTTAAAATCTCCTCTCAATATCCTCTTCCATTTCTAAAATCCATTGGTATCATAAAAATACCAAAACCTCTCCCTTAAAGAGGCTCTCAAGGAAGATAGCTTCAAGAGGTAAATTCCTCTTTTAATTTCTTTTATTCCGATTTCCTTTCTTTTCTTTTTATTTAATCACAACATTTCATACAAATGTTATCATAACTACACTGGATTACATGTACTAGAATATTTTTATGATAATTAAATATTTCATCATCATATCTCCTTTATCCTTCTTTTATACTTGAAATGAAAACACAATCCGAGATTTGTTAATTTATCACATTCATGAATGAAATGTTTTCAATTTCTATTACTGTATTTAATTTTGTTCATGAAACCATTTTTATGGTTGAAAAAGACTGTAATATATTAATTATTACTTATTTAAGGTTATGTAATCTTTTTTACACATTATATTAATTTATAAATCAAAATGAGTCTGTTGTGATAAAAAACCGCCAATTTACCCAAATAATTATCATTAATGTTTTATATAATGATTCATCTTCACTCATAATAAACAAATGAATTTTATAACCATGTAATCTTCTATATGTTAAAAAATTAAATACAAATTCTATTTCGCACAACCATTCTCATATTACATGTTTATCCTTACATGTATATAAGTAAACCGGTCATGAATACCAAGGAAGAAAATGCTTCCAAACAATAAAATTAAACATTTTAAACCCATCAAGAAGGACATGAATGAACTTAATAAGGATATAATAAATCAATTACATAAAGAAGAGTTTATTAAAATATTAATTAATGTATTTAATTTAGTTATCTAGGACACTAAGATCAAGTGAAGAATACCATCAGACTTAAGGTAAGGGTTTTCTACCCGAACCTCCATTTTCATTTGGGTTATTCTTATTCTATAATTACCTAAATTAAATTATTATTTATTAATATTTAATCCTCATAAATTCAATTTAAATTTTTTATATATTTATACCATCTATAATTATACTTTAATTTAGGGGTATTTATATGTTTTAAAAGGATCTTTTAAAAATTCTTCATGAAATACATGCCCGATTCAAGGGAATTTATAAAATTCTTACCTATTTTCAAGGTCACTCTATAATATATTTTTAGCAACCATTATATTTCTAAAACCACTATTTTTTTATTAAAATATTATTTTTCTTCACTTATGGTTTTATAGAAATATTTTTCCAAAAGATCTGTTCTTTTCAAAGTAAAAGAGTATTTATCTCAAGAATTACTTGATGATTTTATAAGTGTATATTCATCTATTTCAACAATATTATTTATTATTATGTATTATTGGGATTAATATTTTATGATATAATCTACCATATTTAATTTAATGGTTTATAATTAGTTTGACTGTGGATGTTCTATCTTAAATCCATTCACCAATTTACTCGGAATGGTTAGTGTTTATGATTAATGTTCGAGGAAAGTTATTTACATTTCATATGTTAGTTTCAATATGAATGTATATGTTGTTTATGTTTATACCTATTTATATTAGGAATTCATTGTAATTAGGAAGTGATGGGTGTGGCCTGCTATAGCCCTTCCATGCATCGGTTGGTCGCTTGAGAAAAAGGCCTTAACAAAATGGTTATTTATGGTCTTAGCGCGTGGCCCTAAATCATTCTAAAACAAGTAATTGAAAGTTCATCGGTTTATTAAACTAGTAGTATACACATTATTATGATTTATTATATAATTATTTATTTAGCTCTTATTCCGACCATAATGTGTTCAAGCTTATTTTTAAAGGCATGTGTTTTTAGTTATTCACTATGACTAATGTTTATGTTTATGATATCTTCCACTATATTGCTTACCTGACTAAGAATTTGAGATCACCCCTTTCTTATGTTTCATTTTATTAGAACATGAGGAGGTATATTATGAATGACATGTATGGATAACCTAGGAGTTATGGATGCTGTCAAAGAAATTTCTATATTATTTTCCTTTCAAGTTGTAATTTTGAACATATGTATATATCTGGTTATCCAAAACTACTAAAATATTCATTCATTTGGGATGAAAATTAATTTTAATCATTCCAATGTAATTAATTAAGGCACCAGATCCGGGAAACTAGGGTCGCTTCCTTACAATTATTTCCCTCATATTTTAAAAAATAAAATAGAAAAACACTTTTATCATAGATAGAACTCATGTTATCCTTTATTTTCAAACCATTTTATAGAATGCATCAAATTATAAACCATATATAGTAAAAATATCTTATCATTTATTAATAACAACCATTATTTATAAAAAAACATATTCTATCATAAGAGAAAAATGATATGAATGTTATATATATTTTATAATGTATAAATATAGAATGCATTAATTAGTCCTATTTTATTTCATTTATTCATTAAAAAAACTCTTTCCACATTATAGAAATCCAAGATTTAACCTTCCTTTATCAATAATTACTTAATGTTGAACTCCTATAGATATTCAAAAAAATTATTTATTATATTGTTAGTATCATATACACATAAAAATATAATAATTAATTTTCATATTACCTGACATATAATCTTTATAGATTTTATTACACCTCTTCATGCATTTTGAAAAATTTCAACGTCAATTTTAAGACTTACGCAATGGAAACATTTCCCTTCATTCCTCATACATCTTTTTTTTCAATTACCTAAATATGAAATTTTAACCTCCAATATATTTCTCCTTATTATAGTGTAAATGTTTACCCTTTTTACCATCAACACAATACCAGATCATGGATCTCTCATTCATTGATGAGTTATTCTCAATATATTGAAAAGATAAGGTAAATATTTATTTAAACCATTTAAATTATATTTCATAATAAATTATCATAATATTTATATAAATTATTATAAAATGAATTCCATATATAAATGAAAGATTAAATTAAGCCTTGACCTCTCTATGTGATTAACAAACCCAATCATATTGAGTGTATGATTGAAGCCTAATGTTTTTTCAGTCATTTTAAATATAAAAAACACCTTTAAAACCTTGTATCTCTCATTCATAGCCCATTCATAAAATAGAATTTTAGGATTATCAATCATGTGGAACACATCTATGTTCTCATGTTTCTTTTTCAACTTAGGTTCCATGGATAAAATAATTAGATTATATACATTAAGTGGACTCTTATAATGTTTCAATTAAGAATATATATCCTGTTATTGAATAGATTCACCAGTAAGATTATTAGGGTGAGGTTGATCTAACATATACAACTGTTCCTTTTTATTAATAACTATTATTAAGTTTATATATCATTCCAAGAAATTTATTTTATTAAGTTTCTCCTTTAAAAATAGTAATATTAAAGATACATTAGATGATAATTCCATTTTATATACAATAGAAGATCTAATTATATTAGTATCAATTCTTATAGTCATTTAATAAGACTTTTATTTGACTTTATCACATTAAAATGATATTCAATTTTAATTTTCATTATATCCATTAGTAGGAAAAGATAAAAATTTCACTATTCATTGGTTTAAAATTAAATTGTATTCCATTTCATAGTTATTTAGGTATACCATCATGTTAATTATATTATATATTACTCCTAGATAGTTGAGTGGATAACTTATATACCAAATACATAATATAGATCATTATAACTCCATTCCTTTGGAATCTTTCCTTTTAGGGTTTATCGGATTATTTAACCCAAATATCACATCAAGTATAAGAACTTGATCTTATTAGGGTTACCTATAACCTTATTTCATTATAAGAGATAATATATTAACACCCAATCCTATTAGGGTCACCCATATAGAACAATTAAGAACATAATGAGTGATTTCCTTAAAAGTAATCTAACACTTATTATTTTATGAAGTTTTTTTTAAATCTGACTATCTTATCATATGGATTACATTCATGTATTCATGATTATAAAAACTAACCTTTTATATCTTATACATTAAACTAAATTAACCATTAAAAACATATTAATGTAAAACAAATTATATAACTAATGATTTATTTACTCATCCAAAAATAAAATTTAATTATGTAAATCCATATCTAAATTAATATATTCTATAAGGTACATGAAAGCCATTCATGTAAATTTTTAGGTTTATAATAAACTAAAATATTCATAAAACTATGTATGATGTGATAGGTAGTCAACCTATACTTTTCTATAAAAATCCTTGGCTCCTAAATCAATGAGAAGTATGACCCAAAGGCCTACCGTCCATATATTATTACTCAAGAGTGAACTGGATTGTAATGAAATACTAACACTTAGTATGTATAAATCATAATGAATCTTTACTATTGAGTTTATAACCCCAAAAAATAAATCTTAACTTTGGTTAAACAGAACTAAATATTTTATCATACCTAGAATGTAACTACTTATATACATGGTATTGAGTTTATAAGAAGCAATTTAAGAGTTTTAAACTAAATTAAAATTATATATTGAATAAAAGTTTAGTATTCGTGAATAATAAATTAATAGAGAATCAACAAATAAATGTATATTTAATAAATTTAAACATTATATACATGTTTATAAACATTTCATAAATAGATAAATTATTAAAATTTTATAATTTATAAATTCTTTTATATAAATTCCTTAATATATAAATATAAACATTTTATATTTAAACATTTTATAATTATATCTAAAATATTAACACCTTATATTTTATCACATACATTCCATACATAGGATCTCTTTCATATTTAAATATATTATTTTATTAAGAAATATAAACTCTTTACATTTCATAATATATGAAAATTTTATATTAATTTTGTAAATAATTTACATTATTTTAATATAATATAAATTATATTTATTTAAACCTTTTATCAAATCCTCTAAATCCATTTTTCTTAGTCTAAATAAATTTATAAAATAATGCATACAATATGAACACACATTATTATTCTTGATCATTTCATAAAGTAATATAATTTATTTTTAGATTTATCCATATTTTATAATTTATAAGAACTTTATAAATTAAAAAACCAAATAAATCCACTTTAAACATCGGTTAAATCAACTAAAATAATTTTAGTATGGTTTAAATCCCTCTTTAGTCCTGTATCAAAAAACATTTTTGAGAATTTTAAGAAAACTTATTTTTCTAAATAAATTATAAAACCACATTGTTATTTTATATTAACTGTGACATTTTTCTTTTACATATGAAAATAATTTCTTAATTAATCTTATCATTTTTCTTCTAAATAAACCTTTTTTGTTAAAACCATTAAAATTCAAGATTTTGAACCATGTTGTCATTTGGTACAACCAAGTTGTGGTTTTTATATATGTAAATTTTATTCTCACATAAAATGAATGTTTTTATTAAAACTATTTTGTAGAGAATAAATTATGATTTTTTATTATAAATATTTTTAGTGACCTTTTTTCTAAGGCATTATGTTATTTTATAAATTCAAGATAATCTTTGACATTATTCATAAACCATGATGTGGGTTGATTAATTTTCATAAACCATGATTATTTTATATTTATTCTACATTTTGGTTATGGAAAAACACATTATAAGTATTCTATATATATTAAATCTTCAATTGAAATTATATAACAATTACTCTAATACCACTGTTTATTATAGACAAAACATTTAGTGAAAAAATAATAATTATAACCTTTTTTCCTTAGATTCAAACATTCATTTGAATTGAATATGATAAAATAAATAAAATAACTCTTATTTTTTGTGTTAAGCCTAACCAACCAAGATTTTATATATGATTTTGAGGAAGTTATATCAGTGGTAATCAAAAGGATACCACCTAAAAATGTATTCATCGGTTGAGTGAATATTCCAACATATATAAAGGATATATCTCTTACTCATGGTGTGATAAAACATTATAGTTAAAGGGAATATATAAATGAGAGAATAAAATTCAATGAGTTTTTATGATCAAATCACTATTTTTCTACCCATATTGAACAAGGTTTAAAAAAATTTATATAGACTTATAAGGAAACTCATTGGTCTCTAACTATTTTACAAGAATTTTGATATAAATGTTTATCATTTAATAATTTCTTTATATTGTTTCATATTTTTTACATGAAATTAAACCTTTCATTTATTTTTTTAATGTTTATAAAATTTATATAAATGTGTGGAACTCCTTGGAAATCATTTAATGACGTTACAAATAATATATGTTAGCTTAAATTGAAGTAAAGATCGAATCATGTGTTATGTAAAGATCTTGAACATTAAATATAATCTTTTCCAAATTTTTGGCCATCTAATATCATTTTGGGTTTAATTTTAGGTTTATAGGGAGTTAGATATGTTTAGATGATAATTGGTGGTGTATGATAGGAATAGGGGGAGGCACCTCAGGTGTTAGAAAACACTGGGTATTCATTGGAATCTATAATAACCCAAGCCTTTTACACCAATTATTACATGTTTTTTACATAAAAATAAAATAAAAACAACTCAAAGACCATGATGCCTAGTGTATTTGTAATACTAGGTTCATAATACATCAAAAGAAACTAAAACTAAACATCTTTATTTAATTTCCCTTAATGGGGTCATAAATCTATTTTAGCTCCTAATACTGTATAGGATAATCGTGGAATACATAAAATAAATGATTGATCTATAAATACCAGTAAAGAAATAAACAGGATAAAAAACATAACATGCGAGTTAAAGAACACAACATGACATCATACAAGAGTTTTTAGGATCCATATGATGATGGAAGAAGGACTGGGGGGTGAATAGGCCTTTATTAGAATTATCAAATCTATTAAAAATTAATTATAGAATTTGGTGATTTAAAATTATTAAAATATTATTTATTAAAATAAATAGAATTCTGTATGTGTTAAAAGGTTATATAAAAAATTAAATAGAAGATCATAAGGATTTTTTATACTGGTTCAGTCTAATTGACTTAGTCCAGTCATCACGCCCCAACCGATGGAGTATGAAACCCACTATGCAAGATAGAGAAACATTGACATGGGGAAATCAAACCCATATTTTCACGTAGGAGAAATCGCAACCTAAGAATTTGTGAGGAGAAGCCTCAAACCTATACACACATCCTTTTATGGGATTTGATTAAAACCAATGATTTCTGTAAGGAGAATCCCCAACCTAACTTTACATCCTTTTGTTCACGTAAGAATAGTAAAGGAACTGCCTTTTGGTAAGGTATCATAACCACAAATTACTTTTTATAAGTGGCATAATTATTTTGTGAATTATATTAGTGCATAAAACTCTACCCATTCTAGAAGAAATAAATGAAACAATTATAGAACCACTGGAGAGTTAAAGAAAGTGTATTGTAGATGAAACACTTGATAGAGGACCTTTGAATGGGTTTGAATTGTGGAGTTCTAACATTTTAGTAAAGGTATAGTATGAAACTTAAATGAGAATGAAGATAAAAAATATTTGTTCATACCTTGATATTTCATCACAAATGGTGTAAACGGTTGATCACATGATCAATTGATTATCGTAAGATTATGAATACATGATATTATAGTGTTCATCATGAACTATTGTGTACTATGATGTATTTTCCAAGAATCCTTGAGTCCTTTAAATACCAATCTCTTTGGACTACACACTCAAGGAAATGGTTAGAAACATTTAATATTAAAAATGAACAATATAGATTATCAGAAAGAAAGAGAAATAATGATTGCATAATAATTGAAAAAATCATGATCGATATTTAATAAAATGAAGAATAATTCAAACCAATTTTGAATCCTTCATTAAATAATTTAAGTAGTCCCTATAATAATAGGTTAATGAATTATCCTATGAAATCATATAGTTTGAATCTGAAATACGAAATAAAAAAATTTTCCATTTAAAACAGGCAGAAAATATGCACACAATTTTAAAACAAAATAACACTAAATTAAAGATATTAAAAAAAAGTTTTAATTAAAATTAATATGATCTAATATTAAATTAAAAAAATCTAGTGAAGCTATATAAAATAATAAAAAATAATTTTTGTGTTTTAAGTTGTATGATTCATGGGTGAAACTAAAAAAGTATTTAATATATAAATAAACATGTTTAAAATAATAAAAAACATTTTACATAGGTTTTATATAATTAATATGAATTTATAAATTTATTAAAACAATTTAAACAAATGATATGTACATCCAAAAAATCATAATATGAAATAAATCATAAAACAGAGCATTATTTTCTATAGGAATTTTCATTAAGCTATACATCCAATTTCATGTATGAGTTTTTAACATAAGTTTTTTTTAGTACATAAAAAATTTGATCATATAGGAAAATTTATGCAAGTAATACACTATATAGGAATTTCATATATAGTAATTAAGTAAGTTATTTACTATGTAAGGGATTCTCATATATGAATTCATCATGTAAGTAATTTACTACATAAACGAATGAACATAGGAGAATCTTATACAGAATTAATATAGGAAATTATATGTAGGTGATTCATGCAAGTGATTCAACACATAGATAATTTTCTCACATATTTGAATTTCTCATGTAAGTGAATTGTTTAAGTAATTGATTCGGGAAAATTATAGACAACACACATTCTCAAATTTAAGAGAAATAGAACTAATAAAGGAATAATTATATTTTGATAATTTTTTATTATATTTAAAAAAATTAATTACATTAATAATTAATAAATAATCTTCCTAATTAGAAATATATATCTCATGTTATGATGAAAAAATAGAGGCAAAACAATTTGGAAAACAACATAAACCACACACAAAACCTACAATGAATTATATAATAATTTCAGACATTCTAGAGATCTATTAAAAAGTTTATTTATTTTAATAAAATTTATATTATCTTCTTATATTTTCAATTAAAAAATAATCACTCAATTTTGAGTTCTTTAGCCTAATATATTGTCAAAATACAAAGGGATCCTGAATCTAGAATTTGGTTACATGGATTTTGAAATCAGCTATGTGAATTCTAATATGGCTACTTGGTTTACAAATTGGATACATGGGTAATAGTATATTTTTTTATTGGAACTATATATAACATATCTAAATAATATTTAAAGGTCCCAAATGAATTATTTATCCTAGGAACTCAAAAACAACTTATAGAACATGTTATGAAAAATAAAAACATGAAATATAAAGATAAATTATGAAAATGATATAATGATATAATCAAGATTATGGTAACATTAATCGAATAATGGTTCAATATATTAAGAAAACTAAAGTAAATAAAACATATAAATATTTTAAATTTTCAAAACATAATGGTTTTCAAGGAATCACTCAATATTCTCCCCCTTTTGATAATTACAAAATCAAGTATAATTTCAAAAACACCTCTCCCTTTTTGGTAGTATAAAAATATATGATTTCAAATATATATTTATATATATATATAAATGGATTGTATGTTATATGGTAATGAAATAAATACAACTATAAATATTGCACATGAAAATTTTGAAACATATATCAAAGAGCCACGATAAATTTATACACTGTTAAAACTTAGAGTTAAATACAGTGAGTATAATTTTGAAAACGTTTTTGTTTGAGAAAAATAATAAGAAATATTTTACAAAATAATATTTTCATAAAAAATAAAAGTTTAAATAGTAAGTTAAAATTATCTAGGATGTATGATAAATCTTAAAAGAATATTATAATTAACAAATATGCATTGAAATTAAAAAATAATAATCTAAAAAATAGATTCCAAATTTCATAAATGTCAAGTAAAACATATTCAAACTTCACTTAAATCTATACATGAAATTACAATAAAGTACATGGTAGAAAATCGAATATGGAATGGTCCCCTAGAAAGTAATAGAAAATTAGATAAATAAAAATCTCCCGAAAAATTTATGCTTTATTTGTTGAGTGGACACCATTTTAATAAACATTGAAATACATGTGTAAAACTCCAATAAAAATAAAAAACAAAAACTTTTTGGTACCCATGTTATTTTTGGTCCAATAGGGTTAGTAATAAAATAATTTAGTACCCAATAAGAATCGAGAAATTTATTATAAGGCACACAAGAAGATGAATTCTTAGAAATCGAAACTCTTGTAATACTAAGATATTGAGGGAACCTAAGAGATCATTAATCAGAATAATGTCTTTACAATCAGAATTTGAAGTAAGTAACTATATAAACCTTACCTATAGAACATTTAACAAAATTAGTTTTGTACATCTTTGGAATTTGATTATTATTACAAAAACCTGACTTATATTTATTTACTTTAATCATATATACTATCTTATTAAAATATTATTTATCTTGAATAAAAGTATATTTCATTTCATTTTAATTCATAATTTCATTTTCCATAGTAATATTTTTTTTCTCAAAAAACTGAGGATCATCACAAACATTATCTTTAGTAAATAAAGTAGAAATTTTCAAAATGTGATTTTATTTTTCAATCATAGAAATATTATTCCCCATAATATCCATTTTTTCTTTTTTCTTTATCAATTTAAGAAAAATAATCTTTCATTTTTTCATTTTCAAAAATAAGTCATCTCTTTTCTTTAGAAACATTTTTATGATCCATAGTCAAATTTTCAAACATTTTTTAAAATATTTTTAATTTCCACATGAAATTAATTACATAAATAAATTAATTATTTAACATTATAATTTTTATGATCATAACTAGAATAATATATATTGTCAAAATCTTAATTATAAGAATTACTAGACTTTCCAAAAGAATTCATAGAACAAAAATTAGTTGTCATTACCACATCATTAAAATGATCCATCAGTTTAGGGTGTTTTCATATCAAAGTATGGTTACCAGTATCATTTTCAAATCTATATTCTTTACTGGTTTTTTTATTCTTCAGTACAACTCCAACCTGTATGATAATAATATTTTATTTACTTTTTTACTTCTTATTTTTACCTTATTTTTCAACATTTAACACTCATATTTGGCATGTTTAGGTTTCTATATTAATTAAAAATAATAGTATATTTTCATTTTTCACATTTAAATTTTAGAAAATTATTATATATATTTATTTTTAACTTATTCCTTATTGGTAGTATGAATTTTATTTATGAGTTCTTGGATTCGTTTTACTACTTAACATAAATCATCATCTTTTAATGAGGTAGAAGAATTTGAGGAATCACAATAAGAGTTAGTAGAACTATATTTTGATTTTAAAGAAACCCCCTGTATTTTTTCAGATGAATCATTCTTATTGTTCTTAAAGTTAGGATCATATTATAATAGATATCTAATCATAACATCTA
Source organism: Viscum album (assembly GCA_963277665.1). Classification (NCBI taxonomy): domain Eukaryota; kingdom Viridiplantae; phylum Streptophyta; class Magnoliopsida; order Santalales; family Viscaceae; genus Viscum; species Viscum album. The sequence continues at coordinate 175,639,908 of OY728123.1, forward strand.
CAGAGTATTTTGTAAAATATTTTATTTCTTCAATGGCTACTTTCTTTGAATTCCACTTATATGGTAAGACATGATGTATTCTTTCAATAAGTACTTCATTCTTCATGATTTTTCCAAGTATAACCATGATGTTGATGATATTTTTGAATCCATTGAACATATATTCACAATTTCATGATAAAAAAATTTCAAACTCTTGTAATTCATCCCTGTTAATTCCAATCTTAGTTCTATGCAACTTTTCATCTCATTGATGAGAAACTTTTAAAGTCCTCCAAATGAAAAAGAAGTTTTTAAGATGAATTATGACTATAAAAAATTATAATAAGAGGTCAGTAAAGATAATTTGTTATTTTTTAATTTAATAAATATTTTTCAGCATCATTTATAGTTATAGTTTTAAGTTTAAATTTAAGTATTTTATAATCTCTAGTCGTCATCGTACAATATTAAATACCAATATTTTTAAAAAATACCTCCATTATGTCTTTCCAATATCCATAATCACTTCCATTGAAATGAGATAGTCTTAATAGATTTAAAAATTCAATCTTATGATTTTCTATCACTGAAATATATCTTTCATAAGTATTATTAAGGACTAGGATATAAATTAACCCAGATAATAAAAAAATAGAATAGCTAAGTAATCTTTAAGAGGGTCATCCTTTAAAAGTAATTGTTAGGAAAAATGTGATGATGAAAAGAGGACTAGATAGGGGGTGGTGTTGAATAGGAATTTATTAAAATTATAACAGTTATTAATATTAATTTCATATTTTTTCATTTAAAATTATTTAAAAATATTTTCTTAAAAGAAATATAATAGTGGATGTGTGAAAAGTGTATGTAGGAAAATAAATAGAAGAACAATATGGATTTTTATAATAGTTTAGTTTAATAAACCTAGTATATTCTTTATACCCTAATCAATGGATTATGACACCCACCATAAATGAGGGATAGAATTTTACAAGGGATTAATCCAATCCCTGAATTTAATGCGGGAGAAATCCTAACCTAGGACTTTGTGGGGGGGGGGGACCTACACACACAACCTTTTATAAGAGTAATTGAAAACCTAGAAATTCAATAAAAAGAAACCCCAATCTAAGTTTACTTTCTTTTGGTTAGGTAAGAATAATCTAGGAACTACATTTTGGTATGGTAGAACAAACACAAACATCCTTTTATAAGTGGTATAACCTATTTTTTGATATATATAAGCGGATACAACACTACCCATACTAGAAGAAATAAAAAACACTATTATAAAACCTCTAGAGAGTTATTGATTGTGTGTTGTTGATTAAACCATTGATGCACTACATATTAGTGGATTTGAATGATGATTTTTGGGTGTTCTAGCAAAGGTATAATATGTATCTTCAAGGAGAAATATTTCAAAGAATATTTTTTATTTCCTTGAGAGTTCATAAAAAATGGTGTCAATGGTTGATAACATGATCAATTGCATGTTGTAAGAGTTTTAATGTATATGATCATTATGTTAGTTGTTAACTATTTTGTAATTTCATATATATTCCAAGAATCCTTGAGTCCTTTAAATAAAAATCTTTTTAGACCACACACTTAATAAAATGGTTAAAAAGATTTATAATAAAAAAATAATACTAGATTATTAGGAAGTGAGAGAAATAATCTTTGAATAATAATCACAAAACTCATGAATGATATTTAAAATAATGAAGAATAATTCAAACCAATTTTAAATCATCTCTTAAAAAATTGAACTGTCTCTATAATAATAGGTCAATGAATGATACCATGAAAATAGAAAGTTTGAATTTAAAATAAGAAATTCAAAAATGTTCCATTTAAAACAACCAATAAATATTTAGAGAAATTCAAAACCTAATAAAACAAAATTAAAAATATTAAAATAGGTTTTGAATGAAATTAATATCATCTAATATTAATTAAAAAACAATATAATAAAATAAAACAACAAAGAATAATTAAAGTTAATTTTCAAGTTTCAAGTTGTATGTTTCTTACATGAAAAAATATTTAATATTTATAAAAAAAAAATTTAAAATAATATAAAACACTTCACATAGGTCTTATATAATTAATATGAATTTATAATTTCATTACAACAATTTAAACATATAACATGAACATTAAGAAAATTGGAATATAAAATAAAATGTAATATAAATTATTATTTTATGTATTAATTTTCATTAAGATACATATCAAAATTCACGTATGAGTTTTTAATATATGAATTTTTCATTATGTTATAAAATTGATTGCATAGTTGAATCAAATTAAGTGATTCACTATATTGGCATTTCAGGTATGGTAATTATATAAGTGATTCACAATATAAGGGATTCATGTATTTGAATTCCTCACACAAGTGATTTACTATATAGGGGGATAAATATTGGTGAATCTTATATGGAATTCATATAGGAAATTATACCTAGGAAATTCACATAATATATTCATCATGCTGATGAATTTATCATATATCTAAATTTCTTACGTAATTGAATTTCTCACATAACTGATTCTTGAAAATTGTAAATAGCTAACATTCAAAAATTTCAGAGCTAAAAAACTCATAATAAATGACATAATTAGTTTTGTATCCTATTGAATAATATTAATAAAATTTCATTATATTTCTAAATAATCAATAATCACCTTAATCAACATCCATATCTCATATTATGATAAAAAACAGAGGAAAAAAGTTTTATAAAATAATAGAAATTAGACTAAAAACATGTAGTGACTTGATACCTAATTTTATAAATTATAGTTATTTATTTATAAGTTAATTTATTCTAATTAAATATATATTGTCTTCTTATATTTCAAAAAAATTACACTATATGGTGTTCTTTATATTGAGATATGGTTGAAATATAGTGGGATCCACATTCTGAAAATCGGCTAGGTGAATTATGATTTGGCTATGTGGTTTAGAAAAGAGATATGTGGGGAAAACAATTAGTATGGGAACTATAGAAAACATATATAAATTATATTTGAAGGCCCCAAATGAATTATAGAGCCTAGGAACACAAAATAAAACTTATAGAACATGTTATGAAATATCAAAACATGAAATCTAAATATTAATTAAGAAAATGATCTAATAATATGATCAATATTAATCATAATTTAATCATATAACAATTAAAAGTTTTAATAAAAATAAAGGAAAGAAAAAATATAAATTTTTTAAACTATTATAATAGAAAGTAGTTCAAATATCCACTCAACATTCTCCCCCATTTTGATAATTAAAAAACCAAGTATAATTTAAAAAAACCTCCCACTTTTTGAAAGTATAAAAAAGATATGGTTTTAATATATATATATATATATATAAAGATGTGGATTATAAGTTATATGGTAATGACATAAAAACAACTTAAAATATTAAACATGAAAATTTTAAAACATGAATTAAAGTTCCACAGTAAAGTTATCCACTATTGAAACATAGAATCAAATACAGTGATTAAATTTTCGAAAAAGTTGATAATTTGAAAAAATAATGAGAAATATTTTACAAAATAATATTTTATGAAAAATTAATGTTTAAACAATAAGTTAACATTATCTAGAATGTAAAAGAGGTATTACAATAGTAGTATAATAAATTAATATATATAGAAATTAAACAATTAGAATTTAAAAAAAATCATATTACATATATTTCATGTAAAATAAATTCAAACTACCCCTAAGTTTATTCTAGATAAAACAATAAATAACATTTTATAAAAATATAATATGTTATCCTCCAGGTATAAGGAATACAAATTATATAAATGAATATATACCCATGAATTTATGCTTTTATTTTTATAGTAGCCACCATTTGAATAAAAATTGATGTACATGTGATAAATTCGTATAAGAATCAAATATAAACACTTTTTGGTACCCATGCTATTTTGGGTCTAATTATGTTAGTAACCAAAAAATTTAGAATTAAGACATTTATTATAAGGTGCATAATAAGATGAATTCTTAGTGATAGAACTCTAGTAATACCAAGAGATTGAGGGAACCTAAGATAACAATCATCATCATAATGTCATTGTAATCAGAATTTGAAGAAAGTAACTATAGAAACCTTCCTCATAGAACTTCTAACAGAATTTATTTTTTGTAAATACTTGTAATTTGATGACTATAACCCTAACTAAATTTTTATTTATTTAGTTTTATCATAGTTATCATCTTATCATATTTTTCTCTTCCTTGAATAAAATCAGGTAAAATTTCATTTAAATTCAAAATTTCCTTTTTCATATTAACATTTTATTTCTAAAAAATTTCAAGATCATTATAAACATTATATTTAGTAGATAAAGAATAAATTTTCAAACTATGATTTTCTTTTTCAATATTAGAAATATTATTCTCCATAATCATTATCTTAACTTTTTATTTATGAAATATTTAAATAGAATTTTAAAATTTTACATTTTTTCAAAATAAGATTTTTCATTTCTTTAGAAACATTTCTATGATCCCTAGTCAATTTTAGATAATTGTTTATATGATTTTCAATTTCCACTTTAAACTCATCACATAAATAACTTAATTATTTAAATTTATAATTTTCATGATAATAAGAAGAAAAAGATTCATAATTATAATCCTAATTAGAATAATTAATAACCTTTTCTAAAGCATCCATAAAAAACTATAATGATTTTCAATATCATTAAAAGTATATATTCTATTAGAGATTTTTCCCAATAGAGCATGGCTTTTAGTCCCTTTTTTACTTTTATAGTCTTCAATGGTGTCTGATTCTTTAGTATAGATCCAACCATCATGATAAGAATTTTTAATTTAATTTTTTATATCATATCTTTACCTTCATGTTTCAAATATTGGAACTCATATTTGGAAGGTTCGGGTTTCTTGTATTCATAAAAAATAATAGTAGATTTACTTTTCTTACATTTTAGTTTGAAAGAATTCTTTTATCTATTGATTTTCAGTTCGTCCTTATTGGTAGTATGATTTTTTTCTTTATGATTCATTGAATTCATTTTTCTACTTGAAATAAATCATCATCTTTTTGTAAGAAATAACAATTTGAGGAATCTGTAGCAGAGTTAATAGAAACATATTTATATTTAAACGTTATTCCCTTTCTCTTGTCAGATGAATCATGGCCATTTTTCTTAAATTCAAACTTGTATTTTAATAGAGATACAATGAGCTTATATAGAGAGTATTATAAAAAATATTTGTTTTCTTTAATGGATACTATCTTTTAATGCCACATATTTGGAAAGGATTAAAGTATTCTTTCAAGAATTACTTCATTATTCATGGTTCCCAAAGTGTGACCATGCTATTGATGATATTTTTTAATCTATTGAACATCTCATTTACATTTTCTTGATTAGAGATTATAATATATTGAAATTATTCCTTATGAATTCCATTCTTAGTTATTTGTAATTTTTTTGTTCCTTTATGAGTAACTTTTAAAGTCCTCTATATTTTAGAAGAACTTTTACAAGAAGAAATGTGAATATAAATGCTTATACTAATAGTTTAGTAAAGATAATTCATTAATTTATAATTCTAGACATATTTGGAAGAATTATTTCCTAATATAGTTTCATGTTAATCCATATGTATTTTATAAGGTCTAGCTATGATAGTCCAATTTTCAAGACCTATATTTCCCAAAAATACCTCCTTCATAGCTTTCCAATATTCATAATCACTTCCAATGAAATGAGTTAGTCTGAAGATATTCAAGAATTCAATGTCTTGAGTTTCTATCACCGAAATAGATATTTACTTAGTATTGTTAAGGACAAGGATATAAGTTAACACATATAATAAAAAAAATATAACTGATTTAAGTAATCCTTAAGAAGTTCATCCTCTGATACCAATTGTGAGGGCAGATATGATGATGGTAGAGGGACTAGATGAGGGTGTGAATACGCCTTTATTAATATTATCAGATTTATTGATTACTAATTGTGGAATTCTAAGATTTAAAATAATTAAATAATTATTTCATAAAGAAATATAATAGTAGATGTGTGAAAAGGGAATGTAGAAAAACAAAGAAAAGAACACAAAGAATCTTTATACTAGTTCTATATAATCAACTTAGTCCAATCTTCACACCCCAATTGATGGAGTATAGAACCCAATATAAAAGGGATAGATATACTTTTACATGGGAGATATATAATCCTATATTTTTACATTGGATTAATCCCAAGCCAATAATTTTTTAAGGGAAGACCCAAATATACACACACAACCATTTTCAAGATAAGAAAGTAAACCTTGCATTATATAAGGATTATCCCCAACCTATGTGTACTACCTTTTTATTAGGTAAGTATAACCAAGGAACTGCCTTTTGGTAATGTATCGCAACCAAAAAATAATTTTGTGGGTGGAATAACCTATTCTATGAATGATATATGTGTACAAAACTCTACCCAACCTAAAATAAATAAATAAAAAAATTAAAGAACCACTGGAGAGTTATAGAAATTGTATTGTAGATGAAACAGTTGATGCAGGACCTTTTAATGGATTTTTATGATGATGTTTGGGTGTTCTAGAAAAGGTATATTATGTCTCTTTAAGGAGAATTAAGTCAAAGAAGATTTGTTCCTTCCTTGAAAGTTCATCACAAATGGTGTAAATAGTTAAACACAAGATCAATTGAATGTCCTAAGAGTATAAACGTATGAGATAATCATGTTCATAATGAACTATAATGTACTATCATGTATGTTCCAAGAATCCTCAAGTCATTTAAATATAAATCTATTTGGACTACAAACTTCATAAAATAATTAGAAACATTTAATATTCAAAAATAATAATACTAGATTATCAGAAAGAGGTAGAAATAATCATTTCATAATAATTACACAAATCGTGACCTATATTTAAAAAAATGAAGAATAATTCAAACCAATTTAAAATAATATGTTAATTAATTTAAACATTGTCCATAATAATAGGTCAATGTATGATCACATGAAAATAGTATGTTTGAATTTGAAATACTAAATTCAAAAATGTTCCGTTTAAAATGAGTAGTAAATATAAAGAAGAATTAAAAACACAGTAATAACACATTAAAAATATTAAAATAAGTTTTAATAAAATTAATATCATCTAACATTAATTTTAAAAAATATAATTAAATAAAACAACATAAAATATTAAAAATATATTTTTGTGTTTCATATTGTATGTTTCATGAGTGAAATTAAATAACTCTATAATCATTATAAAAATTGTTTAAAATAATAAAAACACTTCAAAAAGGTTATATATAAATAAAATGAATTTATAAAGGCATTAAAAAACATAAATGTATGACATGAACATGCAGTAAATCAGAATATGAAATAAAACGTAAAACAAAGCATTATTTTTTGTAGGAATTTTCATTAGTCTATGTAGCCAAATTCACATATGTGTTTTTCATGCAATATTTTTTAATAGGTAAGAAATTTTTTCACAGAGTAGAATCAATGTAAATTATTCACTGTGTAGGAATTTCATTTATGGTAATTAAGTAAGTGATTCACTATATAAGGGATTCACATATTCGAATTCCTCATGCAAGTTATTTACTAAGTAAATGAATAAAAATATGAAATAATGTATGAAATTTATGTAAGAAATTATAATTAGTTGATTCACATAATCTATTCATCATGTAGGTGATTTTCTCACATATCCCAATTTCTCACAAAAGTGAATTTCTCACGTAACTAATTAAGGAGAATTGTAAATAACATGAATAATCATATTTTAGATATAAAAAAGACATATTAAATGTCATAATTGGCTTTGGATTATTTTTACTTATATTTATAAAATTTAATTATATTTCTAAAAGCTAAAGAATAACCTTAATCGAACATCTATAACTCAATTTATGATAAAAAATCAGCAAAATAGTTCTGTAAAATAGTAGAAATCAGACTGAAAACATGTATTGATTTCAGATATAATTTCAAATATTCTATATATCTATTAATAATTTCATTTATTATAATGAAATTTAGATTATATTCATAGTATTAAAATAAAAAATAATCATTATATTTTGAGTTCTTTATCCCTAGACATGGATAAAATATAGAGAGAGTTAGATTTTGGAAATCATCTAAGTGGATTTTAAAATTGGTAATGTGAATTATGATTTTCCTACATGGTTTACAAAAGGGATATGTGTGGAATCATATATTTTTTTATGGGAACTATATAAAACACATCTAAATGATATTTAAATGTCCAAAATTAATTATTTATCATAGGAACCCATAATAGAAATTTTAAAAATGTTTTGAAAAATTAAAACATGAAATATAAAGATAAATTAAGAAAGGTATATAATGATATGATCAAGATTAAGCATAATTTAATAAAATCATAGTTCAAATTATTAAGAAAAATAAAGGAAGTAAAACATATAAATATTTGTAATTATCAAACAGTAAATTGGTTCAAGGATCCACTTAACAAGAGTGGGCTCATGTATAATCACATGTGAGAATGAAATAAAAAATGGTATCATAAGATCATGAAAACATAGTAATGTGGTATTAACATAGAATATGACATAATAATAAGTCAAGGATAACTACCAAGACAACATTAAATGGTGGACAAAGTACCATCATGGATTTGGTTCACTCCATTATCCCATAAATACCATCTCATGAGATAAAAACATTACCCAATGCATTAGAGGACTATCTTGGAACATTCATAAAAACATGTACATGCTTATGTGTTCCCCAAAATGAAATAAATCTTAAGGCATGTACATAGGAATTACCCATGAAAGTAAATGAGTTGCATAACCATGTCATAAATCATAGCCATATGGAATATCCAAAAGGTTTCCATGAAAGAAGGTATTTAATAATTCTTTGATATTAATAATTATAGTTTCTAAGAAATAATTTCCAAGTGAAGTTAAGAATTATAATAGAGTATATAATTCCCTTTGGAAATGTTCCTCGTAAGAGTGGCTTTGGGAAAAGGATAACAATTATTTAAAGAGGTTAAAGGAATAAAAATTTCCATTAAACCAAGAATGGAATAAAATATTTTCCCTGATAATATGAAAAAATTTAGAAACATGGTTTTTTAAAAAAATTCAAGGATTGATACTTACAATGGGGTAAAAAATAGAGAATTTCTCTTTATTCAGGTTTTCTTATCAAGAGAAATTCAGAAGGGAAAATATTAAAACATATATATCACCATAAAGTAATGATGATTTAAGATAGGTATATATGTGTGGGACTTATATATAGAATATATAATAAGTAAATAATAATATTATAATGATAAATTGAGGTAATACATAAAACTCATAACTCCAAATAAAATAGGGTTGTTCCGAGAGATCTCTTATATAATATTCCAAAATTGTTATGTACTTGTACTTAATTTCATGAATAATAAAATTAAATTCATTAATTACTTAACTAATAATATTTTTAATCAATATTTTTTTCATTAAATTTTTATTTTTTTCATTTACAACCATTTCAATGTGATATAATATTTAATTTCATTGTTCTGAGGGCGTTCGTTTCGTGGTTCCATGGTCAGATCACTTATGTATAATTATTGATTCTCTTTAAAATGGGTCTTCAAATCCATAAGTGAAATAAAATAGTATTAATTTCCTTCAAAAAAATTTAATGGTACCAAATTTATTTTTTTTGTTCCGAAATAGGCACAATTCACTTAGTAAAAACGTCAACATTACGTGCTTCGTTCATTTAGGTAGTTTTATCGACCATCACAAAATATATTCATTTTATTTAATTAACTGAATATTAACAAATATAGAACTTGAAATAAGTTATATTATACTAATTATCATCATATTTAACAATAATAGTATTTTTATAACCATTATTGAATGTGGTGGTGAAAAATGAAGTATGTTGTTCATAGAGGTAGACAACTAACCATATTGTAAATAACCTTTTCATTTTAGAATAAGTTAATGTTTCGAGAATATAATTAATGGTAGATATTACATTATCACTATACCATTAAATTATATATATTATATTTTAGTTATTATTCTATGTTGTATGAGGGATGTGAGGGGAATGTAGAAGAAGAAGAAATAATTTAAAAGAGGTAGTTTGAGAGTATTACCTCTTGAATGTTGTCTCCTTGAAAAACACCTTAAGATACATGTAATTGGTCTTATGATGATACTATAATCACTAAAAAATTTGGGATAATATTATAAAGATAATTGGGTGGAAATATTTCAAGATACATGGCTTATAAGGTGTAAAGAGAAGGTGTTGTGATGGGTGGTATTTATAAGGGGTGGAGGGGGGTGTTTTTGAATATTGTATTGATGAGTTTTTTATTTTGGAATAATACTTACAATAGTAATTATTACTATGACTATATATAGTAAATGGCATATGTTAGTTATAAATAATGGGTTCTTACATCATCTATGCCTCAGAAATCCATTTATTCAGCTTGTAATGTTAAATATCATATTTTTCCATATTTTACTATTGGTAAAAAATTCAACTATTTTTTAAAAATAAAAAAAATTCACCCTCATGATTTTTTATATTTATATTTTATGAACCTTTGAAAAATTACTTAAGGTATCACAAAATTATACTATCATTATAATAAAACATAATATTAATTAATAAACCCATTTTATAAAAATAAAAAATCATTTAAATCATTATATTTTTTATCCAAATTAAAATAATATATATATTCATATATATATTACAAAAAATACGAACACTTATTTTATCATTTTTTAAAAATTTATTTACTTGTATCGTGATATGAATATTCCATATTATTATTTTATAAGATACCAAAATATTATTTTACACTCACATTTGTGATGATACTATTCCTGCAGTTATATTTTTAACAGTTATATGGGTTACATACTTTCTATAAATACCTAATATTTCATTTATTATTCACTCACTCTTTATTTCTCTTGAGGTTATATATATTTTCATTTTGAAAAATCATTTTTCATTACTAATATTCTTCTTCATCTCTACATTTTTTTGAGTGTGATTATTCTGGGGGATCAATCAAATCCAAATTTTCCTATTATTGTTATATATTTTTTATTTTCCCCCTTTGTAATACTTTCAATTATTATAGATTTTTTTAATATCTAAATGTAAATTCCAAGTCAACATAATAAAAAAGATTCTGGTTTTCAAAGTGTATTTTATATAATAATTTTTGAGTATATATTACAAAATTATAACATGTGAAATTCCATTTATAAAGTTAAAGGTCATTACATTATCCCCCATAATAAATTTTAACCTAGAATTTCCACATTACAAGATAAGGTGAATACAGGTAAGGGTAATTTGGATTCATTACTTCCTCTAATTCCTAGGTTTCCTTCTTATACTTATGGTTTTTTTCATATAACTTTGACTAGGTGAGGTTTATTGTTGCGTAGAACCTTGTCTCTATGGTCTAAGATCTTCAACATATGCTCCTAATAAGAGGGTTCATTTTCTAGTTACACCACCTATGAATTTAGTTCATCTAAGGGATATAGTATCTACTTCCTCAAGAGGGATACATAGATCATTTAAAGTACTCAAGTCAGGGTTACTGGGAGTTCTAATCAATAGGCCACAACTACGATGTGATCAACAATATCAAATGGAATGATGTACCTAGGAATTAACTTAACTTTCATCCCAAATATCATGACACTCTTATATGGATATGCATAGAAACAATTTATCTCCTACTAAAAACTACATGCCTCATCGATTATTGTTATAATAACTCTTCTGTCAACTTTGAGAATCCCTAATGTGCTACAAGATAGTATTGACCTTTTCTATAATTTCCAAAACCATTTAAAGGCCCTACAACATGTGTTCAGCAAATTCATCCCAACACACTAGTGTTCTAAATCTCTTACCATAAAGGGATTCATATGAAACTATTAAAATTATTGATTGAAATCTATTATTTTTTGGGAACTCAATTAGAGGAAGATATTGATCTCATCATAATTTGAAGTCCAATGAGCATGATATCAACATATATTCAAGTGTTTAGATAGGAAAATCAAATTGGGAATTATTTTAGAGATGATAAGCAATACTGATGTTCAATTCACTGTGTAAATAATGTTTTAGGATTATTTATAACATGGAGGTAAAACTTGGATCTTGAATGGATATACCAATAGTGGTGTTCCATGAAGCCACACCACTTCTCTGATGTATATCACCGCAAGTTTATTAAGTGAGAAGTCCTCTCGAATAGTGATTAATTGAGTGGTATGTAAAATATAGTCCACCACATCCCATATATAATTATTTATTCTTGATTTATTTATAATACCAGGGAAAATTTCCATGGTGATTTTTTCCCATTTTCATGTTGGTATGGGTAATAGTTACATCGTCCATTTAGAACTTTTCCTTTCAGTATTCACCTACTAAAATACTAGGCACTTTGATGTATATTCTATGATCTCATTATTCATATTGTCACTCCAATAGTGATATCAAAGAACATGATACATATTTATGCTCCCTAGGTGGATGGAGAAGGATGAGATTTTTGTATCATTCAAAAACTCCTTCTTTATCTCAAGTTTAGATGGTACACATAGTTGTGACCTAGATATTACAACTCCATAAATTTTGAACTCTAAGGGTTTCCTTTTTCATATAGCTTTCACCATTTTCTATGTTTCTATATCATCTCTTTGATAATCCTTTATATTATCTACAAGGGATGATTAAGAAATCATTTTTGAGAGGTAACATGATGTTACTTTCTTTATGATTCCCACTTCCATCCTTTGAAAGTTTAGGATGATTGGATAATTATCAATTCTCATTATTGATAATGTTGTCAGATCCTTTATCCATTGATCATATTCTACTTTATTTTCCATCCTAGGATGGAAATTGATCGAGTATCCATAGTCCTTGATCATATCCAACTATATTCATTGGTTCATATTAATCTACTTCAGTGTGAATATATTATTCAGGCCCTTATGATTTATAAATATTTTCCCCTTCTCCCTAAATAAATAGTTCCACTAAATCTTCAATGAAAAGATCACTATAACCAACTCTAGATCATGTGTTGAGTAGTTCTTCTCCTGAAAATTCAACTTCCTTAAGTTGTTGGACATCACTTTATCATTCTATATTTTTACACAGCCTAATCCATTATTTGAAGCATCGATGTATACCATGAAAATTTCCCCACTTGAGGGAAGCATGAGGACCAGTTTATTGATAATAATATTTTTCAATTACATGAAGCACTCTTTGCATTCCTCAGTCTAGAAAAAATTTAACCCCTTCTAAGTCAGCTTGGTTAGCGGGTTTGAAAACCATGAGATTTTTTTCATAAATCATCAGTAATACCTAGTTAGTCCAAGGAAACTATATATATCTCTTACATATGCTATTCTGGGACACTCCTCAATTTCCTTTAGCTTATTGGGGCCATATATATCCATTTTATGGTGCTAACATTCCCCAATAATGAAACTTATCTATCTATTACTCATATATAAAATAATTTTCATATAAATTCTCATTTAGAAAAGTATTCAGCACAGTATTCTAATTCTCCCCATAAACCTCCTTAATTTTTGAGTATATTAGAATATCATCTATAAATACTGACACAAATTTATCAAGATAATATCTAAATACCCTACTCATTAAATTTATAAATATTTATAGAGAATTATTGAGTATAAAGGGAATATCTATGAACTCATAATATTCATACCTTGATTAAAAGAAAGTATTTTGAATATATTACTTCTTTAAATTTAATTGGTGACATTATAACTGATATTCCACATTAGAGAAATATTGGTCCCCTTATAGTTAATTGAACAAGTCCTCAATTTGTGGAAAGGGACACTTTTCCTTTGTCTTGATTTATTTTAATTAATGATAATAAATGAATAGGTGCATTAACCCATACATCTTCTTGATGAAGAGAACCAAAAAACCCCATGGGGAAGCACTCGGGTCTATAATGTTTGTGTCCATAATCTCTTGTAACTACTTATATAGTTATTCCAACTCAATAGTGGCCAATCTGTAGGGATTCATGGATATGGGTTGAGATTCAAGAATAATTTAAATTTATAACTCAACCTCCCAGTTAGGAGGAATACCAAATAACTCTTCAGGGAATACATTAGTATAGTCCCTCATAACAGGAAAATATTTAAGCATGATTCTCTCTTTTTTCTCTATCATTTAAGATTTATATTATTTACCATATGGAAATAATATCCATACATGAGATGATGATTCTAATAGAGATTCATCCACCTCCTTAAAATTTTACTTAAATGGAGTATGACTTAAGAAGTGAAGAGTGATCTCCCTCTCCTGACATTTAATATTGAATTTATATAAGATTAGACAATTGAAACCCAATATAGAATCATACTCAACTGAATTAAGTAGAAAAATATTTTTTGGGAGGTTCAGTCCACAAACATTGATAGGGGAGGAGTTATATACTTGGGATGAAATAATTTTCGTATTTTATGTTCTTATAGACAACTCAACCTTCTTGTTTTGAGGTGGTTTTTGAATAGTTCTATTAATCTTTCAAGATATGAAATAATGTGTAGAACTATAATCATATACAACATTTTAAGTTCAATAATGGACATTACTCATACCACCCTCTATTTGATTATAGATATATTAATTTTTTATATCCATAATAAACTAGGGGATGAGAATACATAAACCAATAATTAAATAAAATTGGTAACTGTGAACTTATAAGGAATAACTTATAAATGAAAAGTATATCCTAACTTTTGTGTATATTTTTTTAAATCTAGGTTATCTATGGTAACTTCACAATTAGTCATTCTACTCTAAAAATGTATTCAAGTCCTGTATAATTATTTAAAAAGAGTTAGTAAATTTTTTAATCATATCCCCTAGGAGATTCAAATCTGGTGTGAACCAAGGCATATTTTTCGTGCACTAGGTGATGCTCGATTTAATACCCAATCTTACCTTTTGGGGTTATTACCCCTAGGTATAACTATTAAAGAGCCATATCCACTTGTAATATCCTAATAGAGATGTAATTTATTAGAAACCACTTGCTCCATACTTCACAAAGATTTTAGGATATTGTCATATAATTAGATGTATACCTAGGTTTATCACTTAATTTTTATAATATTAATCCCTAAAAATAAAAAGAGATTATGTTGATACTAAGTATAGGGACCCAATCCTTTTACAAATATTATTACATGATTTTTTAAATTAAAAATCAATAATCTCAACCCAAAGATCATGAGGCCTAGTGTCATTATAAGACTAGGACCGTAATATATAAAAAGTAACTAAAACACAACATCTTTATTTTATTCTTCTTAATGAGTTCATAAATGTATTTGATCTCAAAAAAATGTATAGTATAACTTGGGGAATACATAAAATAAAGGGGTGATCTATAAATCTCGGTAAAGGAATAAACATGTTAACAAAGAATAACATGCGATCTAAATGAAATAACATTATATAACAAATGAGAGGGACCATGTATAATCACATGGGAGAATAACATAAAAAATTTGTATCATATGATCATGGAAACATAGGAAAGTGGCTGTAATATAAAACATAACATAAGTATAAGTCAATAATAACCACCAAGACAACATAACATAGTGGTTATAATCCCATCGTGGATTAGGTTTAGTCCCTAATCCCATATATACTATCTCATGAGATAAAAACACTACCCAATGCATTAAAGAACTATCTGGGTGCATCCATCATAATAGGTTCATTCTTATGTGTGTTATAAAATGAATTCAATAATAAGGAATAAACATAATAATTACCCATGTAAAGAAATGGGTTTCATAACCATGTCATAAATCATAACCAAATAGAATATCATAAGGGATTCCATGAAAGAAGGGATTTAAGACTTCTTTAGTATTTATAAGAGTATTTAATGGGAAATGATATATTAGTGAAGTGAACATGAACACAAAATTAGGATATTTACATTATTTTAAACCATTGAAATAGGCCTTAAAACTACAGTCATATCTTAAGTCCATGGTTTAGGTGTGGACCCTATTTCCATTACAATAGGGTTCCGATATGGCCACAATTTTGAATGTCAGCCTTACATAATCTATTTCATTGATCCATGTGGAATGTGTCCATATGATATCCTAATGGTAGTTATTTCCACAGTTTCAAAAACATTTTCCGTATAATGACTATCGCTATGGTCCATATTGAGCATGGTTTTATCTTACACCTAATTCCATGGTTTAAAAAATTGTGGTTGTAGGATTTTTATTTGAAAATGCATGGTTTAGATCTCATGACCACTTCACCCATAACACCAACACTTTATCACTTCTCTATAATCTATTACATTAATATATACATATATAAATATAAAATTTTAAATAATTATATATAATTGTTAATATCTGAAAAATCCATGGTTGTAGGATTTTAAATTGCTGCCAAATGGTTTCAAAACCATGACACCTTCACATAGAGGGTTAACTCTTTACCACTACACCACACCACAATTCAATAATATATATTTATATTTATACATATATGAACATATATATTGATAAAATAATATAGTCTGATAAAATAATAGATACCACCATAATTTGATCACATGACCCCCCCCCCCCCGACATGTCACACATAGAATATTACCACAACCCTATATTCCTCTTCATAAATATGTACACACATATTTTTTATATATTCTTATATATTAAAAAATATATATACATATATAATTATTATTTTTAATATTAAAAAAACTTATATAATACCATGGACACCGTTCTGAAAACTATGGTGGTAGGTGATGCTATGTTGGCCTATTTCCATGGTTTGGGAAACTTGTGGCCATACATAAGCATATTTCCACAGTTTTATTAAACTATGGTTTTTTCAGACCATGCCTATAGCTTGATGTATGGACATGATGTTTTTTCAAATCATAGAAATATGTATTGCCGCCAATTTCCCTTGAAAAAATAACAGTTACCACCACTTTACCACATCACCATATTGCCATGGTTTTATATAATGGTGGCTATAAGTATACATATATCTATGGCTTACTCAAACCGTGGCTATAACTTGTCCCAAAGAAACCTACGACCATGATTTGTCTATAAACATTGAATTTGAGCCCCCTATGGCCATAGTTTTAAAAATTATGGCTATATATCCATGGAAGTAGGTCTATTTTTTTGTCGTTCAATACTTGAAAAATATTAGATAAGTCCCTTTCGAAATGTACCTCTAAAGTGGGGATTTAGGAAAAGGGGTAATGATTTTTTAAAGAGGGTAAGAAAATAATAATTTCCATAAAACTAAAAATGTAATAAAATAGTTTTCCATGATAAAATGAGAAATTTTATGGAAATTTTCTTCTTTAATAAATTTCAAGGAGTGATACTTGATATGGTATAAGAAATTGAGAAGTTCCCTTTATTTTTATTTTCTTATCGAGAGAAACTGAGAAGGGGAACTTTTAAAACCTTCATATCCTCATCATGGAATGATGAATTAGGATAGTTATATATTTTTGGAATATATTTACATAATATAGAAGAATTAAATAGTAATATTAGAATAATAAAGTGAGTTAATAGAGATAAATCATAACCTCAATGAAAATAGGGTGGTTCTAATAGATCCCTTACCTTATATTCTAGAATTATTCTTCACTTGCACTTAATGTCGTGAATAATCGCATTTAATTAATTAATTACTTAACTATAAACTTTTAAATATATATTTTATTTATTATAATTTTATTATTCTTATTTATAACCATTTTAATGAGATATAATGTTTAATTTCATTGTTTTGGGGGTGTTCATTTCGTGGCTCCAATGTTAGATCACTCGTGTATAATTATTGAAATTCTTGTAAAATGTGCCTACAACTATATAAGATAAATTAAATACTATCAATTTAATTTTATAAATTTATATTATACTAAATATCATTTTGTGTTTAGACATAGGGACTATTCACTCAGTAAAAATGTTGACATTATGTGGTCAGTTCATTTAAGCAGTTTTTTCGACCATCAAGAACTATATTTGTTTTATTTAAATAAAAAATTATTAAAACATTATAAAAATTTAAATAAGTTATATTATAATTATTATCATCATATTTAACCATAATAATATTTTTATAATGATCCTTTAAGGTGGTGAACCAAACATATTATAAACAATGTTTCCATTTTAGAATCAATTGAGGGAAAGTGAAGAAGATGGATGGTATATATTCCATTAAAACATTAATATTATAATATTCATATGATTATGGAGTCTTTATTACATATTTTTTTTATGAAATCAAGGATAAGTTATAAGAAGAAAGTAATTTACAAGAGGTAGTTTGAGAATATTACCCCTTGAATGTTATCTCCTTGAAAACCCCCTTAAGCACTTGGAATTATTCTTTTAATGGGAATAGAAGAAATAGGACAATGGGGAGAGGATTTAAAATTTAATTGGGTATAAATTTTTAAATATAAAAGGCTTATAATGTGTGATTATAAAGGGTTTTATTTATAATTGGAAGAGAGGGGGTGCTTTTGAATATTATATTTATCAGTTTATTATTCTAGATCACGACTACCAATAGAATTGATTCTTGTGACTATACAGTAAATAGTACATGTTAGTTTGAACTAATGGGTCATTAAATCATCCATGAATCAAAAATTCATGTATTTATCTTATAATGGAAAATATAATATTTTTAATATTTCAATATTAAAAAAATTCAACTGTTATAGAAAAATAACAAAAATTCACCCTAACCATTTTTTAACATGTAAATTAAAACATATGAAAATACTTTTATGAATATTTGAAATTTTATTTTCAAATAAAATCCGTATTTATTTGAATTTTTTTTGTCATTATTATTAATTTTCTAACCCGTTGAAAAAAGTAATCATGGTATCATAAAATAATATTATAATTATAATGAAATGTTATATTAATTAATAAAATTATTCTATAAAAATTAACTTCCTTTTAAATCATTATAATTTTTTTAAATGAAAATAAAACACATATATTTTATAAAAAATGTGCACACTTATTTTATCATTTTTGAAAAATTTACATACTTGTATTATGATATAAATATGAAATATTTTCTTTTTATAAAATACATAAACATTAATTTATACTTCATAGGTGATGATAATATTCTAACAATTAAAATTTTAATGTCCATGTAGGTTCCCAAAATTTTATAAATTCTTTATATTTCATTCATTCTTTATTCGCTTCTATTTTCTCTCAAGGTTAAATGTATTTTCATATTAAAAATTCATATTGAATTATTAAAATTATCCTTCATTTCAATATTTTTGTTCATGAGTGCAATTATTTAGGGCAATTGAGGAGATTCATATTTTTCTATTATTTTAATTTTTTTCTATTTTTTCTCATTTTAATACTTTCAATTCATATGGAAAATTTTATTCTCTAAATGTAAATTCCAAGTCAATACAATAAATTGTTTCTATTTTCATTATGTTTGTCAGGTTATTTATATAATAATTCATTACTATATATGAAACAATTATAATAAGAGAAATTCTATTGATAAAATTTTGAGTCATTATAGAATCAGCATAACTACAACACCACCGGGTACCTGGTGGGCCTTGATTGCGTACCCAATGGAATTTGTGTTTTTTAATCTTGGGAATATTTTTTCATTTCACATCCTAAATTAACACCTTATATGAATCTTTCATGGGAACTTACCCCTCATTATCACTTTATAAATCTTCTTGCGAGATCTCATTCTATTTATTATCATCTCCCTTGCGTCCATCATCAACCTTGGACCATGTTTCCTCTGATCAATCATAAGAGATAATTATTTAAAAGGTGGGGCCATAACCCAATTATATTCTTCTAATTTGTCCTAATTATTATTATATGTAATTATAATCTCTTGTATTCCTAATCTAAGACTCATGGTATTACTCTCAATCTAGCTATTTTGGGGTCTTAGCCTTAGTGAATAAAAAATAAACATGTAATTTTCATTCCCAGATTGGTTTCCCTATAATGTTTAAAACTAATTATCCAAATACCCTATTTCAACATATTATTATTTTATTTTATTTTTTAGTAAATTATCATACCCTAAACCTATAGGAGAACTATGACACCCCCATGTCTCCATTATGGTTTATTTTATATTAATTTGGGGTGACATAATTTTTTGAAGGTCTTGTGTATTAGTTTCTTACTTTAATATATTCGTTCACAACTTGTTTTCAAAATAAAATCATGGTTAGGTTTAATCCATGTGAAATATAATATAAAAAATGTAAACCCTTATGATATTGGAGTCTTGGTGCATGTCTTATACACAGTTAGGATAAACCATGGGGGTAACTGTATAATAGTGTTATAATTTCTTATAGAGCAATTTTGTATGATTGGAACACAGTTTGGTAAAACATGGGGGGAAACCATGAGAGTGTGTTAGGAAAATCTATTTTTATCCACATAGTTAGTGCATGGTTTTCCAAACCATGTATTATAACTATGGGATCTACCCAGATTATTAAAAAGTTGAAATTCTAAATTTTACCCTCAACATTTTTAAGACCTAAAGCCATATTTTCCTTTTCATATCACTTGAGAGAACTAGGGGTGTATGAAGAGAGTTATACCCCTACATTATTTTTTATTTTTTTGTAATCCCTCTTTTAATACAAGGGAATTATATAAGGTAATATCCTATATTTCTCATTCCCTCTCCTCTCTTCCCCTCTTCCTCTTGGATATAGTTTCTCCCCCGAAACCTAATATCCTAGGGCTCAAAATATTACTTTTTGGTGGACTTAATCATAGGGTTTTGATTTATTATGATATATATATGGTGTTTTCTTATTCAATTTTGAATTTACCATCAAAGGATAAGTGTTGCGATGATTTTATTCTTGGGTGAGGTAAGTGTTTCTATACAATTTCCATTATAATTTATTCCATGAAATTATTGGGTGTTTAAAAATGATTCATCGTGAAATTAATATATAAAACTATCTCTGTGTGTGTTTGTGTGTGTGTGATGAAGCCCACATTTGAATATATTTTATACTATAAATCATTGATTATAATCCCACCATAGTGTTATTGTATGGGTAATTGTCACGTTTTTTTATTTTAGTGGTAATTTGAGCTTAAATGCAAAAATGGAATAATTCTTCAATTTTAACAGATTGTTATAACATGGGTATTTTTGTCATTTATCATAAAATATATTTCCAAAATTTGTGATTAAATTTTTTTTAGTACCCTAATTTTAATTCCTATAACTTTTTCTCCTGGACCAGGATCTGATTCGACCATCTAAAGGGATTAAAAAATCAATGAAGTTTATGCTTTTTCTGGGCGGACAACGTGGACCCCACCACCATAACAGAACCCAAAATCGGCCTACACACATCCATTTGAGGTCTTTTTACCTGAGATAGAATGAGGACAGATAGGAACAACTCTAAAACAAATTTGGGGGAGTTTTGAATTCATTAAGTCTACCATTGAATGTTATACTTTTGGAGGAACCTTCCTAGAAGCTTCATACAGAAAAAGACACCTCCAATGACAAATTCATAAATCATTATAGCCACATCCAATGAAACTTAAATTTTTAGGGAAAATATAGAAGACAGTTCAAAATAATATTTATGAAGACACCTATTACAAATATGGTCATTTAGTGACATATACACGTGGAAACGTTCGGATAAAATTTTTTTACTCTGAATTATTCACCTCTTCTCCCTATAAATATGTATCTTTACCCCTTCTCAAAGCATTGGAACTTCTGTGTGGCCATTTTCCATTGTTTTTTAGTTTCTTTCGATTGTAATAGTATTATTCATTTTTAATATATTTTTTCTCTTCTTTATCTCATTCTCGTTTTTTTATATTCTGTTTTCCACCCCATCCTTCTCTAGTGTGATCTCTTATACTCATGATCATGAGTAACTAACCTAAGGAACTTCCCGGGGGATCAATCCAGTGTTGAACCCAATTCATCACACATTCATGTTAATTGTTTCTTATTTTATTAGAGTTAGGTCAAGTGGGATCTTAGTGGGTAAGGAGCCTTTGTGTCTCCACTTTCCACCTGAGACTTAACTTTCTCTTCTTTAATATTTTCCCTCGATCGAGGAGGTGGATGTGCGGTCTCTCAGCGATCATTGAGAGCATTGTATATTCACAACCACATATATAAGAGGATATTAACACATATTATGGAGTGTGTTTATTAATTAAATTTTAAACTATTAATGAGATGAAGAAGGTTCAATCTGGGTGATTCTCTCAGGAATATCTCCTTTCATTCTGACATCATTTTGTTAGTATTCATTCTATCTACATTATGCATTGCATATTTACTTTTCATTATCCTGAATAATAATTTCTCAAAGATCAATTTATTTTATTTTAATTTCATAAATAAAAAATATATAAAAAAGTGAATTAGAAGTAGTGATTTATTGACCACAAAAGCTCCTCAAGAGAACGACCTAGGTCAGCCCATATGCTGCATTTAGTTATAAATATTTTTGAGAGCGCACATGAAAACGTTTCATCAAACGGGCTCCATTTCTGGGGATCTAATTAGTATTTTACTTATCTTTTTCAATTTTCACACTCTTTATAGATTTCATTTGAAAAAAAAAATCATAAATTTCAAAAAAATAACTTAAACAAAAATCTTCTTTGTTCATGATGTATTCAAATTGTGATTATTATGCATAGAATGACAAATCTCAAGTTCAAGAAAATGTTTACAATGATCTTGATGCTCAGTTTCAAAGGATTAGTGATAAAGTGAAAAACTTGGATAGGCAAATAGAATTGATTGCTGAATATGTACATGAAACCCAAGAACAACCCAAACCTGAGTAGGAACCTGAACCAGAACGAGTGGTGGAAGATATTTCACCAATCATTTTTATGCTAATGAACTTGAGTCGGGTGAGAAAGAACTTCTAAAGGAACTAATCAGATCATCCCGCACTCAACCATTGCTCGAGGAGGTCCCAGAAGTACACATTCTAGATGATGCACTCATGGGAGATCAACATTTCTTGGAAGAATCCAGGAATAGATTTGTTGAAGATAACTTAAAACATGATCTTCCCATACTTGATAATGAAATATCAGACACTTTCTACCTCTCTCTTTCTTTGGAATATAAGGAAGAAGATGCACCTACTGAGATTGAGTTTTCAAGGGTCATACCTGAAGAGATCAATTACCAAGCTGAATTACTTTAAAGGGAAGATTTCTTTTTTAATTATTCATGTTTTAAAATTATTTAAGATAAATTGTTTTCTAACTTCTCTTTCTTTGAAATTTATAATACAACACAAATAGAGAATATCGTGGATGTCAAAAACGAGACTACCCAAGTAGATATGATTGAAGAAGAAGAGTTGGACAAACATGTGGTGGTGCAACTACTTCCTCAAAAACATTATTCTTTTATATCTAACGTCCCTCTCAAGAATCAAGGAAATTAATTGGTATTCATTCATTGTATTTAGTTTTCATCTCATCCTCCATGAAAAAGAAAATTAAAAAAAAAGAAAGAAAAGAAGAAAATAATGTTTTTCCCTTCTGGAGCTTTGCAAAAAAGGGAGAACTTAGATGATATAATTAATTATAATCACTTATTGGCTCATATACCATGTCATAAAATGGTGTGGTCTTGTTTTTTACCATTTTCAAGTGGGATTGAGAGAGTAATTCCCTATGTTTTTACTTGAATTAATCATGCATTGTACATAAAAGTCCAACCTCCTTTTTCTGGCCTGAAGCTTTATTTCAATCATTTTTCCACCAAGCCTAAGCCACAGAATCATTTGAACCATTAATTAAATCCCTCATAATTGAATTAATTTTCCTATTTCATGATATGGAGAGATGATAATTTTTCCAAACCTATGGTGATACATTATATTTCCAAGTATGAGCATAACTGGAGATTTAATTTCTCTTGAAAGAAGAGTGACATAAAATTCAATGTGAGGTAGGTTATGATTGGGACATGGATTGATTTATGAGGTTGAAAAAATTTGAATTATTTAAATGAAAATGAGAGATAATAGTTTTTCATAGATGATACATGATGGAATTCTATTTTGGATATGATTATTGGTATTTTCTCATTTTGATTGTTGTGTGGATTTTAATTTGGATGTAAGATTATTGCCCGGGAGGGCAATGTTTAAGTGTGGGGGAAGTGATGAAGCTCACATTTGCATATATTTTATACTATAAATCATTTATTATAATCCCACCATTGTGTTATTGTATGGGTAATTGTCACATTTTTAGGTTTTGGTCATAATTTGAACTTAAATGCAAAAAATGTCCTAATTTTGCAATTTTTACAAATTGTTATCACAGGGGTATTTTTTTCATTTATCATAAAATATATTTCCAAAATTTGTGAATCAAATTTTTTAGTACCCTGATTTTATTTCCTACAACTTTTTTGTCTAGACTAGGATCTGATTTGGCTATCTAAAAGGCTTAAAAAATCAATGAAGTTTATGCTTTTTCCGGGAAGATAGTGTGGACCCCACCACCATAATGGAACCAAAACATGGACTACACACGTCCATTTGAGGTTCTTCCACATGGGATAGAACGAGGATAGATATTAAAGACTCTAAAACAAATTTTGGGGAGTTTCTAATTCATTAAGGCTGCTATTGAATGTTATACTTTTGGAGAAACCTTCTTGGAAGCTTCATCTAGAAAAAGAAGCCTTCAATGATAAATTCATAACTCATTATATAAGTGTCCAATGAAGCTGAAATTTTGAGGAAAAATAGAGGATACATTGTGAAACAATATTTATGAATACAAATATTACAAATTGGGTCATTTAATGGCACATACTTGCAGAAACATTTGGATTAAATGTTTTTGAGTGTGAATTATTCACCTCCTCTCCCTATAAATATGTATCCTCACCCCTTCTCAAAGCATTGGAACTTTTGTGTGGCCATTTTCCATTGTTTTTTAGTTTATTTACATTGTAATACTATTATTCATTTTTAATATATTTTTTCTCTTCTTCATTTCATTCTCATTTTTTTATCTTCTGTTTTCCACCTCGTCCTTCTCCACTGTGATCTCTTATACTCAGGATCATGAGTAACTAACCTGAGGTACTTCTCAGGGGATCAATCCAGTGTCGAAACCATGTCATCGCACATTCACGTTAATTGTTTCTTATATTATTAGATATAGTTCAATTGGTATCTTAGTGGGTAAGGTGCCTTTTTTACTCCACTTTCCACCCGAGACTTAACTTTCTCTTCTATAATATTTTCCCTCGATTGAGGAGGTGGATGTGTGGTATCTCGGTGATCATTGAGAGAATTTTATATTCAAAACACATATAGAAGAGGATATTCACACATATGATGGAGTGTGTTTGTTAATTAAATTTTAAACTATTAATGATATGACGATGGTTCAATCTGGGTGATTCTCTCGGGAATGTTTTCTTTCTTTCTGACATCATTTTGTCATATTCATTCTATCTATATTATGCATTGCATATTTAATTTTCGTTATCCTGAATAATCATTTCTCAAAGATCAATTTATTTTATTTTTATTTCATAAATAAAAAATATATAAAAAAAGTGAATTAGAAGTAGTGATTGATTGACCAAAAAAGATACTCAATAGAACGACCTAGGTCAGCCCATATGCTGCATTTAATTATAAATATTTTTGAGAGTGCACACAACAACACTTTATCAAACTGGCACCATTTTTAGGGATCTAATTATTAGTTTACATATCTTTTTCTATTTTCACACTCATTATATATTTCCTTTAAAAAAACAAAAAAATCATAAAATTCAAAAAAATAACTTTTAAAAGAATCTTCTTTGTTCATGATGTATTCAACTTGTGATTATTATCTACGGAATGACCAATATCAAGTGATAGAAAATTTTTACAATTATCTTGATGATCAGTTTCAAAGGATTAGTGATAAAGTGAAAAACTTGGAGAGGCAAATAGAATTGATTGCTGAATATGTACGCGCATCCCGTAAACATCGGGAAAACTTACATGTGGTGGTTCATCTCAAAAAAACCACACCCACCTTTTAATCAAGGATAATCCACTAAAACTTCATGACTAGGGGCAGTAAAAACCTAGCACCTGATTGGGGGTCTAAACTAAGCATTATCTCTTTTCTATTCCCTTTCTATTCCTTTTTATTGTTTTTTCTTATGTATTTTCATTAATTTATAGTAGTCTTAAAGATGTATATTCTAGGATTTTAACTCAAGTTATCCAATTCAAAAATAATATCAATTTGTATCTTTCCTTCCATTTTCATTTTATATCGTTATATTTATATTTTTTTGAGTTGAAATGAGGGGTAGTAAAATTTAAGTGTGCGGGAGTGTCAACTTGCTAAGTTATTCTTGTGTTCTATTAATTTTTGTTTATTATTTTTTTAGTATTTTTTAGATTTAGTGAATATTCTTATCACTTTTAACAAATCAATTTATTTTGAAAGAGTTGAAATTATTTTTGAAGAAATAGATTTTAAATGATTTTTGATATGAATTTTTTTTCAATGAAATGGATTTTCAAGAATTTTTCTAAGTTTGACTGATTTTTTAATTCCATGCCCATGAAAAATAGACTCAAACTATTTTCCCAATCCTATAAGGTATTATAAACCACTTTTACATATTCTTCTTAAAACCCACACTTTATTGAGAGAAACTTGAATTTTGTGTGTGAATCATAATTTTTTATTTTTCTCTTTCGAAGCGTTGGATTTCATGGAATGTATTTGAAATGATTGAGGAATGTCTTTGGATAGCCAAATTTTATCTTGAGACCCACCTTTACATTTATCCTTTGTAATCCCTTAGATTCCATGAATTTCTATATAGGTTTAAGCCACATTACAAGCCAATTTTTCCTTACCTACCCGCACTTTTAGTATTTTTGGAATGGATATTTCAAGTCTGAGTGTGGGGGAAGTGCCTTTCATGTGTGTTCATTGGGATATGTATCATTTATGGGTGGTGTGAGATGTGTTTCAATATTTTGGGTAGTGTATAATAAGAGAATTGGGCATGTGTCATCATTTCATTGTGCTTTATTTGTTTCATCCATTTCTCCTTCAAAAAAATGAACAAAATGGAGATGAGCTTGAAATACTAATTGTACATTATTTTATGACTCATGTACCTCTCAAAAATCAAGGGAATTAATTTTCATTCATTCATTGTATTCAGTTTTCATCTCATCCTCCATGAAAAAGAAAATTAAAATAAAAAACAAAGAAAAGATGAAAATAAAGTTGTGCCTTTATGGAGATTTACAAAAAAAGGGATAAATTAGATGATATCATTCATTATAATAACTTATTTTCTCATATAAAATTTTATAAAATGGTGTGGTGTTGATTTTTAAATTTTCAAGTGGGATCGAGAGAGTAGTTTCCTATGTTTTCACTTGAATTAATCATGCATTGTACTTAAAAGTCCAACCTCCTCTTTCTGGCCTGAAGCATTATTTCAATCATTTTCCCACCAACCCTAAGCCACATGTTAATTTGAACCATTAATTAAATCACTCATAATTTAGTTAATTTTCATGTTCCATGTTGTGGAGAGATGATAATTTTCACAAACCTATGGTGATACATGCGATTTCCAAGTATGAGCATAACTCGAGATTTAATTTATCTTGAAAGAAGAGTGACATAAAATTCAATGTGAGGTAGGTTATGATTGGGAAATGGATTTATTTAAGAGGTTGAACAAATTTTAATGATTGAAATGAAAATGAGAGAGAATTGTTTTTCATAGATGATACATGATGGAAATCTATTTTGGATAAGATCATTAATATTTTCTCATTTTTTATTGTTGTGTGGATTTTGATTTGGATGTAAGATTATTTCCCAAGAGTGCAATTTTTAAGTGGGGGAGTGATGAAGATCGAATTTTCATATATTTTATACTATAAATAATTTATTATAATCCCACCATTGTTTTATTTTATGGGTAATTGTAACGTTTTTAGGTTTTAGTGGTAATTTGAGCTTAAATGCAAAAATGGCCTAATTCTTAAATTTTTACAAATTGTTATCATAGGGGTATTTTTGTCATTTATCATAAAATATATGTCCAAAATTTGTGATTAAATTTTTTTAGTACCCTGATTTTATTTCCCAAAACTTTTTTGTCTGGACCAGGATCTAATTCGGCCATCTAAAAGGCTTAAAAAATCAATGAATTTTATTCTTTTTCCGAGGGAACAACATGTACCCCACCACCATAACAGAACCAAAACTCATCCTACACACATCCATTTGAGGTGCTTCCACCTGGGATAGAACGAGGATAGATATCAACGACTCTAAAAAATTTTGGGGGAGTTTTTAATTCATTAAGGCTACCATTGAATGTTATACTTTTGGAGGAACTTTCTTTAAAGCTTCATCCAGAAAAAGATACCTCCAATGATAAATTCATAACTCATTCTATCAGCATCCAATGAAGAGGAAATTTTGAGGAAAAACGGAGGAGACATTACGAAACAATATTTATGAACACACCTATTACAAATTAGATCATTTAATTTCACATACTTGCAGAAAATTTCAGATTAAATGTTTTGAGTGTGAATTATTCACCTTCACTCTCTATTAATATGTATCCTCACCACTTCTTAAAGCATTGGAACTTCTGTGTGGCTATTATCCATTGTTTTGTAGTTTGTTTCCATTTTAATAGTATTATGAATTTTTAAAATATTTTTTCTCTTCTTCATCTCATTCTCATTTTTTATCTTATGTTTTCCACCCCGTCCTTATCCACTTCGATCTCTTATACTTGTGATTATGAGTAAATAACCCGAGGAACTTCCCAGGGGATCAATCCAGTGTTGAGCCCAATTCATCAAACATTCATGTTAATTGTTTTTTATTTTATTATAGTTAGGTCAGGGGGGATATTAGTGGGTAAGGTGCCTCTTTGTCTCCACTTTCCTCCCGAGTCTTAACTTTCTCTTCTATAATATTTTCCCTCAATAGAGGAGGTGGATTTGCGGTCTCTCAGTGATCATTGAGATAATTTTATATTCACAACCACATATATAATAGTATTTTTAAAAATACTATGGAGTATGTTTATTAATTAAATATGAAACTAATAATGAGACGATGACGGTTCAATCTGGGTGATTCTCTCGGGAATATATCCTTTCTTTCTGAAATCGTTTTGTCTGTATTCATTATATCTACATTATGCATTGAATATTTACTTTTCATTATCTTGAATAATCATTTCTCAAAGATCAACTTATTTTATTTTTATTTCATAAATAAAAAAATATATATAAAATTGAATTAGAAGTAGTGATTGATTGACCATAAAAGCACCTCAAGAGAACGACCTAGGTCAACCCATATGCTTCATTTAGTTATAAATATTTTTGAGAGTGTACACTACCACACTTCATCAGTGTGGTTTCTATGTTCGGTTGAAAAATATTTCTATGGGTTTCCACAATTGTTATAATAAAGGGTTTTTTGGATTTTCATGTTTTGATTTTGAATTATAATGTTTTGACATACCAAGTGTTTGATAAAATGTTTAAATGGTTTTGCACAGGAGAATTAGTAGATTTAAAAGTGGTTCTTGGAACCAATGTGTTTTTATAATAAAGGATTCATATTTTAAAAAATGGTATTTGATGAAAAGGGACAAGCCTGTGTATGCACGAGGAAGCTTAGCCGAACTGCCATGCGAAGGTGGAGAGCTAATTTCATGATGAAGATGCTGGAGAGGAGCAGTTCCAAGTAGTTAGTTTGGGTTGTATGTAATGTTTGAATCCTACGGGCAATGAATTCCTCTAAGGCCTACGAGCCATGTAATTTTTATGCCTACGGACCTTGTAAGGGTTCCACCTCATCCCTTGAAAGGTGGATTATTAAAAATCAATAAAAAATGAAGGCCTTCGGGCCATTGGAGGAAATGATTGTTTAGAAATGTTTTAGCAGAATTTTTTTATCCCTATGTGACCCTCATTGATCTGTTATTGTTATATTTTGTGTAAATTTATTTTTCAACCTTTTCTGGGGTGTTTTGTATTTTTATTATGTTATATGATGATTTTTATTGAATGATATAAAAGGTTATATTTATTTCAAAGGTTTATGAGGTGAGATATAGTTTATTTCAAAGTGTTTTATTATTGTAGATTCATGTGTTGGCCACAAGTATTATTGTTTTCCCACCTTGTCATGGGAACCTAGGTAGCTAATGGAAGGTATCAACATGTGTTATGATAGAGCAGTGTTTTCTGACTTTCTAGTTCCTTAGGAGAGTATTTTACTCTTAGGGGTATACATATTGTTTTCGGTGGCCCAAAAGGGTGATAAATGATGATGTTTCTATTTCTATTATGGGATCCCTATAAAGAGTGAACTAAATAAATCAGGACTAATATCACTCATGTTAAATCCTAGAGAGTTACCCATGATGCTTGATTCCCATTATGGGTTATTTAAGAGATTTTGTTTCAGGACTTTCTTTTATCCCCTCGTCTTGATTTGATCCCATTGCACCAATGTTTGATTACTAAACTTTTATTTTTTTATCCTTGATATCTTGGTGCCTAATATAGTTGTATTTCATTCAAATGGAATTTTGGTTTATTTTAAAAAACAAATCTCAAATGATTCGGATTTTTCTTTATAAAAAGGTGGTAACTATTTTATAAATGATATTTTGGAAATAATTTTAAGAAAATAAAAAAAGTATTTGAGATTATAAAGTAAAGATTTATTATTTCCCAGGTTTTAAATTGGTGATTTTAAAATGGGTATGACACATTTTTTGAAATGCATAATTAATGGTTTTAAAAAGGAAAATAATGAATTAGGTTGATTGTATCCTTTGTATATGATTATTGAAAAGAGAAAAAAACTGTTTTATATGTTATTTTCAAATTATTACTAATGAAATGATTTATAAATGAAACTTCATATAATCTATGGAGAGATCATACTTAGAATGTTTTTCTAACACCTTTTATGCACACAGGTGTATGGTTGTGTATGAAACTCTCATTTTTTTCCTTCAGGTTCCTAGGTCTTGATTATGGTTAGATTTTTTTTCTTAATCTGTTCATGGGAATGTGGTGATGGTGAGTAATTTGGGATCACATGGATGTGTTTGGATTGTGTTTCTATTTTTTTTAATTAGGTTGCATTGGCTAATTCATCCTGGTATATTTTTATATTTTTTCTTTTATATCTTCATCAGGTATATTATATTAATTTATATATTTTGGATGGATGTTTTTTATTCTTATAGACTATTTTTATTGTTTACATTTTTTGTAATATTTTATATATATAGATTTCCAATGTCTAGAAAGGCCATACCAGATTCCAAATAGATTCTTCTACATGTTCAGATTATTATAAGAGGGTGAAACAATTCCCAAGTCCATATTATTGATACCCAGACTCTAATTTCTAACTCATGAGGATTAGGAACTCTCTACAGGACCATTAGAAAATTGGGTTGGGTGACGTGTTGGGTTAGCACCACTAGGTTCATTACAAATGATATTAGAGGATAAGATCCAATTAGGGACTACGTTTTTGAAGCACCATATTATTATTTGGGTGTCACATGGTATAATAGAGACTAGGATTCTCATTGGGAAATAGTAGGTTAGTTATAAGTAGGTTCAAAATCACTTCCTCTTATGAAAAAGTATTAGTTTCCAGGGGTATTTAGGATTTGGATTTTGTTGGACTATTCTTGGTTGATTTGGGTTTAATTTAGTAGTTGTTTTATCATTATTGGCATTATATGAGTTATTATTGGGGTCACTAATGTATTTTTTTTTGAAGAAAATG
The DNA here is from genome assembly GCA_963277665.1 of Viscum album. Taxonomy (NCBI): domain Eukaryota; kingdom Viridiplantae; phylum Streptophyta; class Magnoliopsida; order Santalales; family Viscaceae; genus Viscum; species Viscum album. Next base: position 175,672,024 of record OY728123.1, read on the forward strand.
GAAATATAATTAGATATGTGCTGTATAATTATGTGGTATAAAAAACCATACAGTGACCAAACACTTTATTTTGGAAACATTTTATAATCTATTACATTACTGGTATATGTCCCATCAAACCATTCATCCACGTCAAGCATTATTCAACATCCTGTCAAATTTTTTAAACCACTTGATTATTATATTGTCTTGAGTGATTTTGGAAATGGTAAAGAACCAGGGATAGTTCAAGTCACATATTGATAATGCCATATTTTATTTTCAGTGAGGTTTATGAAATTTATCACTTGTGTGATTATTTTGAAACCTAATTTTCATGTGAAAGGTGGATTATATGAAATGTTTTTTGGGTGGTTAATAACTACTTGGGTCTTGATTATAAAATGAATTTGGTTAACATGAAATGTTTTTTAATTAATTAGTTTCTTTATGAAAACTAAAAAAATGGATTCAAATAATGTTGAAAGATTATTTTTAGAGGATTTTGAACCTCTTGGAGTTTGTTTTCAAGAGTGTTCAGTTTTAAAATTAAAATTAAAGTGGGGTTTTGAAACATTTTGAAGAGTTAGTAGTTTTAGAAATAAATGGGAACACTAAATTTTTTTGGTGGGGTTCTTCATTTGATTGAATCTTAGGGATTTCAAAAATAAATTTCTTGGTTTTTCAGTCGGAGACCCTTGATTGGACTTTGAATGGTGGATGATTTTGAAATTATTTTCTAAAGGGATTAAATTTTTTGAAATATAAAGTGAGTTTTATAAAGATTTATTGAATTATAATAGTATGATTTTATTTATGAGACATGGCCAGGTTGAGTTCATGTCTCATATTATTTAAAATAATCCTCCCAGAAAGGCATTAAGTAAAGTTAGGGTATGTATCCTTAGGATTGGTCTATATTCCTAATTTTTTCACTATCCAGGATCAAAATGGAGTGGTAGGTGTTGTATGTTTTTTTACTATCATGGCGATGATGCATCTTAGAATTATCCAAGATCATATTTTTCTAGAGGGTTTATTCAGAGACTGCGTAGGTTAATTTGGATTGTTTTAGCCCATGATCCTTGTTTGGTTGGTTGAATTGATGAGGAAAAATCATTTTATAATTTCAGATATAATTTATTTGAGGCCTTTTTCCCCTGATATTTTTAAAAATAATTGATAATAAATTTCAATTATTTTAAATTTTTATCCCCAAAAAATTAATAATTTTATTAAAATGTGGGTAATGTACATTTAAATAATTAATTTGGATAAAAAGGAATGAAAAATGATGAGGATTATGAATGTAACAACTGGGATGCTACCTTCATACTACTATCATTAGCATGCTTTTGCTGACTTCCCATTGATAATTGTTTGATTTCATTACTTAGAAATTTAAATATTGGTAATCATTGTGTTCTTATATGATTTATGTTGAGATACAATTATTGATGAAAATCATTGTTCAAGTGTGGGGTATTTTGTTCCCTTAAATTTCATGTGAAAATTTTAACATTTTGATAATAAATTTCAATGGATTTTAATTATCATTCAAAAATAATTAATTGTTTTATTAAAATGTTGGTAATTTATATTTGAAGAATTAATTTTGATAAAAAGTAATTGAAATGGATGACGATGATGAAAGATATTGTTGGGATGATACTTCCAACCTAATACTATCAATTTTCTTTCCCTACCTTTGACCATTGGCACTGCTACCATTGATGTTATACTACCATACTTAATTCCACCACCATAAGCCTTGATTCTACTATCTTACTTTGATAAACTATATATTTCACTGCCTCTGCTACTGTTTCCCCTCTTTTTCCATTTCTTACTTTCTTGTAAGTGTTGGTACTGTATCTTCTACCACCAGAATTGATTCTATTAGACTCCTACCAATGGAGCACCACCTCTATCTACAATCCTTAGCTTGATTTTTTTGGTATAATTTTGTTATAAGACTTTTCTACCATCACTTTTCTTCTATCAAATTCAAATATTAGCACTATTACCACTGAGATCTAATACCATCATCCTTCTTCCTTTTTCTAACCTTCTTCCATCAAGCCACGACCTTCATTATCTTCCATTAGAGTACTAATAGAACCGTTATCCTTGATACTGCCATCATCAGATTTTAACTGCCAGTCTTCTTCCATCAAGGTATAATCATTTCAATGCTTCAATAGATATGTTACCTCTTTACTATCAGGCCTTACTTCACTACCACATGTTTTCTACTTCCACCTTACTACCACGAATTATTCCACTATCATTATGAAACCATACAATTTTTTAGCCATACTTTGGTTACTGCTGGCATTTCTATAGTTTCCTACTTAGTATTATCAGTCATGATTCTATTAATAGATTCAATTGTTTGCATTTATTCCACCATCACACCTTTGTGCTCCACTGACCATGAATATTACACTATTATACGAAGGGTTAGCCTCACTAGGAGAATTTGAGGACCCCAATTTGAGTAGAATACTTTGATACCATGCTCGATGGAACTACAATCATGATAAAGAGATTGAAATGTTTAATCCAGTGTATAATGAATCCATACCCATGTTTTCAGTAAGAATAAATATTAGAGGGAATATTGAGTTGGCTACATCATAGTGAGGATTACCTATGGTTGATGGTAGAAGAGAAAGATCAAAGTACCCACTAAAATGGATTGAAGTTCATGTTTATATCCTACAGTTGATGTACATGCATGAACAATGAGTATAATGAAACATGCATGCCTACATCATGGTATGTTAAGCTATGTATCATAGGGGAAGTGATTATTTCAATGGTTTACACACTGAAGTGAATTTTTGGGTTTATTCTCTTACATGAACGAGTGTGGAAATATTTCCAAGGAAGTACCATGTTAGATACCATATGGAATACAAAATTTATCTACAATGAAGTATGAAGTAAAATTCAATCTAAATATATCTAAAGTCGAAGATATATAAATATAACTAATCCAAAGTTGTGTTATCCTTCTTAAATAGGATTTAAAAGGAGATCTCTATGTGGGTTAAAAATGATAAGACTTAAAATTATTCAAAGAGATAAATATTTGTAGATTTGAAGAAAATAATTTGAAATTAAAAAGGTGATACCTTTTAATTCTTATAACTATAAATATAGAGACCATGTTGTTGTGAGTGGGATCAACAACTTGACTATAAAATCTGGTTAGATATGATACTTTATTTTTCTTATATTGTTTTAGTTTCTTTAGTTTCATGTAACTCATATTTATGATTTAATTAAAGTTTTATTCTATTATCTATTTCTATCTATATCTCTAAAGAGATCTTTTGTAATAATAATGATGAGTAAATAACTAGAGGAATATCCCAGGGTAGTAATTGAGTGTTAATACCAATTCCATGTTTAATTTATACTTTAGGTTAGTCTGAGTATGATTTTTGGGGAATGTAATCCTCACTACGGATGTCTAAGTACTAGTTTCTTCCTCTATAAACATTATCCCTCGATTAAGTAGGGGGATGTTCAGTGTTCTTGGAGATTATTGAGTGCACTAAATATTCAAAAATAGGGTATAATATTGTGTTCACACATATGATGGAGTGTTTTTCATATAGTGAATATAGAACTAGATAATGAAGTTTCTCATTGGATAAGTCTTAGGAGAATTTACTTTCTTGTATAACCAACATTTATTATGTTTTAATCACATCTTCCTTATTGAAATTCCTTTATCTAGGTCTGACCCCTTGATCTAGAAAAATATACTCCATGCACAATACCATCCAAGCCCATACACTACAGAGTAGATATGATGAAACCATGCCCCCAACCCACCTCTAGTGCTCTTATGAATAATCCAATTGATGCTGCTCACCCCTTTAGATCATGATAGAATCACCAACATACCCACAAAATATTCTCAAGGGTACACCCTTATCCTCCCTGAAAACCAGATGAATCTTCTCTAATCCCCTAGACCCATCCCCCCCTCATAGACTCTTACATGACCTTTCCACAGGTTGATGAGTTTAAGCATAATGGGATGAGTCTGGGGTCTAAAAAACACCATTCATAGGGAAGGATCACTAGAAGAGACCCTGGTACTAAAATCCTGACCATAGTTTAATATATATTTAAACAACATCCTGAGGCTTCTATTTTGATTCCATATAAACGTATTCCCAAAATATGGAAGATCATAGAAAATGTCTCTATTCTTGAATGATCAAAGGTGGAGGCTGGAATAAACTAGACCCACCTACCACTATGAAAATATTGAGTTGGAACTATCATTGTCTTGGAAACCCACAAATAGTTTTAATGCTCCTACATAAGAGTGAAAAAATTATCCCTGACATTGTTTTCTTGTTTGAAACCATGTTGGAATGCAAGGACATGCAGAATGTGGTGATAAAATCAGGCTTTCAAGGGAGCCTCCTAGTGGACTAGGAAGGATATGCATGGGGTATTTTCCCTCTATAGATGGATGATGATGATTTCCAAATGAATAAAATTTCTCCCAACCATATTGTTTCGGCTATCCACTCACTTAATACCCCCCATGAGTGATATTGGGCTTCTACATATGGCCAAACCTGAGGAACAAATAAAGTTCATGGGACCTTATTGGTAGGATTTTTAAGGTGTTATAGGGACCCCTCCTCATCAGGGGTGACTTCAATGAAATCATGTACAACTTAGAGAAATAGGGGGTGCTCAAAGATAATCACTTGAAATGTTGGACTTCATTAAAACAACCCAGAAAGAGGATATGATCAACCTAGGTTACTCATGCTAACCCTTTAAATATTTTAGGGTATTATTTATGGTGACCAACATCGAATAACTCCTTGATATATTTCTGAGTTCATTCGAGTGGATCAACATCATTAAATGCTTCTAGGTTTCTCATCTCCCCTTAGTTGCTTATAATTATCCCCCAATCCTCTTTTATTTCTCACATGATGATGGGAGACCTTTATTTGAAATATTGTTCAGATTTGATGGTTTTTGGGTGAGGGATGATGATTGTGTAGATGTGGTCTGCTCAGGGTGGTCGAGAGAGGAAAATGATTTTAAAAAGAATCTTTAACAGGTGGCTGCTAAAAATAAGTAGTAGAGTTACACTAAATTTCACCATCTAGATATTCAATGTGAACTGATTGAAAAAAGAATAAATTATCTTCTTTCACAGTGCCCCATGGATGCTGGATTTTCCAATTTTTCTAAAATGGAAGTGGAACTGGATTCTACCCTTTGAATAAAAGAGAGTTTCTATTCTATGAGAGAGAGGGATGCTCGTATGAAATATGATGATGAAAACACCCTCTATTTCCACCAAAATGACTGTGCACATCACCACAAGAAACATATTTTTTTCCTTACTGATTTTGATGGAAGGTCTACTGAAAATCATAATGATATTTGTAATACTATTTTTCACCTTTTCCAGGACCCTTATACTATGGGGGAGTCTTCCATTTCTCCTGATATTGAGAATTATATCAGAATGGTTGTTTTAGAGAAGATGAATAAGAATATTATGAGAGATATTATTGATGATGAGATCCTCATGGAATTTTAGCAGTTCCACTCAATGAAAGAACCAGGACCTAATGGTTTCCATGCCTTTTTTTTCAAAAGTTTTGGCACATTGTTGGTAAGTATATTTCAGGTTTCATGAAGGAGCTCTGGGAAGGCAAGGTCAACTTTCACTCGATCAATGAAAATCTTATAACCCTTAATCGAAAAATCAAAAAACCATCTTTGGTCACTAATTTTAGATCCATCAACCTATGTAATGTTACTTATAAGATCATCTCTAAAATACTGGTAAACCAGCTTCAGCCATGGATTCCCTCAAATGTTTTTGAAAATCCAAGTGCCCTTGTTCCTAAGAGAATCAATTATCATATTTCATTATGGCCCATGAAATTTGAAATGCTATAAAAATTAATAATAAAGATAAATGAGGAACTATGACATGGAAACATGACATGAAAAATGTTTATTATAGAGTTGAATGGTATTTCCTTAGGTTTTTGATGATTAATATGGGATTCTTCCATAAATTAGTTGATATTGTTATAAATTTTGTTTCATTTGTTTTCATTAAGATTCAGATCAATGATGTACTCTCACAGTGTTTCACCCCATTTAGAGGCCTCCACCAGGGGGGCCCTATTTCACCATTGCTCTTTATTTTGGTTGTCGATGACTTCTCCAATACCATGTATCTTGTAGAAAATGAGAACCATATTCATTATGGGAAAGTTTTTTGATATCCTCCCCATAACCCATTTATTTTTTTGTAGATTACATCCTTATTTTCTCAAGTTACACTTTGGAATAATTCAACATTATTTTCCATTTGACTCAGATGTACAAGTTAGCTTCTGGATAGTCCATCCATCTCTCAAAATCAAATATTTCTTTCAACTGTGATATTTAACATTCTAGGAAATAATATCTCTATATTTCTTTAGAAATTTGTTTTGTTGATAATCATCATAAATATATTGGGCTACCCACTATCTTTGGGCGGTAAAAAAGGGAGGCATTCTTTAATTTCATTGATAGGGTGGAAAATAAAATTTAGGGTTGATCAGATAAAATGATTTCAAAAGTGGGGAAGGAGGTTTTTATCAAGGTCGTGGCCTAATCAATCCCAACTTATTTTATGTACATTTTTAAATTAGTAGGCTTCATTATTGACCAAATTCATTCTTGGTTGGAAAAAATTTGGTGGGCCTCCTCCGATGGAAAGTTCAAAACCCACTGTATTGCTTTGGAAAAGCTCTGCTAACCCAAAGCTTTTGGTGGTATGGTATTATTGTATATGCACCATTTTAATGATGATAACCTCTCTATGTAAGTATGGAGACTTATCAATGAATCTGGGTCATTGTGTGATAGATTCCTGTATGCAAAGTACTTCCCCCACTCGAGCTTTAACGAGCCCCCCCAGCCCATGCCTTAGCTTATTTTGGATGAGTCTTTAGGGTTCACATGACCTGCTTTATAGGGGGCTATATCAGAGGATTTGGGATGGATGCTCTTTAAGAATTTGGAATAACCATAGTTTTGTTGAAGATAGTGGATCTACTGCTACTTCCTTACTGATAGAAGGATGGGAGGATGACACTGTCCAATTCTTATTTAAGGATGATGATAATGGGTGGTGAAAAAAGAAACTGAAGGAGTGGTTTAATGATAGAGATGAATGAATCATCCAAAGAATCCTCAATGTTTTAAATTCTAGTCTAGATCACCTTTTCTGGTCCTGTGATGTCTCTGGTTCATATAATATCATATCTAGCTACAAGTTGGCCCTTTATGAACTAACCATTAGAGCAGATGATCTATGGAAGGTCATTTGGAGACTCATGATTCCCCCAAAGGAAAGATATTTCATCTGGAAGGTCTACGTGGGGATCATTACCATGAAGTATTCCCTTATCTTACATCATTCCACAAGTGATCCCACTTGATAGTTTTATTTATCTATAGTATAAACCTCTTTTCATGACCTTATTCAGTGCCCTGATGATTTGGCTATTTAGAAGGCTTAGAGTTTTGAGGCGTCTTTTATGCTTGATGGGGCATCTTCTCTAAAGGCATTGCTTCATAACTTGTCCATTACTCTCTCAAGGGAGAAGATGAGATCCGCATGCATGATGGCATGGATTATTTGGACTTTCAAGAAAAAATTTATTTTTAATCAAGAGACAAAGTCGATCTATCTCTAGTTGGATAGTGTCACCCTCTGGCTCACTTCGTGGAAAAGGTTTTACACACCCCACTTGCTCCCTTCTCTTCAGCATGCCTCTTTTCTTTGGAAGCCACCCCCACTGGGTGTTCTTAAACTTAATGTGGATGGAACTATTTCCTGTATGGGAAAAATATCATTGGTATTATTTTTAGGGACTCAACCAGCTCAGCTATTATGGCTAAATCCTCCCATTACACCTCATATTAGGATCCACCCATTATAGTGGCCCATGAAATTATTTCAAGCATTTCCTTTTCATTATAGTGTGGATAGAATGATCTGATTATCAAATCAGAATACCTCCTAATAGTAAACACTATATCATCTTTGGAGGATGATCTCCAACATTATGTCTTTCTTTTCAAGAAAATACAGTCACTATGCATAAACTACCTTGTCTTCTCTTTATCCTTCATCAAAAGTGAAGGAAATAGAGTGGTACACTTATTGGATACACATGGACTCTCTGGTGATCACCATGATTGGATGGATAATTTCACTTGTTTGCTGACAAAGAGTATTTTATCAGATATTCCATCATCTATTTAATTTGAATTCTCTCTAAAAAAACTAAAAACTACATAAGAGAGATGGACCGAGTCATCCATTGTGTTAAACTAGGAAAATAGTACATTATTTTCACCACCCAATGATACATGTGACTTTATTATTTTATGTGATGTTGTATTTTGATATTCTTAGTTTATAGTTTTATAGAAATTTTTTAGGTGACTTTGTGTACAATGTGTTCTTCATATGACTTTGGTATAATCTTGTGTGAGCATTAATTCTTTTGGGACGTGCATGCCTCATTTTATTATGATATGTGTATTTATCTTCTGATTATATATTAGTGTTGAGAGATAAGCATGATCTTTTATTTAAAGGATTGAATATGGGTAATCCTAGGTTATGTACATTGGTAATTAGGGTGTGTGGTCATTTTTTGTTGGACCATGGGTACCATAGGTTTGAGGTTCTTTATTAGTTTCACCATGAGATGGTGCTTCATGAGTTGGGACCCAAGTTATATTCTAATGCAGTATTATAACCTGATATTAGAACCATATTGTTTCTTATTGATTTATAACTCAATTTTATGTGTTACCTGTCTATTTTTGGATGTTATAGTTTTGATGACCTGTTTTTTTTACTTTGCATGTCCCTCAGTTTTGGGGTCTCCCAATTAATTTTTTTTTGTGATTTCTTTATGAAATTTGAGATGGTTTCTTGGTAGTTTATTCTAGTTGGTTGAATTTTATGGTATCATTTATTATTTTATTGAATCATGAGTGTTCTGGTGATTCTAATTTTTCAAAGTATTTACATGTTGTTTCCATTATCTTAGATTTATTTTAAATGGTGGGGAGACCTATGTTAGGGCTCCACCTTCCTATAGATTGAGTTGAATGGTTATGGGTTGGATCTTGTTTGAGGTTGTTTAGTGTTAAATGGGGATTTTTGTAGATATTTTGGAAGATGATTCATGTTTATTGTTTCCTTATTTTAGGTTCTTTCCAAGTGTTTTACCCAACCCTTTCCACCCACCTTCATTAAGGTGTTTATATTTTAAGATTTCATTGCCTTTTAATTTTACTGAGGACTTTCTAAGGGAATAAGTTGAATGGTGGGGAAACGTTTCACACCCCATGTCACTATATTAATTTATTTTATACTACTTTCGGTTGATTTATGTTTTTGAAGGGTTTTGGGCTTGAAATTCAGGGTTTATGGAAATATTTCCTCTGCACATGGTTTAACATGCATGATTAAGGGAAAACCATATAGGGTGACTTACACAAGAGTTTCTAAATTCATTTTGTTATTAAATGGATAGTTTTCATGGTTAATGATTGGTTTTTTAAACCATACAAAATCTAGTGTAAATCATGCAAACCCATTTGAACTTAGAGCATAGTTTCATTGTTAGGAGAAACCATGTGGGTAATTGTGCAGCAATGCAACGGTTTTTAACTGTGAAATTTTACATGGTTTGCACATGGTTTTGTAAACATTGTTTCCATAACATATGATTTTGTTATTATTTTCTAGTTTGATCCACATAGTTGGTGCATAGTTTTCCAAACCATGCATTATAACCATATAAGCTACACAAATTCTTAAAAAGTTTAAATTATGGATCCCCCTCCATGTTTTTATGTTATAAAGCCTTATTTTACTCTCCCTATTTCTCAATAGGACTAAAATCCTATGAATGGGGTTTTACCCTCCCATATTCATTATTTTTTCATACTCTATTAAATCCAAGTGTATTTCTTAAGGTAATATCCTCTATTTCTCTTTCCATCTCCTCTCTTTCTCCCATATTCTTGTATTTCATTTCTACCATGAACCCTAATGTAATGTGGATTAAAATTACAGTTAGGGGTAGACCTCATAAAGTGGGTTTGATTTTATAGGATTTGTGGGTGGTGTTTCCTTTCTCTTTTATTCATTATCTATCCTATTTGATGCATTGTGATGAGTTTCCCCTTGGGAAAGGTAAGTGTTTCTATAAAATTTCCATTATAATTCATGACATGAAATAAAATGGTGTTTATAAATTCTTCCTCATGAAATTAATATATACATATATATATATATATGTTATCTATTTTTTCTAAAAAAAAATTTAACAGGTTTTCATAGTTGATATAAAAAGTATTGTTATGTATTTTCTTGTTTTGATTGGGAAATGGAATGTTTTTACATACCAAGTGTATGATAAAATGTTTAAATCGTTTTAAAAAGGAGAATAGGTGGATTTATAACAGGTTATTAGCATTGATGGGTTTTCAAAAGAAAGGTTTCCCATTATTATAAAGTGTGTTTGATGAAAAGGTGTGTGTCCATCCAATGCTAAATGATTTTAAGGCCTAGTGGTCTTGTGGTGGTTTAAAAAGTTAGTGCTTAAAAATGGTTTTATTTTCAAATTAATTTAAAAGTGTGATTTGATAATTGGGTTTCAAGGGATGTTTTGAAATGAGATTTCAAATGATGAAATGTGGCTAGGAATTACAAGCTGGTTTTGAAAGGTGCATTTTGAATTTTGTAAAGGAATTATTTTATGCCTGTGAGACCTTCATTGAGACACTGTTGTTATAAATTCTTCCTCATGAAATTAATATATACATATATATATATGTCATCTATTTTTTCTATAAAAAAAATTAACAGGTTCCATAGTTTATATAAAATGTATTGTTATGTATTTTCTTGTTTTGATTGGGAAATGGAATGTTTTTATATACCAAGTGTATGATAAAATGTTTAAATCATTTTAAAAAGGAGAATAGGTGGATTTATAACAGGTTATTAGCACTGATGGGTTTTCAAAAGAAATGTTTCCCATTATTATAAAGGGTGTTTGATGAAAAGGTGTGTGTCCAGCCAATGCTAAATGATTTTAAGGCCTAGTGGTCTAGTGGTGGTTTAAAAAGTGAGTGCTTAAAAATGGTTTTATTTTCAAATGAATTTAAAAGTGTGACTTGATAATTGGGTTTCAAGGGATGTTTTGAAATGAGATTTCAAATGATGAAATGTGGCTAGGAATTACAAGCTGGTTTTGAAAGGCGCATTTGGAATTTTGTAAAGGAATTATTTTATGCCTGTGAGACCTTCATTAAGACACTTTTGTTATATTTGGCATACATTTATGTCATAGAACTAAGGGTAATGTTTTATATTAGCATTATATTATTTGATGCTTTGACTTAAATATAATGAAAGGCGTTTATTCTTTTAAGGGTATAGAATATGAGAGGTGGTTAATTTTAAAATGTTTCATCATCATGGATTCATGTATTTTCCCCACCAATGATTGATGTCTAAAACACCTTGCATTATCATGGGAACATGGGTTTCTAATCAAAGGTATTGATTCATTCTATGCTAAAATGATGTACACACACTAGATAGATACCTAGGATAATAGCCTTGTCTTAGGGGTATACATATTATATTCAGTGACATGAAGGATATCCAAATGGGGATGCTCTGATTTTCCTTAGAGGATCCCAAGAGAGAGTGAAATAAGGAATCCATGTCTAATATCATCCATGTTATAGCCTAGATATTCACCTATGCTTCTTGATTACTATTATATATTATTTAGGAGATTTCATTTCACTACTTTATTATATCCACTAATATTTATTTGATCCCATGGAACCATTGTTTAGTTATTACACTTTTATTATGCCACAATGATATCTTGGTTCTTAGGATGGTTGTATTTGATTTTGGTGATTTTTATTATTTTAAAAGATTTTCTTAAATGGTTTGGAAAGTGGGATTTATAAATAAAAATAAGTAATAGTTTTCTAAAAAAAATTTTGGAATTTTTTTTTGGAAAAGAGAATGGAATATTATTTGATATTATAAAGTAAATATTTTTTATTTATTGGGTTTTAAATTGGTTATTTAAAACTGGGTATGCCTAATTTTTGGAAAGGGTTGATTAATGGTTTTAAAAAGGAAATTAAAAAAAGTATGGTGATTTCTTCCTTTGTATGTTCTTCTTGAAAATTGAAAACATAAGTTTTTATTTTATGTTCAAACCGGAACTAATGAAATTTTTTGTAAAGGTAATTACATAAGCACCTTGGTGATATCCTACTAGGTATGTTTCTATAACACCCTATATACAAACCGGTGTACAGGAGTGTATATATATCTCCAAATTTATTTTTGGTGCTCGAGTATTGGTTTTGGTTGGGTGTTCATCTTGCTTTGTGGGTAGAAATGTGGGGATCATGAGTGACTATGGGTTACATGGAGGTGTTCAATTTATTGTATTATTTTTTGATTACGGTTATATTGGAAAATTTGGCTTGGTGTATTTTTATATTCTATTCCCATATATTTTCTTCCACAGCATTATATTCATTTGTATATTTTTTATGGATGTTTATTATTCTTTTTCCCTATTTTGATTGATTATATTTTATTTCTTCATTTTTTATATGGATGTATAATGCATGGATAGGTCATTCCAAATTATTCATTGATTTTGTATCGTGTTCATATTATTATATGTGAGTGAAACTGTTACCAAGAGAATGCTATTAATACCATATCATTAGCTTTCAGTCCATGGAGATCATGAATTCCCTTCAAGCCTAGTGTAAAATCAGGTTGGGTGATGTGTCAGGTCATCACATGTCAGTTGTCTATAAGAATATTGAATATATTTTGGGTATTTGTCCCCTCCTTTTTATCATACCCAAAATCGCTTATCTATAAATGGTATAGGGTCAAGTGGATTTAATCAAAATATTTTTTTCCAAATTAAATGAACTCTTAAACCATTATTTCTATAGATTAAAGGTTATTTTAGGTTTCTTGAATTTATAGTTGATTTACAACCATGTATTTAATAATGTTTATAAATCCTTTTCCATGTTATCTTTAATAGTCATATTTTAGTTTCTTAATTAAATATTATGAAGCACAAAATCATTTAACTCTTATGTTTCTGTTATCCTTTAGCTATAAAAATTGGAAATTCACCTTTTTATATAAGTTCTTTATATGTAATTGGATGCATTTATTTATATAATGTCCATTTAAGATAGTAAATTTTTTATATTTTTTTATTAATTAGAAAGTAAATAAAAAGGGGTATACGGTTAATATAAAAACTATAAAACATGTATAGGCTTGTTTAAAGAATGATGGAGAGGATGGGAATACATTTCATAGACTTTGTATATCTTATTACCTTTTACATGGAGTAGGTTTAAAGATCCCCCCAAATCCTTTATACCAACTCCCTTATCCCAAAAGATGAGATTTACACACTGATTCTAGTATATGTATCCCTGTATATGGGATAGGATATAGAATCTCCCTACCTCTAGACACAACATCGATATGGGGACAATCCTAAATCAAGTGAGTATAAGTTTGGATCCTACTACTATAGGGAGTTACATTATTTAGTTATACATGCCTATGTTTTAAAGAAATGATACACATGTTGTTTTATTTATTGTGCCTTCACTCTAACAATATATTTTTGTTACATGCACTTGAGTGCATGATTGAAAATTAGGGGTGGGGCAATGGCTGCATACTCGGAATATCATAATCTCAACTTACATGTACCCCCACGAGACATGTGAAAATATTATTTAATACAATATAGGTAAGGGAAATCATCTAGATAGTGGAGAATAATTCTATATATAGTATTAAATCTGATTATATTTTTTGATCCTTTTTGGTGGATGAGTAGTTTAGACATGTGAGGGCATCCTATATATGTAATCCCCAGAGTTTCTAACTTTAGAGATCATTTTATTGTCCCTTTGGGACCAATTAGTATTATTAAGTTTTATATACCACATTTTATTTAGTTATACACTTTTTTTTTACTCTATATATTTTTTTGGGTAATATTAATGTGATAATTTATGTACATTATCTCTCGTGTTCGTTTCAATTCATTTCTAACTATCGGTTTTCTTCCATGTACTTCCCAATATAGGTGTGGGTATTTGTTTATTTATTAGATATTATAATGAGATTAAAACATATTCCAAAATTTTATTCCCCATAACATATCAATTACATCATACTCTAGTGATCTAGAGGTGTACTTGAGGTGTTGTGGTGACTTAGCCTGATATTGTTTTGGTAATTGGGTCACAGTCATTACTAAATGGTATCGGAGCCCACATTAAATTCTCACAAGTATGTGTTTAAGATGGAATTTACCCATAAATATGCAAAATAATAATAATTATAATGAAATAATGGGTTTACAATGGTAGTCAAGGATCCATTTCCTATTTCTTGTTTTCTTGAGTCTAAATAAAATTCTCATGTCTCTTGTATCATGTTAAGAATTTATAGGTAGGCACTGGAATAACTATATTTAAAATTTCATGCATATATGTGTTTTCTTATATTATAGTTGGGATAAATTAAAGGTACATATTAACTAAATAATTAATAATAAATAAATATTATTTTCTTTTATATTTATTATTAATGATTAAGTTAATATAGATCAAAATTTTATTCCTTAATTTAGAAAAATTATTTTATATATATGTTGTTTGTAAGATTTTCCATATTTAAGGCATGTATTATATATCATTAAATTATTTTTGTAGCATGTAATACTATTTCAAAAAATTGTTTAATTTTGATTTAAAATAAAATAAACTTTTTAAATAAATAAAAGGAAGGAAGGGAGAGAAGAATTGGGGTAATAATGGAACTTCTTAGTGTTGTTTTAATTTTTTAGTTTTTACCCATGAGAGGAAGAATTTGATGTTGTTATATATTTCATTATAATGTTTGATACCTAGATGATCACCTCTTATCACATTGGATGATGAGGATTAAAATACAACACCATCGTGACTTGTGGTTGATCCTCAAGTCTTAAAGGGGGA
Source organism: Viscum album (assembly GCA_963277665.1). Lineage (NCBI taxonomy): Eukaryota > Viridiplantae > Streptophyta > Magnoliopsida > Santalales > Viscaceae > Viscum > Viscum album. The sequence continues at coordinate 175,687,195 of OY728123.1, forward strand.
ACACTCAATTGATCTTAGTTATTGGTTAAGGAGACCCTTTAAAGGAACCCATAACCACTGATATCATAAGGGAATTCCAATTTCATAATCCTATGAATTTTTAGATCGAATATTGTCTATATGAATATAATGAGTGGATTGATAATATCCACCATATATTTGAGGGTATAGAGACACCAAAGAAACATCAGGGCAGGTTATCAATATTTATACTGGAAAGTGTTACTCACCAGTGGTTGGATTTCTTACTCGAGGTGAAGAAATTCCAAGTTGTTACTAGGAAAAAATTCCAGGATCTATTCTTTGATTAGTTTTACCCAAACACCCAACATTTTGTAAAGGATATTTTTTTGGAATATTTAGAAAAGATCATCATATTTTATATAATATGATACAAAATTTATCGACCTACTCCCTATTTCCATATTTTTATAGAGATAAGGAATCAAAGGTGATGTGTTTTGAGATGGGTTTGAAAGAACCATTATAAACTCATGTTATGCTCTTCAATTTACCAATATTTATTAAATTAGTAAATAAAGAAGTCCTCTTTAAGATAGGGTTTAAGGGAATCACATGAATTGGTGGCACACTACTAGGTTAGGCTTTAAGTGATTCTTATTCTACCACAACAATGACAGTGGAAAGAGAAATGAAAGGGTGCCTCTCACCTGGGAAGCTAATAAAGTGGGATAATTATTTCATCTAGTTCAGGAATAAATCCTATTCAGTGTAATTAGTGTGGGTTTATAAGTATTATAACTATGAATTATATTTTTTAGGTGAATCAATGTCATTATTTTAGTAAGTATGGTTATCCTCAAAGGTTCTATTGATGTCGTGTATCTGAACGCATCGAGAAATGACCTTATCTAACCTATGAATCACAGACTCAATCATATAAACTATCTATCATGTGTATTCATCCACCTTGGGGTGATCAGGTTAATAATGTCTACATAGTAGTCATTTCTGATTAGCTATTTTGTATTCTTTTATATTGGGATTCCCACATGAGGGATAACATGAGGGTTATAGTATGGTGTATTCTATAGAACAATCTACTAATAAAAATGAAGTGGAGCCTTCTACTATTAGATGTATTATTACAGTTTCATTTTCTTTATCTTATGATTTATTTGATACAGGTGCATCATATTTATTTATTTTTTAGAAACTATTTTCCATTATTAAATTAAAATTAGAGATATCACCAACCTTTATGTGTCTTGAAGCCCCTCTAGCGAAGAGAATATAGTTAACAAGGATGTATTTATATTATACTCCAATAGTGGATTAGTGTGGGAATAATTTAGGTCTTATGGTCCTAAATATGAACTCCTTTTATGTTATCAGAGGAATATTCTGGTTACCCTAGTTTTAGGTCAATAATTATTTCTATAATCAGAGAGTAACTTTCACATCACCTAATGCAATTTAATATTATATCTATGGAAAGTGGTGATTTCAAGGTACTGAATAATATCCTAGTTAGGATAAAGTTTTGGAAATATCTATAGAAGTGGATAGTCTTATCCTTGGATCCATCAATATAGAGGAGTGGTAATTATTTCATATAGTGGTGGATTTGTATCTCGATCTATTTCCATAAACTTTACAAGGATTTAATCTCAAGAGAGAATTAGAGTTCACTATTTTTCTCCTGCCAAGAAATAAACCTATCTAAATCTATCTATATTATACGTATCTAACTAAAATAAGGAAATTGAAGATTTATCTATAATACATCAAGTTTAAGTGATTTATTAGACCGAGCAATTCTCCTTGGGATTCGCCAGTTCATTTCACTAATAATGTGAAGAGAAGTCTAAAAATATATATAGAATATCATAAATATAACAACATAATTATTAAGAACCATTACCCCCTTACCTAGAATAAATGATATATATAATTAGTTAAAAGGGATTAGATTGTTTTTTGATATTAATATATGTTAATTTTATCATAAACTCTGAGTAAGGTCAAATGATATTCTAAAAACTTCTTTCAAAGTAAATATTTAGATTTTTAGTACATTGTGGTACCTTTTATCCAAACCACTATTTTCTCTATATTCATGGAATTGATGAAAAGGATCTTCCATCCATTCTAATAATCATATATTATAGTGTTTTTGGATTTTATCCTTGTTTATTCTTAGTATTAATATTTGCATGGTGAACATATATATATTTTATTAGAGACTATTTGGGAACATCACTTTAATACCTTCCTATCAAAATTATATTTCTGGATTGTTGAAGTCAGGTTCCCTAGGAATCTGATTTCAAAATTTGGAATCACAATGGATCTTGTGAAGGCAAAGGTTGTGATATCTTGGATAGTTCCTTCAAACATGTTTTAAATTAGGGTATTCTTAGAGCTTGTAGGATACCTCCTTCTCATTATTCAATATTTATCTAAAATAACTACACTAATTATGAACATAATGAATAAAGTAGATAAATTAATAAGGTATGAAAAAGGAGAATCATCTACCCATGAACTAAATATATGGTTGAACTATGTTCATATGTTCGTTCTACCTCAGCAAGGTAAAGGGTTTGAGGTATATTGTGATGCATCCTCAGATGTTTCACCTATTTTTTCATATAGGATCATCGGGTAGTGGTATATGGTTCCATACAACTACAACAACAAGAATGGAATTATTCTACCCCATGAATTTGAGTTATCAATTATTTTTTATAACATAATGTGATACAAACATTATCTAATCGATGAATTATTTTTAGTTTTTATAGGCTACAAGATACAAAATTTCATATTTTTATAACTTTAATTTAAACTTAGATAGAGTATATATTATTAATATCTATATTTTTTCAATTTTAATATTAAATATTATCCTAGAAAATTAAATGTATTTTTTATGTTCTCAGTAGGAATGTTCATCCCCTAAAAGTGAAAGAGGAAAATGTTGAATGGTGATTAATGTCCTTAATGGCTAAAATTCACATGGATGTGATCAAGGATCATAGTGCCATATGTCTAGATTATATTGACATCATATAATATATTATGTAGCATATAAAGGATTCCTAAATATCTTATTCATATTGTATCATTTTTTGATAAAAAATTGATAAAAGCAAGATCTTTGAGGGTTGGTTCCAAAATCCTTAATCATTACAAAATATTCATGGAAGACTTATTAATAAAATCATTATTAGGGAATATGAAATGAATAAATATAGTTCATATATATGGTTTTTTTAAAAAAATTCATGAAGACATATAATGATGTTTGTTGCCAATTTTGGTGGTCTTACATAAAGAGTTACATTGCAGGTTTTGTCACTATATACCTCACATTTCAGTAGGTAAAGTTAGAGAATCAGAAGACCATATGTACTCTTCATCCACTTACTCTAAAAATATGTAAAGGGGATGAAATTTAAATATAATATTAATAGTTATTCTAAGATACTCTCAAGGACAAGATGTAATGTGGGTAATTATGGATTATCTGAACAAGACAACCCATTTTCTCCTACCAAAGAGGATTCTTCTATTGATAAACTTTGGAATTTATATATTAGATAGATTTTAAAGTTGCATAATGTTCCTACAAGTATCATCTCTGATAGAAAACCAAGGTCCACCGCTTAGGTTTGGAAATGGATTCAATAATATTTGGGCTCTAAAGTCAAACTAAATACCAATTTCCATCGTTAAATTGATTCCCAGCCCAAAAAATATATCTAGATATTGGAATAAATATTGAAAGCTTTCATTATAGGTTTCAGTGTATTGAGGGAGAATCACCCTGAATTGGTGGAATTATCTTATAGTAACATGTATCAATAATCTATTAAAATGGATTATTATAATGTTCTATATGGAATACCATGTAATTTACTACTTTTATTGAGAGAAATGGTGAATAATATATGATAAATCTTACTTTGTCTTAGGAAAAAATGAATCATGAAAAACTAATTCAAAAGAATCTTGTAACTGCATAAAGATAGTAAAAATATTATACTAATCATAAAATATGACTCTAGTATTTTAATATTATTGATAATATATTTCTTTGAGTTTCACCAAAATTGTTTCACTAAAAGATGGGTAAGCAAGGTAAATTGCTTCCATAGTTTTTGAGGACCATTAAAAATATAAGAAAAATTAGGGAGAAAACTAATCATAATTACTTACCTCAGAAATTCCATTCCATGAATAATACTTTACCCATAAAGAATCTTGTTGAAGCTTCTAAGATATGATAATATTGACAGTGGGGAGATTTTAAAAAACCTTACCTTTTTAAGTAATTCCCTATTATTAATTTTTCAATCAAATCTCTTCTTGGGTATAATTTGAAGTTTGGGGGGTGTAACATCCCAAGATTTTATGAAATATCTTCTTTAAAATTAATTTAAATTATTTGATATTTTTCTTTACAATAAATTCTTAGTTTATATTTCATTAAACTCAATACCAATTTTATCTTGTGATGTGTGTAACATTAAATTTCTTCTACAATTGGTGTTACATGCAATACCACGTTTTACCAGAAAACAATATACTATTAATATTATTATGTAACAAGATAGTTATCACATAGCCATTGGAATGATGAGAATGAATAAGATTAACTTAATTATAAAAATATGGTTTGCAATAGTTTATAAAATTAATTCATTGGTTTCCAATTAATTATAAGTGAAAAAAAACCAATTTAATATAAAGGAAATATTTTTATAAAAAAATTATTTTTATGCGCCCAAAGGAGTTTTATATTAATAAATTAAATTAATTAATTTAATTGAATGGTATTAATGGAACATATATTTATATATATTTTTTATATAATTAATTTAATATTCTTAAATTAATATAATATAGTTTATAGATATACGATAAATACAAATCCAATTTTAAACATTAAAATGTGTATTTTTCAAAAAGGTGGTTTGGAGGCCTTTTAATTGCAAAGTTGTTTTGGATTTTTTTTTTGTCACTTTTATAAATTTTATTTAAAAAAATATAATTTTTTAAAATTTTAACTTCAAAATTATCTTAGGGTGAATTTTTTGTAGTTTTATGATAAGTTTCATTTTTTAATGAATAGTGAAATTACAGAATTTTAATTGAAAGCTGAGTTTTCATCTAAATAATTTATAATGTTAAATTATATTTTTTATTGGTTTTAAATTTAAAATAGTTAATTTATACATATATTAATCCAATTTAGGTCATTAGAATCTTTTTTATGTTGAACTTAGATATAATAAATTAGTAAACTTTTGAACCTTTTCACAAAAAAACCCCGATTTCTCATACTGCATGTGAGATTAATTTTAAATTAATTTCCACCACTTATGTTAATTGAATTTTTCAAAATTGATTAAATATTTTGAATAATATTAATTTATAATTTCTATTAAGGACTATTTTTTTACTAAAAATATTAGTGAAACAAATTAAAATTAATTATAGTGATTAAGGTAAAAACAAGTTTACTTAGTAGTTAAATTTTAATATTAAGGGGAAAATGACATATAAACTTGTCTAAAACAAATTTTATGGAAATAATTAGACTATATACACGATTTTATTTAACATTTTTCAATATTGGAGGTACATGATGCAAGGGAGACCTCCAAATAGTGTTTTATTTTTTAGTATTTACAAGATTGTCACTCCTCCACTATAAAATGAAACTCACTCTCCCCACTTATTAAAATATCTCAAGAATTTTGGATCATAGAGAATATTAAAAAATGACATAAAAATCAATCATCTCATCCTAGAGGAATCACTTTGGTCAGAAATAAATACAAGGAAGTTCCTTGATGAAAACCAAAAGGAGTTACCCGAATAAGAGGTAATGTTTATCAACGTTCACTTTTGTTTTCTTTTTTTCCTAATAACTCTTAAATTATTATAATATAATTATTATATAAAAACATAAGTATCTTAAAAATACTGAAATATTTTTATGATAGGTTTACAACCAAAAAATTCACACACTTACATCAAATGAGAAATGAAATCATCATTTGCATGTACGGTGGACTACCACCTCATAAATCGGTGTTGTTCATTCTTCAATTACCGCCTCTCAAGGTTGGAAATAATGATGGAAACACTTTTTATATATTATATTTATTATATTTATAACATAATTATACTTATTTATTCATTATATCATATACACCCTATTTACGTTTCATACCTTAGGGGATATGATAGTGTCGCCCATGTGTACGGCGGACTCCCAGCTCATGAAGTGATGTGATAACATGTTAAATGGAAGGTAATAAGGGTAAATATAATGATTATATATGATATAAATGACATAATTATGATATTAATTACATAATTATATTTCTATATATATAATATATCATTTTATTATTTCCATTTCACACATAGAAAAAGTGATAACATCGTTTGTTGGTGTGTGGGATACCTCCTCCTCAAAGCGATGTGATTCTTTTTTTAATAACCACATAAAAATAATGATATATATAAGTATATATAACTGAATAATATGGTAATTATGATATAATTATTATTCTGTAAAATTAAATGTTACTTTCCATCTTTTTATAATGATTATTGAAAAATGGAAACATTACTCATGTGTACGTACGACCTACTGCCTCAATGATTGTAATATTAATAATTTTTTCATAAAAATATTCCATTATTGGTTATAAAAGAATAATTTATCTAAAAATATGATTATTATTTAAGGATTATTACTCTGTATATGTTTAAATAATTAAACCTTTGACCATAGTTGACCTACCAAAGTTGTTTTTGACACATAAACCGAATATGGTCAAAACACCTGATGTAAAATTAATCAACTAAGTAATTGTATGTAACATGTTAATAAATTAAATTAAATTAATAATAAAATTTAAAATTGTCATCAATAAATTCAATAATTAACATAATTTTTTATTAAGGAAGATAAAGTACAAGCATGACCGGTCAGACCCAAGGTGATGGGATTTCTAGCCTCACTTTTATTTATATGAAACTTATACCATATTCACCACTCATTTATTTTTTGAGGTGTATTTTGTTTCTTATGACATTTTATATCATTAATTTAATCTATATCATGATATTTAATGTTTCAATTGATTTAATTCTTTCACAGATCTCATAATTTCAAAGTTACTTAATTCGTTAGGGTTTTTCTTTTCTCACTTTTATTTTTGTGAGATACATGCCATATTCACCATTTTTTTGTTGTATAATGTATATGATTCCCATGAATGTATTATATTATTATTATACCTAAAATTAGGAGGATTTACATATCCATTTAAAGATCTCTATTTAATGGGGTTTACAGTTTCAAATTTACCAAAGAGGTAAGGGATTTTTTATGCTTCTAAGCGATCAATTTGTGGGCTTATCCAAGTTTTGGAGGAGTATTGTTTTTGGAGTGGGAAAGTTATCAACAAAAAAAGAGTAACTTATTCATCTCATAGGAATTTTCCCCCTCTAGTGAAGCCTCTATTTTCAACCTTATGGAGATTCAACAGGGAACCAATGATGTAGTTGGGTGCTCCTCGGTCTTCAGGTTAGCTCAGAATTCCAGACTTTGATTATATTGTTTACAGGATCACTAAGAGAGTCCACAACTGGAAAAATAGACTCTTGTCATTTAGGGAACGGATCGCTTGGGTCAACAGTGTTCTCTTTAGTACTATGTTTCATGAACTTTTTGGTTTTAATGCTCCTAAAGGAGCTATTTAGAAGATTTACAAGGTCCTTGCTAACTTTATATGGGATGCTCGGGCAGAGGGGAAGCATTTCTGAGTGTCATGGGGGAAAATGACAAGGCCCATTATAGAAGTAGGGATTAATTTTCATAGCCTCACTAATATGCTCATCTGTTTACATGCCAAACTGGCTTGGGAGCTTCATGAACACTAGAATTTATGGGGAAATACCACGGTAATATCCTCGATGTATGGTGAGTTAATGGATGGAATAATCATGTCTCCTTTTCTATCAAGGATTTTTTCCCTCTATTCTTCCACCCATCCCCATGTTCGGTGGGTCATTGGGTAAGGGAAAGTATCCTTCTTTCATGAAAAATGGGCAAGATTTATCCTTGTATTTCTAGGTTGTCTTGCTTACAACATCTCATATAAGGAGACTAGTAGATTTATGGCCTTCGTCGATGCTATTATGAACAAGGAACAACTAGATAATTTCCACCTCATTGATATATTTGTGAAACCTGAAAAATGTATTTTTTTCTCCTTCAAGCTCAGGCAGTTTCTCCTCTAAGGGTTTTCATCGCACCCTGATGCCTCAACCACAAAAGAATCAGCTGAAGTACCTCTTTTGGACTAAGGGGATTCCATCGAAGTACAACTTCCTCACATGGAGGATTAGAAATGATGTTGTTTTTATGGATGAGAATGTCAAGAAATGTGGAATTGTGTTGGATTCTTGTTGCTCATGTTGTGTTGACCGCAGGGATGAGATCATTGAACATCATTCCCAAGAGGTGGAGTGGGATTGTGAGGTCTAGTCTCTCTTTAGTGGCTTCACCACTACTCTCTATACTTATGTCGATCCCTCCTTCTTCGTTCGCTGGTTTCATGGATTGGGTGATATGGGAGTGGAAAGAACAACCAGATCGATTATTTTTCATGTTGTGGCGTAGTATATCTAGAAAAATAGGAACAAAGAAAGATTTGAGGGAATTGGTTGGTCTGGGAAAGACATCATCTCTCATACTCATATCCTATTGCTCGAACTGACCAGGTATCTGGATAACAGGATCGAGGTGCCTTCTCTCTAGGTTCTGCTTCTAGCTGTTCAGACCAGTCCTACTAGTAGTATCCCTCGCGGCCATTGGGTTTGTTGGCAACCTCCTCACTTGGATTTTAATCTGAATACAGATGGTTCATGTATCATGGGAATTATGAGGGGAGGATGAGTGGTTCATGACTTACAAATAACCTTCATGTTTTGTTTCATGGTATTTTTGGTCATAGGTTCATCTCTTCAAGAGGAAGCTCTCGCTATTCTTTCAAGCCTTTCCCTTAGAAGGTATGGGGGCATTGGAATAACAGAAGCAGAAATAGACTCTGTAGTTCTTCTCAAATAGCTAATGATCACTGGTAATATCGCCTGGTCCATCTCATACCTCATCTGGAAGTGTAGAGCTATCATACCTAACAACGTTCGGTTGAGACACACCTAATGAGGAGGTAATGGGGTGGTTGATCATCTGTAGAAGCTTGCATCTCATGGATCAGGTACGACATGTTTCTACAACCCAAATCAGTTGACACCTGAAGTGTTTATTCTGGTTAAAGGGGATTCCCTTGGACTTTATTATTTTAGGTCCCCCTAGATATTTTATTTCGTTGTGTTTCTTATTTATTTCCTTTTTTTAATAAAAAAATATTATAATGATGAGATGTTTTTTATAATATACAACTATCTTCTTTTATTAGGTGTATGTACTACCCATTTGACATGTTATATTAATAACATCATTATTTTTTTTATATTATAAGTTTCATTTAATGTTATTATTTCATGGGTCACTCATATTTCAAAGATATTGTTATGGAACCAACTTATTTTCCATGGGTTAATCATGTTTCAAAAAGATTATTATAGATCCCATTTCTTTTATATGTCATAATAATGTTTCAAAGAGATTTTTGCGGAACCCATTTCTTTTAAATGGGTTAATAATGTTTCAAATATATTATTATGTAACCAATTTAATTTAAATGGGTTACTCATGGTTCAAATAGATTGTTAGGGAACCCATTTATTTTCCATTAGTTAATCATGTTTCAAAGATACTTTTATGGAATGCATTTGTTTTTGGGTTAACCATGTTTATAAGATATTATTATAGAGACTATTTTGTTTCCATGGTTTAATCATTTTATGAATGGGATAATGGTTGTTCCTATGATTTTATAATGAAATTAAATCCTTTATGTGTTGTGATATTGTAATGTTATGTGGAAATTTGATGGGTGGTAACGTTTTAAACCAATTATTTGTGGTTCCGTGATAAACAAATAATGGTTAGTTCTATAATAAAATAAGGATAGGTGGGTCCCTGATGTCCCTCCAATTCATTGGGTAAGGAAGTTGATTGTATGGTTATTCCATTTGAATGATTTATTTCAAGAGTGAAATGAAAATTATGTCCCAAGTTACAACATGTTCTCTTTACACTTTTTATGAGTTTATAATGTTTCTCATGAATGAGATTGATATCACTTGGATCATGATTATTAATTTTGATGACTCGTTCCTTTGATATTTTTTCATATTTTATGTTCCTTTTACTGATGGGTATGAGTTATTTTATGATTTTTCTCATTCACATTTATTATGTCTTCAGAACTATATTCACTCCTTATGCTCATTGTTAACATTAATTTACTAATGTTTGTGTTTACCCTTACTGAGAATTTGAGATCACCCTTATTATGTTTCCTTTTCCATAAGTTATAAAAAATTATGTTGAATGATTTATGTTTATAAATGATTTCATAAGGTTGATTTTGATGACATAATGTGAAATAAGAAAAGCTAGGTTAACTGTGACTAATGTTTATTTGAGGACTTGTGAATTGTTTATGTAGGAGTTTTTCTTAATTCTATAAAACTATAAACCTAAAATTTCCTCTATAATATAAGTGATCTATGTTTTCCTTTTGATTTTTCAAGGATTTATGTATAAAAATTAGGCCATAATTATCATCATTAAGTTCATAAATGTAAAGTTTATCATTTTAGCATAGGATTTGAGAGTGTGGGTCGTCAACTATTATAGTTGGTATCAAAGGTCGATTCAAATAAATTTGGAGATTATGAAATTTTCATGATAGGTTATCTTAAAAATTATATATGCCATTATAGGTGTATAAGATTAAGGATGATCATAAGTTAAAAGTCTTGGACACTTTATTTGAGGGTTATAAGTAGTAATTTTTTGAAGTTATTAATGAAACTTTAAGAGACATTTTATTAAGTTAAAGTATATGAAAAAATTCAGTTTAATGTAAAGTATTACATTATTTTTTTGGAAATAAGTTTTAAGGTATTGATAAACTTTAGGGTTTATATGATCTTTGATATTGAGTCAATTTTGGGGACACAAGTATTATCATATAGATAACCATAGGATTACAAAGCGATTTGGTGACTAAGTTATTAACGTTACTTCAAAAGAATATCTCCATATTCTTAGTATTGAAATATGTAATTTATGAGAAAAACTTTGAGGTTAAAATAACTCCTTAATTTTTCAATTATTAAGGTTATTTGGGATATATGGTTATAGAATGAATTAGTTTCAGCTAAGGTATTATTGTTGAATTTTAAAGATTATTTTATCCTATGAAGGTTTATTAATTTCGGGAATTTTCATACCATGTGATAATGATTTTGGGTTTGGTTAATGTTAAAATATATGAGTAATGTATTGTTATCCCTTTTATGGTTATTTGGTCTTTAAATGTTGATTTTAGGGATTCAAAAATTAAAAAATTCATCCAGAATACTCATTGTTGGGAGAAAAAGATGATATTTTGGTAGAATTTAACTAATGTATGAAATACTACTCATCAAGTAAGAATATTTCCACATTATATTAGTCTATATGGTAATATAATTACTCAAATATTGGAAAAGGATCCTAAAAACAAAATATTATCCATTTTCCATCATCTCTAATGATATCAATGACATTTTTTACACCTCTATAGTTTGTGGTTTTACGATTGTTAAATTTATATTGATCATTAACTTTAAGTTATCTATGATATCACTCACTCTATATCCTTACTTTGGATTTATGTTTTTCTTCCAAGACCATATCTTCATTTTATAACAATTATATCCTACACAGAGACTTAGTTATAGGTTATTCTAGATGAACCTCAAACTTACCTTTTAATTTTATCAAGAATTTTTATTAGTGACCCATTGCATGATGTCGGTTTCAGTAAAATATTTATAAAAATGTTTATCCTTTTATAACCAAGATAAATTTCAAGGGCGATATTAATTTTATGGGGAGTAGGATGTAACATCCCAAGATTTTAGGAAATATATTCATTAAAATTAATTTAAATTATTTTATATCTTGCATCATATGAAACACCAATTTACCTTTCATTTCATGTAACATTGAGTTTCTTTAATAACTTGTGTTACACACAAGACCAAGTTTTACGAGATAATAATATAATATTAATTTTATTATTTCACATGATAGTTTATACATATCCATTGGAATGGAAGGAATAAATAAGATCAACTAAATTATAAAAATATGGTTTATACATTTTTATAAAATGAAATCATTAGTCACGAATTAAATTGAAATGAAAATAAAACCCCATTGAATATAAATGAAATGTTTTTATAAATAAACTACTTTTATTTACCGAAAGGTGTTTTATTATAATAAATTAAATTAATTACTATTACTAAATTATATTAAAGAAATATTTATTAAATATTTAATTTTTTCACATTCATCCAATATATTTGATAGTTATAAGATAAGGAAATATCCATTTTATGCTTTGAAAGGTGTATTTTTTAAAAAGGATGTTTTTTCACCTTTTAATGGAAGAATTATTTTAAAATTTATTTTTTTCACTTGTATAAATTTTATTTTACAAAATAAAATTATTTTTGGAAATAATAATTTCCAAATTATCTTAGGAGGAATTTTGGTATTTTTTTGAGAAGTTTCATTTTTTGATGAATAAGGAAAAATACTGAATTTTAATTGAAAAATGCTTTTAGATCTAAATAGTTTATAATGTTAAATTATATTTTTAATCGGTTTTAAACATAAATTAGGTAATTTATAAATATATTAATCTAATTTGGGTCATTTTAATCTTTTTATATAGAATTTATATATAAAAACTTAGTAAACTTTTGAACCTTTTCACTTACAAAACCCACTTTATCATCCCATATGTGGGATTAATTTTAAACTAATTTGTTAGAATTTTGTTAATTGAATTTGTAAAAATGGATTCCATATTTTGAATCATAATAATTTATAATTTATATTAATTAAAACAAAGTTTTTGAAAAAAAATATCAGTAAAATAAATTAAAATTAATTACATCAATTAAAGTAAAAAAAATGGGGTTAACTAATAGTTAAAATTTAATGTTAAGTGTCCAAATGACTTAATTTTTTTTCCAAAATCCATTTTAGGGACATATTTAGACCATATAACCAATTGTATCTATAATATTTCATTATTTTGGACACATTATGTAAGGGGTACCTCCCAATAGTGTTTCATTTTTTTGTATTTACAAGAATGTCACACCTCCACTATAAAAGGGAACTCACTCTCCCTAATTATTCACATATATCAAGACTTTTGTATCATATAAAATATTCCCAAATGACATACCAAAATCCATAACCTCATCATAGAAGATTAATTGTTTTTATGAATCAATCCAAAGAACTCAATTGGTGCAAAACAAAAGGATTTACCCGAAGAAGAGGTAACATTCATCAAAAATCATTTTTGTTTTCTTTATTTATAAAACCCCTTAAATTATTCTTAAATCATGATTATATAATAAAATAATTATATTAAATATAATTAGATTTTTTTGTTAATTTTATGACCTAAAACATCATACACTTCCATAAAATGAGATACACATTCATCATTCATGTGCATGGTGGACTACCACATCATGAACCAGTGTCGTTTGTTCATCCATTACCACCTCACAAGGTTGGGAATAATGATGTAAATACTAATTATATATTATATTAATGATATTTATAACATAATTAAACCTTTTTTCATTATATAAAATAATCCTTTTTTTACGTTTCATACTATAGAGGATACAATAACGTGGGTTGTGTGTACGGTGGGCTACTACCTCGTGAAGTGATGTAAAGTGTTTTCAATAACGTGTTACATAGAAGGTAATAAGGGTAAATATAATTATTATATATGATATATATGATATAATTTTTATATTAAGTACAATATTATGTTTTTGTAAATATAATATACCATTTTCTTCTTTCCATTTCACACACTAAAAAAGTGATAACATTGTTCATGGATGTGTGGACTACTGCCTCCTAGAAGCGATGTGATTTTTAGTACTTCATCACCACATAAAAATAATGATATATATAAGTATATATAATTAAATATTATTGTATTTATGATATATTTATCTTTATTGAAGAATAATTGTTGCATTTTTCTTACCATAATGATCATTGAAAATGGGGACATTACTAATGCGTATGTATGACCTACCGTCTCTATGATTATAACATTGGTTCATTTTTTTGAACTGTATTCCATGATTGGTAATAAAATAATAATTTATTTATAAATATGATTATTAAATCATTATTATTATTCTATATATGTTTAACTAATGAACCCTTTAAACATATTTTTTTATGAAATTCATTTTCGACACATAAACTGAATATTGTCAAAACACCTAAGTCAAACATAATAAATTAAGTAATTTTATATAATATGTTAATAAGTGAAATAATATTAATAACAAAATTTAAAAAGTTTCTAAAGAATTTAAATAGTTAACATAAGTTTATTATTCAGTAAAATAAAGAAAAAGTATCATAAGTCAGACTCAAGGTAAGGGGATTTCAAGTCTCACTTTTATTTCTACAAGACATATGACATATTCACCACTTTTTTATTTATTTTTTGTGTATATGATTACATATGAATTTTTATGTGATGAATTTAATTTATTTAATTATATTTAAATTATCAATTTATGTTATATTTCATGGATCTCATGATTTGAAAGTTCCTCAAGTAGTCAGGGTTTTTCTTATCTCACTTTTATTTCTACTATACATGAATTTATTGTATTATTATTATAAATAAATTTTTGGGTATCTACATAACCATTTTAGGATCTCTCTTTCATGTGGTTTACAGTTTGAAAGTTACCAAAGCAATAAGGGATTTTGATATCAATTTTCATTATTTAAGGTTTTTTTATATTATAAACTTATATTATTTTATGATATGCATATAAATCCCATTTTACATGTTATAAAATGAATATAATTGTTTTAATGTTATTTTATGTTTCATTTAATGTTACTCTTTCATGGGTTACCCATGTTTCAAAGAGATTGTTATGGAAGACATTTTTTCCATGGGTTAATCATGTTTCAAAGAGATTTTTATAGAACCCATTTATTTTACATGGGTTACTAATGTTTCAATGATATTGTTATGGAAAAACATTTTCTTTACATATATTAAACATGTTTCAAAGTGATTTTTATGGAACTAATTTCGTTTCCAAGGGTTACTCATGTTTCAAAGAGATTATTATGGAACCCATTTCTTTTCCCTAGGTTAATCATGTTTTAAAGATATTGTTATGGAAAAAAATTTATTTTCAATGGGTTAACTATGTTTCAAAAAGATTATTATAGATAAATTTTCTTTTACATGGGTTAATCATGTTATAAAAGGCATATTGGTTGTTCATACGAGTTTATGATGAAATTAAAGCTTTTATGTGTCATGATTTTGTAATGTTACTTGGACATTTGACATGTGGTTACATTATAAACCAATGACAGTTGGTTCCATGATAAACTAATTATTGGTGGTTTCATGATAAACCCAGGACAGGTGGGTCCATGATATCACTCTAATTCATTATGTATAGAATTACATTGTATGATTATTCTATTTTTAAGAGTGATTGTAAGAGTGAAATGAAAATGATGTCCCAAGTTACGTACATGTTTTCTTTATACTTTTTATGGGTTTATAATGTTTCTCTTTATTGAGATTTATATCACTTGTCTCATGATTACTGAATTTTATGACTCTTTCATTTTCTATGTTTTTATATTTTATGATCCAGGTATTCATGGGTATGAGTTCTTATATGATTTTATCATGCACTTTGATTATGTAATCAAACCAATATACACTCCTTATGCCTATTGACGACATTCATATGCTAATGTTTATGTTTACCATTAATGATAATTATATATAACCATTATCAGGTTTACTTTTCCCTCAGTTACAAATAATTAGGTTGAATGATTTATTTATATAAATATTTTATAAGGATAATGTTTATGACCCAATTTGAAATAAGAAAAGTTGTGTTAAATAAGAGAAATGTTTATTCAAAGAATTGTGAATTGTTTATATAATAGTTTTTCCTAATTATCTAAAACTCTAAACCTAAAAGAACCTATAGAATATAAGTGATCCAAGTTTTCCTTTTTATGTGTAAGGTATTATGTAAAATAATTTGGTCATAATTATAGGCATTAAACCAACAAATGTAAAGTATGTGATTTCAGCATAGGATCCGGGAGCGCCGGTCCTAGGTTATTATGGGGGATTGAATAATTTTAGAGGGGAATTGTTTTAGGGTAGATGAAATATGGGGGAGATACCTTTGGTGTTGTATAGCCCTAGGTACCCATTGTAATGGTAATTCTTACTTGATGAAAGATATAGAGTGGAAAACCACTATTAGAACCCTTTTACTCCTCTAAGCTTAAGAATCCTCCCAATCTTGCCATCGAACTGGCTTCTGCATTCGATGTCTAATCCTTGATCCGTCAAAATTTTGGATCAATCTCAATAATCACTCCTAGTCTCTTACCTCTTATATATGTTTATCTTTGGATCAATCACACTATTTATTTAAAATATCATTTTCCTTATTTTTAGGTTGTTGGACTATTTCTCAGATATCTTGTAACCTTCTTTGAATCTAAGGCTGATATCTAGTGAGGAGTCATCTATGAAATTGAGTTTGGTGGTCACATAATTTTACCTTTAAGTTTTTATTATCCATAGCTATGTCATTGATCTGCACACCATCTTTTGTTGACTGTACCCTTTTAATTGAGTTCTTCACGTCAAATTGATCATTCTACCATAGTACATGCCTATTGAATCTTGTTGGGTATTTTAGAGGGTGGTTACCTCATATATGTTCACCCCTTTAGTGTTCCAAGTTAAATTTACCCTTACAGATAATTGAATAAATTTCCTACAACACCTTTTAGCTTTCATCTTAGTCTTAAAATGAAATTTTCATAATTATATGAATTCTTATAGGACCTAAAACACCACTTAGGTTTTTTGATCAACTTATGTTTGGAATGACCCTTATATAAAATGCCTCTTTGAACATGGAATAATTCTAAGGGACATCCCCCCATCATTGAATTCAAATAAAATTCCATGTTAAATGAATTAAATAGAATGAATTACACGGGATGTCTCATTCATGATGGTGGATTACCTAAAATGAGTTAACTATTTTAAATGGATTAATAATGTAGAATGGAGTATAAATGATGGATGACTTCATTAATATGAATTTCATGTATTATATGAAATGTTTTACAAATGGGGGATAAAACAACACATTTTATCATGATTTGTTAAATACTTTCATGAAAATGGAAATGATTTGTATGTAATGGAACTTGGATAATGATATGGATGATATATTTTTCCTCATGACTTATATTATAAAGGATTATGACTTGATAGAGCCTATGATATGATGGTAAGGGATTATTGAGCATGGTGGTATCATTCTCCCTTACATCGGGTGTTGAGCATAACATCTCACACCATTGACATTATTAGGATGGTAGGATTTACATTATATTTCCCTTAGAGTGATGACATGATGGCTCACTCACAATCGTGAGTGTCATGCATGATATATCACTCTCTTATTGGTATATTTTCTTGTACCTTATTTCTTGAGCTCTTAGGCTCATTATACTGGTCATGGATGTATTAGTTATTCCCCGGTCTAGCCATCAACTAGTATTCCAGGTATATGGTAACTTATGTTCACACGTACGTGGTTCATATATGTGGATGAAATATATAAGTAAACTATATATATTACTAATATATATAAATATATAGTGAATTTTCATAAATTCCTTCTAGTAATGAGTCAAAGTAGGTAGATCCACCAGGTGTCCCATAGGAACCTGAGCGGCTTAGTTATTTATTTTCATATCATTTTCCTTTATGTTATTACTTTCACACTATTTAGTTATGAGAATTTCATGGATTACATGTAGAAACTGTCAGTGGTGGACTGCTAATATTTTAATCCCACACTCTAATTAGGTTAAATTTAGTACCTGTGAATATTATATATCTGTAGTTATTGATAGGTTCAAGGGTCTTAATACAGGTTATAGATATTATTACTTATAGTTGGATCTTAGGAGTAGAGGATCAATAATATGCTTAAGATACTAGTTTAGTATTTTTTTCCTTTTTGTGATTTTTTATAGCATGATTGTATTTCTATTCCCCTATTCCCTTTTTTACATCCACATTCCATTCATCATGAATTGACTCTCCCATAGGGTATTTTTGATATTATTATTAGTTGTCTAGTTTTTATCTTCCACCGATTGTTTATTTATTTTGTCTATTAAGATAAGATTCCATTATTGTTATATGTTTCTTATTGTATCTATTGTGACACTATGGTAAGAGGGTATAGTCTCACCACCATACCACCTTCACAAACTCACTTATAGTCAGCAACCTCTGGCATATGGGGTTGTACACTTGAGCCATGTGACCCACCATCTTGGGGCACATGTTATGTGGATCCTGGGATGGGATGTTACAAACTAGTATCATATGATTTTGGTTTTTTCCTTTGTCTTACTATTTAGGTATTAGACAAGAGACTATCAGTTAAATGAATTTTTAATTTGACACTATTCTTAGACGTAGCTAACCCATGTATAGGGGAAACCCAAATTACTTGAGATGGGTAGTTTTTTTATTAATTATACCATTTATAGTTTATACAGATTCACCATTCGGTGAAAAACTTGATTTATGATGTTATTGATATTGATATTATTTAATTGATGATTTATTTACCTAGGCTTGATGAAATTAGGGGTTTTCATCATTTCATGAATCATATTAGGCATAATAGTAAAAATATTCCATTCATTTTTACATTTCACATTTATTATTATCATGAATTTTCCTATTATATGTTTTTAGTGCCTTAATATGTATTGAATTGTGTTGACACTTCTTACAAGGACTGGAAAACATAATTGATACTTAATTTGTCTACCTTAACCTAATAGTTTTTTAATGAATAGGCTAAGTCATGCACCTTAAGAATTCAATTATGGAACAATGATCCATGGACCATTGGTCTCATGGGATGGAACTTTTTATGGTGTGGGTTAAGTGGATGTCATGTTTTGGTTCATGAGTATGGTACCTTATGAATCAGAAAATAGAAATCATACTAATTCAACCATTTAAAGTGTTTTAAAATTTCAGAAAAGAAAATTATAAAATGAATATGACTTATAAATTTAAAATTTACATCTTTAATATATATATATATATAACATAGATACTTTGACCCGAGCCTAGCCTTAGTAGTGGGTAGTAGGCATCTTTTATGTCCTAATGACAAGTTATGGTCTCTTCTACCATCTAGACCTTTATTTTTGAGAAGTTATAGAGTCATGGTCATTTCAATTGGAAGGATTTATACCTTTCCTAGTTTCAATCTGAAATCTCTTAAATTTCTTAAATATTTTCTAAGGTGTGTTCTTTGAATTATAGCATTATGCCACCAAAATTTCTTCCAGTCACACGCCCTAAAGGTGGTGATGACTATGTACATGAGGTGTCGGGTCATAAACACCAGTGATTCCTCCCATATATCCACTTGTGGTTCCTCTTCATATTCCAGATGTGGGAACTAATAGCCAGTTATGAGATTGGTTCTTATATATGTTGTAGCCTATGAAAGGTATAGTTTGACCTTCCCTGAGCATGGCGGACTTGACTTGAAAATTTCAGCAGCAACATCCTTCCTCATTTGAGAAGGATGTAGGACCTCTGTCTAAAGAGTCTTGGTTTAAATAAATCCTTTTAATATTATAGAATCTCGAGATGTCTCTAGAGAGGAGGGTCAATCCAGGATCCTCTATTCTACAAGATTCATCCATGCGGTGATGAAATGTTATCACCCAGATGGATTGACATCATGATACAGTCTTGGATGACTTTTTAGATGTTATTATATGACTATTACTTTCTATAGACTCTAAGGTATGACTGGGATAGAGAGTTCATGAACCAACATCCGGGGAGTATGTCAGTTATGGAATACTTTATGTCAGTTATGGAATACTTTCACAGAGCTTCAGTGGTTTGCTCTTAATTTAGATGATGATGATCTGAAGACTCGTAAACAATTTGAAGAGGTCTAGTATAAACCATTCAGTAATAGTTCAATGTGTTCGGGTTGAATATAATTTATAAAATCATCAACCAAGACATTATCATAGAGTGTAATTTGAGGGAAGGAGGTGGTGCGAGTTAGGGTAGTTTGGAACTTAGAGCTAGTTTTCCTTCTTTTAGTATAAAGAGGCATTTGAGTCTACTCGTAGATCTAGTAGCAGTCAGGATCCTCATGCAAATATTTTTCTTATTTATCACTATTATAGGATGTTAAGACACACAAAACCTCATGTTTATGGGATCCAGTTATGTGTAGAGGTTGTGACCGGATGGGGAATATCCATTTCTTCTGTAGGAAATTCTCTTCAGTGCCTAGCGAGTGAGGATCTACACCCACTCCCTAGCCAGGAGTGGGACAAGTAGGATAACATCAGGAAGGAATTTGTAACAATAACATCCAATCAGGCTGTGGTGGTGGTCATGGAAGAGGTAGTCAGACTTATGATTCTCATCACCAGTAGGGCGAGCATGCTTAGGGTAATCAAGTAGTGACTCAGGGTTGCGGTACAAGATAGTTACATGTGGTCCAGCCAACACCAAATGAGTAGAGAGATAGACCTTCTATATTTCAAGGTACCATTCTAGTTGCCTCCACTTTAAAGACTTCTTTATTTGATGTAGGCATGTAACGAACTTTTATATTAGATACTATTATGGGATTTTTGGGCATCAAGATCAAAAAATTTCATGGAATTATGATGCATGATATTCTGTTAGGTATCTGATCATATGGATTTTAACATTGTAAGGGTTGTACCCTTGAGATAAGTAGTTGCTTTTCATATGAAATATTTTCATCCTTAAAATTATGGGATTTGAGGTAATCATCAGGATGAAATGGTGAGTTCCCTATCAATATCACATTGACTTCTATTGTTAGAGGGTGATTTTTACATCACCATAGGGAGTTAGGAACATGAATAAAGGAGAATCAGATGATAGTGAGACATCAGAAGGATCCGAGCAGAAAAGTGTGGGCAGTGTTACAAATTAGATCTCCAATATTTTCATTTATGACTAGGGGTTATGACTTGCTATCTTCCCTCCTGTGGTGTAGTTTTTTAGAGACATCATTCTGGATGACTTCTCTAGTCTACCTCTGGTGCAAGAGCTAGAGTTTACTATTTATATTGTACTAGGAGTAGCACCATTGACCATTATTCCTAATATGTTGTCACCTAAGGAGCTTCTCAAACTCAAGATGCAATTGGAGGATTTAGTGGCTAAATGATTTATACACCCTAGAACATATTCTTGGGTTTCACTAATTTTTTTCACCAAGAAGACACCCAATAAACTTAGGATCTATGTGGATTACCATAATTTTAACTAGATTATAGTAAAGAATCAATATTCACTATATAGAATAGATGGCCTCTTTAATCATCACATAGGGCTGATAGTGTTTTCAAAGATAGATATGAGGTTGGGATTTCAGTAGGTGCGTGTTAGGTCCAGGAATACCCAACACATATTTTAGGAGTAGGTATGGTCTATATGAGTACATGGTCATGTTGTTTGGTCTCCCAAACACACCTTCAATATTCATGGATCTTATGAATCAATTTTCCACCTATATCTAGATTCATTTATGGTAGTCTTTGTTGATGATATCTTGGTGTGTTCACACTCCAAAAACAACCATGAAACCCATATTGAGATCATGCTTAACACACTAAGAGATAATTGACTCTATGATGAGATCAATAAATCCTAATTTTGTATTGATAAATTCCATTTCATGGGTCACACCATCTCATAGTTATAAGTTTCAGTAGACCCATAAAAAAGCGAGAGCATTAGTTTCTAAGGAGTATCGCAAGAATTTTTTTGAAATTCCTAGTTTCTTAGGGATAACTAGATATTACTAATGCTTCATTCATGATTTCTCACACCTTATAGAACCTAGTATGGGCTTGAAAAAGAAGGGGGTGAAATTTGTGTAGTAAGAAGATTATGAAGCATCCTTTCAAAAGTTGAAGGGAAATT
This sequence comes from Viscum album, assembly GCA_963277665.1. NCBI lineage: Eukaryota > Viridiplantae > Streptophyta > Magnoliopsida > Santalales > Viscaceae > Viscum > Viscum album. Next base: position 175,709,553 of record OY728123.1, read on the forward strand.
TTAATTTAGTAACAATACTAATTATTTTGGTTCTAAGAACGATATATACTATATAATGTTACACATTAGGTATTAGGCTTGGAGTTATTCTAATTTAGGACAAGTGAGTCATTTCATATTGGTCTCTTCAGTTGATGCCTCATGAGTTGAATTGCCTAATGCATGATCTCAATGTCAATACAGTTGTAAATTCCTTACACTATTGGATACACTATCTACTTGGAGATACTTTTGTGGTATATACAGACCAAAGATACTCAAGTGCATCTTTACATAGTAGGATATCAATCACATATATCATAGGTGTGTGGATTGTATATAGATATTTGATTCCATGCTTGCCTATATGCCTGGTAAAGGAAATTCTATGGACGATGATCTAAGTTGAAAGACTCACACATAAGATATTCAAGAATCTAGGTGAGAATGGAAGTTTTTATCCTTATTCTCAGATATTCATGTTGAGGTTTAGGAGGACCATGTTCATACTATCCTCTCAACCTTAATAGTTACCTATACTCTTTTAAAATGGGTAAGAACGAGGAAGTTATCAGATCCTAAAGGCCTTGTCCTAAGGGAAAGTGCCTCAGATGATGATAAATGATTAGGATGGATCATGTATGGGAATGATACCTTATTGTTCCATGGGAATTTATCAGTCCCAATAGACATTAGAGAATATATGATTTGGGAATTTCATGCCTCATCATGGGTCGTTCACCCAAGTGTCCCCAAAATGTATCAAGATCTATGATGCCAGTATTGGTTGCCTGGTATGAAATGATATATATATATATATATATTCATCACTCAATGTTCCACCTATAAATAGGTGAAGATGTAAGATCAGGGACTTCAAAGGGTTCTAAATCTGTTATCCATTCCCGAGTGGAAATGGGATGAGGTTTCAATAGATTTCTTGACTAGTCAACCCAGATCACCTTGATGAAATGATATAGTGTGGGTTGTTGTTGATCATTTGATGAAGGTTTCATACTTATTACCTGTGTGAGATACATTATATTTAGACAAGATATGAACATTGTACATCAAGGTGGTTTTAAATCTTTATGGATCTCCTCATTCTCTTATCACTAACATAGAGGCTTGTTTTACGTCACAGTTCTTGAAGGGTTTGAAAAAGGCCTTAGGTACACAAGTTCTTCTGACCACGACCTATCACCCATATACCAATGGATAGATAGATCATATGATCTAGGTTCTAGAATAGATTCTCCATGTATGTGTCCTTGACTTTAGGGGTTCCTAGGAGAAACACATTCCCTTCATGAATTTTTCTTATAACAATATCATTCAGGATACCATTGAGATGGATCCTTATGAATAATTATATGGTAGGTCTTGACGCTCACTTCTGTTCTGGCTAGAGGTAGGGGAGGCATTTATTCTTGGACCACGTCTCATGCAGGTGACTAAAAAATAGGTCAAGATGATTAGAAAGTGCACGATACTAGCTCAGTACAGACATAAATTGTATACTAATAGACACCAGTGACCTCTTGAGTTTGAGGTCGGAGAGAGAGTTTTCTTGTGAGTATCACCCAGTTTAGGGAATCAAAATATTCATAAGCATGGTAAGATCTCACTAAGTTTTGTTAGACCATTCGATGTTGTGAAACAGATTGGTCCAGTGAATTAGAATTTGAAACTTCCTCAGAGATACCGGTCTATGCATGATTTCTTTCATGTATCTCAATTTCACCATTACTATCCAGACCCATCACATGTATTTTATCATAATGAGGTTGAGATGGATATGGATGCTTCCTTTTAGGAGTATCATGTTCATATTATTTATCAGAGTGTGAAGATACTCTGAGGCAAGTTAGTTTCTCCTGTATGGGTGCTATGATATCGTGACCAGGTATTGGAAGAGATCTGAAAGAAGGAAGCTAATATACAAGATTAGTGGATGGAACTATTCTCATAAGATACCTCTTTACCATCATAAGGACAACACAGGGACAAGTTCCTTTAAAGAGGGGATGTTGTAAAGACCCATCTTTTCATGAAGTGACTAATTATTTGTTCTTAAATTTGAAAACTGTTTTTAATCAATGTAATCATGCACTATAGCCTAAGGAAGTTTACAGGATCATCTAGGGATTTTTTGGATCTCAGAGTTCCAAAAAATGGGAAAAAGGCCAGGACACACGGTTTAGAGAAACTATGCATCCCAAACTACACAGTTTGTTTGAAACTGTGTGGTTGATGATTATAAAGAAAAGTAGGCTACACAATTTGTATAAAATTTTATGAAATAAGGTTCACATACATGTAATGAATATGAGATTTGGGATAGATCCATTTTTTAGGGTTTGTTCCTGGTTAGATAAATAGTGCGCCTAACCATGCAATGTTCCCCCTTATAGTAGTTACTTATGCATGGTTTGTGCATCATTTAAAGCTCGTGCACCTAAACCGTGAATAACCTTATGTAAAGGTGAAATTATCATTTTACCTTCATTTAACATTTAATACTTCTCCTAAATTCTCTTCCATCATCTAGTGGAACATCACACCTTCCCTTCTTATTTGAGCTCAAGAATCCTCCAAATCTAGGCATTGAGCTAGCTCCTACATCAGGTGTCCGATCCTTGATCCTTGAAAAGTGTTGGATCCATCCCGGTAATCTATCCTAATATCTTTCCTCTTATATAAGTTTTTCTTTGGATCCATCATCTTATTTAGGCACAATATCATTTTCCCTATGTTTTTGGTGTTGGAACATTTCTCATATCTCTTCCAACCTAATTTGAATCTGAGGCTGATATCAAGTGAGGAGTCATCTACGAACTTAAGGTAGGTGGTCACAAAATTTTCGCTTTGATTTTTGATGCGTCAAAGCTATTCCATTGGGCCATATGTTTTATTTTTCTAAGTGTACACTTTTAATTGAGTTCTTTCTGTCAAATTGATCCTTTCACCTTATTGTATGCATATTGAATCTTTTGGGGTAGTTTAGAGGGTGGTTACCACAACTATAGTCACCCTATGGGTGTTTCATGTGAAATTTCTATTTATGTATAATTGAATAAATTCCTGGAACATCTTTTATCTTTAGAATTATTCTTAAAATAAATTTTCATTATTATATGAATGTTTATAAGACTCAAAGAACCACTTAGGTTTTTGGCTCAACCAATTTTGGGAATTAACCATGTAGGAAATTTTCTCTTTGAACATGGAACCTTTGTCACGACCCGTCCTCGAGGTCCATGTCGTGACTACCCCAAGCACGCTTTCCATAGGATAGGGGCCGGCGACTAGCACCAAAGGCATAAATCCATAAGCTGGGAAGGCATTGCCTTTATAGGAATAACACACACACAAACATAGTAAGATGGAAGCAAAGCACTAAGAGAATACTGTATAAAAAAAGCAGTGCTAAAAGTAAAAGGGGCCGGAAATACAAGACCAACAGTAAAGTACAGGTACAACGAAAAACAAGTACAACAGAAAAAGGGACAACCGCTGAAAAGGGCAGCTCCTGGTACGTCCACTGAGTACCCTACCTGAAGGGTATGTACAGATGTCCACCTCAGCACTCCACATTTAACGATCCGCTCCATGTACCGTCTCTCAGTGTGGTCCACCTTCGGGTACTGTCTAGTCCTCGCTCGCTCTCGGCCTCCGTCAACGCTTTCCGTCGTCTGCATCCAACACAACGTAGTGCAGGCATAGCCAGTGCAGGGGTGAGTATAACGATACTTAGTAGGGACCCCAAGACCCCCGAAGGTCTTCCATAATCCATGAAGGATAAACTAAAAAATGAAAGATACAATCTTGAAGTATCAACAAACCCTACTTAGGTATATGCCCATACATATACCTAAGTTATCAACCAGAGCCCGGCTCCAACTCTCGAGTCCAAACACAACCCAATACACACAGGAAGGTAAAGTCAACCACATCGATGATAATGATTGATAGTCAAGACTCATCTCACACAGGTATACATCTTTTGTATATTGATAGAGATGATCATATATAGTCACTGATTCATCTAAGCTATCAGACCCACACAGGATACAAGACCAGCTAAGCTGTCGGACCCACACAGGATACAAGACCAGCTACTCTATCAGACCCACATAGGATACAAGTACAGAGATCAATACTCTCAGACCCACATAGGATACAAGAATAGTAGTCATCATCTTCGAACCCACAGAGTATCCCAGTACGGTATCCATCGCTGTCGAACTCACAAAGGATCCTAGTACAGTAGTCGTCACAGTCGCATCCAGCTCTAGGGTTCCCACACACAGCACGCTCGATTCCGGGAGGGTCCTCTCCTCGAGCCAAGAGTCGATACATCAAATATCATGAAGTCCTGAGTTGATGTATCCTGTAGTTCAGTCTAATCAAAAGAAAACCAACGCGACAGATGGCCCGACAATCAAACGCTCGGTCTTAGAGTTATTGGCTTTTCCGTTCTAGGGGCCCGGTTGGAATTATGCTCGTTCCAAACCCGGCCATTTTCCAAATTTGTCCAAAACTCACATAGAGTATCGCAAAAGGACCTTCCCATCACGAGGATCCCAAATCTGTAGACAACACGTCAATCAGACGTGTGGTCTAAAAGTTATTCGTGTTTAAGCGAAACTGGCCCGGCCCGTCAACCCCAGGGGGCTGGTGGGTCGGCCCGACCCGGTTTGGTGGGTCCGACCCGGTTTGGTGGGTCCGACCCGGCTAGGGGTCGGCCCGAACTAGTGGGGCACAGACCATCCCTACGGCTGTGGCCTGGCCGGTGCAAACGGCCCATCCCACGTGAGGGCGGCCCAGCCCACGCGGCAGGCCGAGCGGAGCGGGGGGGGGGGGGGGGGTTTCCTATTACGGCGGTGCCACCTCTCCTGCCCATCCGGCAAAAGCCGGCCCGTTTTTTCCGGCGTGAGAGGCCTGCACAGCGGACCGCTGTCCTCCCACATGGCACCTTCAGGTGTCGTGGCTTCCTTCAACCCGGCAGGTAGGCGGCCGGCTGGTTCGCCCGCCAAAGCAGCCCGCCCAGCGCGGGCAGCGGTTCCTCCACAGCGCGGCGCCATGAGGCACTGCTGTCTTCGGCCCGGCCGGCCGTAGCCGACCGATTTGTCCAGAAAGTGGCCTGCAGATGTGGCCCACACCTCCTCTATGCGGCACCTCTGGGTGCCGCGGTTCACCAGCCCGACCGGCTATGGCCGGCCGGTTCGGTTCGTCCAAGTGGCCCGCGGAAACGGGTCGTTGTTTCCTCCATGCATCCAGGGCACGGTCACCGCTTCCGGTCAGCGTTGCCTCCAGTCGCCACTGCCTCCAGTTGTCATTGCCAAAATAATTACGAACCAACGGAGGGTCTTCCGACCATTTTCGTTCGGCTCGCGCCCTCCGCGTTAGGCGATATCAAAAGGCCGAAGACCATCCAAGGTATTCAATGAAGAACGAGGAACAATTTTATTCAATTAAAATTGATCAAAACCCCATACCTCATTTTTCATTCGTAGACAAAGTCATGGGGTGGAAGAGTCAATTCGTTGACGTTGGGGAAGAATGAGTCGTGGATGGCGCGTCAGTGGCATTCCTTGTGGGTGGCTCCTTCTCTTTTGGCTTGGCCGAAGTTCGAAGGAGATGTTCATCATGCTTCGATGGTTCTTCATTGAAATAATGAAGCTCTCCTCTCTCCAGCCTTCCCAAACGATTATGGCAACCCTAAAAGAAAATAGAGGTGATCTCTATTAATCCTTTTTCACAAAAACTCATGGTTTTGTTTAATTAAATGAGGTGACTCATTTAATTAATTCTTAGGATTGGTTCAAATTAAAATCTTAGAGGAGGTGGAGAGTCTCAATTAATGAGGGAAGGTGTCAAATTAATTAAGGGGTGTTAATGGGGAGTTTTAAGGAAGTTGAGGGGAGGTGAAAAGTTTGAGTTCATGTGGGCCCCACCACACATTATCCTCTCATGAGAGGTTATGTGGGGGTGGGCCCCACAACCAACCTCCCTTTGGAGATAAAACTACCAACTAAATAAAATTTTGTATCACATCAATTTTATTTAATTTGTTATGAAACCCCAAAATCAACTTCCACTCTGTATAAAATGCAACTATGATAAAGGTCCTCTTAAGAGAATATCAGCATTGCGGTTTCATCGGTGTCCTCGGATTTCAATTCCGAGCACCGGTTTAAAAGATACAAAAACTTGCACGTATGTTTACTAAACGTACCCAAACAAAAGTTCAAAAATTGATTTTGGGCACATCGGAACTCAGAATCAGGCACCGTCAGAAACTTCAGACTCGTAAAATTTCAAAGAATTTAAGAAAAAAATTTCCTTGAAATTTCAGGGTCTTTACATTACCCCCACCTCAGGTATTGATGTCCCCGTAAATCTACAACACACACTAGGAAAACAAAAGAGGGTACCGAGCATGCATCTGAGCCTCCCACTCCCATGTGCTCTCCTGGAGGTTCTCGTGTTGCCCGTGAATGTGCACCAGAGGAATTGACCATCATCGTAGGACCCACTCCTATCAATCCTTGATCTCCCCCGAGACCACCTTGAATGTCGCCCCGTTATTGATGTCCAGCTCCCCATGGTCGATGATGTGGGATGGTTTGTGCACGTATCTCCTCAGCTGAGATATGTGGAAGACGTCGTGCACCCGGTGCAACTAAGGCGGAAGGGATAGGAGGTAAGCCACCTCGCCTACTCTGCTGAGGACATGGAACAACCCAATAAATCATGGAGATAACTTGCCGCCTCAGCCAAATCTACATATAACTCATCGAGGTGTGACCCGTAAAAAGACGTGGTCGCCATACTCGAACTCCAGTGGTCTCCATATTCTATCAGAATAGGACTTCTGTCTACTCTGTGCTATTTTCATCCACTCCTAGATGATCTAAACCTTCTCCGTCGTAGCCTGAACCATTTCTGGTCCAATAAGTGCTGACTCCCCTGGGTTAGTCCAGCACAGAGGTGATCTGCAAGGTCGGTCGTACAGTGCCTCTTAAAGGTCCATCTCGATGGTGGATTGGTAACTGTTGTTGTAAGAAAACTCCAAGAAGGGTAAGTGATCCTCCTAGCTGTGACCAAAGTCAAGGAAACATGCCTGGAGCATGTCCTCAAGAGTCATAATGGTCCTCTTAGTCTGACCATCCGTCTGAGGATGGAAGGCGGTGCTCAAGCGAAGCTACGTGCCAAAAGCCTCCTCTAACCCATTCCATAGCCAGGAAGTGAAACGAGAATCTTGATCGGAGATTATAGTCGATGGTACACCATGAAGCTGTATGATCTCTTGAAAATAGAGACATCCCAAGCTCTCTACTAAGCCCTGCTCTCTGATCGGTAGTAAGTGGGCCGACTTGGTGAGTCGGTCGACAATCACCCTGATAGAGTCATCTACTCTGGATGTACGTGGTAGCCCCGTCACGAAATCCATGGATATCCAATCCCACTTCCACTCTGGGACCTCTAAGGGCTGTACCAAGCCTGCTGGTACTTGGTGCTCCACCTTCACCTGCAGAAAAGTGAGGCACCGTGATACAAACTCTACTACCGCCTTCTTCAAACCCGGCCACCAGTGCTATTGTCTGAGGTCCTGATACATCTTCGCCACTCCTGGGTGTACCTCTAGAGGGGAAGTGTGAAACTCCCTCAACACTTCCTCCTGTAATCTTACTGGTACCATGGTACGTCCTCTGAATAGGATGAAGTTCTCCCCACCTTCATAAAACCCATCAGCTGCCTGCCCTGAGGATATCTGAGCACGTCATGTCTCACAGTCAACGTCCCCTCATTGTGCCTCCCTGACCCGCTGAAGAAGTGGAGGAGTGACTATGAGAGGCTAAAGAAAGTCTGCTCCATCTCTATCCACAAAGGATATCTGCAACATGGATAGCTGCTATGTCGCCTCTCCTAGTAGCTGAATCCCTGATCTCCTACTGAGATCATCTGCTACAATGTTACCCTTCCCAGGATTATAGACTATCTCAAAGTCATAGTTCTGGAGGAACTCGAGCCATCGCTGCTGTCTCAGGTTCAGGTCCTTCTACGAGAAGATGTATCTAAGACTCTGGTGGTCAGAGTAGACTTTAAAGCACTCTCCCATCAAATAGTGTCACCACATCTTCCAGGAGAAGACCACTGCTGCTAACTCCAAGTCATGTGTAGCATATTTTTGCTCATGTTATCTCAACTGCTGTGAACCATAGGTGATCACCGCTCGCTCCTGCATCAGGACACACCCGAGTCCAGTCCCTGATGTGTCATAGTAAAATACGTACCCTACACCCTCCTCCGGTAGCCTCAAGATGGGTGCACTGGTCAACCTCTTCCTTAGCTCCTGAAAGCTTTGCTAGCATCTATCTGACCACACGAAGGGTTTTCCCTTCTTCATCAAAGCTGAAAGCGGTGATGCGGCTCTTGATAAGTTTGGTACAAATATTTGATAGTATGTAGCCAAGCCCAGGAAACTTCTTACCTCCTACACACTCATGGGTGGCTCCCAAGAAAGTAATGCCTTGATCTTCACTGGATCCACTGCAACTCTAGCCTCCGAGATGATGTGTCCCAAGAAGTGAACCTCTCGAATCCAAAACTAGCACATCAAGAGCTTACCATAAAGCCGGTGCTCTCGTATTGTGTCCAGTACTACCCGCAAATGGTAGGCATGCACCACCTCAGTAGTCAAGTAAATCAGTATGTTGTCGATGAAGACTACGATAAAGCGATCATGGTAAGGCTGGAAGATCCTGTTCATGAGACTCATGAACACTTCTGGAGAGTTGGTTACGCCGAAGGGCATAACTAAGAACTCGTAGTGGCCATACCGACACCTGAAGGCCTTCTTCTATACATCCTTGTCTCAAACCCTGAGCTAGTGATAGCCTGACCAGAGGTCTATTTTTGAGAACCATCGTGCTCCCTTGAGCTGATCAAAGAGGTCATTAATCCTCGGGAGTGGATACTTGTTCTTCATAGTCACCTGATTCAGGCGACGGTAGTCGACACACAATTTCAAGCTCCCATCATCCTTCTTGGAGAAAACAATCGGAGATGCCCAGGGTGAAACACTGGGTCGGATAAATCCCTTTCCCAGCAAGTCCTCCAACTATACTCGCAACTCATGAAGCTCGGCAGGAGCCATCCGATATGTTGGAGTAGATATCGGTGATGTACCGGGGTACAGGTCAATGTATAACTCTACCTCTCTGCAAGGAGGTAGTCCTGGAACATCAGCAGAAAAAACATCCACATACTGATCCACCACATTAGGAAAACTTGGACTCCGCACGTCAACCACTCCGAGGATGAGACTAGCCAACTGATGTGTGATTGGTTGTCCCCTCCTCTGTGTAAGTCCATCATGTGCTGCTGAGGCTCCCTTATCACCAGTAAAGGTGAACCTAGTCTCATCCGTGTAGATACACCGCACTTTGCGCCTAATACAGTAGATATGAGCATGGACTATAGATAACAAGTCCATACCCAAGATAACGTCGTAAGGCCTTGACACCACTATAAGAAGATCTCAGCCGAAGATCTTGCCTCCTAGAGTAAGCTCACACTGCCAGCACCAGTGTGTAATCGTCGAGTCTGCTCCCGTAGAAGTCTCTAGCCATAAGGATTGAGCCAACAACTCCATCGGAATCTCTGAGCTCTGAACAAGGGAGACAACAATAAAATAATTACTCGCACCTGTGTCTATAAGTACTGCAGAAAGGGTGGATTAGACACAGATAGTACCTAGAATCATCTCAAGTGCACCGTGGTCGTAGGCCTCAACTTCCTGGAGCTAAGTCTACATATGTCCTCTAGCTCCCTGTGGTCGGGGTGGACCTCCTGGTGGTGGTGGTGGAAGAGCCTCGTAACGTCGTCCACCACCCGCTGCTCGGCCAGCTCCTCTGCCACGTCTGCCTACTCCCAGTGGACCACCATGGTCAAACCTCTGCCTCTACCTAGGAGGTCTCTCTACTGTCTGTTTCTCGTCTGCATGGAGGGTTGGGCAGTCACGAGCCATGTGGCCCTGCCCACCGCATGCATAACATTGCCTTCTCCTCATAAGGTTGGCTCTGTTTCGTGTTCCCCACACAAATGAACATGTATCCTGAGGTCGCCCACCTGATGGCCTGGTCCGCTTGGACCTCTACGTCAACTGTCTACTACCGGTTGTAGAAGACTTCACTACGTGTCGTCCTGCGGAAGGTCTCGCCACTGGTGACTGCTCAGCAAGAAAACTCTCCACTAGAAGGTCTCTCTCTAGCACCCCTGCCTACGTCTGGATGTTGAGGGGAATCATCGAATCCCTGATCTCATGCCTGAGTCCCTGATCGAAGGTCTGGGCCCTGAAGAACGGGTCCTGTACCATATCTGTGGAGTAGCATGAGAGGTCGGTAAACCTCACTGATTACTGAGCTACTGTCATGCTGCCCTGCTGCAGATGAAGTAACTCTTGAATCCGCATAGCACGAAGGGTGGCTGGAACAAACTCTGAGTGGAATATACTCTCTAAGTCTATCGATAGTAATGATGCCTCGTCATGCACCTAGAGCATCAGGATCTACCATCTGCATGCTTCCGCATGCAGGAGACTCAAAGCAAAGATCGCCATGAGGTCGTTTGGTGTCCCTACCAATCTGAAAACTCTCACGACAGCCTCCATCCAATCCTCAGCTGCATGTGGGTATGTCTCTCCTCAAAACCTAAGCGGCCTCTAGCATTGGAACTCGTGCAACGCACTTAGGAAGTATGCACTCTCTGCTGCTGGGGCCAGTGGTATCGGTGGCCCAGTGGGTAGTGGTACCACTGGTGCCTCCATTGTGATGGGTCCCTACACTGAGGCCTCGTCGCTTGGTGGCCTACCATCTCGTACGTAACTCGGAACCCTAGTTGGTCACCTTCATGGGGCCATCCTGGAAAAAAACAGGTGCACCATAGTTAAAATAGTATTCCTGGTTATCTGACACAAAGTAATCATGAAGAAAACTTTTTCAAAGGAAACGCACACACAATTAGTGTCTTCATGCACTGAGTCGGTAATGAGAGGTCAGGGTCCTGATGTATGGATACGTCGGCCGCCGCACCAACACTGGACTCCCTAAACTAAGAAACACACTCAATACTCTTAACACTATTGCTTCACAGAAAATAATCAGAGTCTAAGTTATGTGGTATAACCAACTCCTTTGATACCAATTTTTCACGACCCATCCTCGGGGCCCATGTCATGACTACTCCAAGCCTGCCTTCCATACGCCAGGGGCTGGCGACTAGCACCAAAGGCATAAATCCCTAAGCTGGGAAGGAATTTCCTTTATTGAAGTAACACACACACAAACAGATTAAGATGGAATCAAAGAACTAAGTGAATACTGTATACAAAAAGTAGTGATGAAAGTAAAAGGGGCCAGAAATACAAGCCCAATAGTAAAGTACATGTACAATGAAAAATAAGTACAACTGAAAAAGGGACAACAACTGAAAAGGGAAGTTCCTGGTATGTCTGGCAAGTACCCTACCTGAAGGGTAGGTACAGATGTTCACCTCAGCACTCCACGTCTAACAGTCCACTCCATGTACCGTCTCACCGTGTATTCAACCTCCAAGTACCGTCCGGCCCTGGCTCTCTCTCAGCCTCCGTCAACGCTGTTTGTTGTCTACATCTAGCACAACGTAGTGCGGGCATAGCCCGTGCAGGGGTGAGTATAAAGATAATTAGTAGGGACCCCGAGACCCCTGAATGTCTCCCATAATCCATGAAGGATAAACCACAAAAGGAAATATACAATCTCGAAGTATCAACAAACCCTACTTAGGTATATGCCCATACATATACCTAAGTTATCAACCACAGCCCGACACCAACTCTCGAGCCCAAACAATACTCAATCCACACAGGAAGGTAAAGGAAACCACATCGATGATAATGATTAATAGTCAAGACTCAGGTCACACTGGTATACATCTTTCGTATAGCGATAGAGATGATTAGATGTAGTCACTGATTCATCTAAGCTGTCAGAACCACACAGAATACAAGACTAGCTAAGCTATCGGACCCACACAAGATAAAAGACCAGCTACTCTGTCAGACCCACACAGGATACAAGTATAGAGGTCAATACTGTCAGACCCACACAGGATACAAGAACAGTAGTCATCGTCGTCGAACCCACGGAGTATCCCAGCACGGTAGTCGTCACTGTCGAACCCACAGAGGATCCCAGAACAGTAGTCGTCGTAGTCGCAACTAGCTCTAGGATTCCCACACACAGCACGCCCGATTCCGGGAGGGTCCGCTCCTCGAACCAAGATACGATACATCAATTATCATGAAGTCCTGAGTTGATGTATCCTGTAGTTCCATCTCATCAAAATAAAACCAATGCGACAGATGGTGTGTCAATCGGACGCCCGGTCAGAGTGTTATTGGCTTTTCCGTTCCAGGGGCCTGGTTGGAATTATGCTCATTCCAAACCCGGTAATTTTCCAAAGCTGTCCAAAACTCACTTAGCATATCGCAAAAGTAACATCTCATCACAAGGATCTCAGTGCCTCAGATGGCGTTTCAATCGGACGCACAGTCTAGAAGTTATTCGCATTTAAGTGAAATGGTCCCGGCCCGTCAAGACCAGGGGGCTGGCGGGTCGGCCTGACCCAGTTTGGCGGGTCCGACCTAGCTGGGGGTCGGCCCGACCTAGTGGGGCACGGCCCAGCCCAGCGGCTGTGGCTCGGCCAACGCGAGGGCATCCTGGCCCGCGTGGTAGGTCGCGGCTCTTCCAGCTGGCCGAGCAGTGCGGGGGGGGGGGGGGGGGGGGGGGGCGACCCCCCAGTTTTCTGTAATGGCAGCGCCGAGTGGCGTTGACTCTCCTGCCCGGCCAGCTGAAGCTGGCTGGTTTTCTCTATAGTGAGCAGCCCGCACAGTGGGCCGCTGTCCTCCCACGTGGCACCTTCAGGTGCCGCAACTTCCTTCAACCCGGTCGGCCGGTTCGCCCGCCCAGTGCGGGCCGCAGTTCCTCTACAGCACGGAGCCATGAGGCACCACAGTCTTCTGCCCGACCAGCCATAGCCGGCTGGTTCTTCCAGCAAGAGGTCCACGAATGTGGGCTGCACCTCCTCCGCGCGGCACTTGCGGGTGCCGCTGTTCAGCAGCCCAGCTGTCTACGGCCGACCAGTTCGGTTCATCTGAGTGGCCCGTGGAAAAAAGACGTGGTTTCCTCCATGCGGTCGGTGCACGGTCGCCGCTTCCGGTCGCTGTCTCCTCCGATCGCCTCTGCCTCCAATCGTCATTTCCAAAATAATCACGAACCAACGGAGGGTCTTCAGGCCGTGTTTGTTCGGATCACTCCCTCCGCGTTAGGTGATATCAAAAGGATAAAAAGAATCTAAGGTATTCATAGAAGAATGAGGCACAATTTTATTCAATTAAAATTGATCAAAACCCCCTACCTCGTTTATCGTTCGTAGACGATGTCACGGGGTGGCGGCATCAATTCGTTGATTTTGGGGAAGAAGGAGCCGAGGATAGTGCATCGTCAGCGTTCCTTGTAGGCGGCTCCTTCTCTTTTGGCTTGGCCTAATTTTGAAGGAGAAGTTCATCATTCTTCGGCGGTTCTTCGTTGGAAGAATGAAGCTCTCCTCTCTCCATCCTTCCCAAAGGATTATTCCAAACCTAAAATAAAATAGAGGTGCTCTCTATTAATCATTTCGCACAACAACACATGGTTTTATTTCATTAGATGAGGCGACTCATTTAATTAATTCTTATGATTAGTTCAAATTAAAATCTTAGAGGAGGTGGAGAGTCCCAATTAATGAGGGAAGGTGTCAAATTAATTAAGGGGTGTTAATGGTGAGTTTTAAAGGAGTTGAGGGGAGGTGAAATGTTTGAGCTCGTGTGGGACCCACCACACATTATCCTCTCATGAGAGGTTAAGTGGGGGTGGGCCCCTACCACCAACCTCCCTTTGGAGATAAAAACTACCAACTAAATAAAATTGTGTATCACATCAATTTTATTTAATTTATTATGAAACCCCAAAATTAACTTTCACTCTGTATAAAATGCAACTGCGGTAAAGGTCCTCTTAAGAGAATATCGGTATTGTGGTTTCATCGGTGTCCTCGGATTTCAATTCCGAGCACCAGTTCAAAATATAGAAAAACCAGCACGTACGTTTACTGAACGTACATGAACAAAACTTCCGAAATTGATTTCAGGCACACCGGGCCTCAAAATCAGGCGCCGTTAGAAACTGCGGACTCGTAAAATTCCAAAGAACTTAAGAAAAAAAATTCCTTGAAATTTATGTGTCTTTACAACCTTTACATGGGACCAACCACCTTGAGCTCATTAAAGTGAAATTCCATGTTAAATTAATTAGATGGAACATACTACATAGGATGGCTCGTTTATTATGGTGGCTTCCCTAAAATAAATTGATTATTTGAAATGGATTAATAATGTAGAATGTATTATATGTGATGGATTCCCTTCTTAATTTGAATTACATGTATTATATGAAATGGTTTAGAAAGGGTGGCAAGACCAAAAATTTTATGATGCTTCGTTACATGATTACATAAAATGGTAATGCTTTGTATGTAATGGAACTTGGATAATGAGATGAGTGAGAGGTTCTTTCTCATGCATTATATTTTAAATGATTACACCTTGATAGAGGCTATGATATAGTGGTAAGGTATTTTTGATCATGGTGGTATCATACTCCCTTATATCAGTTGCTGAGCATGACGTCTCACACCAATGAAACTATTAAGACTGTGGGCTTTACATTCCACACCTCTTTCTTGAAGTGATGACATGATGGCTCACTCACCTTCCTGAGTGTAGTTCATAATATCTCACACTCATATTTTGATGTAGGTAATGTAACCCATTTCTTGATATTATCTTCTTTCTCGATAGTTCATGGATGTCTGAGCTATGTCGCGGTCTAGCCAACAACTAGTATTCGAGGTATATGGCCACTTACGTCCACACATACTTGGTTCATATAGGTAGATCCAATATATAATTTATATATATATAGTGACTATATATAAATTCCTTCCAGTAATGATCTGAAGCAGGTAAACCCACCAGGTGTCCCATAGGAACCTGACTGGGTTGGTTATTTATTTAATTATTGTTTTTTATTTCTGTTTTTACCTTCACATGGTTCAGTTAAGAGCACTTCTTGGATTACACGCAGACATTGTTGGTAGTTTCCTACTGATATTTTCATCACACAAACTACTTGGGCTTCCTTTTATACCCAAGAATGTTGTTTTTCTCCATGTATTGATAAAGGAAAGGGACCCGCTTTAGGATGTTCTTATGCTTACTTATAGTTTGAGATTAGTAGTAGAGTACTTAGCCTATGCACGCAATGCTAGTGGAGCATATTTTTGTTCTTATTGTGATTTTTGTATAACATAATTGTATGTATGTTACCCTATTCCCTTTTAGTAAATCATCATTCCATGAATCATGAATTAACACTGATATAGAGGCTTTTTGATATTATTATTAGTTGTCTAGTTTTTATCTTATGTTGATTGTGTATTTATCTCATCTATTCTGATATGCTTCCACTGCTATTTTATGTTTCTTGTTGTATATTTCGTGACACTATGATAAGAGGGTATAGTCTCCCCATCATACCACTTTCCACCCTTGCTTCTATTCAGCAACCTATGGCATAAAAGGAGGTGTGTTTGAGGCCATGTGACCCACCGAATCATGGCATGGGTTAAGTGGATCTCGGTTCGAGATGTTATAATGGGATAATAATTACCTGACTTAGTAAACACATTCTCCTTTTCCATGGGACACCATAAAATATTTACATGACAATTATATACCCACTAACCTATCACATAATTCTAGATTTTTGCCCTAAATATAGTATGTGTATCCCTCTACATGGGATAGGCTATGAGATTTTCATACCTCTAACCACTACATCAATATTGGGCTAGTCATGAATTGGGTGAGAATAGGTATAGATCCTCACAGTATATGAGATTACATGATTTAACTATACATGTATATGTTTTAATGAAATACTATATATATATATATTGTTTTCATTGCTTTTCCTTCACTCTAGCACCATATTGTCGCTATAGGCACTTGAGTATTTAATAGGAAAATAGGAATGAGGTAGTGACTACATAATTAGTATATCATACTCACACCCAACATGTGATCCTGTGGGAAGAATGTAGATCTTATTTTTCATCATCTAGGTAAGTGAAAATATCTAGAGTAAAGGGGCTAGTTTGATGTGGAGTGTATCAGCCTAGCCAAACTCACTTGATGAATAGTAACAAGACCATTTAACAACATGGCCTCAGGCATGCCACCTCAAAATCCAGAGGCTTATAACTAATAGTACGAGTTAAAGGAGTTACTATATAGATACTATACCTTATGTATAGGAGTGTGTAGAAATGGATAAAATCATCATGTATCATACATTATAAAATAAAATGAAATATAATTAGTAAATATTAACAAAAATGATAATAAATGAAATGAACTAAAGGACCAAATATCCAAGGAATACATATATAAAAATTCACCTATTGGACCAGCCATATGTGAAATGAAATAAATAAATAAACTTGTTAGATCAACAACTACTTAAATACATACCTCATCTTGATATCTAAATCCCACTCAACCTACTCTAGTATGAACAAATAATACCAGACCTCAACCCAACATGTGCCTATGTACATGTGGGAGTTATGTCGGGTACCCCATTATAATGGAATCCCATGAAGGGTGTGATTAAAAAACTCAGTAGGGAAGTACCAACATGCTCCCATAAGTAACCATCATATATAGTGTTTATGCATGTGAAATGATTAGCTGGAATAAATAAATAAATAAACCATAAAACATACCTACTTTGACTCAATTCTATAATTTATATAATAATGTCACACTAACATTAATATTCAATATCCCAACGTCCCTATAGGGTCACACAGATAAACCTATACAAGACCAAAAACCATCATTGATCCTCATGTCCATGACCCTAATCAACCATATCTGCCCCAACTATTTATAGAGTATATCTGAGTATTATAATCACCTTAGGGGAAATGTTTCCATGCCTAGAGGATACCATACTCATGCCTCCATCATGATTAATAACATACCATGGTGCATCAACATACATCCCTCATCCACAAGACCATGGGTTGAACCACATGATAGTGCCTGGGCATTCTCAATGTAAGGGAGATGAATGATTCCTAAGAGGGGGAATCACGAGTAAAACATTTATATCTTGGTGTTATTGATTCGTTATCAACCCAAAAAAATAAAAGTTAATACCCTCCCTATATCCCAAGGTCAATCTTTGAGTCATCCAATAAATCACGACTCTTCATTCGAACCATCGCCGATGCATCCCCCTAATACTAGGGGGTATCCTAAGATTCTATCAAGGGGATCCAAACTTCACCCTCAATATTTCCAACATCCATGCATGGGGATATACACCCACCCTGTATATTATACCACCATTCATGGGAATCATGAGTATTCAAAATGGTCTACTATTATTTTCATTCAAATCCTAAAACTTGAACATTCACAATGATAACATAAGGTCAGAGGAACCCATAGAATCACGGGTGTTCCTACTTAAGTGGTCACACATGTTATAATGCTAGATCCTAAGTACCACCTCTAGGAATCCACTCTTGTATCAATAATATCACTAGATACTATAAAATCTAGGTATCCACCCCCAATGTACCATGAGACAGGATCCTAAATATAGAGGGAATCTCAATGTCTCGTCCATGTCAACAAGACATTACTAATCATCATGTACAATAATATTAGTTTTAGGCCTAACAATTGATTCCCATGCATATTGAGTAATCACATATGATATAAAAATAAAATAAAAACATACAAAGGGTTTTTGAAATTCACAATCCTAGTCTCATCATCTATATCCCCTTGGGCTTACATCATTAGTCAAAGATCTAATATGAAATTCCATACCATCTCTACCCATTCTGAATTCCACCCTATTTATAGGGTCAAAATTCAAAAGGGTATATGCTAAGGTCCCTGATATCACATCAAGGACTCCTTGAAATCTTAGGAAATATATATTAGGAATATTTCCTTAACCCTATTCCATTTTCCATGTTTCCTATGTTGGTACAAACATTTTACCCATCTTCGGTCTCTATACAGTATAATCAGCCAAGTATTAATGTCCAAATGGGAATGGAACACTCACCCTATAATAAAATAAATGTTCCCATTAGATTTAGGGTATCACTCATGGCCATTCAGTTTTCCATGCATCCTAGTTCATCACCCCTCTCCACTTAGGAGTCACTAAGTCTCTTTCCAATGGGGAAATAAACCTTATCTATTCTAATTTATATCCTTATCCATCGATGACCGAAATTTCCATCCAGTACTCTATGGTCCAAAGGGTCAATCCACACCTTGTTTAGTTCACTCCTAGGTTTTAGTTTTTATTTAATATCATAAAACAATTAAGGAGGCCCGCTACCCAAAGAGGTGGGTCCATGTATAAAACATATATTTAAACTGATAATAATACCAAATGGAATATGTATAAAGAAAATATAATATTTTTAAGCTTTAAAATTTAAATTAAAAGGGTCATAAGTAGCTACCAAGGCCTTTATAGTCCTATATCTACTTAAGAGGTCACCACCCACACTCTCAAAACCCATGACATATTGATACACCCAACATAATTAATTATAATTAACTATATCATTTTATCCAAAAAGGAATAACACCCAAATTCTCAAAAAACATCATTGTCATGTAAAAACCTTACCAAAAGGAATCTTAAGGGCTTGTCTCACACCCCTGGCCTCGTGAAAATGAAAGAACAACTAAGTAATTCCAAGTCAATAATATTTCAAATTAATTTTAAAAAAAATAACAAATATAAACCAACTATGAAACATATTTCATCCAAAAAAATGATCTATCACATGAAGAAAGTTTCATAGGTCACACTCTTCCCAAGAAGAGTGAAAAACCTATTGTTATTATCAACTATCTACATGGTATGGTGGAATTAGAACGAAATTCCTATCATGTAGATGAATAAATTAGATTAGGAGGTAGGTAAAGATCAATGGTGAGTGATGGAGGTCATGACGTACCTAGAATTAGAATATGAAGACACAAAACCCCCCTCCATTTAGGGTTATTAAAGAGAAGAATAAGGGGGAAACCCTTGGACATGCATAAATGATAAGAAGGAGAAGAGGGGGATATCCCCTTTTAAGTTTGATCGGGGAAATTGTCCATTTCCCCCTTTTATTCCCACCAGATAGTTGATGGCTCTATCGTAGACTTGGATATAGAAACCACCCATCCTTTTCCAAGGCTCCTTTGAGCCCTTGATATGCCTCTCAAGAATCCAACCATGTCCCAAATACCTATTTTGAGGAATTTCATGCCTCGTAACCCTCTTATTAACATCAAAGAAACCCACCCATTAAATAAATATTTGAACATTCCACTAAACTCTAAATGCCCATATTGACTCGAGGTTTTACATAGATTATGGTATCTGAGTGCTATTTTGTATATATTTTGGTTGGTGAGTAGTGTAGACATGTGAGGGATTCCTATGGATTCTCAGTCAAAAATTTCTAACTATAGATATATATTATTAGTTCCTTAGGACCATTTTGGTTGGATTACATTGTACATATCACATTTTTATTTAGTTCTATAATTTTTTTGAATCTATGGATCTTTTGGGATATAGTAATGTGATTATGCATGTACATTATCACACATTTTTATTTCCATTCATTTTTAACTATCTTCATCCACCTCGTTCCTACCTAATATGGGTGTGGATCTTAGTTTATTTATTATATATTATAATGTCGGTAAACCACCCCCCCCCATAATATTATTCCTTACCCCTTAGTTTTTATTCCATTATTTGGTGATTAAAAGGGGAATTTGAGGTGTTGTGGAAACCCAAACTTATGTTATTATGATAATCTAGTCATGGTCATTACATATTTTATCATAACTCATACATATCCATGAACTAAATCATGATGTAATGATATTAACTATAATGTCGATTACTTCATCGCAAACTATGATATAGTTGATTCCACACACTATGGTTTTGTTTTAGTGTATATTTTAATTAACTATTTCATTATAATATGCTTGATAATGATATCTAAAGAAATGGATAGAGAACTCACGTCTTCATCGATATCCACCAGTTATGTGAATCTATAGGCTCTTTTGAATGAGTTATTAAAACACCATGATATGGAAGCACATTAGTTTTAAAGGAAAACGAGTGAAGTTATCATCAACTTTAGTAAAAATAATATTCACCAAAAATCACCATAAGGATTGAAGACATTTTCTTCTTGGATTAATACATTATAAATAGGCTACTATGGAATCTCCATGGAGTGACTAACTCAATCACTTCAAAAAACCACTATATGTCACAACACATTATAATGAATATATTCATTACTCATTTTCAAACCAAGCATGACTTTTTAATATTCAAAAATTCAATGTGGTGGATTATTGTTCAATTTTACACTCTTTAATGATATTTTAAACTAAACATATGACATTTTAGGTAGAGATAAAGTGACAATGGTATGATATATATAATATCACATGATGTGATAAATTGTATTTTATATTTCAATAAATTTTATCACATGTTTTTTATATATCTCTCTCTGAGAAATATATATTTATGTCACTATATGTTTCTCTAAGTAATATTTTCATTTATAATACTATGATATAGTTATTTGGTTCACTTAAATCCATAATATTTCCTGAGGAAACAAAAATTCTTAAAAATTTATTCCCATGAATTGTTAAATATGTTATAATATTGTTAAGGTCATCATTGATATACCAAGGAAATAAAAAATAAAAATTATGAAAAGTATTTAATTATAAAAATGTGAGAGATTTAATTTTAATGAACGATTTTTTAAAAGATAAGTTTTACTTAATTAATTATTCCATTGATTATAATAGTTATAATATTATTATAGAATTTATATGTTCAATGTCATCCAATAATACTTAGTCATTCCAACCTCTCTGATCAACAGAATTAAATTAAATAAAATTCCATTAAAATTAAATATTACATGAAAAATATGTATCTAAATCACAATAATGATTTAATAAACTATATAATATTGGTTTTAACTCTTTAAAATATTTTTCTAGTTTAATATTTAATAAAGGATAAAATAGATATAATTATAAATGTTTTACTATTACAAAATATTTTTCAAATGTATTTTTTATTAAAAACTATTTACTCCATATTATACTCTTAATTACCTCCCATCTAAAGAGAATAGTAATTCATGAGAAGTCTATTTACAATCAATAGTGTTGAATTAATAATTATAATAGAAGAAAAATAAAATATAAACACTTAATTGAATTTAAATAATAAATATTTATTAGGTAAAATAAAATCTCACATTAATCTACAAAAATATTTTAAAGTATCCAAGAATAAAACCTAAAAACCCTAGGATTATCTCAAAAAGTGATGGTTAAATTTAATAATCTATAAAGCACTCCAAAAAAATAAAATCAAAATGAACTAAATGATTTACTATAAACCACTTCATAGTGAATTTATTGTGTCATGGTGTGTAATAAATATCCATATCATCAAGTTTGAAATGGATAGCCTCTATGTTTTTTTCAGGATAAAACACTTATATATAGACTTTAAATAACATCTTCCAAATTGATTCATAAAAATATTGGTTTAATGTATCTATTTTTTTTATTCATAGCTATAAAATTATATCATTAATATTAATAAGTTTAAATTTATTAAGACCAGTTTGGGATATGCCCAAATAGAGGGGGGTGAATCAATGATGAGTAAATTTTAATCCAATTTCACTTTTATCCCTTAAATACCTCTTCACTTATTCATTTATTAGATCTATCTCTTTTATATCTCCTTCGATTGGAATTCAGATATAGAATATGAATTAAATATAAGATAATAATAGTGTTTTTAATGTGGGTTTCCTTCGAGAAGATTACTATATCCCTAGTGACACATGGTTATGATCTCACATGCTTGAATTCCTTCTTTGTATATATGTGAGGAATTATTTTCCTTTTTCATAAGATAATGGGAATGTACTTATTCAAAGAAAAATCACTAGTGCTAGATTGATTCCCTCTTGGACTATATAGATAGATATTCTTTTGTAATGTCCCCGACCCTCCCGGTCTATTACTTTTCCATATCAGGACGTTTGAGGTATCCTAGGGACCATTAGTGACTCATTGAGGAGTTTTTCAAATTTCATGTAGAACGAACAGTGGCATCAATGGGCATTGGTGGCACCGATGGGAATTGGTGGCACCGATGGGCATAAGTGGCAACGATGGGAATCAGTGGCAACGATAGACATCAGTGGCACCAATCAACCATCAGTGGCACTAATTATCCATTAGTGGCATCGATGGGAATCGGTGGCACTGATCAGACATCGGTGGCACCAATCGGCCATTGGTGGAACCAATCGATAATGGTTCCACACCAACCGGTGCCAAGGCATCAGTGCCAGTGTGTCAATGACTCACCCATTAGTGAGTCATTTCCAGCTTCTACAGGACTTTCCAGTTTCACTCCCATAATGTATCTTTTAATGTAAAATTATTTTAATACCTATTTTAAAGTGATTTAAGGCCTGTAAAATATATTTTCAATTGCCTAAGTGTCGGGAGACCCTTGAATTACCAAACCAATGTGTGGACTTTTTATCAGTTTATCTACTTAAAGTTGATTTATCAACTCATAGTCGTCCTCTAATCTATCTCAACTGTCTCTGAGAGAATTATTAATTCTCAATTAATTTCCATCATGTGAAATTTTCGAGCCACATGTTTGATCCATGATATAAATTTTAAGTACTTCAAAATGGGCTCCTTGATTTTTGGATCTGGCATCTTCTTAAGCCAAGATCCTCTCTTCCTTCTTCCTTTTGGATTTCCAAAGTGCACCTTGAGACTTCCTCCCAAGACGAATTGTGCTCCAATGATGGACCCCTTTTTGATCAATCTTAGAGTTCTTCCTGCATGTTGCATCATCCCCTGTTCTTGGTACAATGAGAAAACATTAATCCTTGATCATCTGGGTAGGAGTTCTTCCTTTGTCTCTCTTTATTGTGCATCATGTGGGGTATTTATAATTATGTTCCCTCGGGAAGTAGATGAAACCAACTTTAACAAAGATAATAAATGAACTTTTAAAGAATGAAGGGGTGGTAAATACAATTATGTTGTTGTATTTTACCTTCTTTTTTATGTTTTGAATTGTATGGGATCATGTCCACTGAAAATCGTGGTTCTTGGGGTTCTATTATCATGCACTAGTGAAGCTCTGTTTTCTGAATAATCTTGTGATTGAATGACTATAACATGGAAATTTATTAAGCATGTAAACATGGTTGATTAAATGGACGCCGGATGGATAAGTACTCTTGTGTGATCACCCTGGTTAAACAAATAGAAAGAAGGATCTTAATGAATGGTTTTGGCTAAATATGAAAACTTCCTTGCTCTGTAATGGTGATATGAATGGTTGTTCTTTTTTATTTTTGTGGGGTGATGTAGAGGGGAATGGAATCTCTAGTTGAGAGGTTGTTGGATTGTGAATCTAAGGTCGTGTATAGCTGGAGGTAAATGTTATGAAACCATTAAGTGGGGACTTTTTTTTGTTCAAGTACTTGGAGGGATCTCACAGGATCCCATTTTGAAGTTGTTATTGATGAGAGAATCAGATTGAATGATTAAACACTTTCTTGGATGTTTTATTTCAGTTGTTGTTTTGGCTTATGGTTATGCCTGTAAGTTTCCTGGTAGTAAAGCAATATTTAAATGGAATAACTTGAACATGATAATGAGAATAGGTATAATGAGGAATTATTTTCCAGAAATGGGTTGGGCTCTGGTTGTGGTTGTTATGTACTTGTGCATGTGGGGGTAGCAGCAAGAGTAGTTGTGTGCGGGATGGTTGTTGGTATCTGGTCCCTTAGGTTGGTATGAATGTTTTATTACCTATATGTATAAAATTTAGTTCTTATATTTCTTATACGCACCCCACCCATGTTGATAACTTCATACTGAACACCCATATTTCATGGGGGAGGGTGTTTTTTCTAAAATACCTATGAGTGGATGGTTATTATCTCCTTTCTGATCCCTCTCCTAGGTAGCCTAAGACTCTTAAGGAAGGATGTGCTATGGTGGGTTGGCACAGGTGTGTGGGGGTAGGTTTGTTTCCCATGTGTCTTTGGGATGAGGCCCAGGTTTCTGCGGTTAGGAAGTGTGGTTGTGATGGCCAAGGTATCTACGGGCGGGATGTGTGGTTGTGGTGGATCAGGTGTTTGTAGGTGGGATAAATGTATGGTTGGGATGGCCCATATGGTTGTTTTTGGGGGAGGCATTTGGACTGCCATGGGATCTTTTGGGGAGTTATGATGCATAGGATGTTCTAAATAACCAGTGGGAAAGCAGTGTGGGGTACCCAAATATTTATTTGCTATTAATATTATTTTAACATGATTTGTGTTATTTCAGGAGTGTTCCTTGGTGAGGCTAGGTAGATAGTTTTCCTTTCTAGGTGTTTTGGTTACCTCAATTTCTCATAGGGAATTAGAATGTCTCCCCACTTGTGCACAATAGCTTTTGGTTTCCCTAATGAGTATACTTGTATACTCACCCTACGAATATAAAACTTCTTTCAGGTTTCTAGGAGGTCTTTGAGGACTATGTCAAACCTTACTAGCTCAGGCTTCGAGACAGTTGTCGTTGCTTCTTTTATTTTATTTTGGTACTTTCCTTCAAAGTTTTTCTTATACTTTTTATCAGTTTATTTCAAACAACCATATGGTAAACAGGTTTTTGAATTTACTTGTACTTTCGGTATTTGGAGTTGTTTGGGATTTACCATCTTATCTCTCGATCTACTTCTATAAAAAGGGTAATTAATTCAATATTATGTGAGATTCTATACCCTTGGTGCTAGTATCCACTCTGGGGCCTATTAGAGGTGGGACATGGGGGGTCATTATCTCTCTTTCAACTTGAAAAAGGAAGGGTCTGGCAGTTTTTTGTTCCTTCCCTCATCTTGGAGAAGGCAGATCATGAAAGAATGGTATCAAAGGTGATGGTTGAGATATAGGATGGAGTTTGGGATTAGGCATAATGAGGATTGAATGGGATGTTAAGGAAACAGTGTTAGGAAATCTTGGTGCATAAAATAGGCTAGGGAAGACCATCTAGGACATAAAATTTTAGGGCCCCCCATGATCCGATGTAAGAAATTTGGACCTACTTAATGACCAAGTGAGGAAACACTAATTGCAGGGTCGAGACCCTAGTAAATTTACATGCATTATAATGACTTTTGTTCTTATTTTTCTTAGGTGTTTTGTGAATTTAAAATAAATAAAAAGTTTAAACAAAATTTAAAAGGAATCTTCTACACTACTCAGGCTTATGGATTCTTTGTTTCTCCTTTCATCTATGGTACCCGGATGTATTCCATGAGTAGTATGGAAAATTGATGCCCAGTAGGTGATTTGGTTGATCAGTGGGGGGATGATCGAGATGAGGAGGATGACCAATGGAACAAGATGCTTCATGCCTTCCAGTGGTAGACTCTAGGAAAGTACAAGGGCAGCATCTCAGACATGGAGATAGAGAGCCGGCTTGAGGAGCTAGTGATCATTTTCAGCTTGATCTAGGCTCCAAAAAATTACTGGGTTCCTCTATCAGTGATCCAGATATGAGGGGTGGATCATCATTGGTGAACTCTTTTCCTTAGGGAGAAGAAGGAAGCTGAGGTTTTGTGGACTGATTTTGAGAAGGAGTTCCATGCAGAATTCTTTTCTTCCATGATGAAGGCTGAGAAGAGGAAGGAGTTTCTCTCCCTCTAACAAGGGAGTATGTAAATAAGGGAGATAGTGACCAAGTTCAAGAATCTCCTTCATTTTTCTCCAGACCTATTTCCGGATGAGGAGTCATAGGCAAGATTCTTAGAGGAGGAACTCTGAACTTATATTCAATATGTTGTTATTGTCATCTCTCTATCGTCGTACTTTGAGGTTCAAAATAAGGATGAAGTAGTGGAGATGATTCACATGTTGGGATGTGTGTTTTGAGAGGGGATCCAATTGATTTTGTAAAATGGAAGGCTATCAGCAGTAGGCCTTCAACATTAGGGTCTTCTCATTTTCGGCCAGTGGGGAGTATGCCTCAGCAGTTCTAGTTCCGATCTCCCTATCCTCACACTTTCACCATGGGCCTAGGACCAAGGTGCCTTTCTTGTGGAGGTTTTGGGCACATCCAGAGTCAGTTCCCAGTTCGAGCTCAGAACAGTGGGGGTGGGTATGTTCAGCTTCCACATTAAGAACACCAGTTGTCGGCCAAAACTTTTCAGTAGCAGGCCTCCACCCCTCCAAGAGAAGATATTGTAGGAGGAGGATGACCTCAGGGTGCTCCTTGTGGGGCTTGAACACGATGTGGTTGGGAAGGCAGCTGACAGTCGAGGGGAAGAGGAGTTGGGTGTGGGAAGTTTCACACCATAGAGGTAGTGTTTCCATTGTGGACAGAGATCATTCAAGGTATGATCATTCTATTTAGTACTCTTTCTAGTGCCTTGATTGATTCATGAGCTTCACGCTTCTTTTTTCACCCAATCTAGCAGATTAATTGGGTCTAGACATAGAGATACATTCCATTACCTTGGTGTTGAGTACGCTAGTTGGAAGTCAGACCAACCTATTTGATGTTTTTCAAGGATGCAGACTGATGTTGGGGCCACCTCAATCCAGTGGGGATCTCTTTATACTGCAAATGTATCCATATGATGTCATTATGGGAATCTACTGGCTATTTTCCATGCACGATGTTATCTACTACTTCTGGAGAAGGGTTGTGTTATCCGATATGGGTGTCCATCATGTATCTTTCATTGGTGAGTGGGGTTTCCAGGAGTTCATCTGTCATGTGTAGCACCTTCTTTATTTGTTAGTAGAGATGTCAATAGAATCAGCAGACTTAGAGATTATGGATGTTCCGGGGATTATCAGTGAATTCCTGGACACCTTCCCCAAAGAGGTTGTGACTCTACCCCCTCGACATGATGTTGAGTTTGGTATAGACTGACAACCTGGTGCACGTATGATTTTGATGTCTCCCTATCAAATGGAGCCTTTTGAATTATGGGAGTTGCATATTTAGGTTGATGACTTGATGAAATAGGGTTTTATCCGAACAAGCGCGTCACCATGGGGTGCTTCAGTCTTGTTCTCAAAGAAGGTAGATGGTGGTCTCAGGTGGTGCATAGACTACCGAAGACTGAATCAGATGACAGTCAAGAACCATCACCCCTTCCCAAGGACTGACAAACTTTTTCACTAGTTTAAGGGAGCCGATTGTTTATCTAAGATCGATTTGTGGTCGGGATATCACCAGTTGAGGGTGAAGGGGGTGAAATCTTGAAGACCGCTTTCAGATGTAGGTATGGGCACTTTTAATACATGGTTATAACTTTCGGCATTACGAACACACCAGTTGTGTTCATGGGGATCATGAAATCCATTTTATAAAAATATATGGTTCGTGGTCATGTTCATTGAAGACATCCTAATCTACTCAAGATCAATGGAGGAATATGCCAAATATCTAAATATAGTTTTGGAGGACCTCTGACACCACTAGCTCTACGAGAAGTTGTCCATGTGAAAGTTATGAACATGAGAGGTGCACTTCCTTGGACATGTGGTGTCCTAGTAGGGAATATTAGTGGACTCGTTGAAGTTCAATGTTTTTTTTCTTGGTCATCACCCAAGAACGTGGAAGAGGTTTGTAGTTTCCTAGGACTGGTAGGTTGCCACCGAAGGTTCGTACCCAACATCTCTCGAGTTGTAGCGCCTTTGAAAACATTGACCAAGAAAGACTAGGATTTCATATGGAGTGAGCAGTGCCAGACATTTTTCACTTATCTGAAAGGGAAACTAGTCAGTACCCCAATGTTGAGGTTTCCAAAGGAAGGGGTGACGTTTGAAGTGTTAGGTGATGCTTCCATTCTAGGCTTGGGGTGTGTGATGATGCAACAACATGTAGTGATCTCTTATGGGTCTAAGAAGTTATATCCTCACGAATGTAACTATACCACCCACAACCTGGATATAGTGATAGCGGTGTTCACACTAAAGTTGTGGAAGAATTACCTCATCAGGGAACACATCATGGTCTTCACAAATCACAAGAGCCTAAGGTCAGTCTTCTCCCAGTGAGACATGGACTTGCGGAAATAGAGGTGGATGAAGTTTCTTCAGGACTACGACTTTGAGATCTACTACACCTCAGAAAATGAGAATGTTGTGGCTGATTCCTTAAGTAGTAATTCATAAAAGGATGTAGTCCGGGAGTCAGTAGATGCTTAGAAGGCAATGGAGGAGTTGGATCCCTTGCACCTGGATGCAGGAGTGGATGGTGGTGGGGGTTATCTGTTTTAGATGACAGTGCAGTCTTCCTTGGTATGGAAAGTGGAGGAGTCTTAGTGTGGATACTCAGAGGCTGTAGTGATGCACAATCATTTTATCCTGAGTGATGCTCTGGAAGGATGGTTATAGAATTGTCAGAATCAGATGTTGTTCTATGGGAAGCTGTTTATCCTAGTGGCGATGCATGAGGGATTTTTTGGTGAGTTCCATAGCTCAGACCCGGTGGTACACCTAGGAGTTTCCAAGATGTACCAAGGCTATAGAGGTCAGTTTTGGTGGCCCATAATGAAGTGGTAAGTGGGGGATTTTGTGGAAATGTGCTTGAGTGTTAGCAGGTAAAGGTTGAACACCATGTTTCTAGCAGTTTTTTGCAGCCTTCAGACGTTCCTGAGTGGAAGTGGGATGAAATATCAATGGATTTCATCATATTACTACCCATGGATAAGGGAGGGTGTGATGACATCTGGGTATTGGTGGAATGATTGACAATATAATATCACTTCTTAGTGGTTTAGGAGTCGAGCACGGTGGATTCCATAGCACAAAAGTACATGGGTGAAGTTGTGTTGCTACATGGAGTTCCCAGATCCATTGTTTCAGATCGGGATACACACTTTACTTCATGAGTCTGGAAGTGATTGTAGAGTGATTTCAACACCCTTCTATGACTTATCACTTCTTTCCACCCTTATATGGATGGGAAGATAGAGAGGACCATCCAGAAATTGGAGGATATGTTGTGAGCATGTGTTTTGGACTTCGGAGGATCGTGGGTATGGAAATTTCCCCAAGTGGATTTTTTCTACAATAATAGATATCAATCTACCATTAGAATAACACCATTTGAAGCCTTTTATGGGAGACCGTGTCATTCACCCATGTACTGGATAGAGGTTGGGGAGGCAGGTGTTCTTGGGCTAGAGGTAGTGCAGAGCACGATAGTGAAGGTTCATCTTGTGTGTGAAAGGATGAAGGAATATCGGGATCCGAAGAAGTTTTATGCTGATCATAGGAGGAGGCCCTTGGAGTTCGAGGTTTGAGATCATGTATTCTTATAGGTTTCCCCTCAATATGGGAAATGGATGTTTGGAAGGGGAAAGCTTTATCTGAGGTTCATCGAACCCTTCGAGGTGTTGGGATGAGTTGGCAAGGTGGCATACCAGCTAGGATTACAACCGTGAATAGAGAGGATCCAAAATGTATTTCATGTCTCTCAGCTATGTTGGTATCTACACGATGTCTCATATATCCTCAACTAGGGAGAGTCAGATATCGAGGACGATGTGATGTTTATGGAAAGACCAGTGAGAATCGAGGATCATAAGGAGAAGGTGATTCATGGATGGACTATTCTCTTGGTTCTTATGTTATGGAGGCATAGTGGCCTTGAGAAGAGTACCTTGGAATGGGAGGCACAGATGTGTTACCAGTACCTAGATTTGTTATGAGTTTTGATCTAGTATTTTCTTTGTGCCTTGCTTATAAGGAAATGTTTGATCCTCCTTACTGCATGATAATTTTTTTCCTTGCTCCCTATTTTGTGGAAAGTTCCTGACTATGGGGTGGGGAGAACCTAATCCATAATAAAGATGAATTAATTCGGATGTGATTAAACCCATAAAGATTATTCAATGTCGCCCAAATAATATAGTATCTTGACAAGGAGGAATGAGTTCCCTAACCCATGTGTCTAGATAGTGTGACCTTTTTATGTTTGTCTGGTTTCTTGGGAAAGTGGGTCCATAATGTCTCCCCAGTTTTCAGGAGATATATGTGAGAGAGATGTTCCTGGATGCT
The DNA here is from genome assembly GCA_963277665.1 of Viscum album. NCBI lineage: Eukaryota > Viridiplantae > Streptophyta > Magnoliopsida > Santalales > Viscaceae > Viscum > Viscum album. The sequence goes on from OY728123.1 coordinate 175,739,955, forward strand.
GAGGTTTTTTTCTTGCTCTTGAAAAACTCTATAGTGGTTTGTCCCTAAGAGGTATCTTATGAGGTGGTTGTTCGGACCCCTATCTTTTCTTCGGGTTTACTCTTGAATTCTCAAGGGAAAGAATAGTTTGAGAGGTATCTGATGTAATGACATGGACCCTCCTGGTCCATTACTTTTTCCAAATCCTGATGTTTGAGGTGTCATGGGGACTATCAGGGACTCATTGAGGAGTTTTCCAAATTTTAGGTTGAACAAACGGTGGCATTACTGGGCATCAGTGGAACTGATGGGAATCAATGGCACCAATCAGCATTGGTGGCACTAATCGTCCATTGGAAGTGGTGCCACACTGACCGGTGCTAGAGCATCGGTGCCCGGGTGTCAGGGACTCACCCATCGGTGAGTCATTTCTAGCTTCTCCAGGACTTTCTAGTTTCACTCCTATAATGTCTATTTTAATGTAAAATTGTTTTAATACGTTTTTAAAAGTGATTTAAGGCATGTAAAATATATTTTAAATACCATAAGAGTTGGGAGGACCTAGACTTACCCCAAAAAAATGTGTGGCCTTTTTATCGGTTTCACACCTTTTTCCACATTTTTTCAGTCTCCCATGTCTTCCAAGTTTCGCCCTTATTACGTGTTTTCTCTACTTAAAGTTGATTTATCAACTTACAGCCATCCAATAGTCTATCTCAAACATCTCTATGGTAATTATTAAATTTTAATTATTTTCCAATGTGTGAAATCACCAATCCACATGGTTGATCCATGATCTAACTTTTAGTCACTTCAAAATTGCCTCATTGATTTTAGGATATGGCCTCTTCTTAAGCTGAGATCCTCTCTTCCTTCTTCCTTTTAGTTTCTCCATCCAATGGACTAGAGGCCTTCATTTTTTTTATTATTTAAAATAGAAACCCCCTTTTCAGGGAATAAGGGGGGAACCCTATAGACATCATCGACTTAAAACAAAACCATGACATGAAGGTCTAGTGAGACAAACCAAACCAATAAATGGAGATACCCCTCCCAAGCATATGAATGTGAAAATCACTCCATCGTTGCAAAGCTGAACAGCAAGCAAGTGTCCTGTGTCAAAGAACAAGCCCGGTCCGATGGCTGACGCCATACCCTCTCAAACATCCAAATCCGAAAATCACTGCAACAATGAAGGAAACTTTGAAACCTCATTTGGGGCCTAATCCATGAGTCGAGTCCGAATGCATCACCATACCAACAGAAATCACAAAATAAACCATTAACCCTTTCAAAATCACTGATCCAAACACCTCCATCAATGATCCTTCTAGACCAACATCAGGGTCCTCCTAAAACACCCCTTTCACTGCAGTTACATAAGCCCGGAAGACAAACCAAAGGTGCGAGATCAGACCATCGTCACCTAAGACTGGGTGGCCCGACCCCACACCAAGGGAGCGCCACCAATGAATGGATCCAGGTCATCCTGAAACAAAGGTGCCTCTTTGGGCATGAGTCTTCTACGATTAAAACCATAGATGCACCCTCATTAGGTTCCGAAACCTCACAACAATGAGCAGTAGGAAGGGCCATAGAAGAACCAACTAGATCGAACCAAAACACCAAAACCGAATCCAACTAGAAGAAACAAACCAAAACAAAACAAGAATCTAACCAGAAGAAACAAACCATAGAAAAACCAAAATTAAACCCGTAATTCCCACAGAATCTACAACTCAAACCTCCCCCTCCAAAAACTGTAGATCTGACCAGAAAACTGCACCTGGTCGAGCTGGACAAGTCGAGAAACCCAGGACGCTCTAATGATGCAGGAAGAGCCAGTCTTCAGATTCTCACCTAAAGCGTTGGATGAATCCAAGCACACCGCCCAACTTCAGAGCCGCACCAAATTTCACCAAATGAGGTGAAGAACACCGGCCCAACCTCGCACTGTCATCGTCGATGGGATGGTGAGCCGCGCGGGGTGAGCATCGACGATCCACTGAGAAAGATGCGTTAACCCTAGCCAGTCCACCAAAGTCAAAAGCAGATCCACACCGAGATCGTCAACGACGATAGGAAGTGAACCACACTGAGCCGGCTCTCAGAGACTTGACGATGCCAATCAGGACCAGACACCACATTCCCAAACAGAACTGGTTCGTAGTTCTTCCTACAAGTCGTGTCTTCCCCTATTCTTGGAACAATGGGAAAACATATATCCTTGATCATCCAGGTAGGGTTTCTTCCTTCATCTCTATTTATTGTGCATCATGTGGGGTAGGTATGACAATGTTCCCTTGGGATGTAGATGAAACCAGCTTTAATAAATATAATAAAAGTAATTTTACAGAATGAAGGGGTGGGAAAGTAGATGATGTTGTTGTATTTTTCCTTTGTTTTTTATGTTGTGAATTTTATGGGCCCATGTACACTAAAAAATGTGGTTGTTGGTGGTCCTTTCTCATTCCCTAATAAAGCTCTGTTTTTTGGATAATCTTGTGATTGAATAAATGTAACATGGAAACAGATTAATCACATAAAATTGGATGATTAAATGGATGTCGTATAAATAATTACTCTTGTGTGATCACCCTGGTTGACCAAAATGAAATAAGGAACTAAATTAATGGTGTTGGATAAATCTGAAAACTTCCTTACTTTGTATTGGTGATATGAATGTTTGTTCTTTTTTATGTTTGTGGGGTGATATAGAGGGGAATGGAATCTCTAGTTGAGAGGGTGTTGGTTTTTGAATCTGATGCCCTGTGGAGCTGGTGTTAAATGTTCTGGACCTGGTAATTTGGGGCTTGTTTTGGTTCAAATACGTCGAGGGATCTCACAGGATCCAATTTTCATGTTTTTATTTACGATAGAACCAGGATTGAATGCTTAAACTCCTGCTTGGATGTTTTCTTTTAGTTTTTGTTTTGGATTGTTTTTATGCCTATTATTTTCTCAATAGAGAATGAATATTTTAATAGAATCATTTGAACATGATAATAATAATTGTTATAATGGGGAAAGGTTTTACAGAAATGGGTTGTTCTCTGGTTGTGGCTATTGTGTACTTGTGCATGTGGGGGTAGAAACAAGAGTGGTTGTGTGTGAGATGGTTGTTGGTTTTTAGACCCTCATGTTAGGATGAGTGTTTGATTACCTATATGTATAAAATTTAGTTCTTGTGTTTCTTATACGCACCCTACCCATGTTGGGAACTTCATGCAGAACACCCACATTTCATTAGGGAGGGTGTTTTTTCCCACATTCCTATGAGTGGATGGTTATTAGCTCCTTTCTACTCCCTCTCCTAGGTAGCTCAAGACACTTTGGTCATGTTGTGTTGTGGTGGGTTGGCCTAGGTGTGTGTGGGTAGGTTTGTTTCCCAAGTGTCTTTGGGATGAGGCCTATGTGTCTGTGGGTAGGAAGTGTAGTTGTGATGGCCCAGGTGTCTATGGGTGGGATGTGTGGTTGTGGTGGCCTGGGTGTTTGCGGGTGAGATAAACGTGCAGTTGGGATAACTTATATGGTTGTTGTTGGGGGCGGCAGTGGGACTGTAGTGGGATCTATGGGGGAGATCTGATGCGTAAGATGTTCTAAATAACCAGTGGGAAAGCAGTATGGGGTACCCAAATATCGATGTGCTATTACTATTATTTTTACCTAATTTTCATTATTAGGGGAGTGTTCCTTGGTGAGGCTGGGTGGATAGTTTTCCTTGCTAGGTGTTTTGGTTACCTCAATTTCTCATGGGGAATTAGAATGTCTCCCCACTTGTGCATGAGATCTTTTTGTTTCCCTACTAAGTATACTTGTATACTCACCCTACGTATATAAAACTGCTTTTAGGTTTCTATGAGGATTTTGAGGACCGTGTCAAGCCTTACTAGCTTAGGCGTTGGGACATATATCATTTCTTCTTTTCTTTTTTTTTGGTACTTTCCTTCAGATTATTTCTTGTACTTTGTATCAATTTATTTTGAACATGCATATGGGAAAGAGGTTTCTGGCATTACTTATACTTTTGGTATTTTGATTTTTTTGGGATTTATTGTCTTATATCCTGATATTGTTCTATAAAAAGGGTAATGCCTTCTATATTATGGGAGATTCTATAACCTTGGTTCTAGTCGCCACTTCGGGGCCTATTGAAGAATGGACTCTGGGGTCATTATCTCTCCTTCAACATGAAGAAAAAAGGGTCTAGAATTTTGTTGTTCCTTCCCTCATCATAGAGAAGGTGGGTCATGACATATTTCCACACTCATGTTATTTCTATTAGTGCCTCATAATTCTTTAGAATTATATAATAGGATGTTGTAGTCTGGACTCCTCAGAACTTTATATTTTAATATCATTAGCAGTAACACATCCTAACTCTTCCTTTATCAGATTTCTATAGAAAGTGATAGATATAGACTATCCTTCTTAATTACTTTGACTTTGATATAATCAACAGTAGGTTCATAAATATTCCCTATTATTTTATTCTTGTTGTTCAATATATTGGAATAAAACCAGGAAACCATCATCTTATCTTTGATATATATGATCTGAAATTGGGTGTTTTATTGATTCTTAATTTCTATCTATTCTTCTTGTTTCCTCCTATAGAATATCTTTGGTGCTAACATAGTTACGGATTTGTGACATTTTTCTCTGAACTACATATAAATATATATATAATAGTTGTAGTGACATCTTTCCCATTCAAAATCCCTCAAATCTAGATTTTATTTCTCATTTTCTTTCCTGGTAACTTGGAACTCAGTTTCCATAATCCTTATCATCCAGAACTGGTGAAATCTTAAATTTTGAACTAATAAATACTATTTTTAAATATCATACAATTAACTTGTATTATTTCTTGATTTTCCTTCCATAAAATTCATTATATTTAACTCATTAATTTCAGTTGATATTTCCATGTAATAATCATCATGTAGATCCTATAGCAAGTGGTGTGGAACTCTTTCAATATAAGTTTCCTCTCCCTCATCTAGTCCAATATTCATCCTAGCTTGAATCATGATCCATGCACGATCATGATTTTTGATTCTTTAAATAATGATGCACAAGCATAGTTTTTTTATTTCATATTTAATTTCCTTAGAAAATATATTACAGAACCTTGAATTTTTACCCACAATATCTCTATAAAATTCCTAAAGTGTTGAATTTTTATGAATACTCTATAAAACATGAACTTAATTCATACATTCAACTCAAATTCATATGGTTAGTATAAAGTCTTATAGTGAAGCTTTATAGTCTTTCTCAAAGTTATATGATGACCAAAAGACTTACGATGAAGCATTATTTTCAGGCTTAAAGTTTTATAATCAACTATGAAGACTTAAAATAAGGTACTTTACCATTTTTAGATGTTCAATAAAGTCTTATGACAAAGATTTATGTTCAATATCTAAGAATTATTCTCATTCCATTGCGAATTTCTTTCCTTAGATCAAAGGCTTAGGACCTTCCTATTTATCTTATTCCTCAAGAATCCATCAACAACTCACTAAGTTAGGGACTATCCATGCCTTTTAAGTTGTATGAACAATATTTATATCTATTGAATGAAAAAAAATATGATCAAATGCATGACCAAACTAGATTAACCGCATGAAAAATTATCTAATCAACCATGGGAAAAAACTAGATCAACCTTGTGATCAAACTCAAGTGACCAAGTGAATCCATGATCTATGAATCAATAGAATAAAAAATTTAGCATCATATATCAAAGGATTGACCATTCCAAGTAGTGTTATCCATTTATTATCAAGATCCAAAGACTTGCACTTGACACATGGATGTAACTCTTCTTTCACAAGACCTTCTTGAACTAGATATATATGTGAAATATCAAGCAGTGGCATCTATAGTTGATTTTTCCATCAAGTGGGTGATTATTTAATAATTAAAATGGAAGTTACTCCAATAATAAAAACATCATTGACATCCATGTGTGAATCTATAGGAAACTTCATAGGAAAAACATCCATGGTCAAAAAATATGAAAAATCTCACAATTCCTCCAACATGTACATCTTCAATCATCAACAATTGAATGTTCAATACATATAATCATATATAATTGTGAAATATTTTTATTTAACACATGAACCATGAAAAAAAAAAATTCCAAGATTAAACTTATTCTTTAAATTCTCAATTAATATTTATAACTCACTACAAAAAAAATTCCTTTCTTGGGAACACCACTTTTATTTATTTATACACATTCCTTTTAATCAACCCTTCTTCATCTCATATTAATATCATGTAGGTTGCCTCCTTTATTTAAAAAAATACAACTCAAATACAAAGTGGTTTTATCAATCTCTCCCTCCATATTTATTTTCAATACCAATGTTAGAGAATTTTATCTTAATATGTAAACTCATTTTATTATCTAACCCTTATATAAAATAATTATAAATTGTATGAGTGGATGGTATCATTTCATTCTTAAAAAATGTGTTATCAACCCAGCCACTCTAAGTATACTTGATCAATTATTAGTGTATAAAATAATAAGGATTGGTTTAGACAATAAGGATATCCATAATAAAAATATTATGATACTAAATATTAGGTTTTATAATTTTCTTCCTTAGGTGTTGATCACATGTATCCAAGATCATCAATTCGTGCAAATATTTTCAAATAAATCTCAAACATAACATCCTACACTTACTCAATGCATGGATTAAAAACATTCAAGTTAAACTAGAAGGTTTTAATTTCAAACAACCTTGGAACACTTTGGGTCTTATTAACTTTTTTTTATTAAACTAAGTTTGCCCCCTTAATGTCATAATCAATTATTTAATAAACTAGGATGAGAGAATATGTAATCATAAATTTTTCAATGACTCTTTTTCAACCACCATCTATAAATTCTAGATTTGTATGGATTCAATGATCCTCAAAGCTTCTCAAATAACTCCCCCTCAAGGTATTCACTCCATCTTTACATTATAAAGAGTAATTCCATCATAAAGTAAACTTCACGATTCTAGTTTTTGAGATAACATCCAGATGGTAGTATTCATTATTTCTTCACCATGATGCATTATCTCACTCTAAATACTCTTTAATGTATAATTTATTTCATTACTACCAAGATTGGTTCTTTTATAACTTTGTTGTCTAGTTTTTACAGAACATTCACCTTTATCATGGTTGGAATTTTTATAGATGTTATTTAGAGTACCTCTTGATAGAGAATACCAAGATGGTGACATCTATGGATCTAGAATAGTTATTCCAGCTTACATTATTATATATTTTTTCCACTTTAGAACCAACATATCCTTCAATTTTTTGTACGGTTATTACAAAAATAAAACACACATAATGTAGGGAATAAGGTGGACATACATGTTTATTATTATGAGTAGTTGGATTGATAATGTCTTCTCAACCAGTTTTCCCTTTTTAGTTTATTTTATTATTCAAATGGAAACTTTATACTTTCATAATTGTTATCCAATTCTATGTTTTCTTTGGGAAACATGGTAATTTTTCTTCTCTCCTTGTGTGAGATATTTTTCTAAACATGATCCATTAAGGTGAATGCAATAATGGATGTATCATTCATATTCTTCACGATCCCTTCTTGTGTTAAAAGAACTTATACACAACAATTTGAATTATATTATGAATTCTTTCACCTACCATAATTTTTTTGAAACTATTGGTTATTCACAGGTTGAAAAACTCTCATGAAATTATATTTCCTCTTCATATGGAATCTTCTAGTCCCCTTAACCTCTTTTAATTTATTTGGTTTATATTTCCCTTCATTTATCCAAATTATCTGGCTAGATTATCAAACACCATTCAAGAAAATGATTATCCAATTTAGTTTTTTCATGTGGTTTATTAGATGCGATCTTCACCAACTGAGTCTTTTATTTTCTCCCAGGGTTTTTTTCTTTTATATTCTAAATAATTCCTTTCAAATTTCATATTCATGGCTTGTTTGAAAGTTTCCATGACATGTCCTCTTTTTCAAAAAAATAGAAATCTTTTCCCTTTTTATGAAGATTAAATTTTGGACTTCTTAAGATTATTTTGAATTTCATTTTTTTTATTTTTATTATTAGACAAGGACAACTGACCAAAATTATTTATATTATTATTGGGAATTTTATTTTTAGCATCTTTCTCATTTTTCATTCCCAAGTTAATCTTGTCTTCATTCCAAATCTTCTATGCTATTTATTAATATTTATTTTAGTTTTATGATTGAATGATTTATAACTACATGTATATTAAATGTGACCATTTCCATTTTAAATACCATATATATTTATAATCATTTGAAATATATTTGAGTTTTACTGATGTGTTTTCATAGTATGTGGATATTGCCTTTTATAAAACTTCCCCCCCTCAAAATGGACCTTATTTATCCCTATGGAATTCATGTATTATACCAATAACAAAATTTCTTATATAAAAATATGTTACAATGAAACAATAACAAATAAACCTTGGTTTATTTCTTTGAACATCATACAATCTAGACTTTCCAAAAATACAAGCTAGTTGTTTTTAGTGGTTAAATAAACTAGTTGGTACTATTTTGTGTAAAATATCCTTATACAATTTCTTCTATCCACCTTGGAAGTAGTGGTTGGTTCTATATTATCTTCACTAAACCAATTTTATACAGATTTAGGATTTAAACCTTCACTAGACACACCAACATATTTAGAAGTAAATATTATTTTCATAAGTGGATGATAAATTTCCTTTTGTGGATTCTTCATACTAATCAACGAATGATATAAAAATATTTGTCCACCAAAAAGAGGTTCTTCAGAAAAAGATTCCTCCTTTGTGCTTTGTGTGGTAACAAAATTCTTTTAAACTTATTAGAAATACATTTCTTGAACTAATTATATGTTTTTCAATTTAACAGAATGTGCCAAGAATTTCATATTGAGATTTATTTTCTGATTCTCTACTTATATCAATTTTTCTTCATAAAATTTTCATATCTCTTCAACTTAGACTTCAGGTAGTTTGTTTTTTTATTATAGTGGATGGTTAGTTATTTAATCATTTTTTTATTGACCAAAAGTTGATAATTTTTAACAGTAATTACTTCTTTAGATGCATGGATTATTTCTACAATATTTTTATTGGTTTCTTCCCTCTAATTAATTACAATGATCCATTCACTCTCAAAATTGGAGTATCCTTCTTTAATTTATCCAATAATGATTTTTTGGATCCTATATGTTTAGATATATTTATAGACATCCATAGCCTATATTCCAAAGAATTATCCAAACTTTTATTCTTATCTTCAAGATGGGTTATCTCCTTCTAAATGATTTTAATGGAGACACAAACAAAACTAATTACTTCACTGGGAAATTTCTAAAGAGTATTCATCAAATAAGCACATGAATCATTATATTCTTTATCACGTGATTATATGGAGATATAATCTTCCCCTATTATGTTTGTTTATTTTCTCTCATGCCTGATTTTCTAAGATTAGAATCACTATGTTGGAAACATTATCTTTCTTCCTCTTTACTTTATAGGTTTAACTTATTATCACTAATTTCTTTATGATGCATATTATTAAAAAAAATACTATAACAGAATCTACATTGAATACCTTAAATTAGTGGGGTGTCATTATTCACACCTTTATGGAATAAGGACTCTATCAACTTCTTTATATATATATATATGTTTCCCATATGTTCTTCAGTGTATTAGAAGATATTTCTTTAGAGGTTTCTTTGAAAGGTAAATCACAGGCTTCTTAAAATTTTCACATCATATAACCTTTAAAAAAAGGAAGTAAATTATTCATAAAAACACCAAATATGAGAATAAAATAGAGGTATCTCTTACTCTAATTCTAATTTCTAGTATCATGTTGGAATATAACCACATTGAGTGGGGTTGAATCAGGGTAAAGTGACTTTAAATCAAATTTTAATTTTATCCCTTAATTACCTCTTAACATATCTAATGATCAAATCTCTATATTTTATTTATCATTTGGTTGGTTTGTAGATATCGAATATAAAATATATAAAATGTAATTTCATGGTTTTTTAACATGGTTCACCTCCCTAAGGATGAGTATGTCCCTGGTGATAGGTGTTTATTATTCTATCTTCCTGAATTCATTATTATTGTCAAAGAAATCATAGGAACAGGTATAACCTTGAACCATTTATCTTAGCACTGCATGGGTACAAATAAAGTGTGGGATTGTTATCCCTTCATACAAGATAATGGGATTATATTTCCTCAATGAAATATAACCAGTGTTGGATCGAGTCCATCTTGCACTATATGGATAAATATTTCTCCATCACTCATAATAGTCATATGACTAACTCATCATTATTAATACTTATATAGCAGGTTGTTATAGGTTGGAATCCTTATAATTATAAAAAATATAATGTCTATATATTTACCTTATCAAATAATTTATCTTGGATGTGATATGTAACAAGTTCATCCAGATTACCTCTTCTTTCATTATTCTTCTTTAGTGCATATGAATATCACTAGGACACATTCTTCTTATCTTTGATACATAAGATATGAAATAGGATTTTGTATCTATTATTATATTTTTCTCTCTAATTATTATTTTTAATTTTAAAATATCTTTAATTATTACCTAGTTGAGAATCTTTCACTTTTTTCTTTAACCCGAACAAACAAATATAATATTTTCTATATCATAAATTCTTTCTCATATTCGAACTCCATAAAATATTGGATATCTTTCTAGTTTTCTTTTTAAAAGACATGGAACTAGGTTTCCATAATTTTCATCATTTAGGACTCCTAAAATATTTTTGAACTAATAAATACTCTTTTTTAGATTGTATTTTTTATATTGATTAATTCCTTATTTTCCTTCCAAAAAAACCACTTCATTTAACTCATCAAGTTCACTTGATATTTAAATGTAATTATGATGATGTGGATCCTATAGAACATGACATAGAACACTCTCTCAGTATAATATTATTCTCACTTGGTTGGATCAATATTTATCTCATCTCGTATCATGATCCATGGATAATCATGATGTTTAATTACTTGAGGAGACACTACTAAAAAACATGCCTTTAATAGTGCTATAAATGGTCTTTCTCAGCATTAGAGAAGCACTGACTATCAGAGCATGATTAAAATTATTAGGATTTTATCAGTCCTATAAAATCCCTGATAAATGGGTCCTTTATTAGTGCTTAAAAAACAATGATAAATGACCCCATTTATCGGCCCTTTTATTTAACACTGATAAAGGGGACCTGTATTAGTGCTTTTAGAAGCACTAATAAAGGGTTCCTTTATCAGTGCTTTTAAAAGACCTGATAAAAGACCCATTTATAAGTGAATTTAATAGTGTTGATAAAGGGTCATATTATAGTGTACTATGAAAACACACTCTAACACCTATAGAGTGTGCTGTAACAGCACACTGCAGCACCATAAACAACACCATAAAGTATAAAATCAAGTACCAATACAAAAATTAAATGAAATAAAATTTATAAATAAAATAAAATAAAATAACACTATATTATATAAATTTAAACCATTGGTTTATATAATTAAATGAGTAAGTAAAAATCATTACATACATTCAAAAACATCAATATTCCATGGTATTTTCCCCTTACCTCAAATCATGCTATTACCGAACAGACCACCCCAACTCGAGGAAAAGAACTCACGTATATAAAAAAAATATTATTTTAATAATAATATAAATAAATAAATTAAACAAAAAGGGTTAATTTTAAACTAAACTTTAATTTATAGCCAGAATATTATGTATTAGATCGAGTTGTAGTTGATTCTTTCACATCACATCATTTCTTATTCGTCTTCAAGAATTGGCTCTATGAAAATTAACTAAGTATCTATAAGATAAAAATTGTGGGGAAATTAATTAAGTAATATTAGGTAGAATGTTGATAAAACAATCTTGGATCATTTTCTTGGTTGGGGAAATGTGATGCACATTTTAAACTAAAATGACACTTATATATTAAAATGACGCACTTTGAGTCACATCAGTCACAATGTGCATCAGATTAAGGTGTGGCTAATTTCTACACATTTGAAATGAATTATGGATCATTTTACTAAACTATTAAAAAAATCTGAATGTGTTTTCTCGATTTTGAGTATATCACTTGTCTTTTTTACTAAAATTTCATTTTTAACTAGAAATATGCACTTTGAGTCATACTGGTCACATCATGTGTCAGTTTGATGTGAGACTTATTCCTATATGTAAAAAATGACTTATGAATCATTTTCCTAAATTATAAATACAATACGAGCGTGTTTTCTCTATTTTTAGGGGTGACACTTTTTGAACTAAAATTTCAATTTTAAACTGATAACAATCACTTTGTGTCATAGCGGGCACATCATGTATCATATTGAGTTGTGACTAATTCCAATATGTCAAAAATGACTTGTGGATAATTTTCATAAAGTATCAAAATAATAAAAAGGTGTTTTATCATTTTTGAGTATATTAGTTGTCTTTTTTACTAAAATTGATGTTAATTTTAAATTAAAAGACACACATGGTTTCATTATGGTCACATAATTCAACAGATTGTGGTTTGGATGACTCCTACACATCTCAGATGACTTATGGATCATATTAATAAAGTATCAAAATTATTTTAATGTTCATTATTGGTTTTGCTTACATCACATGTTTTTTAACTAAATTTATATTTTAAACTAGAAACACACACTTTGAGTCATATTGATCAAATCATGTATTGGCTTTAGGTGAAACTGATTCCTACAAAAAAGATTAATTATAAATCATTTTACTAAATTATTAAGATAATCTGATCATGTTTTATCAATTTTAAGTGAGTGACACGTTTTGAACTAAAATGTAAATTTTAAATTGATAACTAATACATTGAGTTATATCGAGAATATCGCATATCAAATTAAGGTTGATATGATTCATATATGTCAAAAATGATTTATGGATTGTTTTTATAATGTATAAAAATAATCCAAATGTGTTTTCTCATTTTTGAGAATGATTGTTTTATTTCTTTTGTAAAATTAATGTCAATTTTAAATAAAATGAGGCACTTTGATCCATACCGGTCACATAGTGTGTCGGATTGAGGTGAGGATGATTCCTAAACATCCCAAATGACTTATAGATCATTTTGTTAAAGTATCAAAACAATAAAAATGTTTTTTCTTGGTTTTTGAGTACATTACTTATCTTTTTTACTAAAATGTCATTTAAACTAGAAACATGCACTTTGAGTCATAATAGTCACATCATGTGCCATTTTTATATGGGAATGATTCATACATGTAAAAAATGGATTATGAATAGTTTTCCTAAATTATCAAGAAAATATGATCATGTTTTCTAAGTTTTCAGTGAGTGATACCTTTTGAACTAAAATATCAATTTTAAATTGATAATAAACACTTTGAGTTATACCAGACACATCATGTATTGGATTGAGGTGAGGATTAATCCTACACATAAAATATTTCATATAGATCATTTTACTAAATTATCAAGACAATATAAATGTGTTTTTCTTTAGTTATGAGTATATTGGTTGAATTCTTTATTAAAATTAATGTCCATTTTAAATAAAAAGATGCACATGGATTTATATCAGTCACACTATGAATTGGATTGACATTAGGTTGATTCATACATATCCCAAATTACTTTTGGATCATTTTCCTAATGTATAAAAACAATATGAAAGTGATTTCTCAGTTTTAAGTTTGTCACATGTCTTTTTACTAAAATGAAATTTTATACTAGAAACATGTAGTTTGAGTTATACCGTTAAAATCATGAGTTATTTTGATATTAAAATGATTCCCACATATCAAAAATTTCTTATGAATTATTATCCTAAATTATCAAGATAATTAGAGTGTGATTTCTAGGTTTTTAGTGAGTGACGCTTTTTGAACTAAAATATCAATTTTAAATTGATAACGGACTCTTTGAGTCATGCTAGAAACATCATGTATGAAATTGAGGTACGATTGATTACTACACATCATAAATGTCTTATTTATTACTTAAATAAAGTATCAAAATAATCCAAATTAATTTTCTCAGTTTTTAGTGTGTTAGTTGTCTTTTTTACTAAAATTAATGTCAATTTTAAATAAAAATATGCACTTGGATTCATACTTGTCACACCATGTGTCGAATTTAAGTGAGGAAGATTCATACACGTCTCAATTGACTTATGGATCATTTTTAATAAAGTATCAAAACAATATAAACTACCAATGTTGCCAATATTTCCATTTCCTTTCTTTGTCAAACTACTAACACTACATACTATGGTGAAATCTCATTATATAACATACACAAGATATTCCTATAATCTAATGGTTTTCAATAACGAGAAAGGTTTATTTTGGCTAAGAACGTTGACTCAATATGAAGTGTTGGAAGTTTGACAAATAAATTTAATAAAAAGTGTGATATCATTGGGATAAAGGAACTTGTTATCTCTTTTGTGTCTTATTATAGATAGTTGAAAGAAAAATATGAATTCCCAAAAGATTTTTGATAAAAACTAAATAAGTATTAGAATAAAATGAAATAGAAATGAAATTACAAATAGTACATAAAATTATGAAAAAATTAATTAAATTAGTATTAATTCACCTTTTCATGATGGATGTATATATTATTAACCCATTTCATTATTGTCATTATATCAATTACAACCTCAGATTCCAAAATAACATGATCATGAACAAATTTGAAAAAACCACCCCAACTCAAAAAAAATAATACACATGTATAAAAAAATAATTATTATGTGAGTAATACTAAAAAAAATAAATTAAACATATAAATGAAAAAAACATTAATTCTATAGACAATGATTTCACTATGAAAACATAAATATATTCTTTGTTATTGAGAAGATTCAGCATCATTGCTCTTTTGGAAAATGTAGTAGAGGGATATTGAAGGAAAGTGATAAATTCCAACACTGTATGGGTGAAAAAGTTTTGTGGGGGAATAAGAGTAAAGATTTTTTGGTGAAGAAAGGCATGAAATATGGGCATAAATATTCTAAAATAAATGAACTCTGAAAGGAATAAAGAAAATCAAATCAATATTTCAATTTATATTTTTTGTTAAAATAGATAAATTATATCATAAAATTACCATTAAATCTTTCCAAATGGTTTCCTTCATTCTGCTATATTCTTCCAATGGATTGTTAATTTCATCATATACAAGAGACATTGTCTGCATGAGTAGTCAAAAATTTAATTTATATTATACTAATTTAGTAGATAATAAATAATATTATGAGCAAAAATAGTATATTAAAAAACGATTTTATCTTCTCATTGAAATATCGCTATTTTTTAAAGGTTTTAAGGGTTTGGGTCCTCTATCGAGAATCAAAATCCTCTATTTGTGGTTCCCTCTAACTTAGAAGACATTTTCTGAACTAGGATCAACATGAAATAATTGTGATATCCTAATGAAAGGGTCATTCTCAATTTAATTTTCATCTAAACTGATAGTTATTTTAGTCCCTATAAGGATAATCAACCAATTCTCATTTGTTGTATATAATACATAAAATACTTTCACTTATTGTGATTCCATTATGAATGAATCATCTTTTCCCCCTTCCACACGAAAATTCACTTTTATGAGGCCCATTTCATCAACTTTCACTGCACTCCTATTTTAAACCCATTTGAAATGGAAGATAATTACATTAAATATTGTATAATATAACTTGTATATCTATTTGATAATTCCATAATATAACATATTTTCATAAATTGAATTTCTATCCTTGGAACCAGATATGTGCATTTCTTCCACCACAAGCGTAACTCCACTATTTTTCATTGTATTACAATCATCATTTTCTTTTGTATAGAAAATATAACTATTGATTACACAACTAGTGTAAGATATAACATTTTAATTCAATCCCCTAGCAATATGTTGATGTTTTTTAATAATAGAATTTTGATATTAAGATAACTTTTTATAAATTTGATCTTAGAACCATTATATAAACTTTTGATTATGTGTATTTGATATCTATCCTTAATAACTTGTTGGATTAAAATCTATAAGAATTTATTTTTGGGATTTAACGTATGGATCAACATCATCACTATTATGTAAAATGTAATGGTTTTCTTTCTCCCTCTCTATGAAGTTAATTATAAGAAAATCTCTTTCATAAATCCCATTTCCAATAAGGAGTGTATTATAAAGAGACTTTGGGATACTGATGTTGTCAACATTTGATAGATAATAATTATATAATTCAGAAAATTCTTAAATAATATATCATATCAGAATAAAACCTTTTTTAGGACATTAATTATTGATATACCCTTTGAAAATATTCATGAACCATTCAATGGGGTATATTCATCTCTAATGGAGGGACCATATAGTTCAACCTATCTAACCAATTAAACCATTAGGTGGACCATTATATCCAATAAATATGGTGGGAATAACATCTCGAATTCAGATAATATGACTGTAACCTCTTTATTCATGATGGTAAACTTCATCGAGTTTATAATATTATTTCATATTACTTTAAAAATAAGTTGAGTCTAGTTAATGTATGTTGACAATTTTTAGGTAGAATGTAATTGAAAGAAATAAGAATAAAATCTTGAATCAAAACATGTCAGTCATATGATTTTAGTCTCTAAAACTTCAAATTAGTCATTAACATAACATTCTTGATATTTTATGAATACCCCTCTAGAACTTTTACAATATTAAGGAAAAGGAAAAAATTACAATTCTCGGTAGAGTGTATATAGCTGGATGAAGAAAAGTCCACCTTTTACCCTTCACCGATACCAACTCTTCCCTTATCCACATGTCAATCATGTCTATCACAGCCTTGATTCCACATTTATTTTTTCCAAGAACATTTATTAATGTGTTAATAACTCTATAAAATATATTTTTTCTACATGAATGAAATCAAGAAAAAAAATTCATACAAACAATTCCAATATGGTAATTGAAAGAAAATTGACCACTTCTTCTAACCTGATTTTTTATGGTTTTTCAAAAATGGTTTATTAAAAATAGTTTCAAAATATTTTATTTTATAAAATAGTTGATCACCCTTTATGGGAGATGATTTTGTGCCTTTTTTGATCTTCCCATTTAATGTTGGCATCTGGGATCAGAATTTATGGCATCATGGTAAAAATTCTTGATGTCCAAAAAACAAGGTATTTGATTAATTTTTCAAACAAAATGATTGTTTTCATTCTTCATAAATGGGGTGCCCTAGTATTCCTTAAATGTTATAGCCTAATAAATTTATATAAGAAGGAAAGTGATTTATCATCTCGTACAACATGGTCCTCAATGTGAATTATTCACTTTAATGAGAATCATAAATCGTAACACCTATATCCCACATTAATTTCAGATATTTGATCAATGAATCCAATAGAATTCAATATCATTGCTGAATTTCATTGTTCTATATGTAAGTAGTGACAACATAATGTATTTTTTCTTCATGTATAAACATGGTGGTAAGTTATAATTTTCCAACATGGTGGTCCATGTGTTATGAGTACTAATCTATACATCAAAAGGACTTATTCGATCTGTAGATAACACAAGATGAAAAGTTATTGGCTCATTTACAAATTTAGTATACTCATAATAAATTTTATTCCTCTGTGGAGAATTTTATAGAATACATATGTTCCCATATTTAATTATTGTATCAATATGGCATGTCAATTTTCTTGTAGTTTACTAACATCTATACGGACTTCTAAACTATTGAATGATAGAAATGAACCATAAAACTTTCGAAGGACTTGATTTATTTTTAAAATATCTATTTGTGCCACACTTAGGGAGTTTTATGTGTAATTCATTGTCTTTGTGAAATGATGTGAAATATTTTGGAAAATCCTATATTTTTTATACATCATTTCCATTGAACATATAATTAATTTAGAATTATATATTTTACATGGAATTATACTTTTCTTTTTGAATAATATCATTCAAGAGATCAAGTAGTTCTATTAAGATAGTGTCTCTCTATCATCCGATAGATTTCAAATTATAAAGCTTCAGTACAACTAACAATTTTGCTTATTTAGTACAACTATTATGCAATGATCTCTTATCAAAACTATTTAACTTCTTAAAAAAATTTCAAAAATCATGAATTTCATCGTCAATTTCCATTGTCATTTATTCCAGGCAGTCTCCATTATAATTTACACTAGCATCCATATCAAATGTTCCATAAATCACAGTATCATCCCAATTAGTGCGCATGTTCAGTTTTTTTATATGTTTAGTCCAAAATTTATATCTTGGATCTATTTTGTGAAAAATCAAATATTCTTCCAACTCTTTTGGAATAATTTTTCTTGAATAACAACAATTTAAACATATAAAAGGATTTGATAAGGGTCGTACGCATGCTATATTGGAAACTTGATAAACTCTTTAACTCCAACTTCATATTCTTTTATCAAATGATTAGCATGAATCCAGTTTAGATTCATATACATAGTATAAGGTTTATAAAAAATTATTTTTTTATAATAAATTCACATAAGACATTCATTATCAAAGGTGGAATTTATAAATAATTCTAATAAGGGGAACCCAAAATTTGATTGTTTAGAATAATTTAAGTATGATTTTAAGTAAAGAGGTAATTGAATTTAAGAAAATAATTAATCCACTATGGTAGGAGTTATCCTCGGAATTCATCTAAATGTGAAATTTATAGAAATCTTTCAACCTCACCAGCTTCATCTCCCATACAATTATTATTGAATTTTGTTTCTTGAGACTCATCCCCCATCTCTTGTGGACATCCACATATGTTTCTTGAACTACTATAAGTAGTACTCATCCCATACTGGGTACTGGAGATCATTTTGGATTACTAATACTCAGATTAGTTCAAGAAACATAGAAGAGATGGGGGATGAGACCCCGGAAAAAAATGCAATAATAACTGTTTGGGGGATGAAGTTGACGAGGATGATACCAATCCATTATTATCTTTAATAATGGGGTAATTATCGTTTTTTGGAGTTTTTATTCCTAAAATAACTAAAAATAAAACTAAAATAATTAAATAAGTTTTTTTCCTATAGAAAATAATGATAAATCCTACAAAATAATGCACATAGATGCTAATGTCATTTTTGAATCTTGAGTTGTATAATTTTTTAATAATAAATTTTATAAATATAATTAAAATAAAATTATCCCTCATTGACATAAATCTAGTGTTCAATCTAGTTAAGATATAATTTTAGAGAATAAATATGATTCTTGAGTTGAACCTAAATAGAGTAAAAGACCTAGAAAGAAGAAACCTATTTATAATTCATATATTTAAAATATTTTATTTTTCTTATTGATATAGATCAACATAATAATATTCTGGAAAAATATCATATAGTGATGAGCATAGATGATGATATCAAGTTATATGAAGAAGAAATTTCTTCAAAACATGTTTCATTTTAGAAATAATCATTTAATGATAAAATACATTCTTTTATGGGAAATAATACTTGCATATTTAATTTTTTTATAAAATATTCAAACCATATTGGTTATAAATGTGTATTTAGAAGAATTTATGAATCCAATGATAACATTCACGTTTTTAAATAAATATTAGTAATAAAAGGTTTCAAAAAAATGGAAAGGATTAGTTAGTTTTATACTTATACTCATTTAGTTCAAATTACGACAATAAGGATATTATTTTCCTTTAACTTCAATACATTATTTGTGTGTTCACTAAATGGAAGTCAATGTTGTATTTTTAAATGGAAATTTAAATAAATAAATTTATATGGAATAATATGAAGGTTTTCTATATAATATATTTAAAATAAATTATTTAAATTAGTTAAATATACTTATGGTCTTAAATAAACACCTAAACAACATGATAAATATGGTTTTATTATTTTATCTAATGGTTTTTAACATAATAATGTTGATAATTGTAATTTTTTAATGTTCATAAACTAATAATAAGTTAATATGTGTATCTATATTGATTACATGTTATTTTAAAAAAACCTGACTATTTTTAGTGAGATTAAGAAATATTTATCCTCTATGATTAAAACGAATAAAATTAGAAAAATAGATATCATACTAATTATTAAAGTAATTATACATATTGGGGGTTATTATTTATGTCAGTTTCATTGTATTGTGAATATGTTGAATACATTTGATCTGATTGGTTTTAAAGATGCAAATACTCTATTTGAATCTAGTGTTTATTTTTTATTAATACAGAAATAGTCGTATCACGCCATGAACATTCTAGTAAAATTTGTTCTTTAATGTACGTGATATAATATAATAAACCTAATATCACATTTTTGGTTTGTTAAATGCATTGATATTAGATTAAGGCAATCATGGATCATTGGAAATGTATAATTATAATATTTTACACTTAAAGAATTCTAAGAGAATTGAGTTTATTTTATAACGATTACCTGAATACATTAAGTATTCACTAATTCAAATTAAAATTCCATCATGGGAGATATCAATCCCCAGTTTTTTGGATATTTAATCTTATAGATTGTGTCATTTTTGTGGTGGGAAATAAGCAGACATTTCACATTTGAGATTAGAGTCAAAATTTCATACTTTAACAACTTGTATAATGAAAAAATGAATCATAAACTTATTAATGAAATTTAAGTTATGTAATATTCCAATGCCTCTTATTTCCATTAATTATTTCAGTGAATAAACAATTTCAAAATGTTATAGTTTTATTTATAATGTAATGTCTACACATATTAATATTAGACATGATATGAGAGAGAATTATTATAAAATGGCACCGTAATAATTATTTATGTAAAATCATGTAAGAAACTTGTAGATTTGTTTATAAAATATATATATCATGTCATATTACTGAATAAGTTAATAGATAAATTTGGCTAAAATTGTTACAATGAACTATTTTGTGAAAATCGTGATCATACACTACTACAATACTCTTCCATAGTTAATTCACCAAGATACACAAGGCTTATCATGACGTGTAAGTGGTGGTGAAAAATATAATATAACACATCTCAATATAATAAATATAATTATTAAAATAGTTCAATAATCATAAACTCACTCGAACCATTGAACCCCCATTAATGAACAACCACCTTCATAATAACATAAACAATATAATGATATCGATGACCCGTCATAAAACCATATAACAATAGAAAATAACTTTTTCACTTATTAATCAACAAGGGGATTAACTTCAAGGGTGTATATAACACAACATATTAATATAATTTGGAAAAAATATCAAACATAGCTTACTGACTTTGAAATATTATAAAATACATGAAACATTCCAATTGAAACCCATCCAAAACATTTAAAACAATGAAAGGAAATAATATATCCTTGTTCTTTGAAATCATAAAAGGAATATTGAAAAAATAGCTAAACATGGCCTAATTCATAGAATTAATTAATCAAAACATAAAGGTAATTAATTATAATTCATAAGAAATCATTACATGAAATCTTTTTTTGATTTATTTAGTAGAAAATGTGGGTAGAATTTTAACAAACACTTTGTGTTTGTTAATTCCATGGAAGGAAGTTCAAAACATTTAAACTTAAGAAAAGTTCCTTTCATGTTAATGAAAAATTAATTAGAAAAATTATAAGTCCATAACCCTATCATAGATAAATATAATAGAATTTAATTTTGAAAAAAATATAGATTTAAAATATTCAAGAATTCATGGTTCCACCTTTAATGGAATGTGAATGGAGACACCTACCAGAATGGATGAAATCAGTGTGTAGAAGTCTTAATATACTATAGGGAAGTAAGAAAAACCCTCAAAAGGTCAATAAAAATATAAAATCGTAGAAATTATTAATAAAAAATTCATTCCCAAAGGGAAATTAGTAATGTATGATTAATATAAATAGATAATGAACAAAATAACAAAATTTTATCACTAAAAAGGAAAAAAGAGTGAGGAGGGGGGAAAAATTAACATACCTTGAATTTAAACATTGATTCATTTGAGAGAAGTAGAGATATCACATGTGAAATCCTTGATTCATTTGAGCCTTGGATTCTTCGAGTCTTGATTTATTCGATCCTTGGATTCATTTGAGACTTGACTCAAGCTTAGATTCTTTAAGGAGGAGCACCGACGGGAGGTGGCTTCCATAGATAGCTTGAGAAATTGCGACTGATTTAGTCGTGGATAGGGTTATTAAATTGTTGGGGGCACTTTTATCTGCACTTTTAAAAAAGAGATGATAAAAATTCCTTGTATCAGTTCTAAATTAATAAGTGTGTATAAAAGACATCATTATCAGTTCTAAAAAAACAGATAAAGGATTTATAATTATAATTATAAAAAAATTAAACATATTTATTTGATTATATATTTATATATTATTATATTATTATTATCGAAATATATAATTATTTATTTATAATTATATAAATTATTTAAAAAAATTATATATTTTTTTATAACTATTAATTTATAATTTTATATATATAGTAAATATACATTTATAAATATATTTATAAATGTATTTGTACTTATTTATTTATAATTATAAATATATTTGTGTCGTTATAAATTTTTATATAATTATATATATATAATTAAAATATAGTAAATATTTTTATTATTTAAAGATATATTATTATAATTTTGTAATTATAAATATATTTATATAATTGTATATATTTTTTATAAATTTATATAAAAATAAATATAGTAAATATATTCATTATTTAGATATATTTATTATAATTTTATAATTATTTAAATATATTTATTCAAATTTTAAAATTTCATAAATATATAAGCATATAAATACTTTTAAAAAAAATAATATATATATATATATATATTTGTCTGTTGATGCTCCTTTTTCGTCACAGAGCCCAAAGGAATGTAAAGGGAAATGACTTAGCACAAATTGATTCAGCCTTTGAAGAAAACATCAAAAATCGACAAAGGCATGAACAAGGCTTCAAAAGCACATGCGTCGCGCAAGTTCCATAACTGTCGCGTAAGTCCACTTGCACGATGCCTAATGGTCGTGCAAGTGACTTGTGCGCCCTAAAGGATAACTGCCCAGGGGCTTCTCGAGCCTATAAATAGACCCTGTGGGCCCCCCATTCAGAGAGGATTTTTTTTTAGAAACTCATATTTGAGCTCCTGGTGCCCTAGTCTCTTCTCAAAGCTTATGAAACACTTATAAGGTAATTTCTTACTTAGAACGGAAGATCTAAAGAGGGGGAAGAAGGCCTAAGTGTTGAAACTCATCAACACTTGCGTGCTTGAGTGGCCAGCCCTTAAGGGAAATGGCCACACTTACGCGCTACCTAACTCCTTCAATAGAACATGCGTGACACTCTTCTGTAAGAACCTCAAGAGGATTTTAAAGGCTTCAAACAAGAGTCGCTCAAGTATTTACCTACTGGCTAACCGTCGCGCAAGTACCCATGTGTCACGAAGTTATACCTGCGTGACCAGGACTTGCGCGCCCACGCAGTACTTGCGTGCGTGCCAGGACTTGCACACCTCTGCCTCCATGGGTGCCCTTCTTGCCCATTTCACCCCTCTTATTTCATTCCACATCTCCTATTCAAGATTCAGTCTTCAAGACACTCTTCAAATCCATTTATGGCATGATTTCTTGATTTTAAATCCTTATCTGAAAGGAATTCTGTGGAATATCTCTCAAAATCTAGTGATTTACATATCTGTATGTCACTAAAGATTGATATTTCATTCATTCAACCTCATCCTTTAAGATGAGAGAACTCCTAGTCTGGACATCCTCCTCAGGAGTAAGCCCCAACCATAATTCTCTTAATCTGGGCATCCTCCTCAGGAGTAAGCCCCAACCATAATTCTCTTAATCTGGGCATCCTCCTTAGGAGTAAGCCCCAAGTCCCTTAATCTGGGCCTCCTTTTTAGGAGTAAGTCCCAGTCATAATTCTCAAATCTGTGCATCCTCCTTAGGAGTAAGCCCCAAGTCCCTTAATCTGGGCCTCCTTTTCAGGAGTAAGTCCCAGTCATAATTCTCAAATCTAGGCATCCTCCTTAGGAGTAAACCCTAGTCCCCTAATTTGAGCATCCTCCGTAGGAGTAAGCCCCAGTCCCCTAATTTGGGCATCCTCCTCCGGAGTAAGCCCCAATTCTTAAAGTTCCCAAATCTGGGAATCCTCCTTAGGAGTAAGCCCCAAACCTTAATTCCCTTAACCTGGGCCTCCTTTTCAGGAATAAGACCCAGTCTCAAATATGGGTATCCTCTTCAGGAGTAAGCCCCAAGTCCCTTAAATTTTCAAGTCTCCTAACATGGGCATCCTTTTCAGGAGTAATCCCAAATCTTAATTTCTCTTAACCAGTCCTAATTTACTTTTGATCGGAGATTCCTTCTTAGGAGTAAAACCCAATCATAAGTCCTCTCCTAATTTGGGCCTCCTTTTCAGGAGTAATCCCCAAGTTAGAGTATTCAAATCTCCATAAAGCACATATATATTTATGGACCCAGTTCCAGGATTTCTTCCCTGAAGTAAATCCAAACCTTTATTTATATGGGCAGTCATACATACATAAGTCCCACATTATTTCTTATGATTGCATCTTTCATGGCACAATTGTCTGATTTTTACTAATACCTCTTGTTTCCCACACCGATCATGACTCACGTGAGCTTAGAGTGTAAAAGTAATTATGATATCCTTCTTTGAGCCATCAATCATAAACATCATACTCCCTTACTCGAACTATGTGGGTTCTGATTCCTTTTTCTAAACAAAGGATACATAGGTAGCCCATCTGCGGGTTCGATCCCAACTCTGAAATAATCTATGTCCTTCTGAATGACAATAAACTTAAAGTGCCCCAATGAGTGGCTTTAAAACCAGCATGGTCATCATAATTACCAAGAGACTTCTATATAAATGTGTCGAAGGATACCATTGACCAAGAATCTCTAATAAATACAGATGATTCTCTATCGATGAACAACCTCGAATACAAATAAAATATTCTCTAAATTTCCTACATATTTAATCATTGATTGTCAGATATGAAGGAAAGCTCATTTTATACTTGGTAATGTAATAATGATTCACGAACATGACTTAAATCTATAAAGAGAGTTCCGGAGTAGACAATAATTCCCCTCAAAAAGGTGTGATGAGTCCGACCTCCCATCCTCTCGACCAATGAAAATTCCTAAGCCTCATCAGTCCACAAACTAATGAGAGCATTCCTTTGGAAAGTAGGTCCAAATGGATGTGGAATCATTGGATGTTTTCGGTTCTACAAACAAACCCGTTAGAAACTGATTGGAATGTTTGTACCTCCCATCAAGGAGGTCATCCCGAAATTCTGAGGGGAATAAAAAATGGTGAACCTGACGTGAATCCTTAACCAAGTTAAAATGATGTTTTACCTATTTGTTAGGCCCCTATTTAAAACTCAATGAGAGGGCCAACAAAAAAAATCATTGACATATGTGCTCATCCAAAAAATGTAGTGGCTGAATTTATCTTGATCACGTCTGTTATATCAAACAGGAACTCTTTTCCAAAGATCTTATGCATTTCCAAAATGGCTTCTGTCAAGTTCACACCTATGAATACTGCTGCTGCAAATGCCACTACTACTAATCCTGCTGGATCAGTGTCCACTCTGAGGACGATATCACCTACTCAGCATCTTCAACGTTGGGTATCAAATGCGCTGGTTAAGGAGTACCTTCAACACGGTACCATTTCAACTCTGGAGGCTGCCCGATGAGCCCTCCAAGTGAACAACTCACACCGGTCATCCGAACAACGACGACCAGTGATTAAGAAGCAGGCAGTGCTAACCACTTTCTCCAACTGTTTCAGGTCATTATCCCCAGAACGCAATCACCATTAACTCCCATATTCTAGGGAGGTGAATGAGAAGGTCCCCAGGGCCTTAATTCAAAGAAGAAGGAGTCCTTCCTGAGGTCTCCCACCAACAATCGCTGCCAGACTCGTGCGGTAGTGTGCCCTCAACATGATGAGGGTACCGACACCAGTCGTTCGGCTCAGGTTCCTCAAACCCGAGAAGGCAAGACAAACCACCAGAGGCGGAATCCGGTCAACAGTGAGTAGGTTCCCATCTCTACCATCTCCAGAGAAGTCCACCAACCTAACTTGGTGGCAAGCAACGAGCAGGCACACACACCTGCCCGTTTTAATTCCGTTGTCCAGCAGACTCGTCTGGAAGCATCATGTAAATCCCACCAGGTAATTCCGGAGGAGTACTATAGGTAGGAACATACACTTATTTATATGTCATCAGCTAGTCAGCAGGATCGTCTGACTACATATGATGGATCTCATCAACTACATTTGGCGAAGTGCAATCAGCAGGCACATACACCTACTAGTATTAATCAAGCCTACCAACAGTCTCGCTTGGTAGAATTCGGAAAAGTTAGTCGGAAATCCCCGACAATAAATAGGTGGCAGAATCAACTCTCTTCCCCCACACTTGAGTACTATCAGGATTCACTGACAGGAAAAGGAGGACAAGAGCAGGCACATACACCTACTCCAAGCTCGGAATTGATGTATATTCCTGTTCCGGCAGCTGAAGTCACCAAGCATATTCTATCAATGGTGAAAGAGTAGAAGAAAATCCCTACTCATATTCTGGATGCCTTCCAGGATATTATAACAGCTTCAGCAACATCTCAGGGAAAGACATATAAATCTATCCCTACCAGTGGAGTGAAACATCAACAATTCACTCTGGAACAGACACACACATATGTTCCACTCCAAGAGGGTTGTGGGGAATACTCCCCCATATCATACGGACAACCAAGTCAAGCACATTCACCAGATTTGAGTGGATATCGTCAGCCTAACCTGGCCATCTTTCCTGATCAGGCACATACACCTACTCAGAGCAGCCACTTTCGTCAACAAGTGATTTCCAAAGCGAGTAAGAATGCGTCTAAGAAGAAGACCCGCCCAGCACAGTCAGGAGATCAAGACCCAATCTGTAACAAGGCCTTGCTCGATGCTGGAGTTCTTAAAGCCCCCAAACAATTATCTATTGGAATCCAAGATTCTACTCCCTCATTTCCCAATAGTGGGACCATTAATTCCAAAGGTCTTCAACAGATACTTCCTCATGAAGGCTTGTTTCTTGACAATTTGGTCGATCTTGAATTTTTATCTTTAGATGAGATCCACAAGAACCCTTTGTGTGGTCAAAAGACCAAGAAGCAAGAGATATCATCTTTTGCTGTAACCCATTATGGTGGTCCTCCCCATGATGATGAATTTCGCTGTGAAAGTCCTCTCCGCAGTAGTGATGCACATTGCCCAGAAAATTGTCCAGTGGACAATGTAGTGCCGAGAAAGCCCTCTTATCTTGAGGCACTTGAAAATGTGAAACCAGTCATGTATGATGCTTCATCTCTAGTAGGTGAAATACTTTCTCAATCAGAAGATAGCCCAGGGTGTAGGTCATTCTTTGAACCACCCCTAAGTCATGCATCTTCTAGTTTAATCAGTGATTTCTCTACTAATCCTGTTGAATCCAATGAAGCAACAAGTAAGCACCAGCTCTGGTCAAAACAGGTAGAAGAATCTTCATCAAATGATAAAGAGGAAATGCTGAACATGAGAAAAAAAACTGGCGAAAGGTGAAGTGCCAGTCATGTTTTGGCCTCTGGCTGATTCTCGGTATAACATTCTAGAAATGTTGACGGAAGATGGAATTCATGATATTCGTCTCAACATATGGAAAACTCTTTGTCAGTTAAAAAATAAAGTATTATCTTATGATGAATATGAAAATCATGTTAATATAATAGAAGGGTAACAACGCCAAATTGACTTGGCATCTCTATCAATCTATCGATATCCGAAGGCTGAAAAGCAGCAGAGAGCCCTTCAACGTTCATGCCTTGGCACACTAAGAAAGTTGTGCCAGTTAATTACCAATGCCCCATATGGTATTCATGTCAAAGGATGGGGTGTTTATAGAGCACTGCATTTCACGGTGCTCTCCAGTCAGCAAAGCCCGCCAAAAATGGTCTAATTCAATGTTATTGCCCATGGTCGGCCACAGTCAATGGGATTAGTTTGTAATAAAAATCTTGCCCAAGAATAGGCTTTAACTAGTTCCTCTCAAAATCAAGAATACAGAGAAAAAGTTTTTGAATTACTCCTGCATCAAGCAAACTAGAATATTGAACAGGCCTCTCGTTTGGAGCAATCACATCACCAAGTGACAGAAGTGTCAGAAATCATCCAACGGTCTTTTGAACCAGGTGATAAAAGTGGATACAGTTTAATGCATCCAGCTAATTTCCAGAATAAGGTTCTCAAGATCAGGAGATATTTCAAGAAAGTCTCAGACATAGCATGTCAAGAGCCACCCCAGCTTGCTAGACTGGGGACTCTTTTAAACCAACCCTCAGAATCAACAAATAAGATTCGAGGAGTTGAGAAGGAACAGCCCCAGTCCACTGGACTGGGGACTTTTTCAAATCATCAATCCCCTCATCAGAGAAAGTTAGTCTTTTCTCGATTAGGGAAAAAGACTCAAGAGGAACGAAGATCCAAATTATTAGGAGATTCCATCCAAATTACGGTTCATCAAGAAGTTCCTGAGGGATCGAATAAACAAAAGGCAATGTCTCATCAAAGACATGGAAGAAGACAATATCATAGAAATGCTCATAGAATGGATGCGATGAGTTATGCATCAATCAATGTCATCAATGTCGTTGTTGCTGATCCACCAGATGAGGCTCACTCAGGGGACTCGGATGAAGAGGTTCCTGCTCAAGAAGATGTACACACCGACACAAATGAAGAAGGTGTGCATACATGAAATCAAAGGATTACTTAGAACCTAGGTAATCCTTTGAGTAACCCACTTCCCCCTCTCCGAAAAGGATCCAACAAAGGGAGGGGAAAGAACCAGGTTACATATCCTTTCTCTGTAGAAGGCCAATCGCTCTCACTAGAGCAAAGTTTTGCACAACAGGATAAAGAAATGAAGGAATTAAGGAGTTTGAATGCAAAGATACTTTAGGGTAGTCTTCCTCCTAATAGAGCTGGAGTTAGTCATCCAATGGAATTTTTTACAGCTACTGAGAGGGATCAAGAATATCCTCCTCTATCAGTACACCCTCACAGGTCTAATCCTACGGGTCAAGTGCAACAACAGTTGGCAGTGCTACCATCAGTTGCAGCACCAACCACCACATCTGTCCAAGCTCCAGTCATTGCACCTACCCAAGTCTAAGTTCAACCGGATGTTTCTCAAAAGTTAATAACTACCATTGATTCATTAACAACTCGGTTAGAAACTATGGAAGGTAAATGTGTATAGGTTCAACCAGAAAAGAAAGTTTACCCTGAATGGGTAGATTCAATCTCTCCTCCATCCAGTTTTGGAAACCTTGTATTCCGTATTTTCAATAGATCAGGCGACCCTGAATAGAATTTGACGCATTACGTGTCGTGTTGGGATCCTATGATGGGAACTCCGGAGCATCAAGAAGCATTAAAACTCAGATGCTTCGTACGGAACTTGCAAGGACCATCCTTTGTCTGGTATACAAGATTGCAATCCCGGTCAATTACTGGATGGGAGGATCTTTTCCAATAATTCCTTCTTTAGTTCAGCTCAACTTTTCCGAAGACAACAGTTTTCGATCTTTCAAACTGTATGCAAAGGGATAATGAAAGGGTCACTGATTTCATTGCTCGCTGGAAGGGATTAACATATTCCATAAGATTAGCACTCCCTCAAGATGAATTTTTTCCAATCTGTGTGGAAAATCTGCATGACGAATTATGCACGCCGTTAATCCCTGTGAAATACACAGGAGTGTTTTGTGACCTTACTTTAATCGCTCAGCAGATCGAATATTTCCTTATACAGGATAAGGGTAAATCTCATGTAATTCCATCAGCTTCAGGAAGGAGAATGGGTAAAGCAGAAACTGCTACAGTTATGCTCAAACTAGTACCTGTACCTGTTTCTACTTTAAAACCTTCATCTTCTCGAAGGGCTCCACCTCCTGAGCGCCAGCATCAGAGGTCGTTTCATCAAGACGGTCAAAGAGATCAAAGACAAAATCAATTTGAGGATCTGAAGAGCAAAACATACTCTTTCTAAAATAAACATGTTCCTGGTTATTTCATTTCGGCTTTGGAAAATAATTTGGTTCAATTGCCAATGCCCAAGAGGCCAAACAAGAAAGGAGATGAAGACCGTCCCAATTATTTCTTCTTTCATCAAATGTTGGGGCATCCCATCTAGGAGTGTTTTTTCTTCAAGGACCTCTTGCAAAAAATGGTCGACTTGGGACAAGTCAAACTGAAAGGTTCTTCATCTCAGGTAGCATGTGTTACTGCTACATTTCCAGAGGAGGAAGGTGAGTGGCAAGAAGTCAAAAGCAAAAATGAACAGAAGTATGATGATTGGATGGTTAGAAAGACGATCAACCGAACTCATGCTATTTTTTTAACACAATTAAAGAAACTGATTGTGTCTTCTGCCATGAATGTTGTGGCAAACCCCTCTTCATCATAGGGAAAGTCCTCAAAGAAACAACCTGATTCAAAGAAAGAAAAAGAATCAGAAGAAGATGAGTATGTGTCAAAGCCTAAGTTCTCTTTGACTCTGGAAGACTTCATGTCATCTACTTCAAAGCCACGGGCACTGCCCCACAAAACGGCACAGCCTAAACAGGCTAATCAGGTGGAGTCTTCATCAGACGAAGAGTTAATCTTTGGTTCTGTTAATATGATTCAATTAACAGATCCATATGCCAGTCGCAGTTTTGATTTCAATGAGCTTGAATTCCCTGTATCAAACAGGGGAATCAGAGGAATTTCCAGAGGCTCAGGATACAGGGGAAAATGTGGATCTTTCAGAAGCCACTATTTAAATTCTACCCCTGCAAGAACTGTGTATGCAGCGGAAACTCGTGGTAGAGACCTTCAGCGAGCTCAGCAAGAATAAGAAATTTCTTCTACCAATAGAAAATTCAGTCCTGGCACAGTTATTTTGGAAGACTGGTTGAAGGTTCCATATTCTTCCTCTCAGCAAGTAAATGGATCTAATCGGTCTAATCTTCCAAAACCAGAAATATTTCCAACTCCTATCCCAATACAATATGCATCAACTTCCAAAGTATCTGCTTCCAAGGTACCTGCTAAACCACATATTCCTATTGGGAAACGCAGACCTTTGGATCAAAAGTATGATGTGTTGAAACACTTGGCCCAAGTACCATCCAAGTTATCAATTCTGGATGCTTTGAATTTGTCAAAGGATCTTCGGGAGGCACTCATCGAGGCTTTTTCAAGTCCTCAGGAGTTGGAAACTTAAATTGCCGCAGCTGAAGTCTATCACATAGAGAATAATCCTGCAGAATGCCATACAATAACATATTTTACTGATGAAGATAAAGATAATGTTGTGCTTGGGCACATTAGACCTTTGTACTTCTCTGGAAAGATCAATGGCATAGACGTCCGAAGAGCTTTCATTGACAATGGTTCAGGAGTCAACCTCATGCCCATTCGTACACTTTGTCGATTGGGCCTCATAGAATTTGATTTATCTCCTTCTACCATGATGTTACAAGGATATGATAAAAATGAACAAGAACCACTGGGTGAAGTTATACATAGAACTCAATTTGTATATCTTGTATCCAATTCGGATTTCATGGTTATTGATCAAGACTTAGCTTTCAACATCTTGCTTGGAAGACCCTGGCTACATAAACATGCGGTTATCCCTTCATCATACCATCAATGTCTCAAATATTGTTTCGATGGTCAAGTTGGGATATTGTATGGTGATACGGCCCCGTTCAATACATGTGAGTCTCAATACATTGGGGTGGAATTCTATCACATGAAGGGAAGGGAGAAATCCACAACAAAGGAGATTACTAAAGTTAATGCTTCATATGGTTTGGAGAAAATTCCAGTAAATCCATTTACACATGTGAGTACAGATTATGTGTTTCCTATCAGTCAAATTGACAAGATAGACCCAAATCAAAATACTCTTATAGAAAGATCCATAATGTCAATTATGACAATCGAGCCAGACAACATGGGAGAAATTGGTAACCCACCAAGCAGTGATGAAATCGCAAATGGTGACGTCTTCATTTCATCTGCTGAAATCCAACAAGTCTATACTTTTCCAATTATGCCAGAAGAAGTTATAGCAACATCAGAGGTGAACAATGATGTCGATTCTCAATCCATCATCTCCTCTTTATTTTCCAAGGAAGACCCTTCAACATCAATCGGGTCAGAAATGGAAGCTTCTTCTTCAAGATATGCAAATTTTGACATCTCTTCTGATCATGGAAATTTTGCTTCATAATCTACTATGCAAGTAGAAATGGAAGAAATAAAACATGAATAAGAAGAATAGGAAGATCTCATAGATTCTCCACCAGCATTTGAAGAGGGTATCTCTACCACTGTGGATGAACACAGAGAAATAAATCTGGGTACAAAAGAAGATCCACGCCCCACTTTAATTAGTGCGGCCATGACTCTTAAAGAGAAAGAGATGTATATTTCTTTTCTAAAGAAAAATAGAGATATATTTTCTTGGAACTATACATAAATTCCTGGGCTTGATCCTGATGTTTCTACTCAACATTTGGGTTTACCAGAAGAACATCGAGTATTTAAGCAAGCCGCAAGAAGAATACACCCAACTTATGCTTCCAAAATTGAAGCTGAAGTGGATAAGCTTATCAAAGCTAACTTCGTTAGAGAAATTCAATATCCCAAGTGGTTGGCTAATATTTTCCCTATAAAGAAGAATAATGGACAAATTATAGATTGCATCGATTTCAGATATCTTAATCGGCATTGTCCTAAGGATGATTTCCTAGTTCTGATTACAAAAATTTTAATTGATGCAACAGCTGGCTATGAAGCACTTTCCTTCATGGATGGATATTCTGGATATAATCAGATCTGAATGGCCCTAGAAGATGAGGAATCCACAGCCTTCAGATCCCCTCAGGGTGTGTTTTGCTACAAGGTAATGCCCTTTGGCTTAAAGAATGCAGGTGCAACATATCATCGTGTCATGCATCGTATCTTCGAACCCTTCTTAGGGATGTTTGTTTAATGCTATGTAGATGATTTGGTAGTTAAATCCAAACAACGTTATAATCACTTGGCTGATTTGGAAGTCATGTTTTGCAAGCTTTGACAACATAATTTGAAGATGAACCCCTTAAAATGTGCTTTTGGGGTAACCTCAGGAAAATTTCTCGGCTTTTTTGTACGCCATCGTGGTATTGAAGTCGATCCTGAGAAGACCAAGTCAATCCTTGGTATGTCACCTCCTCAAAATTTCAAATAATTTAGAGGAATTCAATGACATTTATCCTATATTCGGCGTTTCATCGCCAATTTGGCAGGCAAAAGTTTACCCTTCACCAAATTAATGAAGAAGGGAGTCACTTACTAGTGGACTGAAGAATGTCAAGAAGCATTCGATATTCTCAAGAAATACCTCTTGAGTCCACCGATACTCATGCCACCTGTTGAAGTAAGACCACTTATCCTCTACGTGACAACTCTAGAGCGATCATTGGGTGCCATTCTTGCTCAAAAGAATGATGCTGGGAATGAAAACAACATCTACTATCTCAGTCGAACTATGCTTGAAGCAGAAACCCGATATTCAAGTATTGAGAAGTGCTACCTGGCATTAATCTTTGCAGTTCAGAAGTTGAGACAGTTCCTGCAACATCACGAAGTCTAATTGGTATCTCGCAATAACCAACTCAAATTCATCCTTAGCAATCCAATGCTTACAGGACGTCTGGCAAGGTGGGCAGTTATTTTGCAGCAATTCGACATTCAGTATGTGTCTCAAAAGGCGATAAAGGGACAATCTCTGGCTGATTTCTTGGATGAACACCCTTCAGTGTAAGACACATTTTCAGATATTGAACTCCCTGATGAGGAAGTCTTCTCTATTAAAGAAAGTCCTCAAGCATGGGAAATGTATTTTGATGGTGCTTCCAGAAGTCTAACAGGGAGGAAAATGGAAAATCCTAAATTCAACAAAGTTGGCTTAGGAATTGTGCTCATTTATCCAAAAAAGGCAGTGTTACCTTATTCCTTCTTATTGTGGGAAGGTGGTACCAATAATGAAGCAGAATACCAAGCTCTCATCACAGTATTGGAATTAGCGCTTCAAGCACAAGTGAATCACTTAAAGGTGAAAGGTGATTCAGACCTGGTAATCAAACAAGTCAATGGGGATTATGCTATTAGAAAAGAAGAACTAATCCCTTTGTATGATTATTTTAGAGAGTTAATGGCGGAATTCCATTCGGAACTGACATTTTCTTATGTCCCAAGATCACAAAATTCTCAAGCTGATGCACTGGCTAATATAGCCATAGCTCTGGAAGATCCAAATCAGGACGAGACAACAATCATTATTGCCCACCGTCGTGCAATTTCACCTTATGTTTGAATCAGAAAAGATGAAATTAATGAAATTAGTCCCATTACTAAATCGTATGGTCATACTACAGGATGGATGTCACCTATCAAGGAATACCTTCAAAATGGAACACTTCCACTTGATAGAGCCGAGAAAGAACAAATCTGGCGACGTGTGGTCAATTTTTCTCTTTATGATAGCCCAGATCACCTAGAGAAAATTCTCTACAAATTTGGTTTTTATGGAGTTCTCTTCAGATGAATTGATGGTGAAGAGACAATGGCTGTTATGAAAGAAGTTCATGCAGGAGTCTGTGGTGCCCACCAGTCTGTACATAGACTGTCTGATCAGATTCGAAGGCTTGGATACTTTTGGCCTTCAATGATACAAGATTGTGTCGATTTCACAAAGAAGTGTCATTCATGCCAAGTACATGCCAAATTCATTCATCAACCTCCAGAGTTTCTTCATACAGCTACATACTCATGGCCATTTTCCACATGGGGAATGGATGTGGTGGGACCTTACCCTTCGGCTACATCCAACCAATTTAAGTACATTCTTACTGCTACTGACTTCTTTTCCAAATGGGTAGAGGCAATACCTCTCAAGGAAGTTAGTTCTAAATGATTTGTTAGCTTCATCAAGTCTAACACCATTACCAGATTTGGTGTCCGTCATACCATATTGACGGACAATGGCACCAACTTCTATTCATCCGAGGTGAAGAAGTTGTATCAAAAATACAACATCAAATCCAACCATTCATCTCAGTATCATGCAGTGGCCAATGGCTAGATAGAAGCTTTCAATAAGACTCTATCAAATATACTACAAAAGATGGTGGATAAAGATAATAAGTCATGGCCTGATAAACTCTTTCATGCTTTATGGGCTTATCAGACTACCACCCACACTGTAACTCGATCAACTCCATATTAATTGGTATATGGAACAGAAGAAGTATTTCCAATTGAAATTCAACTACCCTCGCTCAGAGTATCCATTTGTGATCAGTAATCTACAGATGAACAATCTCAAAAGCGATTGAATGAATTGGAATGGTTAGATGAGAAAAGATTGTGCACTTTTCACCACTTGGAAGTCTATCAGAATCGAATAGCATGAGATTTTAACAAAAAAGTTCATCTTCGTTCATTCACTCAGGGAGAATTGGTATTATTTCTCAGAACTCCAATGATACCAGGAAAGAAACCTCCCATGCTTGATCCAAAATGGGAAGGTCCTTACTCAATACATAGGGTTTACTCCAATAGATCTTATTCATTAATCTCGATGGATGGAGAACTCATCACTACTCCAACCAATGCCAGATTTTTGAAGAAGTATTTTGTATAAACACAAAATACAATCAATGGTCCGGTATGACCTTAAACTGCACAACCGTCCAGCAAGACGTTAAACTACATAACCAATGGTTCATACATATGACCTTAAACTATTTGTACTATCATCCCACACGATGTTAAACTGTGTCCCCTCCGTCGTCCTTGATATATGAAGTTAAACTGTACAGCAACGATCCATACATATGACCTTAAAATATTTGTACTTTCGTCCCACATGACGTTAAACTGTGAAAAAGTTTCCTAAATGGTCCAGTATGACCTTAAACTGGAACTAGGTCATGTATGACCTTAAACTGCATCATCAACAGTCCATGCATATAACCATAAACTATTTGTAAGTCCCTTACGTCTAGCAAGACATTAAACTGTGACGTCCTAACTACATGATGCTAAACTGTATAAAAGTCCCTTACGTCCGGAAAGACGTTAAACTACATAATCATCAAATGTCCTGTATGACCTTAAACTACACCATCGTCTAGCATGACATTAAACCGCACCATCCACGGTCCATGCATATGACCTTAAACTATTCGCACTTTTGTCCAACATGACGCTAAACTGTATCGTCCCTTTTTCATCCAACATGACGTTAAACTGTGGGAAAAAAGTCCCCAATGCGTCCAACATGACGTTAAATGGTGTACTCTTTTGTCCTCATTGCATGACAATAAACTGCAAAGTCCCCCTTTCGTCCAACATGATGTTAAACTATATTGTCCCCATCGTCCTAACTACATGACGCTAAACTATGTAGAAAGTCCTTGATACATCCTACATGACATTAAACTATATTTTATCCCTGCTACATGACACTAAACTGTGCAACACCAATAGTCCTAACTGCAAGAATTTAAACTGCATAGTCCCTTTATATGTCCTACATGACATTAAACTATGCATCGTTAAGGTTGTTGTTACCTCTTGTTTCTCACACCGATTATGACTCACGTGAGCTTAGAGAAAACCTCAACCATAACACTCTCTCTAGGCTACTAACCATGTGTAAGTCCCAACATCATTTTTTAGGTCGTTGTCCCCAAGAACAACTTGATCATTAATTCATTCTTTAATTGAACTATGCAGACTTTGATCCTTGCCTTCCAGGTTGGGTATGTAGGCAACCTCCCAAGGTTCAATCCCAAAATAAATCTCTTCACATCGGTTCACCTCCATCTCATATGATGTTGATTCTTGAAACCACCCTAGAATCAATATCTTTACATTGGTTCACTTTTGTCCTTGTTATACGACGTTAAACTATACAACACTTTTGTCCAGTATGACAATAAACTAAAATATTCTTTGATACCCTAACTTGAGAGGGAATCATTATTTACATTGATTTTCAATCATGTTTTATTCCAAAGACTACGTGCATACATGTCAATACCTGAACCTTTTTATCTTGGGTTAAACCATCATTGCACTAAAGTCCCCTTTTCACCCTTCACATGTACGAACCAAATCTGTACAGAGGGTATTTCTAGAACTATGTGGGCTTGATTCACATCCTTATGGGATACGTAGGAACATTCGATTATCCCTTGAATCTATCCCCAAGTCTTTGGGCCTAACCCCAAATTCCACTTTCAGTCCCTTGGCTGAAAAGTCCCCATGAAAGCACACACTGTGTATTTCTTTTAATGGTCCAAGATCTATGACCCTAAACTAAGATCTCTAATCCTTTTGTCCCACAAGATGTTAAACTGTAGTTCAAGAACTACGTATGGCTTGATTCCCATCCTTATGGGATACATAGTGAAGTCCAACATTTCAATCCAGGACCCAGCCACAACATGATTATGGTTAGCATTGATCTGTGTATCTCTGTATACATTGGACAATACCCATCTTTATGTGTCATAATCCTAACCTTAAATATTTTCAGATCTTCATAACCCTTTTCATGACTTCTATTCACAAAAATGTCAAACTTCTGAGAATTATTTTGCCTGACTATGCAGAATGTGCCCATAGGCGGCCTTGCATAAACAGTCTACATAACAGATTTGTTAGCCAAACGATACTATTATTTGACTATGCAGCCAATGCCCTTAGGTGGCCCTGCATAATTCAACCCCCTAATGGGTTTTTCGGATAGCGGTAACTTCATTCTTGGGAATAATGCCTCTTTTTTTTATTTGTCTTAAATGACAGTATGTAGGGATCCGCCAAAATAGCCATCCTTAACATATTTGTACCATATCCTTTTTCATGATCTGAAAGTATTCAAGTCTATGGTTTATATTCTCCTTCCCTACGTTTGGTTCAGACCTTTGTAGGAGTAATATCCATCCAGTTCTTTGATAATCTTGTTTAGAAATATCTTTTCCATATTTCAAGTACCTCTTTCCATACAACAAACTCTATACTTTGGAAAATTTGAATCTCCATAAACTTTCACTGGATTTTAGCACTATGAAAGTAAATTTCTGAGAGTTCTTTTTCCTGACTATGCAGCACGTGCCCATAGGCGGCCTTGCATAAACAGTCTACATAAAAGACTTGTTAGCCAAAAGATACTATTTATTTGACTATGCAGCCAATGCCCGAAGGTGGCCCTGCATAATTCAACACCCTAACGGGTTTGTTAAATAATGGTAACTTCATTCTTGGGAACTACTTATTTTAATTCCTTTTATCTCTTTTTCATATCATTCCTTAGATCCAAATATTCTTAAAGTCATAGTTTATATTCCCCCCCCCCTTATACTTGAGTATGGTACTATGTTTTCAGATGAATTTTCAAGGAATTGAGTCAATTCTATTTCATTCGGTCAAAGACAGTTCGACCTTAAACATTAGCCTCTTTATGTCTGATGTGCATGACTTTAAACTGCCCACAAAAGACAAGGGAACTCTGAATAAAAGTCAAGTTCCAGCTCACTAAACATACATTTTGTCTGATTTAGGTAATATTGAGCAATTAAAAGATTCAAAGTTTATAGGGTTATTTACATGTATCCTAGTAAAAAATCAAACTATGCTTACTAGGCCCATTGGCTTAGGTAAAATTTAAAGCAGGTAGCAAGAAAATGCGTGCACAAATGATTGAAGGTGAAAGTGTTTTTCATTGATGCACAAGAGTTAGAAGGACATCCACAGATTGGAGTCTCTTCTCTTTTCCAAGGAATTACAAAAGACTTTCAACATAACTCTTCATTTGATTTACGACATCCTAAGCTTCATTAGCAGCCACCTAGAATTCATTCATTCAACTAGATACCGTAAGAGATGCAGTGATACTAGCTCTTCTTGGAACAATTGTAAAAGAATGTTCTTGAGCGCGGTTTGAGAAAATTTTATACTGATCAAACAGTGACTCTGTTTCTTTCCAAGAGACTTGGAAGATGGATACATGGATTTGAGAATGAAGCATTGGAAGTAAAGAGCCATTTGGAGAGAGTAATCGTTTCAGATATTTACCTAATGCCATGTTTGTCTTCTCTCCACCAACTGGCAGCAGAAAACATTTCATCCCATGGGTTTTCCATTTTTATATCTGCAAGGAAATGACATGGAGGAAGAATTTGAAAGTTCACACCATTGTTGTTGCTCTTAATGCACAGCATAACCGAAATAGAGGAGTAGTAGTGCAGCTGCATCTCAGACATATAATTCTTTGCATCTGGAACATTGACTCCTTGCATATGACCATGACCATATAGAGGCAGGTAGATGCTCTGTGGGAAATTAAGATGATATTTCTTCAAGTACTTAGACAAATCTGGGAGAATGTTGTCGCAGATATCATAGTAATCATGGCCAACAATGTTCATCATGTCATTAATACACTTGCTAGCCAGTTCATCAGCTATTCTGGTTCTAAGAGCCATTGAATCTGCACAAAATTTGAATAAATTAACTCTTAAGTAAGTTGATTTTTCATAAAATTTGTAAAGGAATTTCAGAAAAATGGCTAAGGCATTAAGGCGCGCAAGTTTAAACTTAGAGCGCAAGTAGGAATGTGACGCACAAGTATGGATGTTCCGCGTAAGTTTTTGGCACCCAAGTATCACCGCGCAAGTCCAAATACCTCTACATTAGCACGACATTAAGGAAACATCAGAAAACAGGGCAACCTGCGTGGCGAAGGTGACCTGCGCGGCGAGAGCTTGAAGGTTTGAAATCCGGAAATCCGTATTCTTTGTACGGAAGTGAGGCCCTCTATTTATAGACGCGGACATAACCCTACGCGCCATACCTTGCGCGATCAAAGGCCGTATCCCTACGTGCCAGACCCTGCGCGCCCAAAGCTCACTTGTTCGCCGCCTTTCCTTTGGATTTCTTCTTTTCCTCAGATTCACATCCTCATTTCTTTCGGATCCAACTCTGAGGGGGGGGGGGGCTTTTGTTGACGCTCCTTTTTCATCATAGAGCCCAAAGGAATGTAAAGGGAAATGAATTAGCACAAATTGATTCAACCTTTGAAGAAAACATCAAAAATCGACAAAGGCATGAACAAGGCTTCAAAAGAACATGTGTCGCGCAAGTTCCATAACTTTCACGCAAGTCCACTTGCATGACGCCTAATGGTCTCACAAGTGACTTGCACGCCCTAAAGGATAACTGCCCAGGGGATTCTCGAGCCTATAAATAGACCCTGTTGTCCCCCCATTCAGAGAGGATTTTTTTTCAGAAACTCATATTTGAGCTCCCGGCGCCCTGGTCTCTTCTCAAAGCTTCTGAAACACTTCTAAGGTAATTTCCTACTTAGAACGGAAGATCTAAAGAGGGGGAGGAAGGCCTAAGTGTTGAAACTCATCAACACTTGCGTGCCTGAGTGGTCAGCCCTTAAGGGAAATGACCACACTTGCGCGCCGCCTAACTCCTTCAATAGAACTTGCACACCACTCTTTTGTAAGAACCTCAAGAGGATTTTAAAGGCTATAAACAAGAGTATCTCAAGTATTTCCCTGCTGGATAACCGTCGCGCAAGTACCCATGTGTCGCGCATCTATACCTGCGTGACCAGGACTTGCGCGCCCAAGCAGTACTTGCGCGCC
This sequence comes from Viscum album, assembly GCA_963277665.1. NCBI lineage: Eukaryota > Viridiplantae > Streptophyta > Magnoliopsida > Santalales > Viscaceae > Viscum > Viscum album. The sequence goes on from OY728123.1 coordinate 175,780,972, forward strand.
TTCCAGGACTTGCGCGCCTCTACCTCCATGGGTTCCCTTATTTCCCATTTCACCCCTTTTATTTCATTCCACCTATCCTATTCAAGATTCAGTCTTCAAGACACTCTTCAAATCCATTTATGGCATGATTTCCTGATTTGAAATACTTATCTGAAAGGAATTCTGTGGAATATCTCTCAAAATCTAGTGATTTACATATCTTTATGTCACTAAAGATTGTGCTTTCATTCATTCAACATCATCCTTTAAGATGAGAGAACTCCTAATCTGGGCATCCTCCTCAGGAGTAAGCCCCAACCATAATTCTCTTAATCTGGGAATCCTCCTCAGGTGTAAGCCCCAACCATAATTCTCTTAATCTGGGCATTCTCCTTAGGAGTAAGCCCCAAGTCCCTTAATCTGGGCCTCCTTTTCAGGAGTAAGTCTCAGTCATAATTCTCAAATCTGGGCATCCTCCTTAAGAGTAAGACCCAAGTCCCTTAATCTGGGCCTCCTTTTCAGGAGTAAGTCCCAGTCATAATTCTCAAATCTGGGCATCCTCCTTAGGAGTAATCCCCAGTCCCCTAATTTGGGCATCCTCCTTAGGAGTAATCCCCAGTCCCCTAATTTGGGCATCCTCCTAAGAGTAAGCCCCAATTCTTAAAGTTCCCAAATCTATGCATCCTCCTTAGGAATAAGACTAAAACCTTAATTCCCTTAACTTGGGCCTCCTTTTCAGGAATAATCCCCAGTATCAAATATTGGTAACCTCTTCAGGAGTAAACCCCAAGTCCATTAAATTTTCAAGTCTCTTAACCTGGGAATCCTTTTCAGGAGTAAGCCCCAGTCTTAATTTCTCTTAACCAGTCCTAATTTACTTTCGATCGGAGATTCCTTCTCAAGAGTAAAACCCAATCATAAGTCCTCTCCTAATTTGGGCCTCCTTTTCAGGAGTAAACCCCAAGTTAGATTATTCAAATCTCCATGAAGCACATATACCTTTATGGACCCTATTCCTGGATTTCTTCCCTGAAGTAAATCCTAATCTCCATTTATCTGGGTAGTCATACATACATAAGTCCCACATTATTTATTATGATTTCATATTTCCTGGAACAATTGTCTGATTTTTACCAATACCTCTTGTTTCTCACACCGAGCATGACTCACGTGAGCTTAGAGTGTAAAAGTAATTATGACATCCTTCTTTGAGCCATCAATCATAAATATCATACTCCCTTACTCGAACTACATGGGTTTTGATTCCTTTTTCTAAACAAAGGATACGTAGGTAGCCCATCTGCGGGTTCGATCCCAACTCTGAAATAATCTATGTCATTCTAAATGACAATAAACTTCAAGTGCCCCACTGAGTGGCTTTAAAACCAGCATGGTCATCATAATGACCAAGAAACTTCTATATAAATGCGTCTAAGGATACCATTGACCAAAAATCTCTAATAAATACAGATGATTCTCTATCGATGAAGAACCTCGAATACATATAAAAGATTCTCTAAATTTCCTACATATTTAATCGTTGATTGTCAGATCTGAAGGAAAGATCATTTTTATACTTGGTAATGTAATAAAGATTCACTAATATGACTTAAATCTATAAAGAGAGTCCCGGAGTAGACAATAATTCCCCTAAAAATGGTGTGATGAGTCCGACCTCCCATCCCCTCGACCAATGAAAATTCCTAAGCCTCATCAGTCCACAAACTAATGAGCGCCTACCTTTGTAAAGTAGGTCCAAATGGATGTGGAATCATTGGATGTTTTCGGTTCTACGAACAAACCCGTTAGAAACCGATTGGAATTTTTGAACATCCCATCAAGGAGGTCATCCCGAAATTCCGAGGGGAACAGTGTCATTGTATATATTGATATAATTATACATATATATATATATATCGTAAATATAAATAAATATAAATAAATATAAATATAAACATAAATATAAATATAAATGTATTAAATATATTCATTATTTCAATAAACTTATTATAATTTAATTTTTTTTTAATTTATATAAATATTTATTTTTAATTATATAAATAATTTTCAAAAAATATTATATATTTAGTTATAATTATAGATATATAAATATATAAATATGGAAAATATAAATATAAATATATTTATTTATACATGTTTACAAATATAATTTTATCATTATTGATGAATATGTAATCTTAAATGCACACATGGTAAAAATGTGTGAAATTGAATAATTAAAAATGAGTACACATAAGAAATATTGTAAAAATAGATAAATTTTGTTAAGTAAATATAAATTATTAAAAAAACATGGATATATATTAAAATAAATATGAATAAATATTGAAAATATTAAAACATTATAATTAAATATATATACATAAATAATAGAAAGTCATTAAATTCCCAAAAAATAAAAAGTATTAAAAATGAATTAATACCTAACTATAATAAAATTAAAAATAAATAAATAAAATCTACCAATTAAATACTTAATATATTAAATGTATCAATTTATAATGAAATTATGAAATGAATACTAAAATTTAAATAAATTGCATAAATATTATGTGCATACTTTTCTATATAAGATTTCATTAATTAGGTAAATATTTTTGTATGTGAATTGTACATAAAAATTAATTAATTATGTATATTTATTTGTTATCAATATAAAATAATTTTTATATATTTTAAATTGAAGAATAAAATGACCTTAAATTATGTCTATTACTCGATACAATTACTCAGTATTTTTAATTCATATTAATTTTTAATTATAAAGCATTCTTCACTAAATATATGACTTACTTAATGTAAAGCATAAATATTTTTTATTATATAAATCATATTTTAGGAAATATTATATACATTCATACATTTATTTGCAAATATACTGCTTATTCTCTCTATGCTCTTCCCACAGTGAAGACGACGGCGGCTGCGCCAACTCCTCCCCCCTGGTGGGGGAGGGGGAATCGTCGTCTCTCGGGAGAGCCAGGTCCTTTCCGAAATTTTATAATCTGGAGTTTCTTCCCCCTTTTCCAAAAGTTTCTCTTTATCCTAGGGTTTCTGGTTTTTTCGATGGAGCGCCGAATCTTAATCTTTCCTTATCTGAGTTCACGGAGTCCTCAGCCTTGCTGAATCTAAATCTGGTGGCCCGGTTCAAACATAGAAGACCCTCCGTGGATGACTTAGATTGATTTGTTTTTGGATCGTGGGATATTCGCGAATGTGCGGTGGTCGGCTTGATGGACAATAAGAAATTTATGATTAGGTTTGAATCAGAGGAAGATCTCATCCAGGCTTGGGCGAGGGCTCCTCGCAACTTTAATGGAACTTGATTTATGCTTCTGTGGTGGTCCTTTGATCTTAATATGAACCGGGACTCTCCTTCAAGCGTTGTTTGGGTAAGATTTCCTAAACATCCATTACCATTTCAAAATCCTTTGGTTATTCGCTTTCTGGGTAATCTGTTAGGAATATATCTTTGTTCTGATTTTCGTACTGCGGTGGTTTGACATCCGGTGAATCCCAGGGTGTTTGTGTAAATGGATGCATCACGTATCCCCTTTGATTACGTTTGGATCACGATCAGTGAGGAGTAAAATTACAAACAGAGAGTTGTCTACGAAACATGGACTGATTTTTGCGGTCTTTGCAAACGTCTGGGTCACCCAGTCAAAGCCTGTCAAAGTGGTGTTCTTTCATGTTCAAGGGATGTGAGGCGCAGTGGAAAGGATGAGTTAATGAGCACGGGGGATGGCTCAAAGAACAAGCTGCCAGACAATGGTGCGAAGGTGGGTCGGGATATGACGGCTAAGGAGTCTGCAGTATCAGGGCAGGGGTCTCAACCGACTGCTTTAGCTGGGGAGAATGTTGCCTCTAGGTTTTGTAGTGTTTCTTTGGATGAAGGCCTTATAGTTGGAATAGATAGAATTTGGATGAATCAGGATAAAGAGGCGTCTGCTCGGTCTCATGATGTTGTGGATTTAGAACAGGTTGAAGATGATTGGGACTTTAGTTTTTTAGAGGTGTCCAATTCGACCAGAACGAAGGATTCCAAATGTCTTGATCCCCTGATGAAACCGTTTCTGTCTTTGAGTGACAAGTTTGAGGGGCTAGGTGAGATCAATCTGACTGTAGGCCTGGAGGAGGAGGTATTTACAGGAGGTGAGTGTGATGCGAAGGTCCCGGAGGATAGGCAGGTTGGTTGTATGGAGCAGGATCCAGGTGCAAGATCGGTGGAAGGTTCCCTTAATGTGGTAAGTCATCCTCTTTTGCTGGAATGGGTGAAGCAGGGGCCGGGGGTAAGTGCCAGTCAGGTTTTTTCTATTACTGCCTTCACCAGGAAGGACTGCCTTGGTGGTGACTTGACTCCGGAGGCTCTTCTGATTAAAGGTAAGGGGAAGGAGGCAGGTTATATGGCTGGGGATGAACAACTTTGGTTGAAAGGAGACAACCCTTGATGGAAAGTAATCAATCATATCTGAGGCCGGGTTTCAAGATTGGGTGTCCTAAATCTGTGTTGAGGGAGTAATTAGGGAAGGTAAGGGAGAACTCTGGGAGAGGAAAATAAAACTTGGGTACCCCTGTCGGCCGTTCATTCAGCGATATCGTCCAGAGTGGAATTCAGTTGAGGTCTTCAGGTGAAAGACCCTCATCTCTGCCACTAATAAAACGTCCAAGGAAGGATTATTCTTACCTACCACGACCAATGTAGACTAGGTCTGCTTCTAAATGAAATAGCCAGGTTATTCTTGTGGTTAAAAAGGGCAGTGGAGTTAAGAAGGCTTCTCCAAATACGGCTTCTCTTGATCAACTTAGAAATCGGGTTCAAAGCAAATGTTTCTGGAGACACCCGGAGTGGGAATCGGCCACCGGAGAAGATGAATCCTGCATAGGATGCGGGGATGACTATGTTTACTATGATGTTTAATGATGTCCTATTTTGTGTTGCAGGTTTTTTTTTGTTTCTCTTGACCACGTTTTGGGTTGTATGTTGGGCACCGGTCCCCCTTGAACCGGCTTTTATAAAATAAAAAAAATGATTGGCCTATACATGTATTTAATATATACTATTTATTAATATTTATAATCTAAATATATGTATATTAAATGTATTCATTTTTATAAACAATTATTTAATTAATAAAATGTCTAATATTTTTCTAAATTCACTCATTTTTAATTTGTATTTGTTTAATTATTTCATTTTATTCATTATATATATAATATATACTATTTGTTAATATTTATAATTTATATATAGTATATTAAATTTATTCATTTTTACCAATAATTATTTAATCAAAAAAAATTTAATATTTTTTCAAAATTACACATTTTTAATTGTTATTTTTATAATTATTTAATTTTATTTGGAACGTTTATCTGAACTAAAAAAGTTTTGTTAATGGATACCATTAGTCAATGAAAAAAATAAAGTGTTAATAAAGGGTACCCTTTATCAGTGCTAAAAATATATCACTGATAAAGGTAACCTTTTATGATTAGTAAGGAAAAGCATTGATAAAGGTTACCAATTATCAATTCTAAAAAAACACTAATAAAGTGTATCGTTTATCAGTGCTAAAAAAAGTGCTGATAAAAGGTACCCTTTATCAGTGCTTTTTGTTAGCACTGATAAAGGCTAGCACTGTTTAATCCTGTTTTGCAGAAATGAGCATCACACAATCATCATATGATATATTTTTTATTTAATTTTCCTTACAATATGAATTAAAGAGCCTATAATTTTTTCCTATAGGATATCTTAAAAAATTTGAATTGTTAATGTCTTACGATCTCTCCAGATGACTTACGCAAAATTTATACATTCAGTTCAAAGTTTTATGGTCACTAAAAATGATTCCTACATCTTATATGAGGATGGAATTGATTTCTCTAGTATTTTATTATTAAATATTAAAATTGTTTTTTAGTTTATCTTTATTCAAATTTTCCTATTCATATATTTAAATTCCTAGGTGTTAGAACCAAGCAAGTTTTTATTTGTTCAATTCAAACTCTTTTAGTAGAAACATCAGTGATATGAACACAATATCTATATTCTTTCATGATTCATCTATTTTGGGAAAACCATGACCTGTCCATATTTGAAATTATTTGATTTATGTTGTTTAATTGTGGGTTTCTACAAACATACTTTCATCAATAGTTTTGATTAATTTAGTATTTAAAATTTTATAATAAAAAATATATAATATATAATCCCCCATGGGGATAGCTTAGTGTTTAGGGTCATTTTTTTGTTTCCCGGAGATCTGGGTTCGATTCCCACTGGTTTCTTTTTACAATCATAATTTCATGCCTACTACTTTAATACCCTTAATAGTGTGTGGTACATCAGAGAGGGGAATTTTAATATTGTCAAAACACAAGGGGAAGGTCGAGACCCAGAGTTCTATATCACATCGATGGTTGGGGAAATCTAATACCCCCATATTTTATTTTTCAAAAATTTAATTTTTATAATAATTTTGGAATTTAAATAATTTATATTTTATTTTTTTGAGAAATTGAAATGTTACATGGTTTGTCCATGGTCAGAGGAACTTTTCATGTGAACTGTGATCACTTAAAAGTTGAGACAGTAAGTAATTCATGGTTAAAGAACAATTTGGGTAACAATTCTAGGTAACCATGCATCACTTTTAGTTGACCCAAAACTCTATTTTTTGTTTCCCAACCTCCTAAGACCCCTTTTAATTGATTTATGTATTGTTATAGTGATGTTATTAAGGTTATATTATGGTTCTATAATAATTGAATTGTATTTATGATATTTAGTTTGATTTTATTTATTATATATATATATATATATTATGTGTTTGTGGGTACAATTACATTAAACACAAACACACACCCTACACACACAAACCAGAAAGGTAGGACATAGCCCCCCAAGGGGATAACTCACCCATCAATCGTTATCTATTCAATACATAATCCGTAAACCCAGTGGGCATGAATCCCATCACATGACCCATAGTCCCAGTGGGCATGAGATCCCATTACATGGCCCTAAAGGACCATATTTTTTAACCAAAAGTCCCTTCATTGAATAGTGCCGCTACAGTACCTAGACTGTCACTGCCACTATAGTACCCAACCTGCTACATGGAATGGAATTATAGGTCTTAAAAAATACCTACATTCAACTAAAATTATAGTATTATAACTATTGAAATTATTTTAATATTATTATTTTATTACATTTACTATTATAATTATTATTATTATGAAAGCGAATTTATAAAGAAGGAAATACAGATCATTTCCTATAAGATTCAACGAATGAGAGAGAAAACCTATCATTCTTTAATCTTCTTACTTCCTTTCTTCAGTCATCAAGTTGGTTCTATCATGTATGTTCAAGGCGCTATTTTTTCCTATATTTATTCCCTCTTAATATTTCGCTTCCCTTCCTTCTCCCTTTATAGTGTTTTCTCTATAAGGGTTTATGGGAAATAAGGTGTCTTCCAAATTCAAATAAAAGCACCTGAGTATTTTTGTGTTTTTTGTGTTATTGGGATCCAAGTTTCATTGCTAATTCTAATTCATCATCTCTTCTAGAAGGTGTCAAGGTTTCATTTCCATCTAGGTTGGTGTCTCTATAAATTTAATTTCTTTTGATGTATTATTCATGCTTGAACATTCCAAATTGGTTTCATAACTATAAAATGAATCTATAATTTATCTATAATGTATTTATAAAAGTTTTTCATGTTTATTTGATCAAATATATTATTTTTCAATGGAGTTATCATGAATTATTTATAAAAATTTATACTCATGTAGTTTTGTTCATGTAAGGTTTTGATAAATTGTCTTTGATGTTTATTATATATAAAATGGAATTATGAAGATTTTTTTCCAAAAAGATTATTTTATAAAGGGAATTTAAATAATCTCTAAGGTTTAGATTTTAAAAGATATATTTTATGCATAAATGATGTTTTATAAAATGTTTATAACACCTATTTTTTAGAATTCAATTATAATAATTGATTGAGTTGTGTTTGATTTCCTATAAAAACATGATTATAGATTTACATTGTTTTAAAGTCTATAATAAAGGTGTGTTGACATGATTTATATTTTTATTAATTATATAATATTTTCTTTATTATACCTCTATTATGATTTATTGATATAATTATTGGAATTGGTGATATTTATTATAATGACATGGGATTTAAAAGAGGGTTTGTTTCTTATATTTCATTAGATTACATCGGAGCCCTGGGTAGTTACGTAGGGAGTTGAGGATGTGTGTTACTCTAAATATGATTTTTCTCTAGCTAGTTTCCCAAGACATAATTTTTCTATGGCTAGGTGGTTGTTTCCTGATGAATTCTTGAGAGTATGTCAGTATTTGAGCCTACTAGGTGTAGGATGTGCACTAAAATGTACGTTCATTAAATATATGTACACAAGAATATGATGCATGAAGTAGATAATATATATATATATATGATATTATATATATATATATATTTCATTTAATATATACAAATGGTGGATGTATATTTTCATGCATATGATACATATATGAATAATATATATATATATATATATATATATTCCTGAGATTCATATACAGTAGGTTGCATGTGATGAAATAACAATCTCTTTCTCACCCAAATGTTTTTCATCAGTTTCAAACCAATGGTGGGTTCATTTAAAAGCTTCACATTTATTTATTAAAATAATTTCAATGAATTACACCCAATAGGTAGCAATGCGTATGTTGAATTATGAATGACAAGCCTCGTGATTTTACTATAAAATAGAAGAGTTACTTTTATTGAGTTTAGTGGATGGTTCATATTTTCTTGATGTGTTTTAAATCATGTATTTCATGAAAAGTGTCACGACCCGACCCTACCCGGGCTCGATCCGCAACTACCCTAAGCCTAACTCTATAGGCCAGGGGATGGCGACCAGCACCGAATGCTAAACAACTCGGGGAGGCCTTTGCCTAAGTACCTGTACACACACAAGCATCCCACTCAATGCAAAAGTGAAGAGTAAAAAAGAAAAGAAAAGTACCAACTGCTATAAATAAACCACCAAGTGCATCGACCTCTAAACAGTACAAAGCAAGGGATGAAGGTAAACTAAAAAGAAAAGGGGCAAAACACGTGCCCAACCAGTAAAGTGCCACAACCCGGCAACAGGTAAACAAAAGTAAACCAACTGGGAGAGTCCCACACCTAGAACCCGACTACGACCACCGCACGCGGTCCAAGCTCCCTAACTCCTATGCTCCTCTGATGTCACAACCAACCTTTCTATCATCTGAAAGGGCACACCAAGTGTGGGAAAAACCCAAGCAGGGTTGAGTATAAAAATACTCAGTAGGATTCCCCAAAGGGTCGAGGGAGAAACAAAGGAGGTACTGAAGAGGTGAGCAGTATATCAACCAGGGAAAACTAAAGGAGTACAACAGAGATTGTAGTAAAGAGTATAGCTCAACCCAACAAGAGGAAGGGAGTAGACTCTTCCAACCACAAGGAGCTAGAAACAGTGAGAATATGAACTTCTCGTCAAGTCTTTGCTACCTATAGCTGGATAGTAGACTCGTCCAACCACAAGAAACTAGACACAGAAAGCACGCGGCATACCCCACGCGTCTTTGCCTCTCCTGGAAGGAGAGTAACCAAAACCCAAGAAGTGGGTACTAGAATAAGGTATATACATATCCATATGCTCAATCAAGAAACATGAAAAAGATCGTAAGGGGATCTCCATCCCATATCTCAGCCCAAACATATGAGTAGACAACAGTCCCAGAAGTAAACACCATCGATTCCCATCATCCCACACGTCTGCCCCGAACTACAAGTCAAGGGGCTCAAATCACAGCACCTCGACACAATCCACTTTGGGCGGTACTGAATCGCCTGCATGTTTTTAGGTCGCTTCACAAGGATGCGTCTCGGTGGGGAAAATGCCCCTCATTCTTGAGAGTTCTGGGGAAAGTCAAACCACACCTCATAACTATCACCCATTCGAGAGGTCCTCAAAGTCAAGTTGTCACATCACTAACCCGTACAACCAAGGTTCCCGCTCCGGTAGTCATGGAGAAAAGTCACTGAATAGCCTCATAAGAAGGCCTGAGTCTGAAATGCTAATGGGTGACCCACTGCCCAGCCCTGCTATAGGGTAGACCTGGAATAAGTCGATAGGCGACCCACTGCCCAACCCTAGTGGAGGGTAGACCTGGAAGAAGTTGACAGGCAACCCACTGCCCAGCCCTGCTGGAGGGTAGACCTGGAAAAAGTTGACAGGCGACCCACTGCCTAGCCCTACTGGAGGGTAGACCTGGAACAAGTTGACAGGAGACCCACTACCTAGACCTAATGAAGGGTAGACCTGGAATAAGTCGATCGACGACCCACTTCCCATTCCTGCTGGAGGGTAGACCTGGAAGAAGTCGACATGTGACCCACTACCCAGCCCTACTGGAGGGTAGACCTTGAACTGCTCTGGCCATCCCTACTGGAACCAACCTCCTGAATAGAGGAACGGTGCTCACGTGATGTATTGGTCACACAAAATCCTCCTACCAGGGAACATGAAGGGATGTGATACTGAAAGCCCACACGGATAAAGGGAAAAAGGGAAACCCAAACAACTCTGCTGATCACCCCGTCGAGAACAGAACTAGGGTAAACCACTCAACTCTACTGGTCTCAACCATCGTGAACAGGAGGACCCTCTATGTCGCGAGAGGTCAAAGGTACGTAAAGCAGAACACGACATGCATAAGGGGCCCACACGACGTGTATACCTATCTCATCTCAAAACCACAAACAAAAACATTCCTGGGTACAACTACAAAATGTACCTCCCAGCATTCTCGTATACTCCCAGAGTATATCACATCTCTAGCCCAAAGGCAATCGAACGCATGGCACCCAAAGTAAGTGTGAAGGGTGGAAAATGTAATTTCACCAACCTGATTCCTCCACGTACCTAGCACATCCAACCACATCTCTTTAAACATCTAATTCACTCACACGGGAGTGAACACAGTTACACGCAAAGGGTTCCCTACAAACACCACAGGAAGAACCACCATCAGAGCACCTTTCATGCTTCCAAATTTAATAAGATCACGTAATAGGCTCCGCTCACACAAACTGATTACCCCATTGTAATCCTACTAAAATAACACGTGAGATAGACTAATTACTCACCTCAAACGGATATCTGACGGAAAAGTTGCCAACACCTCTTTACGCCCGAACAACGTCCCGTGATCCCGAGTCTTGGTCCTGAAAACAGTCGGGTGCATCGTAACATTGTGATCCCCTCTGGAAGACACGTCAAATTGACTAATAACTTGAGTTTAATAGATATCCAGAGAAAAAGATGCATTTCGTTGTACCACACATGAGAGGTCCTTCATGGGACCCGCATCTCAGTCCCAAAGCGCAATGAACGGATCACACCGTTGCGATCCTCTCAAAAAAGTACACAAGATTGACTATCCACTTGTCCGAAATGGACACCCGGTGATAAAGATAGAAATCACTACCAACTCCCAAAATGACCCTCGTGGGGCCCTCACCACTATGTAGAATTAAAGTGGACGGATTTCTCCATTGTAATGCCCTTGGAAAAACACCCAGAATTGACTGCTCGCATGCCCCGAACGGACATCTGATGAAAAAGTTGTAAAGTGCTACACGCAGCTTAAAAAATATGAGCTGTGGGTCCCATGCCTCAAATCCGGTTTCAATGCCCGAAACCATAATGGAAAACTCCAACTCGGTGCCAGGGTCCCAACACCACTGACGGTGCTCAAATCGGACATCTGATGTGCCTGCGCCATCAAAAACAAGAACTCCCGGAAAAAAAATGTCAATCCACTTAACGTATGTGTCGTTCCACCGAGCCCCTCGTCTCAGGAATTAAAAATTCTCGAGAACAACTCAAAAATTTCTGTCTCGGTTCAAGGAGTGTGTCACCGCTGACGACATGCGAATCTGATACATGGTCTGCGTTCTAGAGGCATTTTAAATTTTTTGTTTTTGGACCGAAACAGGTGGGCCGGGCCGGTTCGGCCGGCCCACCCTGTGCCTGAACCGGCGGTCCGCGGTTCACTACGTGGACCGCCCCACTTTGGTCATACCGTCAGGGCCGGTCCGGATCTCTTCCCACGGTACCCGCGAGACGTGGGTCCCTGTCCTCCGACCGGGGTCGCTGACCCCGGTCTTGCGCGTCACGCTGACCGGCAAGCTGGTCGGCCCGCGTGTCTCGCATCCCACAGGCGCCTGCCAACGAACCCTGGAGGCCCCGCCGCCACACCAACTTCCTGAAACCGCAGCCACCACCGCCACTGAATCCGGGCCGCCGCACGCCGTCGTCGGAGCTCCACCCTGCCGTCGGAAAAAAAACTCCATTTTGACAGGAAAACTTCCGCAGGCCACCCGAGGCTCCTCGGAACTCGGATTTTCAATCTGAAAAATACGTTGGGAAGCTCGAATCAGCCTCTTCACAAACACGGACTTCTCTAAACAATGCTACAGCATAATGACACTATATTTTCCATCAAAATATGGGTTCGGGTTTTAAAACTCAAAACGAACACCGCCTACCTGCGAGGGCGTAGCCCGGAGCTTCGCCGCACGTGCCGCTACCGCACCCGCCGCTCGATGTCGCCTTGATCGGAGGAGGGAGGTGGAGGAAGATGAAATTTATTGGGTGAGAGGGGGGGTTCTCCAGGGGAGAAGTAGAGGAAGAAGGAGTGTTTAAATAAAAAAATAATTATCCCTTTTAATTAAAAAAACTCAACCCACTTTAAATCCGTGTCTGAAACCCCCAACACTGTCAAAGTTAGGTCACGCCTAGGGTAAACACCACGTCCCGAGAACAATGGTGGTCTCAAAATTTTAATCCGAGGATCCGTTCGAAAGATATAAAATCTAATGCCTGAGGCCACTTTATTACGATAACACCCCTGGCGGCGTTTTCCACAGAAGGTTCGCGCCCGCGAAAGTTACACCCCTCCTAGGATAAACGGTATGATTCGAACTCAATGGTGCCCTCAGTTTCCCCATCTGAGGAATCGTTTAAGAGATAATTGAGTTTAACCATTAAACTAATAAATTAATTATTCAATTTATCCATTTCACGTTTCGATAGTGAGTGAGGGGTCCAAAAGACCTGCGCCGACATGTTTTATGTCGTTCCTAGGGTAAACACCCCATTTAGGACCCATTCATACCCTTAGTGTTATGATCTGAAACACCATTTAGGAGTTATACCATTTATTTGGTGTTCCCATTGTGAACGTACTGAAAATTTAATTTTGGCCACACTGGGGCTCGGAATCACACACCATCTAAAGGCGATGCTCTGGAATAACATCAAAAATATTCCAAAGTATTTTATAGAAAAAACTGGGTTATTAAATAATTCCCTCCTTCAATATTTTCGTCCTTAAAAAGAAAATACAGAGAACAACTCAAGGTACTAAGCCCACACCTGGCTCTTTCACACCCAGAAGAACTCTTGCACAGTCCTGCGCCGCCGCACAGACCAAAGGATTTGATCGGTTCATAGGAGGTCTGCCCTCACTGATGACGTGTACAGGAGCACGCACACATCTCCTTAGGTAAGCCACGCGGGAGACTTCGTGCACCCACTCCTGGCCTTGGGGTTAGGGAAAGGTGGTAGGGAACCCCACCATACCTCCACACTATCTCAAATGGCCCGAAGGCCCTAAGGGGTAACTCACCTCCCCAGTCGAACCTCTACGTCGCACGCCGCGATTGGAATCACCGTTGGACCTGGGAAAAGGCATGTTGATTCTCTCCTTAAGAATATCCATATGGTGGAACACCCCTAGATATCTGGTCACGCAAGGTTTCATAGTCGATGTCTCGCAACCAAGACTCTCTTACACACTTGGAAAGTGATGGAGTCGACACCATCGACTAAATAAAAAGGTCCCACGCCTTCTACTCTTTCGACGCAGGGTTACACCGACGCCCTACGTCACCCTGGTAACACCTCAAGAAAGGAGCAGGGAGAAAAGAATTTCACATACAGAGTCTAACAATTATACTTAAAAAGTACAAGAACTATAGAGCATACCTATTATAACCTCATGCTTTGAAGAACCATAGACATCGAAAGCACATGGTTGTTTGTGGTCCCAATTGTCAGCTCCCGGAGCCTGACGTGGACCACATGGTGGTGATGGGAAGACCCCATACTATCGTCCCCCACTTCCAGCTCCTCTCATTCCTCTGCTTGAACCACCTCTCTGGACACTAATCTGATCACAGTGCTTCCTCTGCCGTGGTGGTGCGCCTGCTGCCTGCCCAATGTTCTCAGCATACCTGGTCGGGCAATCCTGTGCCAAGTGACCTCTCTCACCACAAGAATAACACCAACTCTCTCTAGGATTCACTGGTTCCCTCTAGCGCCACTGTGGTGTATTACCACACCCCTGAGTCTGGTTATCAGAAATCCACCTGCGTCGAGGTTCTGTATGCCGATGCCCGCTAGCTACTACAGACATCTCGGCTCTGTCGAGCTTGCTGCCCCCACCAATTGTAGAATGCGACAGGAAGTTCTCTATCACCATTGCTTGCTCTAGAACCTCGGCATAATTGTGAATGCCCAAGGGTACAATGACAGCCAAAATATTTCTGTGGAGACCCCTCTCGAACTTCTGTGCTTAGAAGTTGCCATCGTGGACCAAGTCTGGGTAAAAGTCCGCGCGGTCTGTGAAACTAGTCACGTACTTAGCCACCGTCATCCCTATCTACTGAAACTGCAAGAGCTCCTAGATCTGAATGGAGCGTAATAAGGAGGGGTAAAACTCTTCATGAAACAACAGCTAAAAGTTGTTCCATGAAAATGATGACTCATCGAGTAACTGAGTCACCAGACTCCACCAACTCCACACTGCTCCGTGGAAAAGGCTGGCGGCCAAAGCCAATATCTGATCTACTAGCGTCTGCACAAGCCTGAAAAGGAAAACCACTGTCTCGATCCAAACCTCTGCTGCCTGAGGGTCTATCTCACCACTAAACATCAGTGGTCTCTGTCGCTGGAACTCACGGAGTGCGTTCAACCTACGCTCAAGCTCCGACTGCTCTGTTGGAGCGGTCTAATACTCACTAGGTGGGGGTGCTACTACTGGCCCTCTCGGAGAAAGGGACTCGCATGATGGGTCCTAGAATGAGGCCTCGTAGCTCACATGGTTGTCATCATGAACCAAAGCTGGTATCCTGGCTGGCTGTCTTCATGGAGACATCCTGAATATTATCAAGGAGTGTTGTGATCAGATGAGCATATATGTATATGACAGTTACAACAATGGAGAACTGACTCAAGAAGGACAGTCAAAGACTCAATCCTATGTGATGAAAAAAAAAATTTCCCTGAAACAAGTGTCTCAGCATGCCAAGTCGACAAGCGGGTTATCAGGGTCCTGGTGAATAGCTACATCGGCCACCACACCATCACTGGACTCTCTGGCCTAAGCGCCGCTCTCGAGACACGTCGGCATTGTTTCCCTAAATCCCAACCAATTCCTTTTTAGGGAAGTCCGCACAACGTCCCAAGGAATGAAACACCTCTAATACCACTTTTTCACGACCCGACCCTACTTGGGCTCGAGCCGTAACTACCCCAAGCCCGCATCCATAGGCTAGGGACTGGCAACCAGCGTTGAAGTCTAAACAACTTAGGGAGGCCTTTGCCTAAGTACCTGTACACACACATGTAGCCCACTCAATGCATAAGTGCAGAGTAAAAATAAAAGTAAAGTACCAACTACTATAAATAAACCACAAAGTACGTTGACCTCTAAAAAGTACAAATCAAGTGCTAAAGGTAAACTGAAAAGAAAAGGGGAAAAACACGCGCCCAACCAGTAAAGTGCCATAACCCGAAAACAGGTAAACAAAAGTAAAACAGTTGGGAGAGTCCCACACCTAGAACCCGAATACAAACACCGCATGTGGTCCAAGCTCCCGAACTCCTAATCTCCTCTGACGTCATGACCAGCCTATCTGTCATCTGTAAGGGCACACCAAGTGCGGGAAAATCCTAAGAAGGGGTGAGTATAAAAATACTCAGTAGGATGCCCTGAAGGATCAAGGGAGAAACAAAGGAGGTACTGAAGAGGTGAGCAGTAGATCGAATAGGGAAAAGTAAAGGAGTACAATAGAGAGTTCAGTAAAAAGTGCAACTCAACCCAACAAGAGGAAGGGAGTAGACTTGTCCAAATACAAGGATCTAGAAATGGTGAGAAGATGAACTTCTCATCAAGTCCTTGCTACCTATAGCATGAGAGTAGACCCGTCCAACCACGAGAAGCTAGACACAGAAAGCACGTGCCATGCCCCACTCGTCTTCGCCTCTCCTGGAAGGAGAGTAACCAAAACCCAAGAAGTGGGTACTAGAACAAGGTATATACATATCCATATGCTCAATCAAGAAACCCAAACAAGATAATAAGGGGATCTACATATCGTAGCTCAGCCCAAGAAAATGAGTTGCCAAAAGTCCCAGAAGTAAACACCACTGATGCCCAGCATCCCACACGTCTGCCCCGAACTGCAAGCCAAGGGGCTCAAATCACTACACCTTGACAATATCCACTTTGGGGGGCACTAACTCGCCCACACAGATTTAGGTCACGTCACAAGGACGCGTCTCAGTGGGGAAAGTTCCCATAGTTCTTGAGAGTTCTGGGAAAGTCAAACCACACCTCATTACTGTCACCCAGTTGATAGGTCCTCAAAGTCGAGCTGTCACATCACTGACCCATACAACCAAGGGTCCTGCTCCAGTAGTCACGGAGAAAAGTCACTGACTAGCCTCATAAGAAGGCCTGAGTCTAAAATGCCAACAGGTGACCCACTGTCCAGCCCTGCTGGAGGGTAAACCCAGAACAAGTTGACAGGCGACCCACTGCCCAGCCCTGCTGGAGGGTAGACTTGAAATAAGTCAACAAGAGACCCACTACCCAGCCCTACTGGAGGGTAGACCTGGAATAAGTCGATAGGCGACCCAATTCCTAGCCCTTATAGAGGGTAGACCGGGAATAAGTTGACAGGTGACCCACTACCCAGCCCTACATGAGGGTAGACCCGGAACAAGTCGACAAGCGACCCACTGCCCAACCCTGCTAGAGGGTAGACCTGGAAAAAGTCGACGGGCGACCCACTGCCCAGCCCTGTTAGAGGGTAGACCTGGAATAAGTTGACCGGCGACCCACTTCCCAGCCCTGCTGGAGGTTAGACCTGGAATAAGTCAACAGGTGACCCACTACCCAGCCCTACTGGAGCGTATACCTGGAACTGCTCTGGCCGTCCCTACTGGAAACAACCTCCTGAGTAGAGGATCTGTGCCCGCATGATGAATTGGTCACACCTAATCCTCAAAATTATACCAGGGAACATGAATGGATGTGATACTGAAATCCCACACAGCTAAAGGAAAAAAGGGAAACCCAAACAACTCCGCCAATCACACCATAGAGAACAGAACCAGGGGAAACCACTCAACCCTGCAGGTCTAAACCATCATGAACATAAGGACCCTCTACATCGCGAGAGGTCAAAGGTACATATAGAAGAACATGACACACACAAGGGGACCACATGACATGTGGCCCTATCTCATCTCCAAACCATAAACAAAAAACTTTACTGGGTACAACTACAAAATGTACCTCCCAGCATTCTCGTATACTCCGAGAGTATATCACATCTTTATCCCAAAGGCTATCGAACGCATGGCACCCAAAGTCAGCGCGAAGGGAGAAAATATAATTTTTCCTACCTGCTTCCTCCACGGCCCTAGAAAAACCAAACAAATTTCTTTAAACATCTAGTTCACTCACACGGAAGTGAACACGATTACACGCCAAGGGTTCCCTACATACACTGTAAGAAGAACCACCACCAGAGAACCTTTCATGCTTCCACATTTAATAAGATAATGTAAGAGGCTCTGCTCATGCGAACTGATTACCCCATTGTAATCCTCACGAAAAAACACTTGAGATAGACTACTTAATCACCTCAAATGGATATCTGACGGAAAAGTCACCAACACCACTTTATGCCTGAACAGCGTCCCGTGATCCCGAGTCTCGGCCCCGAAAAAAGTTGGGTGCATCGCACCATTGTGATACCCTCAAGAAGACACATCAAATTGACTGCTCACTTGAGTTGAACAGATACCCAGAGAAAACGATGCATTTCGCTGTACCGCACACGAGCGGTCCTTCGTGGGACCTGCATCTTGGTCCCGAAGCACATTGAACAGATCGCACCATTGCGATCCTCTTGAAAAAGTACACAAGATTGACTATCCACTTTTCCAAAACGGACACCAAGTGATAAAGATATAAATCACTGCCAACTCCCAAAATAGCCCTTGTGGGGCCCGCACCACCGTGCAGAATTTAAGAGAGTGGATTATGCCATTGCAATGCCCTCAGAAAAAACACCCAGAATCGACTGATCGCACGCCCCGAACAGACATCCGATGAAAAAGTTGTAAAGAACTGCACACAACTTAAAAAACAAGTTGTGGGTCCCATGCCTCAACTACGGTTTCAACGTCCAAAACCATACTGGAAAACTCTTCCCCGGCGCCAGGGTCCCAATGCCGCTGACGGTGCTCAAATCAGACATCTGATGTGTCTGCGCCGTCCAAAACAAGAACTCTCAGAAAAAAACTCCAATCCACTTAACGTACGTGTCGTTCCATTGATCCCATGGTCTCGAGAATTAAAAATTCCTGAGTCCATTTCAAAAAAAATCGTCTCGGTTCAAGGAATGTGTCACTGCTGACAGTACGCGAATCCGATACCTGGTCTGCGTTCTAGAGGCATTTTAAATTTTTTTTGGACCGATAACGGTGGGCTGGGCCGGTTCGGCCGGCCCACCCTATGCCTGAACTGGCGGTCTTCGGTTCACCGCATGGACCGCCCCACTTCGCCCAGACCTGCAGAGCCGGTCCAGCTCTCTTCCCACGGGACCCACGAGATGCGGGTCCCTGTCAACCGGTCGGGGTCACTGACCCCGGTCTTGCGTGTCACGCCGACCGGCAAGCCAGACGGCCCGCGCGCCTTGCCTCCCGCAGGCGCCTGCCGACGAACCTCAGATGCCCCACCGCCACGCCAACCACTTGAAGTCACAGCTGCCGCCACTGCTGAAGTCGGGCCGCCACACGCCGCCACCGAAGCTCTGCCCTGCCACCAGAAAAAAAACTCCATTTTGACAGGAAAACTTCTGCAGGCCACCAAAAGCTCCCTGGAACTCAGATTTTCGATCCGAAAAATGCGTTGGAAGCTCGAATCAGCCTCTTCTCAACCATAGCCTTCTCTCAACAATCCGATAGCATAACGACACTATATTTTCCATTTAAATAGGGTTTTGGGTTTTAAAACTCAAAACAAACACCACCTACCTGTGAGGGCGTAGCCCGAAGCTTCGCCGCACGTGCCGCTACCACACCTACCGCTCAATACCGCCTTGATCGAAAAAGGGAGGTGGAGGAGGATGGAAGCTCTCGGGTGAGAGGGGGGTTTTTTCAGGGTAGAAGGAGGGGAAGAAGGAGTGTTTAAATAAAAAATAATTATCCCTTTTAATTAAAAAAAAAACTCAACCCACTTTAAATCTGCATCTGAAACCCCCGACGCGGTCAAAGTTAGGTCGCATCTAGGGTAAACACTGCGTCCCAAGCACAACGGTGGTCTCAAAATTTTAATCTGAGGATCCGTTCAAAATATATAAAATCTAACGCCTGAGTCCACTTTATTACAAAAACTCCCCTAGCGGCGTTTTCCATAGAAGGTTCGCGCCCGCAAAAGTTACACCCCTCCTAGGGTAAACAACACGCTTCGGACTCAACGGTGCCCTCAGTCTTCCCATCCGAGAAATAGTTTAAGAGATACTTGAGTTTAACCATTAAATGAATAAATTGATTATTTAATTTATTCATTTCACGTTCCGATAGCGAGCGAGGGGTCCAAAAGCCCCGCGTCGACATGTTTTATGTTGTTCCTAGGGTAAACACCCCATTTCGGACCCATTCATACCCTCAGATTTCTGATCTGAAACACCGTTTAGGTGTTATCTCATTTATTTGGCATTCTCAGTGTGAACGCACTAAAAATTTAATTCCATCCACACCAGGGATCATAATTGCACGTTGTCTGAAGGTGATTCTTTGGAATAACATCAAGAATATTCCAAAGTCTTTTATATCAAAAAATGGTTTTTACAAAAAGATTTATGAAAATTCATGTTTCTTAAACTTTGTTTCTTTCTCTTGTGAAGGCTCTAGAAACCCTTTAGTGTTGTGTCATAAGTTCTGCTTATTAATTTTACATTCCCATTATTTTGTAAATTAAAAACACCTTCTTAAAACATGTTAAATGACTTTTTATGTCCCGTGTGTTTTATAATGTTTTTTGTAGAAAACATTACCTTTTAACATAAATAGAAATAGTTCTAACGTATTTTGAAAATAAACATAATATTATTCATTATGATTATCATAATGATTATGTTTATGATTAATCATACTCATCTTTATCATACCATAAGGTATAATCTAGTCATGTTTATCATATTGATAGAAGTATTGAATATCAAATTAATACTCGAACTGATACAATTAAATCAAGACTCATAAGAATCATCACATTGATATTGTTTAGGAATTCCTTCATAAATTACTTAAGTTTATAATTGAAATATTTTTTTTATCATATAATTAATATCTTTAACAAAATAATAGTGTTAACTTATACAATGTTGGAAATTCAGTTATGATGATCTAACAAGTGCCAGGTGTTCGAGTCCATTGAAAAAAAACTGGAAATGTGACTGCTAGGATACCACCTATAAATACCAAGGCATTCAAAGAGTTTAGAACTGGTTTATAGTTGATTACATTCACTCTAAAGTTTCAAAAAAATACTTAGCATGAACTTCTCATACTCAGTATTTTTATTTCTTTAGAGAGTTTTTTTCTTAAGTAGAAATTGTTAGGTTGTATTCTTAAGAACTGTTGTAATTATAACTCATGTCCAATCATTATTATTATTACGGAATTTTAGGGATAAGAATATAGAGAATAAAATTAATAAAACCAAGGGATTGTGGAGATAATAATAAAGATTTGATCATCATATCGAGGGCTTCTAGGGATAGGAAGAAAAATAAAATCTAATCATCATATCGAGGGATTTCCTAGTAAGTAAAGAAAAAATTATTGTAAGTATAAAATAGTGGATACCTTTAGTAAAGGTTATTTACTAACATAATATTAATTTTAAAATTTGTTTATCTTTTTAATAATATCTTTTAATTCATTCTTACTATTAAATTGCTATTATTTTTCTTGTTTTTTTCAAGTAATAATTCTGCTGCATGTAATAGAAATTCGGTCATCATAATCAACTTTCTAAATTATTTGTTTTATAAGATTAAATCTAATTAAAATTTAAATGCCTTAAATAATTGGATCCATTATGATACCAATATTTTAATCTAATTTAATTTGACCATTTTTTGGTTCTAATTATGTGACATTGTTAATCAGACTAAGTCTGAGTCTGATAATGTTACTTAAATAGGTTTGTGTGTTGGTTAGTTGAAATCTTTTAAAATATGTTTTTAAACTATAATTCACCTCTATTGTAAGTATCTCCAACATAAGATAAATCTTATTATCCATAAATTGGTATTAGTATAGGTTTCTACTACTTACATACTTTTTGAGTTTCTAGTTCCTCTACTTAATTGAATGTTTTTTAAATTTTTGGTAAAATTTTTATTTATAAACTTTTATAGACTAACGTGTACTTGTGGAAAATAAGTTCTATTGTTTTTAATATGTAAGGAATTAATGTTGTTTCTATAGAAAATATAAATATTAATAGGCCACCTATCTTAGATGGTGTGGATTATTAGTATATTAGAGATAAGATAAAAAAATTGTTATCAACATTGGGGTTTCTAATTTTGTTATGATTACTAGAGACTATAATATTCTGGAAAAGGAAGTCAATAATTTTATACATCAGGAAAAACAATATTATCTATTGAATTACAAAGTAAATAATACTTTGTTATGTTCTATTAAAAGAAGTATTTACAGGCAGATATCTTCTTGTGAAACTGCTATTAGTATTTCGGAAAAGCTTGAAGTTACACACTTTAGAACTTCTAATGTTTTTGAAATTAGGAGAATATTTATTAGAGAAGAATATCAGACATTTTATTTCATTCTTATAGAATCAGATGCAAATATTCACCCTAGGTTCATGATATTTATAAATATTTTACAATGTATTGGTGAAAAAGGTCTTTATGATGAAATCCTTGTTTAAAATTTTACAGATATCATGCCCAGTGAATTGGAATATAAGAGAATAGTTATGGATGAGATAAGAAAGCTTAATAATATTACACTTAAGACCTCATTGGAACACTTATTCAATAAAAATGTAGACTTAAGAGAGATAATGAAAAAGAAAAAAAGAGAAATAGAGGTGTTTCTTTTTCCAATGCTACATTACATTATAAATATCAAACACCTAAAAAATTTGTCCAATCTTTAAGGAAGAAATATTTTATTATTTAATCGGATTCTAAAACTTCTAAAAATTAATAGAATGAATTATTCAATCTTGTTAGAAGTATGAATAAGATTTTTGGTATGAAATATTCTCAGTACATATACAAGAAATTTTATAAGAAAAAATGTGACAAGAAAGATGATGTAACATGTTATGAGTGTAAATAATATGGACATATCATACTTTATTGTCCAAAGCTAAAAAATAAATAAAATAAAAAATCTAGATAGAAATGGTAAGAATTATTAAAAATATAAAGGCAAAAAGGTCTTAAAATCATCTAATATATAGAGTGAGAGTGTAGTTGATTATTCTAAAAGTTAATCTAATAATGAAAGTTCCAAACATAGAAACATATGTCTTTTTGATAATTTACCTAATGTAAATCATTATCTCATGGATAATTTATGAACAACTAAAATCCCTAAAAACATGTCTTTATGTTCTAAGTATCCCGATGAGAAAAATTCCACATCTTCTGATAAATAATATTCCTGATTAGAATAAATATCCTTCTAAGTTACAATGATGTTTCTCTGTTTGAAAAACACTTATAAAATGAGGATTATAAATTTTTTTTAAAAACATTATAATGACCAAGCTAAATTAGCTAAGGGTGATCCAAGAATTAATGTTTAGAAAAATTAAATATCACATCATTCTAAAGATCTTAATAAAACTATTTTTGAAAAGGAAACTATTTCAAAATATTTTCAAGAGGTTTTTTATGATAAATATGTTTTAGAAACAAAATTTTATTCTAAAACTAATACTAGTGAGATTAAAAATATAGTTGTAAAAATAAAATATGAAATTTCTAGTTTGAAAAAACTTTTATCAAACTTTAAAAATGGTAAATGAAATTTTTATATAATGTATAAAAAATTAGATCTCATGGTAATAGTTTTGGAATGGGTTTTACTCATATAAAACATATTTTTAGTAACAATTACCTTGTTTAAAAAAGTGTACCCTTTGTACTATGTTCCAAAATAGTGGGAACCAAAAAAAGAATTGTTCATTGAAAAAAAATTCAATATCATAGTTTTCACAAATCTTACTTTTAAAAACAAATAAGGATTCCCAATGTTTTATTTTTTAACATTACCAGACTCAAGAAGGAATGGGTCTCAAAAGTCCAATGTTTTAGTTTTCTAGATAACAAGCATAGTACCAACAAAAAGAATACATGGTACATGGATAGTGAGTGTTATCGGTATATAACTATTAATAAAGAAATATTCAAAAATATCATCAAAATAAAAGGTGGAAAAGTAACAATTGGAGATAATGTTCAAGAATAGATTATCAGAATAGGTAACATTGTTCTTCTTTAAAAAAATTATTTCACATATTTTATTTTTTAAAGGTATTAAGAAAAAACGTATAAAAATGAGTCAATTATGTGATAAAGGATACCTTGTGAGATTTAGGAATGATAAATTATTAGTACATGGTTCCAAGGATGATTTTATTTTTTTACCAATTGGCATAAAAATGTTTACATACTTAACTTATGAAACCTTAGTATCCAAAACTTATCTTTTATTAATGTTATATAAGATTAATCTTGGTTATAGAATAGAAGTTTAGAACATTAAAACAATAGAAACATATCTAATTTTACTAATAAAGGACTTGTTAAGGGTCTATCAGAACGTAATTTTGATACATAAAAATTCCATGACCCTTGTCAATACGGTAAGAAACCTAATCACGTTTTAAATCTGTTAGAGAAGTATAAACTTATGACGCTTTACAGTTAGTGAGAATGGACATATTTTTTCATAAAAAAACTGGAATTATTGGTGAAAAATTCTATATATATGTATTATTTGATTATTACACTAGATATACATGGGTCTATTTTCTCAAAAATAAATCAAAATCCTTTTTTATGTTAAAATTTTTGTATCCATAGTTAAAAATGAGAAAAACATCTCCTTGATAAATATTTGTAGTGATCGTGGTGGAGAATTTTTAAATTATAATTTTGAAACTCTTTGTAGTAAAAAAGGTATATAACATTACTTTTCCACACATAGACCCCCCCCCCCCATAAAAATGGTGTAGTGGAAATAATAAATAGAATTATTTAAGAAATAACTTGGAAAATGTTTAGATAATACTAAATTGCTAGAAATTATTGGTATTAAGTGGTTAATATTTTCTATAATACTGTAAATCGAGTTTTAATTAGAATTTTTCTTAATAAAACTTCTTTTGATTTTTGGAAAGGAAGAAAACTAAAGGTTTCTTACTTCACATTTTTTGGTTGCAAAGTATTCTTCCTCAATATGAAATATAACTTACCTAAATTTGCACAAAAATACAATGAAGGAATATTTTTGTGTTATTACACTACTTTTAAGGCTTATATAGTTTAAAAAAATTATACTATTGAGGAAATAGTGCATGATAATTTTGATGAAATTGATCCTTTCATTTTCAAAAAAACCTTATCCCAAATCACTGGCTATTATTTCTAAATCTAATTTTCAACCTTTGTTATAAAGTTATTCTCATAAGGAAATAACTCAAGAAATAGTTTCATAAGATTTTCCTTAGGATTATTTTCAACCTATTGTTAAAGAATATACCTTTGAAATCCCATGAAGTCAGTTGTTTCTTAAGAATAATCCTAGTTAATGTATCATTGGTGATGTAGATCAACTAGTTAGGACTAGAAGTTCCTTAAGGAAATAAATTGACCATCTATCATTCTTACCCCAATTAGAACCTAAGAATCCTAATGAGGCTTTATGTGATGAGGTTTAGATTAATGCATTTCAAGATGATACCAATGAATTTGAAAGGAACATATTATAGAATTTAGTTGAATGACCTAAAGAAACTTTTATAATTGGCGTAAAATGGAGTTTTCAGAAAAAATGTGATGAAAATGGTATAATTGTTAGGAATAAACCTAAATTTTTTTCTAATGGATATAATAGAAAGGATGTAATTTATTAGGAAGAAACCTATGCACTGGTATAAAGACTTGAAGTTATTTGTATAATTTTAGCCTTTACAGAACTCTTTAATTTCAAAAAATTTCAAATGGATATGCATTTTTCTTTTCTTAATGGCTATGTTCAAGAGGAATTTTATGTTGAACAACTACCAGGTTTTTAAAATAAAAAACATACAGATCAAATTTTTAAACTTAGCAAATATTTATATTGACTCGAATAAACCCCTAGAGCTTAGTATGACAGATTAAATAGATTTTTGTTATAAAAAAATTCAGTTAAGGGAGATACAGATCCAACCCTTTTTATAGAATAATCTAATAAAAATATTATGATTGTAGAAGTTTATTTTGATGAAATTATATTCAGATCAACTCAACAATCTTTAACTGATTCCTCTACAGATATTATGAAATCTATGTTTGAAATGAGTATGATGGGTGAGTTAAACAATTTCCTTGGATTTAAAATTTCACAAAAACCATAAGGAACATTTATATCTCAATATATTTTTATAAATATATTTTTAATAAATTTTTATATCACAATAATAAAAGTATTAATACTCCCATCGATACCTCAAATACTTTATATCTTGATGAGGTTGGGAAACTAGTTGATCAAAATATTTTTAGAGGAATGATTATAAGTTTACTATACTTAACTACTAGTCATCTATATTTAATATTTTTTGTATCCTTGTGTGAAATATATCAATAAAATCCAAAATAATCCCATTTAAATGCTATAAAAAGTATCTTTCATCATCTTAAGGGAACTATGGATTTAAGACTTTTCTATTCTTTTGGATTTTTTTTGAATAAAATGTTTTGAGATAATGGATTTAGAAGATGTAGAACGGCTAGAAAAAGTACATATAGAACTTTTCATTTCATAGTAGATTCTTTATTTTCTAAGTCTTGTATGAAAAAACACTCAGTATCATTATCCACTACTAAAGCCGAATATGTGGCAGCAGGAAGTTATTATGCACAAGTGGGGTGGATGCAACACTCACTCAATTACTATCACATAATTTTTACTAAAACTGGAATACTTTGTGATAATAAAAGTTCCATTTATCTTATTAAAACACAACACATCACTCACGTGCTAAGAACATGGATATAAGACACCATTTCCTTCAGTATCACACAATTAAAGGAGATATAATTTTATAATTCATCAGAATACTACATCAACTTGCTGACATTTTTATAAAACCTATTACTTTCAATAGATTTCAATAAATTAAAAATAATCTATAAATGATCAATGTGCAATAATAATTTATATATAATTCTTTTTTACCCATTTCCTTACATTAAAATACTTCTTTTTTATAGGGGGAGTACATATGTTTTCTATTTGTCAAAAGGTTTTAGTATTTATTAAATTTTTTAATTTTATAAATATTAATGTTTTATTAAGACTATAATCATAAAGAATTTTCTAGAATCAAATTTATTTATAAAATTTTCAAAGTCATAATTCTCAAAAAAAAATCCATACTTATAAAATGTTATAAAATTTATGGAACTCAAGATTTTGTAAAAAAATCGATTAAAAAGTTATCATAATTAGTTTTCCTAATGAAAATATTGTAATTAATTTTTATATTAAAACTATCATATTCAGTATTTATTTTCAAAAATATTGTAATCTATTTACTTTAAAAAAACCAAGAGGAACAGTTTATTCACACTGATGAAGTTTTTCACTCTGAAAGGTACTCTTATATTCTTTTAGTTTTTACCCAATTTCATTCTGTTGGTTCTTTTATTTTTATTATTTTACTTTTATTTTTTCAATATTTTTTTAATTTTTTAAAAAAAATTCTGATCTGAGTCATCACTAATCCCATATATTTTTTAAAAACCTCAAGAGTTCAAAAATTTATTTAAAACATTATTCTAAGTATTTTTTACTACCATATTAGATTTATTTGAATCTCAACCATAGAAGATGAACTATCACCCCTAATTCCTATATATATTAAGGCACCCCCATGAGTCCCACATCATTTCTTCAGTTCTTTGTGCTCCCTAATTTCTCCAAACTTCATGATCATTAGTATGATAAGTTTCCTTTTTGTCTGATTCAATGGTCTTAGTCTCAGTACTGATGGTAACCAAGGGGGTTTATAAAAAGTTGTTAATATTTAGGGAGAGGCTGATTTAAGGAACATGGATTGAGAATTATTATTTAAATATTAATAATATAATATATTTTTAAGGATGGAAATAATTTTATGTTGGGAAGAAAGAAAAATATTTCAACTTGTTTTATCCTATGTTTTTTATGGGTTTTACATGTCTGTTCAATTTTTGATAGATAATTGGAGAGAAAAAAATTTCATTCTCTATGTATGGAAAAAAAATATATAAGATTTATTATAATAAACTTACTGATATTATTATAATTCCATTTGATAGTGAATCTTATTTCCCTTCACATAAGTCAAGGAATTATTGGTACTTTTAGAAAAACTATAGTTGAAGAATATTTGTTTACCCATTAAGAAAAATTGAGAATGTTTTATCATTTAACTCTTGATAATTGAGTGGTTTCCCTATGGATGGAATGTTTCTTGATATAGAGAAAATGGTACTAAGATACAATGAATATATCTGATGTGTTTATCTTGTATTTTTTAGTGAATATGAGAATGATTTATCTCATAAATTGTTTCCTTCTTACTATAGAAAAACTTAAAAAAACTCAATAAAATAAAATATTATAATTTTTCTGCATTTTATAAGTAATATGGATGAAATAGGTATATAAATTTTCAAATTTTCCCATAAATGATTTCCTATGTGGGATAAAATTTCATTCATAAGTGATGATATGATGAACCAGATTAGTTTAGTGTATGATAGTATGTCAAATAATTTTTTTGCAAAAGGTGATGGGGCTGACTTCAAAGCACAACCATCAAGAATGTTAGAAAAAGTTGATAAAAAGAAAACGAGGAATTTTGATACCTATCCTCTATAGAAAAACATACAAACCGAAGAAAATTCTTGATGATGTTTTTGATTAGATGATTAAAAATAAATATTTAAATAAACAAGGGGATTTGAAAATTAGACTTGACCTCATAGAAGAAAAAGCTGTAAAAATATTTTCTACCAAACCCATAGAAGAAGAATCCATGAAAATAAACAAAATATGATATTTAATGAAGTTTTGTTATGTGAAAATATTTTGAAAGGAGTAGAAAGGTCATATGGGAAGTTCGTTATACCAACTTCTCACATCGATTAGGTGAATACGTGATTTGGATTATATTTTTAAGAAATAGATGTGATTTGTGCATAAATTCATTCTGTCACACACAAAGGAAAAAAGAGAAGTTTTTCTATAAATAACTATTTTGAGTAGTTATTGAGAAAGAAATGATACCATAACCAGTAGGAAAATAAAATCTCAATACTACAAGGAATCTTCAAGATGAGTTAAATAAATAAATTAATGAAGATATAGATAGATATGAAAAAGAACAAAAAGAAGGAGATGAGAAATAAGAAGAAGTTGAATAAGAAAAAATTGAAATTAAAAATCCAGAAGATTTTGAAGAAGAAGATGATGGAGAAGAGGAATATAAATAAGAAGTAAATGAATAAGATGAAGATAAAGAAACTCATTCTGATAAGGAATATTGAGAATAATTATCCTTATCCAACCTTTCTTCCAAATCTGATAAAGAAGATAAGGAATCAGAAAGTTATCAATAATAATATTCTTCATAATGACCAGAAAAAAGAATAATATTATTGAAAGGAATTAAATTATCAAGATAATAAAAAAAATTATAAGAAATTTAATGAGAAAGTTGAATCTGATAAGGATATTGACATCCTTTAATTGTTTGATGAGAAGGGAGTTTATAAAAAAAGTTTCAAAAGAAGTTCAAAAAGTGATTTTTAATAATGAAAATAAGAAAGGGAAGAAATATAACACAAAAATAAGTAGAATAAAACCTCTTGAGGCTAATCCAAAACAATCATAATCTATAAGAACAATATATCTAGGAGGTATTGATTATATTTTCAATACAATGAAGATATTTGAAATAATTATTTTTTATTTTCCAAGGTTTGAAGAAAGAGGTCAGATTATCCAATAAATTCTTAGTGAAAATTGGAATCAATAAAACGTTTAACAAAATTAGTTATTCAGACCAAAGAAGAATTGAAAACTTTTAAATAATGTTCTCAGACGCATAAAAATTCATGCAGAAAAATGGTTAACTAGTATTATCAGGTTGATGTCTATATTAGAATACATGATGAAAAATTAAATTGAGTTAATAAGATTATGGTAGAATTGGTCAAATATTTCAATCATTTATCTAAATACATGGTTGATATGGTGAATTGTATTGGAGAATTAAGGGATACCACCTACGATCGTACCAAAGATGTTAATTCTATAAAAAATAATATCCAAGAAATGATGTTAGAGATGACTATACTCTGATCTATTGAAGATGATATTTTATTTATAAAGGAGGATAATAAAAATTTGTTATAGGAAGTAAAAATATTGATCTCTCAAGAATGAAATATAGATAATTTAGAGAATTATTGGAAGGATTTCAAAAATATGAAGGCCTTTTTGAAGACCATAATGAAGAAAAAATGAATTTTTTTCTTTTAAACTCTTACTGTATTGTTTTGTAAAAAAATCAATTTTTTTTAATGTATAGATTATATTATTATCCAAATATGATTTATTTAAATGTTTCCAATTGATATTGGATATAAGTTCTTTCATTTTTTTCAGAAGATTAAGTAGTTCAATATTGTTTCATTTATTATTTTTCTAACATTTTCGGAAGCTTCTGACCATTCCCCATCCCTTTTTTAAAATCACAAAGGGGGATAATATTTTATAAAAGGGGAGAAGACTTAAAAATGATTTAAACATGCATAATAAACAATATTTTAAAGAGAATTTTGTTACTACTTTATCGTAAATAGTAGCAGTGTTTTGAGTTGTGTAATGGTAATTTTAAATTATATTTATATATATGGATCTATATAAATATCATCAGGGACTACCATTATGTAGAGGGTATGAATAAAAGTAACCTATAAATCACCCTCATATAATTGGGTCTTCATAAATTTAATATTTTCATTACCTTTTTCAGTGTGGAGAAGTTATGGCAACCTTTATGTATATGGTCTACGTAAAGGTTACCACTTCTCTTTGTCAAGGTAATATCAGTATTACCCTTACACATTGAAAGGAAACTCCATCCCAAATTTACATAGAGGTTCTATGTAAAGGTAAATGTTTTTTACGTTAATGTAGGGTGTTTACATAATTTTAAATAAATGGTTTATGTAAGAGGAATAGTATGTGTTTTCTTAGGGTCTTAAAGATAAACCCTTATATAGGCAGTCCGTGTATGGGTAGTGGGAAGTTTTCCTTATATAGAATATGAAATAAATGTTAGGGTAATTATAATTGTTCTAAAAATTGTTCATTAAAACTTTTAATGTTTTTAGTGATTTATAAAAAATTTATAAATCAAGTTAAAATTTATTTTCAGAATATTTAATTTAAAAGTAATTTATAAATAAATAAATTATTTTTAAAAAATTTATATCTAATTAAATAAATTTTTATGAAATATTTTATTCCAAAATATTAAAGTTTAATATTTAGGATAACTTTTACCAAATTATATGGTATTCCTTATGATCTATAAATAAAAGGGTTTATTGTAAATCCTAAAGGATAATTTATAAAGGGTATATGAATTAAAAAATAGGTTAAAATATAAAAGTTTTTATATTTATAATTATGAAATGTCTATATTGAATTTAATTTAATGTGTTCAAGTTAAATAATCCTTTTTTGGATATTATTTAGACCACATCAAGAAAAAATTGATCAAAGATTTATGTAATGGAAAATATGTATATTATATTTATATTATGTAAAAGTTTTACATAATTTAAATTGAATTGTAAAATTTTTATAATTCATGACCTATCATATCAATTCCATATAATAAAAAATAATAAATATTTAATAGTAAAATGTATATAAAATTTTTATATACATGAATTTATAATATCTATAATGTTTAGATAATTTATAAAATAATTAGTGTTAGCTTTCATTTAGTAATTTTTTGTAAATGTTCATCTCATGTTAAAATATTTGAATTTTTTATTTATTTAATGTTTATTCCATGATTTATTCATGTTTATTTAATTATTTATAAATAAAAATACTGTGTATATTTTAGTTTAACTGTTAAAATAATTCTAGGATATATAGTCTTAAATTACATTTGAGGTACTTCTCTATAAAATTTAATTTTTCATCTAAATTATCCTCTGTTTTTTATTTAGAGTTAATATCTTGAATTTTTTTATTGGGGATAGTCTATACATACTAGGTTTTAGAGATTCCAAAAATTGAATTCCCTGTTTTTTAATGTCTCCATAAGAGAGAGGGACTTAGGGTCAGACCACCCTCTTGCCTGGAGGCTATACCTTGTCCAGAAAGGTGAATGGGGTTGGCTATCTATCACTTAGGGTGTACTCATGTGGTGATTATCAATATCATATAACTATAAAACTTTACATGAAAATTTCATATACCTTTTGTATGTGATGTATTCAAATATGTATAAATATATTTATCTTCCATTTTTGGGTGAGTAACCCAAAATTTTGGGTTGTGTAAAGAGTTTTATATTAAAATGGTGTAAACAAATTAATTTGATCTATGGAATAGAGATTTAAAAAAACTAAATTGTTAGAAGAATTAATACTCATAAAGGGAATAAACATAAGATATTATAAAGATATTAAATCCCCTTAAATTACTAAATATTATATTCCTTTTAAAGGGGCACTTATCAAGACCTCGACTATTCATCTTGGTTTTTTCAAGTTTAGCTTGAGTACCCATGGATTATCTCATGTCTAGAAATAAGTATATAATTAACTATAGATTATATTATTGAGTATGTTGGTATCATCATGTGTATCACTTTATTATTCTTTATTATCTTATTTTTGGTGTTTTCATTGGGTTACACTAGCCAGGAAAAGTTAATGGTTAGTATACAAAATGAATGAAGTTGATTTTATCTATATGACGAATTAGATAAACAGTTTTCCCCTCAACTCTCTAATATTCACAACTATTTTTATTAGTATGATATCCTACCTAAATAATTCAGAATTATTTATGTGAACAAAATAGTGTATGTCATGTAGAAATATGGATCCTGGATCACTAATAGATATGATGTTTTATAAAATGCTCATCAGTTTAGTGGGATCCCATTAAGTAAAAATATTCTTTAAATGTTTATAAAACATGATAATAATGTGATAAAATCTTACATTATAGATAACATCATCATCATCATCAAGATAAACATTGACATTAATCATTAAAAGGAAGAGCCTAATGTAAAAAACTCCCAGGACTAGTGATTTAAGGAAAATTATTTAATGAAATTTATATATATTATAGAAAAATATTCCTAAGTGAAATAGTATTTATGTTTTTTAAAATTGAATCAAAATTTCTATGAAGGAATATAATAATTATTTTTTATTTTTCAAAAAGAATTATATGCATAATAACATAAGTAATTTTAGCCTCCACTTATATATTAAATATGATTGTATATACCAATAAATTGGGGAAACACAAGGTTTCCTTAAGGAATATTCTTTTTAATAAATTCATTCTAATGTAATCAATGGAAATTTTATAATGAGATGAATGAATTCATAATTGTTTTTCCAATATTCTCAAAGAGGTGAAAATATATAAACTATGAATATGATGTCTAGGTTCTTTTATGGTGTAGATAGTATAAATCAGTAAAATTTCAAACCAGAATAAGTTTAATTGGTTTGATTATCCAATAATGTTTCTTTAAATATCCTTCCATGGTCATTGAAACCTGGTGGTAAAATCAGGGAGAATAAATAAGTATTATTTCCCTATGATGGAATTGTCATGATTACCAATAGAGTTATAAGAATTCTAGTGGAAGACCTGCATAAATTTTATAGAATTAAATTTTATTATTCCTATGGATATATGATATCAACTATATGTTTTACAAAAATTGTAAATATACATGTAGTAAAAACATAATAAAATAATTGATGTTTGAGGTTTTTTTTCAAGTAATGGAGAAAACATGTTTTTTCATTGATATCTTAGATGTTTTTGACTTAGTTGAAATAATCATAAGATATGTATTATTGATATCATTATACTCTTGAGTAGATAATATAAACAACATTTTTTTGAATGAAAAGAGATGGGTATTTTTAATACACATATTTATTATTTTCTAAATTCCATGACATGCTTTAAGTGAGTCTAAAAATTCCTTGTTACAGTTAGTGAATTTTTCATTGTTTCATTTTTGGAAATATTCCAAAAATATGATTGAATTTAAAAAAGTTTACCTGACATTATTAAAGTGTTGATAATAAATGAAATAGACACATGATGTCTAAATGAAAGTGTTGTGTAGACTATGATATTGGGTAAAAGTTTAAACATGAATAATAATAGTTTGTTGAAGTGTTCAACACTATTTATTCAAGAATCCAGACAAGGAATTGAAAGCTAGGGTTGATGAAAATTATCCCATGAAATAGATGAAATAACTAAGAGGGGGGTGAATTAGTGATTTCATTTTCATTTTACATTATAAACAAACTTTTTACCAGTTAGAATAAAATTAATTCACAGTTAAATACACCAACAAGCACACAAAAACTTGGTAAAACAGATTTTAAAAAGTCCATTACTCAATAATAGTATCTATATTTTGTAATGATATTGAAAAAAATCATCACAAAATCCACTAGAAACAATCTTTTGGATTAAATTAAGCTAGGGAAAAACTATAAACTTTCAATTCACTATAATCTCTCAATAGTGAAAGTGCACCCCACATAGTA
This sequence comes from Viscum album, assembly GCA_963277665.1. Taxonomy (NCBI): domain Eukaryota; kingdom Viridiplantae; phylum Streptophyta; class Magnoliopsida; order Santalales; family Viscaceae; genus Viscum; species Viscum album. The sequence continues at coordinate 175,815,561 of OY728123.1, forward strand.
ATGATAGTTTATAAAAGTTCACAATAAAAATAAACTTTTTCCTAGATTCATAATTATAACATGTTGTTACTATGTTTCTTCCTTCTTCACAACTAGTACTAGATAAACTCTCCTCTTCTCCCTTTTCAATTTCTTACATAATAGTGACTAAGAATAGCTTCTTCTTCATCCTTTCCTCTCTTCATTATTCTTCAATACACCCTAAATAATCTATGGGATTTTTACAGTATCATCCACACATCCATATTTATTCTCCTTTAAATATATATTCATTGAAAAATATCTATAATAATATTTCCATAATCTTGCATATAATTCCTATGACTACAGCCAGCGAGAAATCCTACCCATGGAACATATTCAAAAATCATTAAAAAACCTCATGTCTTATATTTAAATATCGTTAAGTCTTTAAATTTTAAATATTATGTGATATTAAAATATTACATCCAAAACTTCTCCAAAAAAATTTAAACTTTAAGATTTTAAAAATATAAACATGAATTGAATCATTAATCACTTCCCATATGGATCTCAATATGCTTCATCATTTCCCATTAACTCAATATTCTTTATAAAATCATCTTCAATTTGATAGTGTTAACTCATTATCTATTGTTATTTAACATCCTTTACTGAATCATAATATCATTGTGATGTTTTTTCAATGAATATTAAAATAAGTTAATTAGTTGATTTTAAAATCTTGAGAATAAATGAATTCTTTAATTTCACATTTTCAATTGGAAAATTAATTAAAAATTATCTATGTCTTGATTGACCATAGAAAAATACTATTATGGGTTCAACCACATGTATAAATCTATCTTACCACATGAAAATCATCAATAGATCGTGTGTCAATATTCTCTATTTTTGTACTAAGGTTTAGATCAACCACATGAACAAATCTGGATCGAAAAAGTGAATATTATGGTTAGTTTATCAACTGCTTGAGTAAATTTTATCTTCCACATAAGTAAATTTGGTCTAAAATATGAACAATTATAATCATCCATGAGAGGTCACAGTCAGTGGAATAACTATCTGTACAAATTTTAGATCAGATGTTCATATTTTAGTCTATAAATTTTAGACTTGCTTCATTCTTAACCAAAACCTCCTCAAACTAACTCCAGTTAACATCAAAAAACAAAAAATCTCTCTAGTAATATTGTAGACAATGTCTCTATATATACCAATACAATTACTTTATTATATTTCTAAAAATAACACCAGAAATCACATTTTTATTTCAATATGATTTTTGTATTGACAATAGGATCCAACATAATAGACCATTATCCCCACAACCTTCTACAAAACCAAATATTTTCAAAAATGGACTCAACAATATCCCCCTTTGGATTTCACTAGAAACCAAGAAACATAAATCACCTTTAATATAAATAAACGTAGCTATAAATAATCATCCAATAGTTCTTAGACAACTTGAGTAAACTCAGTATAGAAAATAGTAATATGGAACAATGATATCATGTTATCCATAAAAAAGTTATTTGGATTCAACCTCTTTAAGCTCTGATTATCTTTAACCAACATTTTCAATCTTTATAGAATATTTCCTTCATGTACTTTATAATTTTTTTTAAAGTATTTCACAATTTCACTTGGATAAATTCACATATTACTCCTTTTAATCCCCCTAAATACATTTACCCTTGGATATGTGAGACACATATCTCTAGAATTACCCCTAATGTTTTTCTCCCCCTTCATAAATTCACTAGATAAATAAAAAATAAAATAAATACTAGAATATTTATGTTTTAATTTATCCCATTTTGACAAAAAATTTTAAAGATAATGTCATATATGGGATAGAATACCACACCATATCCTTTCGAGAGGGGATGTTAAACTCCTATTTCCAACCTTAGTCTTAAAAAAATCCTTGGTGAAAACATATACTATTTTATCCAAGGTGGGAACATGTTCAATTTATATCTAATTTCTCTCCAAAATATCCTTGATTAAGTGATATTTGATATCAATGTGTTTTCTTCTTGAATAGTGAACAAGGATTTTGATAAGTTTTTTGATCTTTAATTATCATAACCTAATTGAAGTTACGACATCACTTTCCCCATGAGAACTTATAAATGAGTCATTATCTAAATCAATTGAGTAGTGTCTATACACATGGTTATATACTCTACCTCAGTAGTGCTCAGTATCATAAAACTTTTCTTTTTTATATGACAATAAACAAACCAATCACTAAGAAATAACACTCCAAAAGATATGGATTTTTAGTTATCAAAACTTTATTCCTAATCTACATATAAATATCCATAAAAATTTAACACCCATTATACATCATATTTCAACCCAAAATAAGTTATTCTTTTAATTTATTTAAGTATAATTTTCATAGATAACTGATGAAACATTTTTAGAGCACTTTGGAATATATAAAAAAGGGAGAAAACCTAGACTATATATATCCTTGAAGCAATTAAATATAAAAAAACTTATAATAAACTATAAAAATTCCCATTGGTATTCTTCCTTTCTTTTCTCATCATTAGAAAACTTGGTTCCTACTAAGTTATGTGTAGAAACATGTCTTAATTCCCTAATGCCAAACCTTTGAATAAGACCTGTAGTATACCTTTTTTATGAAAGAAATGTATGATTTATCTCTCTTAAAATTTATCATCCAAAAAACTCATCTCACCAATAATGGACATTTCAAACATCTACTTAATTTATTCAGAAAAATCATCACTACTCCATCATTATTTATAGAAAAAATTATTTCATCTACTTAAACAATGACAGTAATAGATACTTTTTTAATCATTAAGTTGGATATTATGGTCCACTCTACCTTTTATAAATTTATCATTTTTAAAAAGTATTCAAGCTTAGAATACCAAAATATTAGAGTTTCTATGAACCTATATAAATCTTTATAACCTAAATAAATATCATTCATATTATCCTATAAAGAAACCAAATTTTTTTCATTCAACTTGTTTCAAAAAAAATTATTTTATTCTAATTATATTCTTATCTTCATGTTTGGGTACTAACTACCATGTGTAATTATTAACTATATGATATAGTTATCATTTCATGGTATCAACCCATTCTTGTTGCGCCCTAACTTCTTTAATATATTTTGGTTCGAGCTATGAAAATAATGAGATATGTGATGTTTTACTCAAAGTTATCTTGGTTTAGACTTGTTTCCTTGATCTCTAATAATTCTTTGAACTACCACATGTATTATCAGAATTAGAAGGGATGATTGGGGTTACTCTTTATCACTTGAATTGGATGATTCAATATATTTATCTTGTAATTCTTCTGATATTCCACTATTTTTAGTAAATCCATCAAATTGTTGAACTAAACAAGATTCATCACCTCTAATGCATGTTGTTTCTTATGTGTATTATTTCATTGTATGTTCTATCACTTTAATATTATTAGTATCTGTTATCTTATTAGACTTATTATTATAACATCGGTAATATTTTCCATTAAAGTGATAACATGGGAATATTAAATCAAAACCTCTTCTATTAAACATACCCATATGTTCAACTTTGATTTGAATAATGTAGGAGACACTAAATACCCATAAAATATTCAAATATGGGGTCTTATTTTAATAAATATCATATGGTAACATTCAATAATTTATTCTGTATAACCAGTGGTTCTGGATATGAATTTATACTCCAACATCTTATCTCTAAAAAATACCAAGAATTATCATTCTCTATTAACATTGTTCAATCCATCTCTATTAACTTTTTGTTACTCCATTCAACCAAACTATTTTTTTTGTGGTGTATATTATTCACTGATATCATTAGGAATTATATTCTTTTTAATGTATTTTTGAAATCATCCATTTTTTTACTTAAACCCAGTTTCTATTTGTATCTTATTCAAGGGGTGACCACAATACTTTTTAGCACTTCTCCCAAAATTCTTAAATATATTATGGGATTCTGAATTATGTTTCATAAAAATGATACATGTAATATTGGTAAAATAATTAATAAATAAAATAAAATAATTATCACCCTTTATTGATTGATTTTTCACGTGTCTATGAATTTCATAATGTATAACCACTAAGGGTTGAGTGGTATGAATTTCAGATTTCTTACGTACATAATTAAAAATATTACCCTTCTAACATGTAGAGCATATCCAGTCCCTTTATTGATTCATTTTAGAAAGATCATGAAAAATTTATCTTTGTGTAGGATTAATCATATTCCCATGTAAAATATGGCCAAGCTTTCTTTACCACAATTCATTTCATTCATTCATACCTAGATAAAATGAATATTTATCATCGCCCAGTTAAAATAAGTTTTCATTAGTTTACTTCCTCCTTGTTACAATTATTCCATATTCTATCCTTTTACTCATAAATCCATCTTTCCAAAAAATAAATTCATTACCTTATTTTCATATTTTAGATACACTTAATATATTGGGTTTCAACCCATCAACAAATTGGTTATTCTATGAATCTAACATTTATTTACCAAACGATGTTGATCTGACACCTTTTATTATGAGTAAGCATCTTTACCAAATTTTAATGAGCCATATTTATGATCTAAAAAATTATTTAATAACTTAATATCTCCTTCTATATGTGAATAACATATGCTATCTTAAATACATGAACATTCACCTTTTGAATCCTAGAGGTAAACTTAAACAATAGGGGATTTTTCTTATCATCTGTATTTGTCTCTGATGGTTATTTAGAATTTTAATTTATACTTTTTTATAATGGAAGAAATATGAGGCATCAATTTTCATGATGACTAAACTATCCCAATCTATCTCCAACTTCCTCAAGCACATGAAATGTTTTTTCTAACTTCTAATCAAATTTCAATGATTTCCTTTGAATAGGTCTTTTTTTGAGTGGGATGATTCCTCCCCCTAATTTACCATCCAAGACATATAAATTCACATGAATGTTTATAGTTAAAACAAAACAATAAATATGAATATTAAAATACTCTATAGTACCAATTGTATCCATAAAAGGTATATGTTCCACTATAAGTTGTTTTTATCCAGATTATGTTATTTTCCTTTATTTCTTATTTAAGCCAATAATTTTGGATTTTTTTATAAAAAAATTAATGTGAGTCCATAAAATATTATTTTTCAAGATGGACATTTTTATAGCCTCTTTATATCTACTAATTTTATTATTTTTATGTTTTTTTCAGGTTTCTAGAATTTCTATATTTTTGGGATTCACCGAACATAGCCAAAAATGCGGTCTTATAAACAATATTCTTATTTTCCGACATATCACTATTTTTTTAATATTTTCACTATTTATGGGTGATTATAGATTAAAATTATCACCTTATTCCATATTTTAGCATTCCCCAAATTTTTGGAAAGAGAATTTGAAATTGGATCATGATTTTTCCAATTATTCTTCAGCTTTGATCAATTTTTGTTGAGCAATGTCCAGATCCTTCTCTTTATCTTATATTTTTTATTAATTCTTGAGGTTAAATGTATTTTCATCATTAATTAATTTATTTATATCATAATTTATTTTGATAACATGTACTTATATTCAAAATGATCATATTCTTGGTTTCATAAATAGATTATTCTTCCTTTTATATTGGGAAGTTTTCTGAAAAGTTTCAAATATCCCCACTCATAAAACATTTTAAAAGAATATTTTCATTGTACTTTCTTTTGCCTATTCTTAATTTTGTTGAGAAAAGTGACATGAAATCATAAAAATTCTCATTTTCCTATTCTTATATGTTAAAAAAATAGATACAATATTTTCCCTTTCTTTGTACCCTTCTTTTTCTTAGAAGCTTTAAAAGAAATATATTTCCCATCATTTTGTTTCATCATTTTAGTATGATACCTATTTAAATCATAATAAATGAGAATAATTTATAAGTCATCCAAAATGATATAAATTAAATTTTTATCATCTATTGTTGAAAAAGTTTCCACAAATTTATCTATAATAATTCATAGGATCTTATAAACCATGGATGAATTTATAAATTTATCACCAAGGCTCTTAATAGTGATTACAATATCATTCACTATTGTGAAGAATTCATCAATATATTCATCATTCCATATCTTCAAATTTTCATGTCCCAATATCCACATTTTTAACATTTTTTTATTGAGATTGGTGTTCCATTCAAAAATGTTTTCTAGCTTATCCCATATACCTTTAGCAGTGGCGGTTACTTTCAATTTTAAAAATTTACTTTCCAATAAAGAAAATAATATATCATTACTAGAATAAACATAATTTTGAATATTCCTCTTATATATTCCTCTTAAAATACTTTTAATATGAGGTGTAAAACCATTAGCAACTATAAAAACCCAAAATTTTATGAATGAAGTTCCCTTTTGAATGACTAAATTCATTATTAAGTAATTAAGTTATGGAAAAAACATGCACTACATTAGTTATTTTGTAACATTATAAAATATAGTAGATTAGACATAAAAGACCATTAAACATCATAACCATTGATAATATAGTTTTCCTATAGTGACCTTTAAGATTATTATATATTTAGGGTTATGATACAATCTAATTAACACATATTGAATAAGTGATGACCTCTACTAGTAGGATCACACCATATAAAGAAAATTTATGAAATATTTCAAGGAATATGGAATCTCTTGGATTTACCATTTACCAAGACAAAGTTTACTTTCAATAACTAAAACTTGAGTGAAACCATTTATGGGAGAAGTTTAAGCTTGTCAGTATGACAACCCAAACCATGTTCACTGAACCATCCCAAGAAAGAAGCACTATCAAAAACATTTCCCTTAGGGTATATGTTGGTGTTGTCATGAACCAACATGTGTTTTCCCACCATTAGATGCCCAACCCAGTTTGTGGTAAGACCCAAAGAGCATTCACGATCCCCATGGGATGACACATGTTCCTGACCATCAAGGAATCAATACTTGGGAATGATTTCACTTGATAAATTATAAAGAATTCATGTAGAAGGTAATAAATAAAATTCTAGTACAACCCATATATACATAGGATTCCCATGCCAGATAATAATTAATGAATAAGAAACATAATATCAAAAATATGAAAACAGAAAACATAAATCGTGTACCCAAAGCTCCCCTCTCCCTCTGAACACCAACTACAAAAAATGACTCATAACAAAAATAAAATTATTGATAGATAACATATCTATTGGTAAAAGTGATCAATTCCAATAGATATTATGTTTTACTAGTATTAATTTGAAGCACCAATACTTATTTTTACCAATTATTATATTTGTTATTATTGATCCTTTAATACAAAAAAATAGTAATAATTAAATCTATTGATTTATCATACTAATTATAAAATAGATTTAATAAAACATGAATATGTTATTAATGATAACTATTAATGACAAAAAAAAATATGTTAAGAAAAAATCACTACTATAATTCATTTAATAACAAACAAAATTTTGTTAATAAAAAATTAAGAGAAAATGGGTTTTTATAGATATTATAATTTTTCATCCAAAGGGGGTTTTTATTAAAAATATCAAATTAATTGATTTTAATTTTAAATTTTCTTTAAATAAAAATAATTTTTTTATTTTTCAATTTTGATTATTTAATAAAAACAAAAAAAATTTAAAAAAAATATTGAAAATAATTAAAATATTTCATATATTTACATATATGCTTAATTTTTTTCATCCCCTCCAGCCTACCCTACCTTCCCCCTAATTCAATCTCAAATCTCACTGGTGATCACTCTCCCCACTATGATATTTGATCTCAAATCCCACTTTTATTCACCAAAACTAATCCATTCAGAATAATACCTCTAGAAACATTTTCAATTTTAACCCCCATTCAAATGGTGAGTTTTTTCAATCCCATTCCATAATACTTCCCTTTTAATGATCTCTTTTCATTATCCCAAGGAATCTTGCATCATCTATAATAATATCCAAAACTTTCAAAGCTCATTAAAAGGATACAGTTTCAATTATGGATATGGGAAAGACTTAATTCCACTCATCAAAATCCTAAACATCTTTTTGACCTCATCCAGTCCATGAATATAATTCAATATAAGGTACATAAATATAGTCTCTTATATTCGAGTGACACACCCCCATTCTTAGATTAAAATGTTCATCTTTGTATATTTTAGTCACTAATAATGCATCTTATAGTAAATAATTTCTTAAACTACAAGTTTATAAACCCTAGTTTGTATATTACTCAAAGAAATCCATGTCTCAAAAACTGTAGGTGTTTCCCCAAACTCTTCAAGTTTGTGACTTCCTACAATAGAAGGTATATCTCTATCTTAGGTGACTACTAGAAAATGTTCTCAAAATTATTATCTTTAATTCCCTAAATTTTATTAAATATATTACTCTATATATTTCTCTCTTTTACTTTTCATTTTACATAATTCATTACTATATTCATTATTTAAATAAATTTAATTTACATATTACAGTACATATACTATTACCCTATATATATTTTAAGCTGATCCATTTTTTTATTTTATTAAGTGTCTCTAATTTAGGTCATTAATGTTCTCCATTTAACTGTATCTAATTAATATTTTACTTATATAAATCATAATAAATTATTGTTTAAAGAAGGTATTTATTATTCATTTCTAATGTCGTTATAGATTAGTTGGACCCATTACTACATATTATTTGCCTACTATAACTCATTTTTCAATTTAGGATGCTCCCTTCGAATGTATGATGAAATTTTCATTTCAATTGCTACATTTTATTCATTTTTTAGGCGTTTTTATTTAACAGAATTGGATTTTTTCTAGAAAATTCGTTTCATCAATTTAATATGACTCCAATAAAGATTCTAAGTTGTTCATATAGGAATAATACTAAATTTAGTGTTTTTTCATAACCTCCTTCTTATTATCTTTTTCTATTTACTCTTAGGTTCTTATTTACTTTTATTTATTTTTCAATATTAAAAATTAAGTATTTTCAAGGGTTGTTTGGATATATAATGAGTTCACCAATCTATCAGTTTTTCCTCAACTTTTGTATTTATCACAATTCATTTCATGTACTTAATTTATTTATCTCATATTCATTTAATTACTTTTATCAATACTACCATGCATATTATTTTGTTCATATTGATAGATTCTAGTGCCACTCACTTTCATCAGACTTCCAACCCCCGTCAGTTTTAATTCATCCTCTACAATCATATTTTAAACACGGTTTCCATATTTTAGGTATCAATAATTTTTTCATTTATCCTATTTTGATCTAGTCTATACAATTTATATTATTGTTTTATTTTATTACTGTAAATTGTGTTAATATTTTTATTATTTCCCCTATTTAATGACGATTCATAATAATTTATTTTTTCCCATTTAGTATCTCTAATTTAAATATGACTTAAATATATTATAATAAATTATCAAACTTTTTGTAAATTAATTTGTGTATAATATGGATTCATTTTCTAAACTATTAAGTACACTCCACCAATGTTGTCTATGTTTCTGTCAAAAAATAGTTAAAAATCCCTCTATTTTCAACAGTCCATTAGCTAATAATGGGTCTTAGTCTATGTATAATCTGAAATCACTATATGTGAACTATTAGGTATTCTCCACCAACGTTTTCCATGATTTAACCAAAAAATAGTTAATAAACTCTCATTTTTATATATTCCATTATCTAGGAATGTTCCTTGATGAAAAAATAAAACAAAAAATAAATATATAAGTTTATATACATACATTTCATTAATTTTAATTGATGTGTGTGCGATAAAAAAAGTACACCCATTATTTCAACCCCTAGAGATCAACTAAATAATATAATGGGGGAAAATAATATGAATTTATCACAACTAATATATATTAATAAATATATTAATTTCGTAACTAATATTAGTTCAGATCATATATGTATTTTGATCAATATATGTTAGGTAAATGTATTTTGATCAATACATGTTCGTTCTAAACTATTATTATAATCTGACATTATGATAACTAATTTCTGGTCAATAAAAAAATACATATACTGTGATCAATATATGTATCAAAACAAATATTAATTTTTTTCATAAGAAATGCAGTATCATATTAGTTATAAACTTATATTACATATCACATATAGGTATTTTAGTTGAGAGATAATATATAATATGCATAATTGATATGTATTTTTCATAGTTATATGTATTGATCAAAATATTACTTAAGTACAGAACTTATATTGCTTCAGAACATATATGTATTTTTGATCAATACATATCAGAATAATGGTCAATTATGTATTTTGAACAATACATATTAGTTTAGAACTAAAATTATGATTTTACACATGTCATAACTATTATTCATGTAAAAAAAGATATTACATATATATTTTTTGATCATAATAAATTAGATCACAATATAATTATGATATTACAATATCATAAATAATATTAAAATATATGCATTGAAACTATTATTTCAAATTATATATTCATCATAACTAATATTATATATGCATGATATCCAAACATATATTATTCTAGATTTTATCATTAATTGTACCTCTTTATTATATACTCCATGAATATTTAGATAATATTCTAGAACTTCCCAACTACTCTATGTGATTTTATGCTCAGACATGTCCTATTGTACCTTTCTAGGTTTCATCAAATTCTATATTTGAGTGATTTTTATTCACTTTCATTGTATGAGTTAGAATATTTTATTCAAAAATTTAATTATTTTTTGTTTTAGGTAATTATGATGGGGCAATGTGCATATTATACAAAATTATAAGTTTTTTGGTCAAAGTATAAAACAAAAAACATACCAAATTATAGTCTATTATTATCTGCATTATTATATTCTTACTTATATAACCTAAATAAGTATATGAGTTAATGTTAAATTATTTTTGAAGGTATTTATTATCCAAATAGAGTATTAATTTCAAATAATAATTCTTTTATGGGTAAAAAATGATCGGATACCATACTGAGTACCTTTCTATCTTGATTACTTTCAACAAGTTGGTAACATCCCTTTTATCTGTTACTATAATTTATACATCCATGTGTGGTCAAATATTTCGATTTATATAAATTTAATGTGAAAGGGTTATTATTCTTTGGAACTATGGGAAATCGTGAGTGGGAACCTATATAAACTTCTAGGTTTGGTTTATATTTTTTGGTTTGATATAAATTTATGCATGTTTGTATGTTAATAAATTTTATGCTGCTATATTGTTTCTCTTAACTGATATTTCTTGAAAATTAAAATCTAGGGAGTTTTGATTCACTATTGAGATGATCAACCCATACATAAGGACCTATCTTTCACAATTTCACTGACTATTCATATTTAAACATAATTGGATGTTTTTTACCAACTACCTACATGCATTGTTTTCATCTAACATATTGAAGTTTTTAAAAGACTCATAATGGCATGTTAACCTATAATATTTTGGAACACCACAATTATATCATTATTAAGAGCTTATAAATATTTTTCATGTGGCCATAATTGTTATTTATGTCTTAAAAATGTTTCATTACTAACACTATAGTATTTATGCTACCACTTTATGATTTTTTCATTTCCACTACTTGGAATAAGTTTTGAAAAAACAAACCTCAAAGACCACTAGTAAACCACAATATATATGTTATTGTGCTTAAGAATACTTTAGTATAAAATGAAATAAATTTCTCTCAGAATTTTAAATGTACTCATCGTCACTCCTATAAAATATCTCATGTATCCTTGATTATACGTAAACTATAAAAATAATTGAACTTTGTTCCCCTTCCTTTATAGTATTGCATGCAGTTTCATTTATAGTGTATAATTTATGTTATCATGGATAACATTTGATTTTATATTGGTACTGAATCCAATATGTTTAGTGGAAATATCAAATGTATTATTTGAATGGTATTTGGTATCTTTCACACCTAAATGACTATCAAATGTATTTTTTTCAGGGTCTTTTCTTTCTTTGGGTAGAATTGCCATGTTTTGATACCTTATTTTCATTTTTTTAATATGTATGATTGATATTTCCGTCATATGATCATAAACAAAGTCATGTATTTTGATTAATTAGATTCATTTTATATGAATTTAATGGGTTAAGTATTATTCTATTCATTAAAGTGTTTTTTTATTGGACTATCAATTGTTTTATAGAAACTAAATAGGGGATACATTTATTGTTCTATAAGTAGTTCTCGAAAATTGTAACTTTAGTGTTATGAGATTTAAAAAAACATTTCTCTAAAAACGAAACATAGGTTATTTAACTTTCTTAAACATTTTTAATCATTTTCTAATTTAGTTTTCATAGCATGTCATCCAATTTGGCTGTTTGAAAGTTGATGTCATGTTAACCTAGCTTCTATTTAGTTTCCATTGATAGTTCAATCTATGTTACATGGTGGTTACGTATAACTCATTGGATGAAATGACATGCTTATTTTAAAGATAGAATCCAAATCAAATGACTCTTGGCCAATCAATAATTATATTTTCACATTTGACTAATATGGTAGTTTTGGTTTCCATTACTATATGTTTTTTTTCAAGGGTTGTTTCAAGTGTTATGCTTTGTTATTTTTTGATTCCCTATTTTAATGTGAGCCTAATTATTGTTGAAATATTATTATATTTTTTATTTCTTATTTGAATATGTAGTTTATGTTTTAGTGGTTTATAATTTCATATATATTTAAATGGTTTTCTGATTATTTAGAGTTTATTCATGAAAAATAGTCATAATAATCATTGAATTTAATGGTTTAAACTCATAACATCACCACTCATTATATTACATGAATTGAGAGGTTAATTTCAAATGAATTTAATGTTCTTGAAGGTAAGATAAATATCACTATTTAATTATATCTCTAACCATTTCGGGTATGTTATTCTCTATTATAGTCTTTATGAAACAGTTTTTGTAATATACATGAAAAAATTAATATATACTTTAAATTTTCAGCCACTATGATGACCTAAATCATGTATTCTAATGTACAAGATTAATTTAAAATGAATTCCATGTCTTCAAGGGCCTATATTATTCCACTTATTAAAACTTCTTAGGGAAATTACCATTGATAATAACTACTTATTCACAACTTATGCATAAGTAATTACCACTACTAATAACTACCACATCTAACAACTCCTAATAACTATTAACTAATTACCAGTAAAAATAACTGCATACCAAAAAGATAGTGTTCCTAGTAAAACTTCTTAGATCACTTATCATTTTTTGATCATCGTGGTTTGTGTGCACTTGTGGTTTTTTCAACTATCCTTTTCTAAGGTGAATGATGAATTTAAAACTTCTTAGAGAACTTACCTCTACTAATAACTGCTTATTTATCTTGTATTATGATGTGTATTAATTCTGAATGCAGATTCACATCAGATCTTATTTTAGTAGTATTTAATATATGGTTATGGATAACAATAATAGGAATTGACATATGGTAATCATCACAGCCACCCCATCCAAGCATATTTCATTCAACTGTATCTATTTTTACTTTCACATGTCCACTTTTTTTGCTGTGAATTTCTCAATTTTTTCTCAAATTTGAATTGGGTCAGTAGCATGGGGGTATTGCAACCTAATTGAAGAGGTGTACCATCCAAGATTTGTATAGCCAAAGCAATTGAATATTCCATTAAATATATAATAATAGAATTTCCCTTTTTTATTCTTGTTTCCCTATCAACATAGATCTTAACTTGTGTATATTTTGTTTTTGTGTCATCCTTTATTATCCATCACTTGTAAAACACCTCCACAACCTCATAATAGTAATATCATTTAGAAATCCATTAATATAAATATGTGGGTTTACTTTTAAATAAATCCAACTGGAAAAGGATAATAATTTCCTATTTATATTCGTACAATTTCTAAATTTCCTTCAAGACTAAATTTTTAAACATATAATTAACACCTAAGGTTTTTCATTACACTAAATGGGTTTTCAGCTATTCAATTAGGCATTATTCTCAATTGAAAATTAGTGTCACTATAAATTTAAATAATCTTTACTATATTATGTAATATAATGTAGTTTTATTTTATTATATAATTTTGAGTTGTGGGTCAATATTAATTTAAATTAGTGTAATTATTAATGGTTTTTTGTTATATTTTAGATAATATTTTTGTTATTTTCATATAATATGTTGTTATTTTCTGGTTTTTTCACTGGTTATATTTTGTTAATGTGGTAAATTATAATTTTTTATGTTGTTATTTTTAGTTATTTTTTTATTTTTTATGATTTATTATTTTTATAGGATTAGTTTAAATGTAAACTATTTTTTGATTATTGTGTTTTGGTTATTATAAAATTTCTTGTGATGGTTCATGTTTAAATTTTACTAGAGATTACTTATTATCAAAGTCATGTGAGGGGATGCTTCAAACATAGAATGGTGGTACACCATAATCAAAGAGATGATAGTGAAGTTGTGAATGTTCACATCTACTCTAGAAGATAATAGTTCATGTGAAGTGATGAGGATTCCATGATAATGATGCTCAATATTTACGAGAAATATACTAGAGACAAATTTTCATTGATTTTCATGTAAATTCTTAGTGTTTGAACAAGTTTAAACATGGTTGTTATATATTTCTTGGAGATTCTTATCATTTCATGAAGTTTGAACTTGTATTTAAATTATATTTGAACAAGTTTTTTTCAAATAAAATCTCAATTTTTTGGTGTTTAATATTAGATAATTTTATAATTATTATATAATAAATATAATAATATATTATATATAATTACATTAATAATTATAATATAAAATGTTAACAAAAAATATAGGAATACCAACATTTAAAATATAATTTATAAACAGATATTAATTATTGGTATTATTTATAAATGTTAATAATACTATCAATGGACATATTATTAATATTAATCTATTTAGAAAACTTTTTATCAACATGTATATTATCTATTGATAATATTATAATTTCAACATAATCATTTTATCTATCACAATAACATTTTCCAATAAAATTTTTACCAATAATTTATTTATAGAGATATATATGTTGGTAAAATGTTTTTTCAAAAGAAAATGTGCTTTTACCAACAAATATTCCCCTATTAGAAAAAATTAAATATTTTGTAGTGACCCTCTCCTACAAGGAAAAGATGCCCACCTCCATTGGCTATATGTTTCCCACCAGCTAATATAGATACCCTCTTTCAGTAGAAAGTGGTAAAATCCTATGTGGTCAATGTGATAAGACAAACTCCGATAAAAACTAAACAACAGACAAACCAATATCCTTGTAACTATACAAGTCATCTCCCAACTAAAGAATCCCAATACCCCATGGGAGAGCTTAAATGATAAGATGAAACCTGAAACTGAAAATTAATATAGATATAGGTGTGAGGACAAAAATGCCCAGTAGGTATGACAAAAGAGAATCCATTCCATATACCTTACCTTTAAAAATAGAACCATTTCATGCTATTTTAAAAATATAAATATATAAAAATAATGTTTTTATTTCCATTTTAAAAATAGGTAACATTCCAATAATTTTAGAATAACCATTTTTTGTTCAATTTTCCAAAATAGTTACTAAGAATGAATGAATTTCCAAAAATCTATTTATAAGAAGAAACATGAGTAGAAAGAAACATTTTAGTGAAAAGTAAGAAGTATGAATCATATCAAAAAGTGATTTCAAAAAAGAGGAAATAAGAACTGTTATAAAATGGTGCTAAAGTGAATGTTTACTATTAGAGTATAGTAGTTGAAATCATTTTATAATAGTGATAAAAATATATGGAATTTAAACACCTCTAAAAAAGGTAATGATGGAATAATCATAAACATCATGCAAAAGAGACCCTAGACATAATCAGTTTGGAACCATCTATTGGCCTATCGATGTGATACATTATCAATAACCAATCTGGCTACTCTCAACTTGACTCACCAGTGGCACAAACCACGTGGCCAATCCCTACCATGTAGATTAAGTCCGTCTAATCCAGACTAAATAGAAACCATCTATTGACTCTCAATATGGCACCTAGGATCCCATGGATATAGAAAACATGGGATGTGAGGAAGCAAGTACAAATACATATATAAATAATGAAAAAATAGTATACGTGCTAAGGCCACATCTCAACACACACCCATGAGATTTCCATATATAATAGAGAGTGTTAGTGGATGTTTCCTACTTTTAATAAAAACATTAAAATGCACCAACTGAGCCTTATAATATTTATGATTCAAGATCATTTCCAAGGAAACGTCTTTATTTTCAAAATTTAATTATAAAACCAATGGAAAAATAAAACCATATTTTCAAATTTACAACCAAGTATTATATTTTTATAATTCGATATCGATCATTTAGAAAAAAAAACTTTTCATACCATAGCTATCATGTTCCATAACACACTTCACATTTAGACACATATACACCTTGATATATGTACAAATACCCCTTGTCCCAATTCACATATTCCCAACTCAATTTTTAAATATGTATAAAAAGGATATATATATACATATATATATATATATATCTGTGTGCGTGTGTGTGTGTCTATTTCACCATGATTCAAAAGGGATTGTATTGGATTCTCTTGACGGTTTGATTGAGTGTGGAGGTTTAAGGCCTAGTTTAATTTCTCGTGTCTGGTTTTTGATTTGTCCATTTTTTCCTAGAAACTCCCAATGGTTCCCCCATCCATAATTGGTTATGGGCCTGCTTTCCAAAGGAAGTTGATCACACAAGTTTTCAGTCCTGATGGAACTTAGGCATATACATTGGTCGAGAGGATGGGAGGTTGAGTTCATTGCACCCTTTTGGGGGGGATTTCTGCCTAATCTAGATCTCTCTTATAAATTTATGATATCTTCATGAATCACTTCCTAATCTTTATATGGGATTAGTTACCCTAACAAAACAACTTTAAGTTACGTCTCTCTCTTTTTATAGAAGATAGAGGTCCCATATGTGAATCCATATGTATGTATCTGACGTTCCTCATCCATTTACAATAATGAGAAACTAATTTTTTGAAGAAGATGTATAACCAGAGGATTTAAAATTCACTGCCACATAGGGAGATAGTTAATATTATGAGTAGGGAATTGAGCCATTATAAGGAATCCTATATATCCTGATTATTACAGGAATCAAAACCCACATAGTTCATTAAACCTATGCAGTTTAACATTGTACGGAAAGGACATACATGGGTGTTCTGAGGTACCACATGTTCAAGATCAAGTCCAAGGGATATTTCTTATATATCCCAATTATAGTGAGAATCATATTTTCCATAGTTCATCTATTTTCTCAGTCTAATGGAGAATTACGTATAGTGATCAGGCCTTGGGAATAATTGGGTTCTGATGGTTGTGATGTTATAGACATGGGAGGACTTTAACTTAAGTGGGTTTTTATTTCATCTCATAACTTATAAAGTCATCCAATGTATCCTAGTTATAGAAGGAATAAGAGTTATTATAGTTTAGTAATTCCCTTGGGACTGTCCCCAAGGTAGATGCCCTTATGTTGAGGTGAATATATCTTGTCACTCATTAGGGAATACATGATGACATTCCATGACTGGTAGAGATTCATGACGTGAGTGGTATAACTATTGAAACTCCCTAGTCCCACTGAGCTATGATCAGTGCAAGAAACAAGGGATAACCAGTAATTGGTCTCATTTCATATAGATTTAGTGATTATGCAATGGGATTCCCCTTGAGATGTTAAATATGGATTTCGGGCCTTAGGGAGGCATCCTATGTATCCAGATTATAGAAGGAATCAGAGTTCTTATAGTTTACTGGATTGGGGCTTACACACTAATTTTTCACTAGACTTTTTGGATGTTTACGGTGCAGATGATATGACAATTACAACTCCCTAATCCCACATGAACCATGATTGTTGTGAGAAATAAGGGATGAAAAGTAATCAATGAAATTTCATGTGGATGTGGGACTTATATATTGAGATCTACCTTGGAAGGTTACTATAGAGATTGAACCATTGAGAGGTTTCCTACATATCCTAGTTATGACAAGAATCATAGTCGCAGTAGTTCCCTTGATTAGGTCTTACACACTGAGGTTTCCCTTATAATTTGAGACATATCATATTATGTCGATGGTCGGGGATTATACTCTGAGGCTGCCCAATTGATCAAAACTTACGCATCGAGGAAGTAAAATGTTATCAATTCATGGTATTCCCTATTATTCTAGGATTACACACCAAGGATGAAAGGGGTTATCAAATCCCGGGATTCCCTTGTGACCTGGATAACTTTTCTAGTGGGTGTCTTACGATCTAGCTAACATACCCAAGGTGTCATCACAAGATATGGATAACACATTTGGAGGGTGTCTTGAGAGTTAGTGCAACATATCTTAGAGGGAGTCGCATGTCTTGGCAGACATGTATGGAGGGTATCGCATGTCCTAACCAACATGTCTGTAGGGAAGTATGAGTCATAGTTGAATTTCCCTAAGGGTGTCGCTAGAGCTAGTTTACATGACCAGATGCTATCGTGAGACCTGGATGACATGAGAGGGAATCATTATATGAATTGGGCGATGTATCTGAAGGACATCTCAATTCTTAGGAAATGATAACAGATAGATCCATGAGACTAAAGTGGCATACCCATGAGAACTATGTGGCCTACTCTGACATGTTCAGAGGACTTTTCATGACACGAATGGCATACTGAAGGAGCATCGTGAGATCTGGGTGACATGTCCCGGTGTTGTCACATGTCTTCTATGGATCACGCGAAGCACATGAGGATTAGTGATCATGTTTTTGGTTTAAGTATTCCACCTTTAGTCTTTGTTCCGACACTTTTATTATGAATTCATTATATTTATTCAGTGTCAGTTTATTTTAAGTCTCACACAATATAGTAGACATGTGGTATGTTCATCATGTGTTCTACCAGAATTCCTTTGTGTGATCTATAAAAGATCAAGTGAAGTGATTTATGTTGTAATATTATCACTCCATTTATTCTCAGGTATATTGGAGGCTTACATGATCTGCGAGATTTGGCCACCTTCACTTACCTTTTCCTTTGTAGGAAAAAATAATACCCATATATAAGTATGTCTTCATTTTTGAATTTACCGATTCTCTTTTGGATGGCGTCAACTACCCCCCCCCCACCCCCCAAAAAAAGAGTGATGTCCATAGGGATAAGGGATCAGTTCTGAGGAAAATAAATTCTCTCTTATGTCTTTGGCTTTGTCAGGAATCAGTGTTTCGTATGATGCTTGGTATGGAGGGTAACCATTGGTATTCTGCAAAATGCAATATATATAGGGGAAAAAAGGTTGGATTTGTCCACCAGCTACCATTCCTCCAGACCTCTCTTGCCTTACCTCAGTTATGCTCTATTTTCATAATTCCATTCCACAAGACCTTATCATGAGAAACTTCCACAGGATAAATTTCATGAGAACTATTCCACTATAACATGTTTTCCCATGTGCTTGTTCAAAAAAACTATGAATTTTATTTAGTTAACTCTTTTAACTTTGGAAGTGACAATTGATATTGTCTTGAGTATCTCATGAGTATATTGGTTTTATCATATGATTGATTAATTATCATGTGATTCAAATGGAATTGTTCAGGTCACACGATCACGAGTCTCCATAAGGGCATGTGATTTCATGACACCCTATGGTATTTATGCAACCAGCGAGACCTTTAGGTGATTAATTGTAATGGCACGGACCTCTATGGCCCATTCCTTTGTCAAAAAGAAGTCCAAGAAGTGTTATGGAGGGTAAAATGGAATTTTCCCACACTTTCCAGAATTTTGAAACTACACGCTATGTAGTTTGAGTATACGCTGTGTACCCCCTTGCTGGGTATACCCCGTGATGAAGTCTGTGTCCTTGCCGTGTGAAATAAATGGGTACACGACGTGTATCCAATACTACACGCTATGTAGTCCCTCCCCATGTACACATTACTATGTGTTAACCATTCAACGTCCGTGTGCCATGTTGGAGTCATGTGAAATAAATGGGTACACGCCGTTATCCAGTACTACACACCGTGTAGTCCCTCCCTGCGTATGTGTTACCCTCAAACCATGTGTTGACCAGTCAACAGCTGCGTTCCACGTTGAAGGCTGTGTTGGAAGCCGCGTGGTGACTATGTGAAATGGTCGAGTACACGCTGTGTAATTTTTCTTTTATCGCCTATAAAAGGAGGGGTCCCCTCCTCCTTTTCAACTCACCCGTCTCCTCCCCATTCCTCTGAGCAAAGCTCTCCCAAGAGAGTCGAAGGATCATTTTCTTCTATAACTTCTTCGTCCGAGATCCAATTTACGATTCGTCAGCGGCCACGGGATCGTAACAACGAGGCTGAACTTCCGAAAATGGATTTGTTGTCTTTCCTTCGGCCTTTCCTTTCCGACTTCCACCCGAGGAGGTTTTTTTGGGACCCGACAGAAGTGATAGATGTCGACGGACGTCTTCTAAAGTTGATCCGGGGGAGCGTTGTGATCAGAACCTATTGAGGTAGGGATATTACCTTCATCTCTATATATTGGGAATCATGCGGGGTGGGTATCCTCTTGTTTTCAAGAGAAATAGTCGAACCATTAAATAAAGATAATAACTGGTTAAAGAACAGGGATGGGGAAGTTGTTATGTTTATTGATATCATGTGATATTATGTTGTGAATTGAATAGGATTTTGCCTACTGAAAATCACGGTTGTTGGGGGCCTTTGCTTGCGCAATTAAATTTGTCGCTATCTTTCTAGACCGTTTTGTGGATGGAAACATTATTGAATGTGGAAATTTGGTTAATCACGTAAAGTTGGCTGATTTAAAATCTGGAACCCTTGTGTGATCACCCCGGTTGAAAAAAATGGAATAATGAACATGTGGGTGTTGGCCTGGATACGTGGAATGTGATGGGGGTGTTTTGTGGGTTGTTGTGGATCAAGTGAGCAGCGGGGCTGCAGTTGACTTGGTTGTGGGTTGGTGTGAATGTTATGTTGGTGATGGGCAGCGGTTTAGCAATAAATGGTATTAAAGGGGTATTTATGTATGGGTTTCAGTGTGATTGTGGTTATGGTGGTTGGCAGCGGGGCTGGTGAATAATAAATAAGAAGTGTAATAGTTAATTAATGGTGGGGTGTGGAAATAGAACGAGAATAATAATCAATGGGGTTGGTTGGTTGTTAATAAGGGTTTTATTATGTTGCTTGTGTTTTCCTAACTTGATTTGTGGATGGAAGGGATATGTTTTATGAACGATCGATGTGTTTGGTTGTGGATAGTTTCCCAGTAGTTAAGGAACTAATAAACTAATTCTGCTGAAATGTGAAAACAAAAATGGGGTTGGGGTTGTTTGTTGTATGCATGCTTCATAGTAGCAGTGCTGAGGCACGTGCTCAGTTTCTCTATTTAGAAGCCATAGGTTGGGTTGTGTGTTTGGTATACTTATATATATATTTTTATCTTTGTGTTTTGTCGCACCCCAGCCATGTTGAGCACTTAGTGCTGAACACTCCCATTTCATGGGAGAGGGTGTTTTCCCATAGTTACTAGCTCCTTCCTGCTCCTTCTTCCATAGGATGTGATGGCTTGAGGCGACCTTACACCCAAGACTCTTCGGGTAGGTTTCGATTGGGGTGGTTCTAGCACAAGACTCTTCTGGAAGGTTTTATTGTTTCCCAAGAATCATCGGGATGAGGCCCAGGTGTGTGTGGGCGGGATATGTGGTTGTGAGGCCAAGGTGTGTGTGGGCGGCATACGTAGTTGTGAGGCCTATGTGTGTGCAGGCGGGATATGTGGATGTGAGGCCCAGGTGTGTGCGGGCGAGATGTGTGGTTTGTGAGGCCCAGGTGTGTGCGGGCTGGGAGAGTGTGGCAGCGTTAAGACGTTCGCTGTTAGGAAGAGCAGCTAACTAATGGGGAATGGTGCGGGGTACCCAATACTCTTGTTCTTATATAGTACTACCTATTGTGATTGTGTTTTTGGTGAGTGTGGCTGGTGAGGTTGGGTGGATAAAATTCCTTGCTATGTTTCTTCTGTTGTTCTCATGGGACATTAGGATGTCTCCCCACTTGTGCACGAGAGCTTCAGGTTTCCCTACTGAGTATACTTGTATGATCACCCTACGTTTACTTTTAGGTTTCTAGGAGGACTACCATGGTCATGTGGGACCCTACTAGTTGGACAGTTGGAGTTGTTGCAGTTTTTGTACTCTTGTTTTCTTTTGGTATTGTACTTTGAGCTTTCTTGTACTTGCACCTTGTTATAAAATTGTTTAAACATGCATGTGGGCTTGGTTTGGGTTTATTTCTATACACTTGTTCTTTTCCTTTTTGGTGGTTGACTTGTCCTATTTCCCGATCTTAAAATAATAAAAGGGTAATGTCTACCATATTTGTGAAAACTCATAACCTTGGTGCTAGTCGCCAACCCGGGGCCTACTGGAGGCGGGACTCAGGGGTCATTATCTCCCTTTCACTATTTCCAGCTCAGGAGGGGAATCTTTGGTGAGAGGGGGTCATGATAGAATGGTATCAGAGGTGATGGTTGAGAGATAGGATGGATTCTAGAGTTAGGCACAGTGAGGATTGCATGGGATGGTAGGGAAACAGTGTTAGTTAATCTTGGTGCGTGACATAGGCCACGGAAGACTGGCTAGGACACAAGATTTTAGGGCCCCCTGTGATCTAATGCAAGGACTCTGAGCCTACCAAACTACCAAGTGAGACTACATTGATTTTAGGGTAGAGACCCTAGGGAAGGTACATGCATCATCATGATTGTTTTTTACTTGATTTGGGTGTTTTGGGAAAGAAATTGATATAAAATGATAAAATAAAACCTACATAATTTCCTTACTACTTGGGCTTAGGAGATCCTTGTTTACCGTACAGATATGGAACCTGGACGTCATCCCCAGGTGGCTCAGACGGCCGAGGCCTAGCAGATTCAAGCGGTCGATCAGTTGAGGATTGACCGAGAGGAGGAAGATAGCCAGTGGCAGAAGAATCTCCATTCTTTCCAGCGGCAGACCCTCAAGAAGTACAAGGGTAGTACTTCGGATACGGAGACAGAGGGGTGGCTTGAGGAGCTAGGGATCAATTTTACCTTGATTCGTGCTCCGAGGGAGTATTGGGTTCCCCTAGCAGTCAGTCAGCTGAGAGGTGCGGAGTGATAGTGGTGGACGCTCTACCTCGGAGAGAGGACAGAGGCAGAGGTTTCGTGGGATGACTTTGAGAAGGAATTTCGAGAGTAATTCCTTTATTCCATGATCAAGTCGTAGAAGCATCAGGAGTTACTCTCCCTTCAGCAGGGGAGTATGTCAGTATGAGAGTTGGGGATTAAGTTCAAGGATCTATTGCACTTTGCTCCGGATCTCTTTCCGGATGAGGAGTCTCGGGCGAGACATTTGGAGGAGGGACTTCGTCCTCCGCTCCAGTATGATGTCACCCCCTTCACCCTTCCGACGTACTTGGCAGTACAAAATAAGGAAGAGGTTGTGGAGAGGATGCACTCGCAGGGAGGTGCCCCATCTGAGGGGATCTAGCCAGGTTCGTCGAAGGGGAAGGCAGTCAGCAGCAGGTCTCCTGCGATGGGACCTTCCAGGTTCAGGCCAGTGGGGATCAGTCCCCAGCAGTTCCCGTTCAGATCTTCAGGTCCTCATCCCTTTTTCAAAAACCCAGGACCGAAGTGTTTTTCTTGTGGTGGTTTTGGGCACATTCAGAGTCGGTGCCTGATCCAAGCTCAGTACGGTGGAGGTGGGTAGGCTCAGCACCCACCTCAGCAGCACCAGTTTTCGGCGAGGCCCTTCCAGCAGCAGCAGGACCATGCTCCTCTGAGGGAAAACTTTGCCGGAGGAGGCCGACCTCAAGGTGATCCTTAGGGACCTCAACTAGGGCATGGTCGGGAAGGTGGACGACATCAGAGAGGCAGAGGAGCTGGGCGTGGACAGTTACACGCAACAGAGTTGACAGCTCCGGCAAGACCAGAGGTGGTGCGAGGTATGATTTGTTTGTTCAGCACTCTCGTTTCTACTTTGTTCGATTCGGGAGCTTCGTACTCCTTTGTTACACCTGGTCTAGCCCATGCTTTGGGACTAGACGTAGAGAGACTTTTTGTACCACTGGTGCTGAGTACACCAGTTGGAGGCCAGACCAGCGTATCTTGTGTTTGTTGGGGATGTGGGCTGACATTAGGACCACATCGATCTAGTGGGGACCTTCTTCTGTTACAGATGCAGTCATACGATGTCATCCTGGGCATCGATTGGTTGTTTTCCGTTAGTGCCGTTATTGACTGCTTCCGGAGAAGAGTCGTGTTCTCAGACGTGGATGAGAAAGGTGTAGCTTTTGTTGGTGAGAGGAGCTATTAGGTAGGAAGCCGGCGTGTGGAGCCTCTCCTTTCCTTGTTAGGCGGGTTATCAGTGGTTCCAGTTGATACAGAGATGATGGATGTTCCGGAGGTTTTTGGGGAGTTCCTCGATGTTTTTCCTAAAGAGTTTTTGACTCTACCACCCCCCCCCCCCGACGTAACATTGAGTTCAGGATAGACTTACAACCCGGTGCCCGTCCGATTTCGAT
This sequence comes from Viscum album, assembly GCA_963277665.1. Taxonomy (NCBI): domain Eukaryota; kingdom Viridiplantae; phylum Streptophyta; class Magnoliopsida; order Santalales; family Viscaceae; genus Viscum; species Viscum album. Next base: position 175,840,310 of record OY728123.1, read on the forward strand.
GGCCCCTTATCGGATGGCACCTTCGGAGTTGCGAGAGTTGTGGATTCAGATTGACGATCTGATGGAGAATGGTTTTGTTCGACCCAGTGTATCACCATGGGGTGCTCCAGTTTTGTTCATGAAGAAGGCAGATGGTGGTCTCAGGCTATGCATAGACTAACGAAGGTTGAACTAGGTAACGGTCAAGAACTGCTACCCCCTTCCAAGGATAGATGATCTCTGCAACCAACTGAGGGGAGCAGGTTAGTTTTACAAGATTGATCTACGATCTGGATATCATCAGCTGAGGGTAAAGGACAATGACATCTCGAAGATGGCTTTCAGGTGCAAGTATGGGCACTTTGAGTTTGTGGTGATGCTGTTTAGAGTTACGAATGCACCGGTTGTGTTCATGGGACTTATGAACTTTGTCTTCTGAGAGTTTCTGGACCGGTTCGTCGTTATGTTTATCGATGACATCCTGATCTAATCAAGATTAGAGGAGGAGCATATTGAGCATCTCAGGGCAGTCTTGGAAGTCCTTCGACACCACCAGCTTTATGGGAAATTGTCAAAGTGTAAGTTCTTGATGCAAGAAGTACACTTCCTTGGGCACGTATTGTCTCAGCATGGAGTGTTAGTGGACCCGTCGAAGGTGGAGGCAGTTGTTTCTTGGGAAGCACCCAAGAGCATGGCAGAAGTTCGTAGTTTCCTAGGGTTAGTAGGTTACTATCGAAGGTTCATTTCGGACTTCTCTCGAGTTACTGCTTCATTTATAGCTTTGACTAGGAAGAACCAGGTCTTCCTATGGAGAGAGCAGTGCCAGAATGCTTTCGACTACCTGAAGGAGAAGTTGGTCAGTGCTCTCGTACTCAGGTTTCCAGAGGAAGGGTTATTGTATGAGGTGTTTTGTGATGCTTCTGTCCTTGGTCTGTGGTGCGTGCTGATGCATAAGAAGGGAGTGATCTGTTATGGGTCTAGCCAATTATACCCTCACGAGCGTAACTATGCCACCCATGACCTAGAGCTTGCAGCAGTAGTGTTCTCACTGAAGTTGTGGCGACATTACCTCTTTGGGGAGTGCTTTTTGGTCTTCTAAGATCACAAGATCCTACGTTATATCTTCTACTAGCGTGACCTGAACTTATGGCAACGGTGATGGGTCGAGTTTCTCCAAGACTATGACTTTGAGATCTCTTACACTGAAGGTAAGGGAAATGTTGTGGCTGATGACCTGAGCAGGAAGTCACATCAGGAAGTGGTTCGGGAATCCGCTGATGCTTGTAAAGTGATGGGAGAGTTGGATGCCTTGCACTTGGATGCCACGGTAGAAGGTGTTAGAGGCTGTTTGTTTCAGATGACGGTGCAGTCCTCCTTGTTGCAGCAAGTGGAAGAGTCTCAGTGGGGGGACTCCGAGGTAGAAGTGATGGGGATCATATCGATTAGGGGAATGCTCTAGAAGGATGGTTAGAGGACAACCGACATCAGATTCTTTTTCATGGAAGGTTTTTTGTTCCAGAAGAAATGCGTGAGGGAGTTCTCTGTGAGTTCCATAGCTCAGCCTTGGCGGTACATCCAGGAGTTTCAAAAATATACCGAGGCCTGAGGGAACAGTTTTGGTGGCTTGGGGTGAAATGGGCAGTGGCGGAGGTTGTGGTTAAATGCCTAGTGTGTCAGCAAGTGAAGGTTGAACACCGTGTTCCCAGTGGGTTGTTGCATCCTTTAGATTTCCCCGAGTGGAAGTGGAATGACATCTAAATGGACTTAGTCACAGGACTAACTAGAGCTCAGGGAGGTTATGATTCTATCTGGGTAGTGGTGGATTGACTGACAAAAGCAACTCACTTCTTAGCAATTAAGGAGTCGGTCCCGGTGAGTACCTTAGCACAGAAGTACATGGACGAGGTGGTGCGTTTTCATGGAGTTCTGATGACTATCATCTCAGATCGGGATACTCGGTTTACCTCATGAGTCTGGAGGGGGTTACAACATGATTTTGGCACCCAGCTATGCCTTAGCACTGCTTTCCACCTCCAGACCAATGGGCAGATAGAGTGGACTATCCAAACGTTGGAGGACATGCTGCGAGCATGCGTTCTGGATTTCGGAGGATCATGGGTACAAAACTTGCCTTTAGTAGAGTTTGCTTACAACAACAGCTTCCACTCTACTATTGGCGTGGCACCGTTTGAGGCTTTGTATGTAAGTCCATGTCGTTCAACCATTTGTTGGGCAGAGGTTGGTGAGACAGGTGCTCTTGGGCCAGAGGTAGTGCAGAGCACCACAGAGAAAGTCCAGCTTGTACGTGAGAGGATGAAAGCGGCTCAGGACCGATAGAAGTCTTATGTTGATCGTCGGAGGAGGCCCTTGGAGTTCGAGGTGGGAGATCATGTGTTCTTGAATGTTTCCCCTCGACGGGGGCAGCGGAGGTTTGGGAAAGGGAGAAAGCTCTCACCTAGGTTCATCGGACCTTTTGAGGTGCTAAGGCGAGTTGGTGAGGTGGCATATCAGCTGGCCCTTCCACCTCAGTTAGAGAAGGTTCATGATGTCTTCCACGTCTCCCATCTTCATAAGTACTTACATGAAGACTCTCACGTTATCGAATGGGGAGAGCTAGATATGGGAGATGAAGCAACCTTCAAGGAACGACTAGTCAGAATCGAGGATCGTAAAGAGAAGGTGCTTCGTGGACGAACCATTCCATTGGTTTGTGTGTTGTGGAGGCATGGTGGCCTCAAGGAGAGCACTTGGGAGCGGGAGACCCAAATGCACGCTCAGTACCCAGAGTTGTTTTGAATTGTATTTTTTCCTTGTTCTTCTGAGCTTTATGTTGATGTTATACTTTGTACCTTTGATATATGGAATGCTTGGATTGTCGGTTGTGAGACCTTTTGTTTCCTTGTTCCCTGGTAATGTGTAACATTTCCAGATGTGTGGGGAAAGGGAAAAACCTGATCCTTAATCAAGACGCATTAATGCGGATGCGATTGAACCTGTGCGGGCGAGTCAGTACCGCCTAAAGCGGATAATAACTCGACATATGAGAAGGAATTTTTCCCCAAACCACATGTTTGGGCTGTGTGTTGGTTGTGTGGTGTTGGGGGTAGTGAAAGTTGGAAAATCCTAATATATGGAAGTGGGAAGGCCCAATCCTTAATCGAGACGCATTAATGCGGATGTGATTAAACCCGTGTCGGTGAGTCAGTACCGCCTAAAGCGGATAATATCTCGACATAGGAGGGGGAATTCCTAACACCTATGATTAGGGTTGTTGGTTGGGATCCTGTTATAATGAGAACCCTAAGAGGTATCTTGTTGGGTTCTTCTAGGTTGGTTTTTGAATTCTCAGGGATGAGAATGTTTTAATAGGTATCTGATGTAATGGCTCGGACCTCTCTGGCTCATTCCTTTGTCAAAAAGAAGGCCACGAAGTGTTCTGGAGGGTAAAATGGAATTTTCCCACACTTTCCAGAATTTTGAAACTACACACCGTGTATTTTGAGTACACTCTGTGTACCCCTTGCCGGGTATACCCTGTGTTTAAGGTCGTGTCCTTGCTGTGTGAAATAAATGGGTACACGCCGTGTATCCAATACTACACGTCGTGTAGTCCCTCCCCGCGTACGCGTTACCGTGTGTTGACCAGTCAATGGTCATGTGCCGTGTTGGAGCCGTGTGAAATAAATGGTTACACACCATGTATCCAATACTGCACACCATGTAGTCCCTCCCCACGTATGCGTTACCTTCAAACCGTGTGTTGACCAGTCAACGGTTGTGGTCCGCGTTGAAGGCCATGTTGGAAGCCACGTGGTGACCGTGTGAAACGGCCGAGTACACGCCGTGTACCATAAAGTACACACCGTGTACTTTTTCTTTTCTCGCCTATAAAAGGAGGGTTCCCCTCCTCCTTTTCAACTCACCTCTCTCCTCCCCATTCATCTGAGTAGAGCTCTCCCAAGAGACTCGAAGGCTCCTTTTCTTCCATAACTTCTTCGTCCGAGCTCCGATTTATGATCTGTCAGCAGACACGGGATCGTAACGACGAGGCGGAACTTTCAAGCTTGGATATATTGTCTTTACTTAGGCCTTTCCTTTCCAACTTCCACCTGAGTAGGTTTTTCCGGGACCCGACAGAAGTGACGGACGTCGACGGACATCTTCTAAAGTTGATCTGGGGGAGCGTTTTGATCAGAACCTGTTGAGGTAGGGATCTTACCTTCGTCTATCTATATTGTGCATCATGAGGGGTGGGTATCATATTGTTTTCATGAGAAACATTTGAACCACTAAATAAAGATAATAAATGGTTAAAGAATTAGGATGGGGAAGTTGTTATTTTTATTGATATCCTGTGATATTATGTTGTGAATTAAATAGGCTTATGCCTACTAAAAATCACGGTCTTCGGGGGCCTTTGCTTGTGCAATTAAATGTTTCCCTATCTTTCTAGATTGTTTTGTGGATGTAAACATTGTTGAATGTGGAAATTTGGTTAATCACGTAAATTTGGCTGATTTAAAATCTGGAACCCTTGTGTGATCACCCCGATTGAACAAAATTGAATAATGAACATGTGGGTATTGGCTTGGATACGTGGCATGTGATGGGGGTGTTTTGTGGGTTATTGTGGATCAGGTGAGCAGCAGGGCTGTGGTTGACTTGGTTGTGGGTTGGTGTGAATGTTATGTTGGTGATGGGCAGCGGGGCAGCGATAAATGGTATTAAAGGGGTATTGATGTATAGTTTTCGGTGTGATTGTGGTTATGGTGGTTGGTAGCGGGGATGGAGGAACTGGGTTATGAATAATAAATAAGAATTGGAATAGTTAATGAATGGTGGGGCATGTAAATAGAATGGGAATAATAATCAATGGGTTTGGTTGGTTGTTAATAAGGGTTTTTTTGTGCTGCTTGTGTTTTCCTAACATGATTTGTGGATGGCAGGGATATGTTTTACTAACGATCGATGTGGTTGGTTGTGGATAGTTTCCCAGTAGTTAAGGAACTAATAAACTAATTCTGCTAAAATGTGAAAACCTAAAGGGGGTTGGGGTTGTTTTTTGTATGCATGCTTCGTAGTTGTAGTGCCGAGGCACGTGATCAGTTGCTCTGTTTGGTATACTTATATATATATCTGTATCTTTGTGTTTTGTCGCACCCCACCCATGTTGAGCACTTAGTGCCAAACACTCCAATTTCATGGGAGAGGGTGTTTTCCCATAATTACTAGCTCCTTCCTGCTCCTTCTTCTATAGGCTGTGATGGCTTGAGGCAACCTTACACCCAAGACTCTTCGGGTAGATTTCGATTGGGGTGGTTCTAGCCCAAGACTCTTTGGGAAGGTTTTACTGTTTCCCAAGAATCTTCGGGATGAGACCCATGTGTTTGCGGGTGGGATACGTGGTTGTGAGGCCCAGGTGTGTGTGGGTGGGATACGTGGTTGTGAGGCCTAGGTGTGTGCAGGTGGGATACATGGATGTGAGGCCCAGGTGTGTGCGGGCGGGATGTGTGGTTTGTGAGGCCCAAGTGTGTGCGGGCGGGGAGAGTGTGGCAGCGTCAGGATGTTCTCCATTAGGAAGAGCAGCTAACTAATGTGGAATGGTGAGGGGTACCCAATACTCTTGTTCTTGTATACTACTACCTGTTGTGATTGTGTTTTTGGTGAGTGTGGATGGTGAGGTTGGGTGGATAAAATTCCTTACTAGGGTTCTTCTGTTGTTTTCACGGGACATTAGGATGTCTCCCCACTTGTACACGAGAGCTTTAGGTTTCCCTACTGAGTATACTTGTATGCTCACCCTACGTTTACTTTCAGGTTTCCAGGAGGACTACCAGGGTCGTGCGGGACCCTACTAGTCGGACAGTTGGAGTTGTTGCAGTTGTTGTACTCTTGTTTTCTTTTGGTATTGTACTTTGAGCTTTCTTGTACTTGCACCTTGTTATAAAATTGTTTAAACATGCATGTGGTCTTGGTTTGGGTTTATTTCTATACACTTGTTCTTTTCCTTTTTGGTGGTTGACTTGTCCTATTTCCCGATCTTAAAATAAAAAATGGGTAATGCCTCCCATATTTGTGAAAACTCATACCCTTGGTGCTAGTCGCCAACCCGGGGCCTACTGGAGGTGGGACTCGGGGGTCATGATCTCCCTTTCACCATTTCCAGCTCAGGAGGGGCATATTTGGTGGGAGGGGGTCATGACATTAATGAATTGCTTTATAATCTATAAAATTCACATGATGGTGTCATTTTATTATTTCATTCCTTCTAACAACATTTTATATTATATTTTTGAAATATGCCACTTACCCTTGTTCAGATGGATTCTAATTATCATGAATATTCTTCAGTTATGGCCAATAAAAGGGCCATGATTTCTAGGAACTGCAATACAAATCCTCACAATCATGTGAATTCTAATAAAAAATTTATAAAGTGCATCCTCTCATTTGATCTTCAAGACTATCCTTTATCTTAGTTACTCCATCTATATGGGTTTGGTCTGTTGGAAAATGTTTTCATCCCTCTATCAAACTCTAATTTACCATCTCATTAGTTGTTAAATTCTTTTCAATGAGTTCAGATGATAATTAATGAGGAAGGACAAGTGGTAGTAGTTTAACCCTAGAGTTTGTATTACATGTTAGAGAAATCTCCATTGGTTCTTGATGGCTATAATCTTTCTCATCATCCTATCACTCAGGATTATTCGAGCATATTTTATTCCTCTCTGAATATCCTTGACAGTGGATGGAGTCTGAAGAAATATCTCCGTCCTAATGGAAATTTCTCTCATGAATGGGAATGGCCATTCTAGGTTAGGGAAATCTGTATAGAGTTTGTTGATCGACTATACAAATTTAATATTTTTAGATTTCATAGTTCATCATTTACCCCCTTGCTAAGACAAAAGTATTATTTTTATTCTTCTATTCCTTTTTTTTGGAAATCATAAACTCCCTTTTAAAAAAAATACATATATATTATATTAAGGCTTTTGTTTCTGAATTTTATTTTTATCAACCCCACTATTATGTATTCCATTGTACTCAACAGATACAATCTAGCTATGATTTTTATCAATACAACTGTTATGTATTTCATCATACTCAATAGATATAATCTAGCTATGATTTTTATCAATCTCACTATTATGTATTTCATCATACTCACTAATAAAACCATACTACCAAGATAATTGTACTCATTATTTCAAATTAATAGTTTCATATCAATTCAGTTTTCACTCTTGTATTTTATTTGATAGGACATATTCTTTTCATACTCACTCTATCGCATCCATAAAATAAAATTTTATTGAAAAGAATAACCTTCAATCAAAAATATGTCATGTATTCTGTTTTTTTGTTGTATTAAAACAATGTCATTATTTCAGTTACAATATGACTATTGGAATTCTGCATATCTAAGTCCCTCCAAGATTTAATGAAGAAATCTAACCATTGGAGGAGAATATGATCATTCGATAAAATGCCTATAAATACTAACTCGTTTGAATGAAGTGGAGGGATTTATTTCTGAATGTACTCAAACTTTACCGAAATTACCTTGTGCAAAAATCATTGAAGTGATGTAGTTGTGAAAATATTGTTCGAAACACTTATCATTTTTAGTTTCTTTGTTTTTCATTGTGAAATGCCAATTATTACTGAATACAATCGAGGGTTTCCAGGGATAGGAAGATAGAAGGTGACAACCACTGTATTGTTCAAGGTCTTGCGAGGATTGCAAGACAGACTTCAATTATCATATCTAGGGTTACCCTGGTGTGGGAAAGATAGAATTTCTTGAAATTATAAATCAAGGGACCCTTATCCAAGGTTGTCCAATACCCTTCTATTTGGGTTAAAATATTTTTAAACCTTTACTTGTATTTCTTACTTTTCGTTGTTTGTAAAAGAAAGTTGATTATTCACTTGTTCATTTTCTATTGTATATTATTTACATTGTAATTACACTGATAACGATCAATTAATATGATTACGATCAATTAATAAAATTACAATCATTTTGTGATTACAATATTTGCAATACGATTCTATACTTTTCATGATAGAATCTATTTATTTTCATTACTCTAATAATTTTTTTGACTGTGAATACAATCAATTACCATCCAATCTGTGACTAAGATAAATTAGTGACCTATGGAATACTACTATAATTATCTAACTAGGATTATAATCAGACCCAGGGATCTGTCTGAGTTATTTTTTTAATAAAATAGTGGTTTTTATTCCAATTAGATTAATTATATTAAACTATGTTTAAAAAAATTAAAACAAAAAATTCACCCCCCTCTTGTATATTGAGCATCTAAATCTTAATTTTGATCCTATAATTGGTATTAGAGTAGGTTTTTGTAATACTAATACATACATTTAGTATCATAATAGGGTTTCTTTTCCTTATTCAATTTCTCTATTTTTATTTCTATAAGTTACTCTTTATTTTCCATTATAAACATTGTGTTTATAAATACCTATTACAATGATGTGTGGAGCGGAAAAGTTTTATTCTAAAAGATGGTCAGAATCATTATTGGATCTATTGATAATATTAATCCAAAAAAACACCTATTTTTTATGGTAATGATTATTATTATTGGAGATATCATATGAATACATTTTTTATTAATACCAGAGTATATAATTTTGTGATTCTCACTAGAGATTACAGGATACCAGACAAAGAAGTCAGACAATTCACAATTCAAGAAAAAGAAGAATATAAATATAATTATAAGGTACATAGTACTTTTTTGTGTTCTGTGACTAGGAATATATATAGTCATATATCATACTATGAAGTAGAAAATTTCATTTGGAAGAATTTGGAAGTTACTCATTTTGGTACATCAAAATTTATTGAAACAAGAAGATACATGCTCAGAGATAACTACCATGGTTTTGTTTTTCCTTATAGAGAACCCATAACTAAAGTTAAATAGAGATTTATGACTATTGTAAATAGTATATAGTCAATGGGAGAGAAAGGTTTGTATGATGAAATCCTCATTTATAATATTATAGATATCATTCCAAATGAGTGGGAATCAAAGAGAACAATGATTTATGAAACAAGGAAAGTTTCAACTATAAATCATGATGGTCTATTTGGAAATCATCTATAGCATGAGAAAAGAATGAACATAGATGCTTAGAATGATAATAAAAATAATATAAATGGGATTGTTTATTTTACAACAACTTCTAATAAAATTAAATCCAAAACACCTAAAATAACCATTGGGTCAAAGTCTAAGAAAGTGTTTATATCATATTCTAGAGATAGAGATCATTCAGAAAATGAACTAGACAATATTTCCCAAAGGAAGAACAAGATTTTGGGAAAGAAATATTTCCAATAAAAATACAAGAAAAATGACAAAAAGGATAACAAAAATTTAAAGTGACTTGTTATGAATTTAAAAGAGCTGGACATATAAGATTATATTATCCCAAGATGAAAAAGAAATATACAAAGGATAAACATTCAAATAAAAGTAAAAAATAAGTTTTGGAAATACAAGGGAAAGAAAGTACTCAAAGAAAATGATACATGGAGTGCTAGTGGTGGAGACTCATCTGATGACTCTTCAGATGATGAAAATTCAGCATAATGAAATATTGGCCTTATTTCTAGGATTCCAAAAGAAAATCACTATTTCATGGTAAACGTACACAATTCTAAATATTTAATAAATATAGATTTGAATGATAATTTTCTTAATGAAATGTATTATGAATATTTGGATGAAGAATCTTCTTCAGAAGAAGATAATTTTTTGCCCTCTTTTGAAGAAGTATCTAGATTTTCCAAGTTACTTGAAAGTGAAAACAGTAAGATCAAAATGAAACTTGAGAAAGAAAATTCTAGAATAAATATTTTAAAAAAGGAAGTATCAGATCTTTCAAATTATGTTGATAAGAAATATTTGATTTTGAAAATATTTTGAAAATCCTTGAGGAAGTTAATTATAAAAATGATAAACTTTCTAAATATCTTTAAAATGTTATTTCAAAGAAAAATGTTTTAGAGGAAAACCCCAATCCTATGTTTAATACTTATGAGGATAATAATTAGTCATATGACTAAAATATAAAATCTTTTATCTTAATAAACTCCTTTAAAACTTTATTTATGTGAGGAAAGAATTTTATAAAATATATTCACAACTTCATCCTCAAATAAATAGTTCTATAGTGGGTTACTCTCATTCCAAACCTATTTTTAGTCACAAAAATTTTATACCTCAAAGTGTCCCTTTTTGCACTAAGTGTCAATGTGGTGTACATTGGAAGAAATTTTTTTCTTTAAATAAAACTCAATCCTTATGTTTTCATAAAGATTACTTTTCTAAGAAAATGTGGATTCCTAGGATTTTACTTTCTAACAATTTTGGATCCAAGAAGGTTTGGATTCCGAAAGTCTAACTATTTTATTTTCAGAATAATAAAGAAAGTACCAAAAAAACATATGGTACATGGATAATGGATGTTCCCAACACAAGGCTGGTAATAAAAACATCTATGAAAAAATTATTAATATGAAATGTGGAAGAGTTACTTCAGGAGACATTTCTCATAGAGAGATTGTTGGTATAAGTAATATTGTTCTTCTTAGAAAAGATTTAATTTCAAATTTTATATTTGTTAAAGGTCTTAAGCACAACCTTATAAGAATAAGTCAATTATGTGATGAAGTTTGACTTGTGAACTTTAGGAATGATAAATTATTAATACACAATTCCAAGGATGAATTCATTTTCTCTACCCAAAGGCATGAGAATGTATACGCACTTAACTTAGAAGACATTAGGATCCAAGACTTACATTGCCTTAGTGAAATGGAAGATTAATATTGGATATGGAATAGAAGACTAGGAAACTATAACCTTATGAACTTATTCAAACTATCTAAAATAAACTGATCAAGGATCTACCAAATCTTAGATTTGATTTTTCCAAAATCTGTGACCCTAGTCAATATAGAAAGAAACATAAGTCTATATTTAAATCAACTAGTGAAGTCTCAACTACTAATGCATTAATGTTGGTGCACATGGATTTTTTTGTCACACACAAACTAGAATTATTATAGGAAATTACTATGTATTTGTTTTGGTCGATGATTTCACTTGATTTACATGGGTCTATTTTCTAGAAAAAAAAATCCAAACCTTTTCTTATTTTAAAACATTTTTATCCAAATTTAAAAATGATAAAAAAAAACCTACCATTGATAACTATTTATAGTGATCATGGAGGTGAATTTGAAAACTCGTATTTTGAAACTCTTTTTAGTAAGAAAGGCATTAATCGCAATTTCTTAGCTACTTTAACTCCATATCAAAATGGTGTTATTGATATATGAAATCATGTTCTTTAAGAGATAACAAGAACCATGTTTAGTGAATACTCAATTTCTAAACATTTTTGGGCGGAATTTGTTAGTACTGCTTGGTATAATATAAATTGAGTTTTAATAAGACCATTTCTTAATAAAACCCCTTATGAGTTATAGACAAGCCAAAACCTAAAGTCTCTTACTTTAGAGTAGTTGGATGCAAAGTATTAATTCTGAATACTAAATATAACATACATAATTTCACATCTAAATCAGATGAAGGTATATTTTTTAGGCTATTCCACTACTGCTGAGTCTTATAGAGTTTTTAATAAAAATTCTTATACTGTTCAGAAAATAGTACGTGTTAAATTTGATGAAACTGACCCTTTTTTTTCAAAAAAAAATCCTAACCTATATCTTTATATGTGTTTTATAAAATTAATTATAAACCTCTGATAGAATAATCTTTTTATAAGTAAAATACTAAAGAAATTATTTCTAAAGTATTTAACCCAGAAGACTTTCTACCTTATCTTGATGAACAGGTTTTACAAGAACCAAATCAGCTAATTCTTAGGAATCATCCCAGTGATAATATCATTGGTGGTGTTAATCAACCCATAAGGACAATAAGTTCCTTAAAAAATGAAGTAAAACACCTAGAATTTATTTATCAATTTGAACCAAAAATTATAGAGGATGCATTATGTGATAAATATTGAATAAAATCAATTCAAGAAGAGCTAAATGAATTCAAAAGGAATAAAGTTTGGACCTTAGTTTAAAGACCTAAAGAAACTTATGTTATTAGAGTAAAATGGGTCTTTAGAAGAAAATGTAATGAAAATGGAATCATAGTAATAAATAAAGAAATATTAGTTTCTAAAGTCTATAATCAACAAGAAGTAATTGACTATGATAAAACCTATTCTCTCGTATCAAGACTTGAATATATTCGAATATTACTAGACTTTGTGGCATTCATTGATTTTAAAATATTCCAAATGGATTTGAAGTGTTCATTCCTTAATAAATATGTTCAAGAGGATGTTTTTGTAGAACAACCTCCTTGTTTTTAAGATAAAAAACATCCTAAATACATTTAAAAACTTACTAAAGCTTTATATGGACTTAAACAAGCCCCTAGAGCCTGGTATGATAGACTTATGGGGTTTTTGTTACAAAAAAGTTATGTTAAGGGAACTACTAATCTAAATATCTTTATAAATAAATATTTCAAGAAAATTAATCATTCAAATTTATGTTGATGACATTATACTTGGATAATATTAGAAATCATTAACTGAATCTTTTCCAAATCTTATGAAATTTGAGTTTGAGATGAGTATGATGGGGGAATTAACATTCTTTGTTGGATTTCAAATCTCTCAAAAATCAGAAGTAACCTATATATATATCAACATAAGTATATAAAATATTTACATAAAAAGTATGGATATGACAATAATAAGAGTATTAGTACTCCAATCGGTACCTTGAATACCCTTGATCTTGACGAAGCTGGAAAACCAGTGGATCACACTCTATTTAGAGGTATAATGGGAAGTTTACTATACTTAACAACTAGTCCTCCAGACTTTATGTTTTCAATATTCTTATGGGTAAGACAGCATGAAAATACTAAATAATCCCATTTAAAAATAGTGAAAATAATTTTTCGCTATTTAAAAGGGACTATGGATTTGGGACTATTCTATTCTTCTAGAAATGATTTTGTTTTAAAAAGCTTCTCAGATGTTGACTTTGGTAGTTGTATAATGGGTAGTAAAAGTATATCCAGAACCTATTATTTCTTAAGAGATTCATTAAATTCATGGTCATTTAAGAAACAAAACTCAACATCACTTTCCTCTACTGAAGTTGAATATATGGTTTTTGGAAGTTGTTGTGCTCATGTGTTGTGGATGCAACACAAACTCACTAACTATGGAATGAGTTTTACTAAAACTAAAATACTATGTGGTAACACTAGTGACATTTCCCTAAGTAAAAACACCACACATCACTCACATGAAAAACACATAGATATTAGGCATCAATTTATATGTGATCACACACAAAAAGGAGACATAATTTTACAATCCATCAGAATGCAAGAACAAGTTGCTGATATATTTACAAAACCACTACCTTATGATACATTTTAATAAATTAAACATAATCTAGGAATGATCACTATAAAGTAATAATTTATATCTACTTATTATTTAAATAATATCCTTACATTAAGATACTTCTTATTTAAGGGGGATAAATTTTTTATATCAATCTCACAGTTTTTGGTCAATCTCACATTTTTTATCAATCTTACATTTTTTGATCAATCTCACATATTTTATCAATCTCACATTTTTTGATCAATCTCACATATTTTATCAATCTCACATTTTTTGATCAATCTCAAATTTTTTTTATTAGTCTCACATTTTTTTATCAATCTCACATTTTTTGATAAATCTCACATTTTTTTATCAATATCACATTTTTTTATCAATCTCACATATTTTTTATCAATCTCACATTTTTTTGATCAATCTCACATTTTTTTATCAATCTCACATTTTTTTGATCAATATGATATTTTTTTATCAATCTCACATTTTTTATCAGTCTAACATTTTTTTTATCACTCTCACATTTTTTTCAATCTCGCGTTTTTTTAATCTCATTTAAAAAAATTCCATGAACCAAAAAATATTTTCTGAGATTCTGAAAGGTGAAATTCCTTATACCTTTCACTTTATTTTCAATATAATCATGTCTGTTGGTATTTGTTTTAAAATAGTCTATAGAATTCATTTTGAATACAATAGAATTGTTTATTTATTTATTTTTCATTATTTTATATAAAAATCATAAGAGTTCACTAATTTACAACCACTAGATCTACTTGATCTAATCTAAACCATATAATTCCAATAGTCACTTCTCTGCACCAATAAATAGGGTACCCTCCTCCCTATCCCACATTGAATTTTCTAGATATCGTGGTGAAGATCTTACCTCCTTCATACATCCTACTCTAATATTTTTCGTACTCAGAGTTAATCTGATCTATTTATGTCTAAATCCTCATCAACCTCTCCAAAAAAATGGTATCAAAGGAATTTACCAAGTTAAAGTTCTTTCATGAAAGACTGCTCAAAAGGGATTTCTATAAGAAGTACGACTCAACCCTGAGAAGGATTATTCAATTCTAAGGTTGGGAATTAGTATGTGTCGAGAGACTAAAATCTCAAATTCCAATCATTTCATAGGAATTAATAAAATTATATAAAACCGTGGAAGTCGATTTAAGAGAATTTGACAATTTCATTTCAAATATATGGCAGAAAATTCACTCTTTCAGCTAGTAAAGCAGCAATTTTACTAAACATTACATTTAATAGAGATTCTTTCTATCCATCCTATAAACTAAAAAATAAATTGGGATCTTTTAATAGTGAAAAGGTTGAGAAATATTTGTTTAAATTCCATGAAGAAAAAAGATAAGTGACTCATTTTTCAACATATAATAGGATATTTAGCCTCTCGATACAAGGACTTCAAATACCCTGGAGTGGTGATAGAAATAATTTAAAGTTATAAAATTTTTTACTCTTTATTACCTTTAAAATATGATATAAATTAATCTTATGCGTTATATCTTCATATCCATAGAAAATCTCAAGTATTAAGATATAATGTCATAGTTGTTGATGCTTCCAATAATTCTAAGTCAACTTATTTTTGAAATCATAAAGTTTTTCATTATCCCCCTTGCATCACAACTATGAAACCTGATAACTGTATGGATTAGTGATGATAAAATAATAAGGATGAAAATCATTTTTGGCTCTGATTCTAAAAAGTTTTTTAAGATTATTGAGGATGAAACCCCAAAAGAAATGGTTGGTGAAACCCAAGTACCATCCACCTCAAAAAATAAAAAGAAATCTAAGCCCAATATTCTTTGAAAACCCAAGAAGAAAAGTGTTCATGGTGAAGGCATGTATGAAGAATGGAGGAAACAACATGAAAATAGGAAAGAAGGAGATCCTATTTTTTGTCTCAATCTAGCTGGAGATCTTGATGAAAACATTCATGCTGAATAAACAATCAGAGTTGAATAAAATATAAATAAAGAGAAAAAGAGTAAAGGAAAAATTTTATATATTAGAAGTTTGTTGGAGTATAAAAATAAAGCTAGTGCAATTATATATTTAAGGGATCCATTCCATGTTATCTTAATAATCCCAACTGACCAAGATAAAGGGAAAAACAAACAGAAAGTTCATGAAGAATTAGTATCATAATAAAGATAATAAATAGAAATGTGGTTCATTAATGAATACATCAACTATGAAGAAAAAAATATTTAAGATAAAAAAATAAGCAAGGAATAGAAATATAGTGAGGAAGAGAAGAGTTATTCAAAATAAAAGAGAGCTGGTGAACCTCAAAAATCTCAATCTAATACAATACCAGTACGATCATTAGAAGCAACCTCAAGTAAAGTTCCTTCTGCGGGTATTCATTCATATTTGAAGGATAGATATAGAACTCATTCAAAGAAGGTGATACAAGTGTCAGATGGAGAAAATAGAGAAGAGATGATGAAAATAAAAATCAAAATATTGAAGATGTGGCAATAGGAACTCACTGTGGTGAACTTCTTGATTACAAAGATGACACTAACTCTGATAGAACTGTTGCAATAAAAGGAGTTCAATACATTGAACATGATTTGAAAATACTATAAAATATCATTCCCTACTATCTAAATCTAGAAGTGAACATTGAAACTCTTTCAAATAGTCCCAACAAAAGAATAGACCCTGTGAAAGGTTTTTTGGATAGGTTTTTGAAACTTGAATCTGAATTCAAAGTCTTTGTATAATGTTCTATGGAACATATAAAATCATTCAATAAGGTTGAAACATGTTCTCATACCATCAATAAAAATTTCAAGCACCATAATATTACCATTGAATACATAAGAAGATTGGTAAATGATCTCTCATCTTCCTTTAATAGGATAACCAGTGAAACCATTGAGAAAGTGAAGGCATTTAAACACCTAGTACTTAAAAAGGAATCCACTTTGAAGATTTTGAGGATCTCAAGTTCAAAGCATTAGATTTTCATGATGAAAAAAAATTATTGACAGAAAGAGTTAAAATCTTAGAGAATGTTTTCAGAATTAGAATAGAGGATTTTAATGACCAAGAAGAAAATCTCAAATCACATGAAGTGATTAATCAAATTCAAGAAGAAATAATTCATAATAAAGACAAGATGTTAGTAGAGCATGAAGAAAAAATTTGGTCTCAACAAGAATCCCTTGAAAATATAATGGAATACATGAAATAATTCAAGAAGATAAAGATAACTATTTTACATAAGTTAAAGAAAGAAAAGGAGAAATAGACTAACAAATAACAGGACTTCAAATGACTTTTCAATGAACTCTTATTGAAGTTTTTTGAAAAAATTTATGTATAGTTATTGAAATATATATATTTTTAATTGAATGTTTTCCTTTTTTGGAAGAATGTTCTCTCATTTTTTTAGATGATCAATTCATTTGTTTGTCTGTATTTTTTTCCCTAACCCTTTTCAAGTATTATAATATCTTCCCTATTCTTTTTTTGTAAATAAAAAATAGGGATAATGTTTTATTAAGGGGTATATTACATAATGGGGGAGAATAAAAGAAGATATATTGTGGTAAAATTTCTAAAAGTGATAATACTCTTAGTAAGGGGAGCTTATTCCTATAGAATACGATCCTTAGGGATTCTATTATCCTAAGGGGGAGGTTAATAATATTAAAATCCTATTCATAAGAGTTTGTAAAAACTAAAAGGGAGATAAGTTTAAGTCTTTAGAATGTGAAGTTGATTTACATTTTCATTTATTTATGTGTTTTAACTTGTGGTTTGTGCTTTCAAAAAAGGGGGAGATTGTTGAGACAAAAGTATTCTTTTGATTCTTCCACTACCAAAAAATGACATATACCAACAGAAATTCAATGACATATAACATATTTGTTGGTAAAAATGAGTATTTCCAATAGATGTCAAATCTTGTTGGTATTATTTTTAGGTACTGACAATTATTTTTACCATCAACTATATCTATTGGTATTAATCACTCAATACCAACACATTTCTTACTAACAGTCAAATCTGTTGTTTTATCATATTAATACCCACAATTGTTTTACCAAAAAATAAATATATTATATGAATTATAATTACTAACAAAAAATTTCCATTAGAAAAATATGTTGCAATAAATTATCCAATAATAAAAAATCTTTTAGTAATTATTTAAAATTTATTTATTATTTACTTACTATTAACACATATTTTTTCGATAAAAACACATTTTTATACATTGAATTATAATATTAATAATTTAATAACGTTTCTTGAAATAAATATATATAATATAAATTTATTGATAAATGATTTAAAAACAATACCAACTCCAAATTTTCAAATTTAAAAAAAAGGATGCATATGAATTATATATTTTTTTTAAAAAAATTAAATATTTTTATATTATATGTATTTATTTATTACCTTTATTAAATTATTCTCAATGAAAAAGACTAATTCCTCATCTAATTAGTAGTAAATCCTCATCAATTCGATACCCTCTCAAACCCTAAAATGACCAACTGGGGCGCGAACAGCGGAAGACCTGCATTGGTGTCAGCCTTCACTGCCACCGCCTAGTTGTGTTATCGTTCCCCCGACCATGATGAAGGTGTTCCTGAAGGGTAAATATGAAGCACAGAGGACCAGTGTTTCATCCATGATTTACATCACCGGAGGTGACATGAAGCTCCATGCTTCTATGGAGATTCCAAGAACCTTAGCATCAAGAATGTGCATGAAACTATCAAAGGGGTGTGTTCTCTATATTTTTAAAGGTTACAGATTAGTGGTAAAAGATTTTAATTTTACTTCTAGTAAGATTTCATTAAAGGGTCTGGGGTTTATTTTCATCACTTGTTCATTGATGTTCAAAGGAATAATTTTCTTGGTTTGGAATAACTTCATATTTCATTTTTGGTTTTTTCCAAGTTTGAAGCTGTGTGATATGGCTTGGGTTGAAGATTTTTAGTTATCTTCTACAGAGATAGGGATCAAAGGCATTGATTTTTGTTTTGATTTCATTTTCTATTCCTGATCTAGATAAATAATTTGGGCTAGTTGTTCTTATTGATTTGGGGATAATTTGTTGTTGATAAGGTGATGTTTCACATCTGATTTATCAAAGGTGGATATGGGTATTTCAAATCAGCTGATCTAGTTCGAATAGGGCTTGGGCTTGGAGCTGCTATAGGTAGGGAGGTTCAAACTGGTTCCGGAGATCTCTCTTACTACTGAGCTATGAGACCATGAGATATTGGAAATTTTTGGTTTCATCCAAGGAGGTTCAGGTTGTCAAGTTCTTGGTGGCTTATTAGATCCGACTATTGAGAATGGATATTTGATCTTCAGTGGGGTTCACATTCTTTTTTATGTTTTTGGCCACCACCATGAGTAGCTGTCTATCCCGTGCTGGAGTCTTGTAATCTGTAAATTTGTATTGGTTATGTTTTTATTTATTTTGAGACAAGGAAGAGCTAGTATTTCATGTTCATTTGTTTCAATCAATAGAATTTTATCTTAAGGATCTATTTTTGGAGTCTCATGTGAAGATCCCTTGGTTCAGGATGTGTTGATCAGTTCACATGTGTTTGTGTGTGCCCATGGTAATCAAGATCAACTTTGTGGTCTTTCTGGACCAGCTCTTATTGAGAAATTATAAACTGAAATTGAGGTTAGAGGATTAAAATGCCAGGTGTTCATCAGTGCCTTATCACACATTATTGGGCACAAGAATGTTGGAAACTTGATTATATTCAGTATAGATAAGGATGGAAAGATTAAAGGTCACTATTATGTCTATGTGTGTCCTAGTGATGTTAATGTATTTCTGGATCATCATATTGGGAAGGGGGAGATTATAGAATTTCTCTGGAGGGTCATATGGGTGATGCTCCTGGGGAAGGAGGCGGCAAAGGTGTAGGCAAGGAGAGAAAAACATTGAATAAACACAAGATAGAAATTAAAGAGAGCGCTTTGAAAGTAGGCTATGTTTCCATGGTGGCAGCGAGTCACCATGCTACAACAATGGAATGACGCATAAGGGGGTAGTATCAGTTTTGGGTTTTCTCTACTCCGAGGAATAGGGTGAGGTTTTTTCCGCCCTTGGTGTCATTGGATACATGGAAATAGTTTCTATGGCTTACGATATGTACAAGAAGTCATGATAATGGGTTCTCTCAGATCCATGACTTAACTCATGACCGTATCCTTGAAATAATGACATGTTGGGGTATCCTTTAAAAAAATGGATGTACTAGAGCCTGAATCTGGAGGCATGAAGATGATGATGTTTTAAAAGGATGCTCATGTTGTTAATGCCAAAGTTTTATGATGTTTAATTGGGATGTTGTTTAGGAGGAGAATCATCCTTGGTCTGCTTAACCAAATTATATTTGAAATCGAACGAAGTGAATTATGGACAAGAAACATGACTCGAGGGTTTCTAAGCTGGGTTTAATTGGAAGCATTTGTAGGTGGTTAATTTGTTTCGAGGATGAAGAAAATGTGACGGCTTGGAAGTTAAAAGTCAACAGGTATTAATTCCATGTATACTCAAGCTGTGAGTCAAGGTAAATTCTAATTATTCCTTACTGCATTATTAAATAGGCTGAGGACCTCTTATGATGACTATTCCCATCCTTGGGACCTATTGGACAACTATTTTATTTGTTTATCTCCATCTATTATAAATGGATTGTGGTCGCATGTTAGAGAATCTTATTCTTATTTTTATATTATGCATTTTTTTCATTTGTTCTGGTCCTTGGGTATCATCTATTGATGTAGTCAATTGTAATATTTTTTTGCAGCCATCATTTATAGTTCAACTTCATCATGGAATCAAAATTTAACAATGTAACCTCAAAAATAAATAGGTATTCTATTTAAAAAATGTCTCAAGGCACCATGATTTTCAATTTAGAAGATAACAAAGTATAATATAATTCCAGCAAGCTAAATAATTCATATATGATTATAAAATGACTAGATATTTAACAAGATTTTAGCAGCGCCCTTCCCCTTATTCCTCGGGATTTTCTTCATATAGAAATATAGCTCATTTCCCTCAAGGATATACCCACCATCACGACCATATTGGCCAGGTCGTGATGATGGCAGCTAACTAGCAGCAGCCTACAAATTGGTCTTTGATATGCTGTTCAAGCTTGCGATCCTATTGACATTTCTAAAGATTTCTTAGGACATGGATACTCTTCTTAAATTCCATAGTAGCAGCATTACCTTACTCTTCCTTCCTAGTAGCATCACTCTTCTTTTTGCAACATATTTCAATTCCATAGTGCATGAGATACCAGTGCTTGAAAGGTGCAACATCAACTTGTACTGTAGTTCCCTTCACCAAAGTTTGAGTTCTCATCATCTCGTTGTTGGATGTATTATACAACACAATTAGAATTATAGTTTTCCTGGTAACAGCCTCGCTCCCCCGGGAATAATTTCTTGTGTCGAGCCTTAGTGCACGCCACCTCACATTGCCTCCATGTACCCTGATTCTTTCTAACAGTTTTGTCACTTATCTTGGTGTTTTCTGGTTTTCTCAAAATCTCATGCTTTGGATTATTCTGATTCTTTCTATTGTTGTGTTCATTGGTTATTTTTATATCACACATTATGGAAATTGTTTTGGTATTTATTATTTTGTTTTGTGGTTGGGATGAATAATTTTATGGTTGTTGTGGTATCTAGTTAGATTATATAATCCTTATTGTTCCCACTGGTTAGATTATCCTCTTATTGTGATCACTAGTTTATAGTGTTATATAATGTGTTATTATTTTTAT
The DNA here is from genome assembly GCA_963277665.1 of Viscum album. Lineage (NCBI taxonomy): Eukaryota > Viridiplantae > Streptophyta > Magnoliopsida > Santalales > Viscaceae > Viscum > Viscum album. Next base: position 175,861,633 of record OY728123.1, read on the forward strand.
ATCTTGAATTTAAATGAAAACTATCTTCCAATTGTTTCTTTGTGTGATCAAAACGTTGCTCAAGATGGTGCATGTCTAAAGTGGAGGGAGTGGGGAGGTGCATGTATAAAGTTGAGGGAGCGGGGAAAAGTGCTGCTTCAAGAATAAAAGGGTGGTCCATTGTAGTCAAAGGGATGCAAATGAATTTGTGCATGTCTTGATCCAATATAGTATATAATAACTCATGTTATGTTATGAGGATTCCATGATAGTGATGTCTGATGTTTGTGAGAAATAGATTGCAGATGAAGTTTCATTGAATTCAATGTAAAGTCTCTTAGTGATTGAACATGTTTAAACATGTTTGTAATATGTTTCCTGGAGCTTTATATTTACATAAAGTTTCAATATTTATTTAAATTATATTGGAACGTGTTTTTTCAAATGAAGTTTTTTTTGGTGTTTTATATAAGTTAATTTTGTTATTATTATATAAAAAAATATAATTATATCCTATATATAGTTATATTATAAATATAATATAAAATTTTAAGAATAAATATTGTAATACCAATATTTAGAGTATAATTTAAAAACAATATTAATTATTGATATTGTTTATAAATGTTAATAATATTACCAAAAAATATATTAGCTGTATTAATCTGTTACTAAACATTTTTACCAATATATATATTATCTATTAGTATTATTATAATTGTGACAGAATCAATTTATTTGTCACAATAACATTTAGCGACAGAGTTTTTACCAACAGTTTAGTAACAGGATAATTTTTGTTGGTAAAACGTTTTACCAATAGAAAATGCACTTTTACCAACATATATACCCTTGTTGGAAAAAGGAAATTATTTTGTAGTGTTCTATTCCTTTTTGTTTTGTAAATAAAAAACTCCATTTTAAAACAAATACATATATAGTCTATTATGAATTTTGTTTTTGACTATGATTTTTATCAATCCCACTGATATTTATTCCATCATACTCAACAGATACAATCCATCTACGATTTTTTTATCAATCCCACTATTATGTATTTCATCATACTCAACATAGACAATCTAGCGATGATTTTTACCAATCTCACTATTATGTATTTCATCATACTCACTAATAAAACCATACTACCTTGATAATCATACTCATTGTTTCAATTGAATAGTTTCATACTATTTTACTGTTCACTCTTTTATTTTATCAGATAAACCATATTATTTTCATACTCACTCTATTACATCCAGAAAATAGTATTGTATTGAAAAGAATAACCTTCAATCAAAAAAATTCCATGTATTCTATTTTGTTTTTTATTAAAACTATTTCATTATATTAGTTACAATATGGCTATTTTAGTTCCACCTATCCAAGTACCTCTGAGATTTTAGTAATAAATCCAACCATTAGAGGAGAATATGATCATTGGAGAAATCTCCTATAAATACCAAGTAATTTGAATAAAGTGGAGAGATTGATTTCTGAATGTACTAAAACACTTCCAAAATTACTTTGTGTGAAAATATTTGAAGTGATATAGTTGTAAACATCTTATTCGACACACTTATCATTTTAAATTTATTTTTTTTGTGTTGCGTGACACAGATTATTGTTGAATACAATCGAGGGCTTATAAGTATAGGAAGACATAAGGTGTTGATCACCGTATTGATCATGGGATTGCAGGGATAGCAAGACAGAGTCTGATTATTTTATGAAGGGCTTACCTTAGTGTGGGTAAGACTGACATTCTATAAAGTATAAATCAAGGGAACCTTATGAAAGTTTGTTCAATACCGATCTCCTTGGGTTAAAAGATTTGTAAACCTTTAATCGTATTTTTACTTTCCATTGTTTGTAATAGAAATTGGATTATTCACTTTTTCATTTTCTATTGTATATTCTTTACATCGTAATTACTCAGATAATGATCAATTACTCTAATTATGATCATTTTTTTTATTACAATATTTTAAAATTTATGTAATACGATTCTATATTCTATATTATATAATCTCTTTATTTTCATTACTCAGATAGTTTTATTCATTTTGAATACAATATGTTACCTTGAAATTTATCACTATGATAAATTAGCATCCCATGGAATACTACTATAATCATGTGATTGCGATTATAATCAGACCCATGTCCCTATCCTAGTTATTTTTATAATACAAGAGTTGTTTTGAATTCAATTAGTTTAATTATATTAAACTATGTTTTAAATAAAAAAAATTGAAACAAAAAATTCAACCCCCTCGTGTATATTGAGCATCTACATCTTAACTTCAATCTTACACCCCATCCAGACCTTCTTCGAGAGATGATCATCCATTGGTTCATAGCACCAACACATTCCATCTGTCCCATGTCCAATTGGGAATTATCGTACGAGAAATCTACCAACTGGGTGTGGTTCTCCCAGTTGGCGAGATTTATAATGAATTCCTACCAACTATATATGTTTGAGATAATCCCTTATTGATCTCATTTTTAAAAAATGAGATGATTATTATAGTTAAGGATAAATTATGTAAGTATATAACAATGTGTTCACTCATTTCTTTCAAGGATTGGGTCCATAATTTTCATTTTTGTAGCAGGGGAAGGCCAATTACCATACATCCCCATCGGTGCCCTTCTCAGTAAGTCTATGACATTAAAATCTCATGCTGGGATATCTTGGATGATGGGGATCATAACTCATGGGTATTTCTATTGAATTTATAGGTCTCTCCAAATCTTATGTTTGTTGGATTTATAGCCATGTTTTTTAATGGGTGGATTTTCTCAAATTGGGATACACGTTCAGGGATTAGAGTTAGAACACTGATGATGGTGGTGAAACATGTGTAGGGATAATACCTTAATTTGGTAGTGCTAGTACTTATGTTCCTTTATCATCAAGGAAACACTCCTTATAGAATCAGTGGTCCTCTCTAGTTTTTTTGGGTTGGATAGGGGATGACTTTTATTGTTATGAATATTAAAATGTCTCCTAGATCCCCAATGCTTCATCTCTCCCCAAACTATTCAATATATCAGAGGTTGGGACTATGCACTAAGTCCCTCCAAGGTTAAGGATACACTAATCCAATATGATATCTTTTACTTTTCTCCTTTCCATACACCGGCTAGTCTATTTATTAATAATGACGGTTGTTCCCTTGATGGAAGGTCATGCATGATATCTCTTTGGGATGAGGTTATCATAGCTAGGGTTGATGATATAATTATCTATGAACCTTATAACCCTATTAATTTTCTCATAATTTTGGATTCTCCCAAAGGATCTCCCATATTGTTTTGGATGGAATTCAAGGGGAACGATATCTTGGGGTCATCCACCAATTTTGGAAGATGTTGGCACATGAAGATACTGAGGCTATGATCATACTTCCACTTACTAATGCTTTCACATTCTTTACCTAGTATTATGATCATGATTGGGTAGAAGCTTATCCGGGTGGTGTGATAAACCAGTTGGTCTGTTGTGTGGAAAATCCTTATGCCTTACCAACCCCTTTATCTATGGTGTTGATGAAATAGATTGAAGATATGGGGGAGACTTCAAGAAAGAGACATCATTCGAGTGATAACTATCCTAATGGTGAAACAAACTCTATTTGAGAAATTATTCTTCCATCACAAGTTGTAAATGATATATATATTGATAGAATGTCATATGAGGCTTCCTCTTATATTTACTCATTGTATCAACTAGTCATTCCTCTTTCTACCACGCATACTCCATCGGTTATAGATACTAAAGAAAAACATAGGCAAATCTAGTGACAGATTCTTGCCTTGATCACTGAGATCCCCTTTAAATTAATACACGACCAAGGGGGATAACTTCACCAATTTATACAAGAATTGGGAGAAATTTTTTTTATTGAAACCTCTATATGAAATTATGAATAAAATCATTTTGACTCAGAAATAATTGGCCACCAGTGAAAAAAAATTTGCAGGATTTCATAGACTAGGATCCCATTACTAGGTAGATGATGGATATGTCAAAAGCATTAGAGAAGGTTCATTAGTTGATATCCAAATTACAGGCATATATGGATTCTTAGACCACACAGATATAGAGATATGATGAAATCATAGCTCATCTGAGGTTTCATCTTTCAACATCTTTATCTTCCTTGGGAACTTCTCAAAAATTAGTTAATGAGTCGATGGATTTGTTCGAGACACTTATTCCCACAGTAGAAGCCGAAGAAGTGGGAAGAGTGGAACTTTGATATTTTACCGACACTTATTTATGAACCTTGAAAACCTTTCCAGTGTAGACAATTTACTTTTATCATTGTTAGACTCTGAGGATATATTCTTTTTTTGATGAGACTTTAAAGAGACTCCAAAATGTGGATATTCCTCTCCTTTTTCACATTATGAATTAATTAATTTTATTAACTTTTGACATTACTATCTAGTTTTTTCTTCATTCATGACCTTCATGATGTTTTGATACTAAGATATTGCACCCCAATTATACACATCCCTTGAATTATATTAAATAAACATGAATTCTAGGAATTTAATGTTGAAATTATAACATATTCCCTTGGATATGAGCTCATAAATTCCCACCAACATGAGATTATTTATCAATAATCTTTTCCAACTATCATGAGATGACCTAATTTTTAGAAGGATTGTTTGGGTTGGATATATTTCCTGGAGGAAGAGTGGTCTTATTTTGATAAAGATGATAGGATTTTCTAGAGAATCTTGATTTTACTAAGTCCATGTATTGATCTTTACAAGCCTTTGCAGAATAAATCACTTCTAGGATTTAGTTTAGGGTATTTTAGCTTGAATATTCTATTACTGTAGTTTAGGGTCTTTTAGCTCGAGCCTTATATTTATTTAGTTTAGGGTTTTTATCTTGTACCTTCTATTGATTTAGTTTATAGTGTTTTAAATTAGAACATATATTTCTTTAGTTTATGGTATTTTATCTCAAAACTGAAATCACTTTAGTTTTGTGTCTTTTAGCTCGGACCATCAGGTGTTGTGGTTTAGGTTCTTTTTTCTCATACCATCTATTGCTATAGTTTAATGCCTTTTAACTCAAACCTGATATCGCTTTGGTTTATGGTCTTTTATCCCGGACTTGATATTTTCTTTAGTTTAGGTTCTTTTAGCTCAGAACTCCTATTACTATAGTTTATGGTCTTTTAGATCGTATCTGATATTGCTTTAGTTTATGTATTTTTAGCTCAAACCTGATATTGCTTTAGTTTAATGTATTTTAGCACAGAACTTGATGTGATTTAGTTTTGGGTCTTTTAGCTCAAACCTAATCAATGACTATGGGATATGGTGTAAACATACCAGGAATGACTCAAAACAAATTGAGGTGTTGGGTTTTATCGTGGTGTTGTCAGGGCTAAAAATGATAAGAAATCCATTTTTTCAGAGTGACACATTTGGGTGATGACCATATTCACATATGTAGGATAAATTGGCATGCATGCATAGTCAATCAAAGGGTCCTTGAAGTCGGGTATCTTTTACAAGGGCTATGGAAGATTTATAGAGATGATATCAGTTGAGGGTGAAATACTAAGGATTCTAGACTTGTCTGGATAGTTGGAATATATGTCATACATGTCATAATAAAAACGTTTGTGTCAATGAATATGGTTTGGAGAAGACATATCGGGTATGTCCCATGAAATTATGAGATTCTAGTTTTCTCCGTAGTGTTTCTAGGTCTCACAAGGATTGAATCTTCTTTATGGAAAAGAGGATATTCCTTTAGTTGGTGGGTTAAGGCCCTTATGCATAAATAGCATGGTCCAAAAAGATATGATCTCCACTCATTTTTCATGGGCCATGAAATATTTATGGAGACTCAATCATACAGATTATGAGGTTGGGTATGGGGGGAGAGCTATCTAGGAAGGGTTCTGGAACCCTAAGGAAGTTCAACTCTTGATCATGAAGCTTAATCCCTACACCTTGTGGTTTCGAATCATTAGGTGTGGGCCATAAAAGGCTCTAGAATGAAGTTTAGTATTTTTTTCCTTGAGAAAGGGTAAAAAACACAGTGATGTAGTACCAAGGATATTGATTACACTTAGACAGTTTGATGTGGGGACTGTAATTCACAATACAAAGTTCTCAAGTTAGGAGAATGATATGGGAAAGTCATACTGGGAGTGGTTTAGATCATACTGGGGTGTTGAGTTAATTTGTAGCGGTGTCATGGCTCAGAAAGATTGGAATTCCCTTTTTACATATTGAAACATTTGGTTGGCGGCCATAGGTGTATATGAAAGAGCCATGGGCATTTATGCATAGTCAATCAAAGAATCTCTTGAAGCCAGATATCCTTTCCAAGGGCCATGGAATGTTGTACTGATATGAAGAACCCAAATCATGATGTTTGTTTTGTGGAAAGTGAAAGATCAAAGAAGGGTTCAAGTACCCTAAAAGTTATTCCACCGCCTAGAGAACATATTCTCATGGAAAGGATATACGAAAAATCATTAGTCTAATTTTTTCCTAAATGAAGGGGTCTAGAAATCTGAGCTTTACTTTTACTAGGGTTACTAAGTAGACACTATGAGATTTATGCCTTATTTATTTGAGCCCTAATTTTTTCATAAACTCTGAAGGTGAAGTGTTTAGTGAGTGAATATTTAAATTTTTCTCAATATTCTCTTTGACTGACTGAAAATTAATTAATTCTTTATTATCATAATATTGTTTTAAGGACTATGGGGGAACCCAACATGAAATCAAAGATATAGAAAAACAATCATGTATCCATGCTTCAAAAGATAAAATCCAAAACAAGACATTAAAACCTACTAATACAAGCCCCAACCAACATCAAAATCATTATAACCAGCTTCCACCAACCCATCGCTGCTCAACTAGCTTTCCTATGCAAGGATGCATGGGTCTGGTACCGATGGTAATGTCATACCATCTCAAACATCCCAAATCCAGATAGTAATGAACAGTGGAAACTCTCACTATGAACCTCATCTGGATCAGCCCCCTGTGGATGAACTGGTTGCAAATATCCTTAAACTACAAACCATACGACCACAAACAATAACATAAAAAACGAGATCCATGAAGAAAAAAATTCAACACCATGAAACATAAAACCTTCATAGACCAGCAAATCCTTCATGATGTTTTGTGTCTCCACCGAATACAGCATCGAATCTCACTATATTCCCACTGTCATTATATCTACATAAGCAACCAAAAGATGATCCAAGGAACGAAAAGTCAAGCAATCGTCACCAAGGATGGGATGACCCAACACCATACCAAGGGATCATCATAGATGAAGGGATCCGAGCCGCTATGAACCAGACATGTCATTCTAGGCATGGATCCACTCATATCAGAACCACGAACCCACCCTCACCAAATTCTAAATCAAGCAGACCACAAAATACAGGGAGAGGCCACCGGGGAGGGACACCAGCAATGCGATGTCACAAATACACACACAAATCCACATAATTAAACATCATCACAAAAACATGGATGATAATCCTATAGGGAGTCACAAAAACACTGAAAACCAAAAGATATCATGCCCCCCTCTGAGCCACTCTGAAGCTGATGGCGATCCACACTGGAAGAACACCAGATCCATCGCCGAATCACATTGTCTCCAAGACAAGAGAGCTAGAGACATCCTGAGCCACACCAGAACCACGCCAAAGTTTTCACTGAGATATTCCGCATCTGAGATGATATACAGATAAATATATCACTGAGAAACATAATAGATCTAGATGAATCCAATGCTGAGCCTCCGAGCCACATCGGGGGAGGGGAGGAGACGAATCTCATGAATAAAACCCTAGACGCGCTGAAGAGGATAAACCCACCACTCAGAGGCTAAAAAATCCAGGTTTCCCTTTATGTGTAAAGACCCGTAAATTTCAAGGAATTTTTTTTTTAATTTTATTTGTAATTTTACAAGAACACAGTTTCTAACAGCACCTGATTCTGAGGCCCGGTGTGCCCGGAATCATTTTCTGAAGTTTGGCTCGGGTACATTCAGTGAACGAACGAGCAGTTTTTTCTAAATTTTGAACCGGTGCTCGAAATCAAATTCTGAGGGCACCGATGGAATCGCAGCGCCGGTATTTTCTTAGAAACGCCTCTTCCGGAGTTTCGTTTTCTCAGGTGTAGTTTTTAAATTTTTTGGGGTTAAGTTAAGAAATGAAATAAAGTGGTGCGACAACTTTATTTTTATTTCACTTAAGGCCACTTAAAAGCCACTTAAAGCTTCTTAAGCTGAGTTGAAGCGGATATGGTGCAATTCAAAATATCCTACCCTCTTGGTAGGATATTTGTGAGGTGGGTCCCACACGAGCCCCACTGTTTCTTTTCCTCTAAGTAACGCACCCGCGAAAACTCCTCATTAAATGAAATTCAACTGACGCATTTTCTAAATTCTTAACGCCCCTTTTAATTGGGCGGCTAATTTCGTTGCAATTAATTCTATGAATTAATTTGTTTGTTTCTTATCTTTGTTTTTCAAATTCTTTGGTTGATAATAAAATAAGATGAGGACTTATTTTATTATCCGGTTGTTGTGTTAAACCTTTGGAGAATCTCTGATGATCTTCATCCTTCTTCGCGAAGAAAGCGAAGAATGCAAAGAACATCGGCCTCCGACGGAAGGGCAACGAAGAACACCGAGCCCTCGGAGATCGACGACGCGACGCCGAGTACCACGACGCCGACGCTTCTTCCGCGACATTCTTTCCCCGCGACAAATCTTCGATCAACTGCTTGAGAATGTCGACGCGACGTCGTATACTGCGACGACGCGACGCCCTTCCGCGACGCGACGATCATCTTCTACCGCGAAGATCAATTCCGCGAAGAACTCATCCGACGACTACGACGAGGTAGGGGTTGTTTCTTTTAAATTTTTTTGATTTATATCCGCGGATTGTGATTAAATGATTGTTGTGAGACTTTTTAAACCGCTAACGCGGTGGGTGCGGACCAACGAACAAGTCTGAAGCCACCGCCCTTTAGTTCTTGGTGTGCGGACAGCGGATGATGACAAAACAAGCTTCTCGGGCATTTTGAAGGCTTTGCAGTGAAGAACGAATCCCGAGACAATCACTGGCGAAGACCGCGTGCAAATCGGAACACCGGAGCGCCACGCCGGCACGGCGGCGCCGGCGGCCGGAGGCGGCGGCAGCAGCGCGGCCCCGCGACAGCGCGGGACCGGAGGAGTGGGACGCAGTGGCCCGACCGCGTCCGCTGGCGAGGGCAGCCCCACGCGGAGCCGCGGCTTTTCTTCACGCGGGGGTAGCACGCCCCCCGCACGCGGCTCGGCCGTAACAGCCGAGCCGACCCACCGGTTCGGGCCGGGTCGCGCCCAGGTCGGGCCGGGCCACTCTGGCCGGGCCGGGCTGAGCCTGGCTGGGTCGGACCCGGACCCGGGTTGGGTCGAACCGGTTTGGGCCGACCCAGGGGGGTTGGGCCGGGTCGGTCCGGGCCCAGACCCCCCCGTTTTCGGACCTTTTTCGGTCTTTTACTCATAACTTGAGATACGGGCCTCCGAATGACATGACGTAAGCGGCGATGCGATCCTTGGATCGAGACGGTTGTTTCGGTATACTACAGCCAAGGTTTCGGAATACTTTGGGTTCGGCCGGGTTGGTTCGTACACGAAACCAACCGGGCCCTCGGAGCGGAAACGCTCATAACATGAGCTCCGGACGTCCGATTGACATGCCGTCGACTTTGATGGATTACTCTAAGTGAGACAGATCTTTTGGATTACTCCGCACAAGGTTTGGACGCAGGTGGAGTACGGTCAGGTTAGTTTTTCCTTAAAAAACCAACCGGGCCCCTGGGACGAAAAGGCCAATAACTCCCAGACCGGGCGTCCGATTGACGCGCCGTCTGCGACGTTGAGTTCCTATTGTCGATACGGAACTTTTAGATACATCAACTCTAGACTATGTGTCAGTTGATGTATCAGCCTCTCGGCTCGTGGAGCGGACCCTCCCGAACGAGCTTGCTGTGTGCGGGAACCCTAGAGCTGACTGCGACTGCTACTGTGATGACGACGACTATGCAGAGATCCTCAGTGGATTCGACGGCGACGACTACAGCACTCAGCGATCCTTTGTGGGTCAGTGCTACCGATCCTGTGTGGGTCCGATCCTGTGTGGGTCAGCGCTCAGCGGTCCTGTGTGGGCCAACGCCTACAGTTCCTATGTGGGTCTGATCCTGTGTGGGTCTTTGCGGGGGTTAGTTACCTATCGATCCTTTGTGGGTCAGATCCTTTGTGGGTCATTGCGGGGGTTAGTTACCAATCGATCCTTTGTGGGTCAGATTCTTTGTGGGTCATTGCGGGGGTTAGTACCTATCGATCCTTTGTGGGTCTGACGGCTTATATGAATCAGTGGCAATATCTGGTCATCTTTATCATCATACAAAGAAGTATACCTGTGTGAGCTGAATCCTGTTTACTTTCCTTGGTGGATTATTTTGTGCTATCCTGTGTGTATTTAGGTTTTTCTTTCCTATGTGAACTGGGTTGTGCTTGGGCTCGGATTTTGGAGCGTATGAGAATTGATGACTTAGGTATATGTATGGTCATATACTTAAGCAGTGTCGGATGTTACTTCGTTATTGTGTCTTTCCTTTGTGGATTATCCTTTTTGGATTCTGGGAGACCTTTGGGGGTATCGGGGTCCTTACTGAGTAGCTTATACTCACCCCTGCACGAGCTATGCCCGCACTACGTTGTGTTGGTTGCAGACGACGTACATCGCTGATCGTGGTTGAGGCTTGCGAAGCAGGACGGTACCTGGAGGTGGACTACTGGGCGGGACATACTCGGAGCGGTTGGCTGGACCCGAGGAGAAGTGGAGGCTTTCTATACCCACCCTTCAGGTGGGATTTCCAGTGGACAGTTCGATGTTGCGGCTTTACTTTTCAGTTGTTGTTTTCCCTTTCCAGTTGTACTTTACTTTCATTTTGGGTTTGTATACTGGCCCACTTACTTTTCTGCACTTACTGTTGTACCAGTTTTTACTTAGTGTTTACTTCTTCCTGCTTTCTTTGTGGTGTTTGTTGTTTACTTTACAAAGGAAATGCCTTCCCTTTTACCGGGATTTACTCCTTGGTGCTAGTCGCCATCCCCTGGCCTATGGAAGGCGGGCTTGGGGTAGTCACGACACGGGCCCCGAGGACGGGTCGTGACAAATTGGTATCAGAGGAGTTCGGTTCTACCGCAGAACTTGGGAATCTGATCTTTTTTCTATGTGAAGCAATAGTGTTTAGCGTATTGGGTGTGGTTATCAGTCCAGGGAGTCCAGTGTTAGTGCGGCGTCCGACGTATCCGTACACCAGGACCCTGACTTCTGATTTCCGACTTAATGCACGAAAACATTGATTGCATGTGTGTTACAAGTTTTCTTTGTGATTACTTTATGTCAGCTCACCAGGTATACTGTTCTGACCGTGGCACACCTATTTCTTTTTAGGATGTCCCCACGATGGAATCCATCTAGGGTTCCGAGAGTTGTACGTGACGACATCCCGCCGAGCGACGAGGCCTCGGTACAGGGCCCTTTGACAGCAGAGGCACCGGCGGTACCTCTACCCGCCGAGCCACCGATGCTTCCAGCCCCGGCCGCTGACGATGCACATCGCCTTAGTGCACTGCATGAGTTTCAGCACCAGCGACCGCCTAGTTTCTATGGGGAGATGGACCCCCAGGCAGCCGAGGACTGGCTGGAGGCAGTTGTACTAGTTTTCAGGCTAGTGAGGACACCAGCAGACCTCATGGTGATCCTCGCAGCGAGCCTACTACACGCAGCAGCGGGCCGATGGTGGAGCTTGATGCTCAAGGTGCACGATGAGGCATCTCTTCTCTGGACGGACTTTGAGAGCCTCTTCCACTCAGAGTTCGTCCCGGTCACCCTTTGTGCGGTGCGCATCCAGGAGCTCCTCCAGCTGCGGTAGGGAAGCTTGACGGTCGCACAGTACTCAGAGAGATTTACCAATCTCTCGCGCTACTCTATGGACATGGTACGGGACCCATTATTCTGGGCCCGGACCTTTGAGCATGGATTGAGACACGAGATCAGGGAATCGCTGATCTCCCTCAGCATTCTGACTCAGGCAGGAGTACGGGAGCGATCCCTTTTGATCGAGAGCTTCCTTGATGAGACTTCATCAGCAGCGATACCTACCGCGGAGTGGCACGTAGCAGAGTCTTCTACGGAAGGCAGTCGACGGATGACTCAGGGGTCCAGGCAGACCAGACCCTCACGCAGACGACCTCAGGACACTGGCTCAGCAGTGCGGGGCACACAGTGTGGAGCCAGTCTTTCGAGAGGCAGGTAGTGCTACACATGTGGCGGGCAGGGCCACATGGCTCGTGACTGCCCGACCCACCGTGCCGAGGAGCAGCAGACGGTTGAGGGGCCACCCAGGCAGAGGCAGAGGGTCAACCGTGGCGGTCCGCAGGGAGGAGGCGGACGAGGCAGAGGAGCTGGCCAAGTAGCAGGTGGTGGGAGACACTTTGAGGCTCTACCACCACCACCACTAGGAGGTCCACCCCGACCACAGGGAGCTGGCGGGAAGAGACAGGAACAACTCCAGCCAACGGAGGCCTACGACCACGGCACGCCCTAAATGATTCGAGGTACGATCTGTGTCTATTCCACCCTTGTTGTAGTTCTTATAGACACAGGAGCGAGTCACTCTTTTATAGCCGCTGCCCTTGTTCGGAGCTCAGAGATTCCGACAGAGCCATTGACTCGATCCTTACGGCTAGAGACTCCTACGGGAGAAGACTCAACGATTACGCACTAGTGCCTAAAGTGTGAGATTACTCTAGGAGGCGAGAGCTTCAGCTGGGATCTTCTTGTAGCGGCGTCGAGGCATTACAACATCATCTTGGGAATGAATTGGTTATCTACAGTCCATGCACATATTGACTGTATTAGGCGCAAGGTGCGATGTGTACGCACCGACGGGAGCAGGTTCACCTTCACCGGCGAGAAGGGAGCCTTTGCAACACAGGATGGACTTCCCCAGAGGAGAGGACAACCCATAACTCATCAGTTGTATAGCCTCATCCTAGGAGTAGTTGACGTGCGGAGTCCTAGTTTTCCTGCAGTGGTGGATCAGTATGCAGACGTCTTTCCCGACGACGGTCCATGGATACCTCCTCACAGAGAGGTAGACTTTTATATTGACCTGTACCCCGGGAAAGCCCCGATGTCGACTCCAGCATATCGGATGGCCCCCACTGAGCTTAGAGAGCTGCGGGTACAGTTGGAGGACTTGCAGGGCAAGGGATTCATCTGACCCAGTGTTTCACTCTGGGCTTCCATGATATTGTTCGCCAAGAAGGCAGACGGGAGCTTGAGACTTTGTGTTGACTATCGTCGCATGAACCAGGTGACGGTGAGGAACAAGTATCCGCTACCAAGGATTGATGACCTCTTCGATCAGCTCAAGGGAGCACAGTGGTTCTCGAAGATAGACCTCAGGTCAGGCTATCATCAGCTCAGAGTTCGGGACGAGGACGTGCAGAAGACGGCCTTCAGATGTCGGTATGGCCACTATGAGTTCTTGGTTATGCCATTTGGCGTAACCAATTCTCTAGCGGTGTTCATGGTCCTCATGAATAGGATCTTTCAGTCATACCTTGATCGATTTGTCGTAGTCTTCATCGACGACATTTTGATTTACTCGACGACTGAAGAGGAGCACGCCCACCACTTATGGGTTGTACTAGACACACTCCGAGAGAACCAGCTTTATGGAAAGCTCTCTAAGTGTTAGTTCTAGATACGTGAGGTCCACTTCTTGGGGCACGTCATCTCTGAGGTGGGAGTTGCGGTGGATCCTGCGAAGATCGAGGCAGTGCTAGCTTGGGATCCACCCAAGAGCGTGACGGAGGTGCAGAGTTTCTTGGGACTAGCTGGATACTATCGGAGATTTGTGCCAGACTTCTCCAGAGTTTCGGCACCACTCTCAGCTCTTATGAAGAAGGGGAAACCCTTTGTGTGGTCAGACAGATGTCAGCAGAGCTTCCAGGAGCTGAGACAGAGATTGACCAGTGCACCTATCTTGAGGTTTCCTGAGGAGGGAGTAGGGTACATAGTATACTGCGATGCATTAGGGACCGGACTCAGATGTGTCCTGATGCAGGAGTGGGCAGTGATCGCCTATGGATCACATCAGTTAAGGCCACATGAGCAGAAGTACGCTACCCATGACCTGGAGTTAGCTGCAATGGTCTTCGCCCTGAAGACATGGCGACACTACCTGATGGGCGAACACTTTACAGTCTTTTCTGACCATCAGAGTCTCAGGTACATCTTCTCTCAGAAGGACCTGAACCTGAGATAGCGGCAATGGATCGAGTTCCTCCAGGACTATGGCGTTGAGATATTCTATACTCTTGGGAAGGGGAATGTAGTAGTCGATGCTCTCAACAGGAGGGCGGGCATTCAGCTACTCAAGGAGGCGACAGAGAAGCTAGTCGCTTTGCAGATATCCTTCGTGGATAGAGATGGATAAGCCTTCCTTCAGTCACTCATAGTCTCTCCTCCACTACTACAGTGGGTCAGAGAGGCATAGCGTGGGGACGCTGACTGTGAGACGCGGCGTGCACAGATATCCTCAGGACAGGCACCAGATGGCTTCTCCTTTGGAGTAGAGCACGACATCCTTTTCAGAGGACGTACCTTAGTACCAGTCGCTTTACGAGAGGAGATGATGAGAGAGTTTCACACTTCTCCTTTGGCGGTACATCCTGGAGTGGCGAAGATGTACCAGGATCTCAGATGACAGCACTGGTGGCCAGGCATGAAGAAGGTTGTGGCAGAGTTCGTTTCTCGATGCCTCACCTGCTAGCAAGTGAAGGCTGAGCATCAGGTACCAGTAGGCTTGGTACAACCCTTGGAGGTCCCGGAGTGGAAGTGGGACGGGATATCTATGGACTTCGTGACTGGACTTCCACGCACTTCCAGAGGTCACGACTCCATTTGGGTGATTGTCGACCGACTCACCAAGTCAGCTCACTTATTACCCATTAGAGAGCAGGGCTCAGTGGAGAGATTGGGGCGTCTCTACGTTCAGGAGATTGTACGGCTTGACGGTGTGCCATCATCTATCATCTCCGATTGAGATGCTCTCTTTACTTCCCGGCTTTGGAAGGGGTTTCAGGAGGCATTCGGGACGCAGCTACGTCTGAGCTCCACCTTTCACCCTCAGACGAATGGTCAGACAGAGAGGGCCATTCAGACTCTCGAGAACATGCTCCGCGCATGTGTCCTCGACTTTGGTCATAGCTGGAAGGACCACCTACCCTTGGTGGAGTTTTTGAACAACAACAGCTACCACTCCACCATCGGGATGGCACCGTACGAGGTGTTGTACAGTAGACCTTGCAGATCTCCTTTGTTCTAGACAGACCCTGGGGAGTCAGCACTTGTGGGAACAGAGATGGTCCGGGCCACGACAGAGAAGGTCCAGGTCATCCAGGAGTGGATGAGGATAGCTCAGAGCCAACAGAAGTCTTATGCTGACAGGAGGCGGAGGCCACTAGAGTTCGAGGATGGCGACCACGTCTTCATGCATGTCTCACCTCGACGTGGATTACGGAGATTTGGTCGAGGCGGAAAGTTGTCTCCACACTTCATTGGAGCATTCCAGGTCCTCAGTAGGATTAGCAAGGTGGCTTATCTCCTGGCTCTACCACCTCAGTTGCACCGGGTGCACGACGTCTTCCACGTATCTCAGTTGAGGAGATACGTGCACAACCCGATGCACATCATTGACCATGGGGAGCTAGACGTTGATGATGAGGCGACTTTTGCGGAGGTCCTGGTGGAGATCGAGGATCGACAGGAGAGGGTCCTACATGGACGGTCGATTCCTCTAGTGTGCATCATATGACAGCACAGGAACCTCCAAGAGAGCACTTGGGAGCGGGAGGCTCAGATGCATGCTCAGTACCCGCTTTTGTTTCCCTAGTTTATGATATATCTTTACGGGGACGTAAATCCCTGAGGTGGGAGTGATGTAAAGACCCATAAATTTCAAGGAAATTTTTTTCTTAATTTTCTTTGGAATTTTACAAGAACGCAGTTTCTGACGGCACCTGATTCTGAGGCCCGGTGTGTCCAGAATCATTTTCCGAAGTTTGGCTCGGGTACTGTAAAGACCCAGAAATTTCAAGGAACTTTTTTTCTTAATTTTCATTGGAATTCTAAAAGAACGCAGTTTCTGACAGCGCCTGATTCCGAGGCCCGGTGTGCCCGGAATTAATTTCCGAAGTTTAGCTCGGGTACGTTCAGTGAACGAACGAGCGGGTTTTTCTAACTTTTGAA
This sequence comes from Viscum album, assembly GCA_963277665.1. Taxonomy (NCBI): domain Eukaryota; kingdom Viridiplantae; phylum Streptophyta; class Magnoliopsida; order Santalales; family Viscaceae; genus Viscum; species Viscum album. Next base: position 175,878,015 of record OY728123.1, read on the forward strand.
CCGGTGCTCAGAATCAAATTCCAAGGGCACCGATGAAATCACAGCGCCGGTATTTTCTTAGAAATTCCTTTTCCAGAGTTGCGTTTTCTCGGGTGTGGTTTTTAATTTTTGGGGTTAAGTTAAGAAATAAAATAAAGTGGTGCGACAACTTTTTTTATTTCACTTAAATCCACTTAAAAGCCACTTAAGCTAAGTTAAGTGGATAGGGTGGAACCCAAAATATCCTACCCACTTGGTAGGATATTTGTGAGGTGGGGCCCGCATGAGCCCCACCATTTCTTTTCCTCTAAGTAACACACCCTCACCCCCCCTCTTTAATGAAAGTCAACCGTGTGTTTTTCTAGTTAAGAAACGCCTCATTAATTGGGCGGTTAAATCGTTACAATTAATTCATTGAATTAATTGTTCGTTTCATTTCTTTTGAAATTCAATTTCTTATCTTGTGTTAATAAAATAAGACTTGGGATAATTTTATTTTTGGTTAGAGTCTTGTCGCGTTGGGAGGATTTGGGAGGCTTGAAGAACATCTTCTTCGACGACGAAGAACGTGAAGAACAAATCGGTCTCCGACGAAGAACGTCGTCACGTCTTTCTTCCAAAGAACGACGACGCGCCATCCCTCGTTCTTCTTCCCACGTCAAAGGAAGGGAGACATTGTTCCACCTCGGACAATCTCCATCTTCATCTATGAATCCTCTTCTCCGACACCGACCCGCGACGCGACGTCTTTTTTTTCTCCGTGACGGAAACCTCATTCAAGCCACGCTCGAGGTAGGGGAATTTATTTTTTTTGGTGTTCTCTTATCTTTTGAGAAAAGAATGACGAGCGTGGACCAACCAATTCCAGGTTGATCCGCAGATCGTTCGTTCATGCGGATTGATGTTGAGGATTATTATTTAATTTGTTGGTGATTATTACTTTGTCATCCTTCGTGAATTTACGACCAGTTGCTATCGATTAACGAGAGGGGGCCGGACCACACAAACAAGGCCGACCCTCATCCATTATTGATTTTGTTTCTAATATGGTTGGAACGGAATGGCGTGGTGTCATCGCACCACGCGGGAATCGTACGGCAAGTAATGTGTGGCGCCGTCGTGCCGCGCCGTGAAGTTAAACAAGGACGTGACGTCGTCGCGCCACGTCGAAGAGAACCGAAGATACTGCGGCCCGAGCGGGGCCGCGGCGGAGGGGCGCAGTGCCATCGCACCGCGCCGGACGAACCAGGCCGCGACCGGTTCCGGGCCGCGGCGGAGCAGGGCTCCCGGTTCCGAGCCACCAGTGTTGGCGAAGGAAGAAGGACCGGTCGTCGCCGGTCCTTGTTGGCAGAACCGGCCGGCCGGTGTGGGGCGGCCGGACAAAGGGAAAGTCGGGGGAATTAATTCCCCCGACCGGCCAAGCAAGTAGCCCCATTAATGGGGCCGCGGTTACGGGGAAACCGGGGGGCAGCGCTCCCCCCCCCCCCCCCCCGCGAGCCAGAACGGCTCGGCCGCTTGGCCGAGCCAGCTAGCGCCAGCGCGCCGAGTCACCGGCCGGGCCGGGCCGCGCCCCGCCGGGTCGGTCCGGGCCCGAAACCCCCGTTTTCGGACCCCTCACGGTCTTTCGCCCATATCTTGAGTTTTAGACCTCCGATCGACGCATCGTCAGTGGAGATGCGATCCTTGGATCGAGAAGGTCGTTTCGGTATGTCACACTCAAAGTTTCGGAACACTTTGGGTTCGGCCGGGTTGGTTCGGATACGAAACCAACCGGGCCCTCGGAGCGGAAACGCTTATATCTTGAGCTCCGGACGTCCGATTGACGTTCCGTCGACTTTGGTGGATTCCTATAAGTGAGAAGGATCTTTTGGATTACTTCGCTCGAGTTTTGGATGCCGTCGGAGTGCGGTGGGGTTGGTTCGCTCATTAAACAAACCGGGCCCCTGGAACGAAAAAGCCAATAACTCACAGACCAGGCGTCTGATTGACGCGCCGTCTGTCTTGTTGATTTCCTCTTGATGAGACAGAACTTTTGGCATACTTCACCCGAGTTTTGGTAACTGTTGGATAGTGGCCGGGTTGGATTGTACCCGAAATCCAACCGGGCCCCTGGAACGGAAAAGTATATATCTTTCAGACAGGACGTCCATTTGACGAACCGTCAGCAGCGTTGGTGATCACGTTGAGAAACGGTCCCTTTGAGTTTACCCTATGAGAGTTCAAGGTACAGTTGAGATACGGCCGGGTTGGTTCGCTCACGAAACCAACCAGGCCCCTGGGATGAAAAGGCTAATAACTCACAGACTAGGCGTCCGATTGACGCGCCGTCTGTTGTGTTGAGACCCCTATGACGAGGCGGTCCTTTGAGATACTTCTTAGTGGGACTTTGAGATACTTGGAGTATCGACCAGTAGCTCATGGGGCAGACCCTCCCAGAGACGAGCGTGCGGAGTACGGAGACCGTGTAGCCGACTGAGACCTAACGACTGCTTGACCGACTCGACTTGGAGTGAGTCAACTAGCCCAGTGGACGGAGAACTACTTTGTGAGGTGCAGACCCATGGCGGACGGAGCACTACCTGTGTGACAGTGCAGACCCGCGGTACTCGTCCGGAGAGTACCTCTGCAGGCTAATAGGGGGTGTGCACTACTGTGTTTGGGTGGCATACCCCGATGGGAAGCACTACTGTGTTTGGGTGGCTGACCCGCGGTACTCGACAGGAGGAGTACCTCAGCAGTCTTAGGTTAGTGAGTAGTACCTCGGAGTCATGACAGGACCACTGTACACTCCAGAGACAAAGCTCTTCAGCAGTTATGGTTTCGATAATAAAAATCCTGGTTTGAGCTGAGTCTATGACCTTTGTGTTTCCTCATGATTGAGATGGGTTACTTGATAACTTAGGTATATGTATGGGCATATACCTAGGTAGTGGTTATCCATTGATTTCATAACCCTTGTGTTTCCTCATGATTGAGATGGGTTACTTGATAACTTAGGTATATGTATGGGCATATACCTAAGTAGAGGTTATCTGTTGAAATCTACTTTGTAGTTATCCTTGTTGGTTTTAGTGAGACCTTGAGGGTCTCGGGGTCCCTACTGAGTATCGTTATACTCACCCCTGCACAGGCTATGCCCGCACCTCATTGTGTTGGTTGCAGAGGACGGGCAGTGCTGAAGGAGGCCGAGTGTTCGAGGACTGGACAGTACCCGGAGGTGGACTACACGACGAGTCAGTACCCGGAGGTGGACTACACGACGAGTCAGTATCCAGAGGTGCACTTCACGGCGAGACGACACTCGGAGCAGGTTGACGGGCGAGAGCGTTGTGGAGGCTATCTGTACCTACCCTTCAGGTAGGATCCGTGTTGGACGATCTAGGAGCTGCGCCATCTGTACCTACCCTTAAGGTAGGATCCGAGGAGGACGACCCAGGAGCTGCTTCCATCCTTCCAGCTGTTGTCGTTTTCTGTTGTACTTTGTTCAATTGTAGTTGTACTTTCTTTTGGGTTTGTATTCTGGCCCATTTACCTTCCAGCACTTGTCTTGTACTTAGTGTTTTACTTCCTCTTGTACTCTATGGTGTTTTGTTTACTTTTATAAAGGCAATGCCTTCCCACTTATCGAGATTTACGCCTTTGGTACTAGTCGCCAGCCCCTGTCCTATGGAAGGCGGGCTTGGGGTAGTCACGGCACGGGCCCCAAGGACGGGTCGTGAGAAATTGGTATTAGAGGATTCGGTTCTACCGCAGAACTTATAACTCTAATATTTTTTCTTTTTGTGAAGCAATAGTGTTAAGATTACCGAGTGTGGTTTTTAGTTCAGGGAGTCCAGTGTTGGTGCAGGCGGCCGACGTATCCATACACCAGGACCCTGACAACTGATTTCCGACTTTGTGCACGAAAACACTGATTGCATGTGTGTTTCCAGAAGTTTTTAAATATCAGATCACCAGGTATAATCATTTGACCGTGTCACGTTGTTTCTTTCAGGATTCCTTTTCTCGGACGACCAACTTGAGCCCAGAGGGATGTGCGTACTGACAGCCTATCGATCAATGAGGCTTCGGTACAGGGCCCTCTTGCATTTGAGGCACCAGCGGAGGCACCAGCGGTACTACCATACATTGGGCCACCGATTCCACTAGCCCTAGCAGTAGGAGATGCACGCCACTTGAGTGCGCTGCACGATTTCCAAAGCCAGAGGCCACCCAGGTTCCGGGGAGAGACGGACCCGCAGGCGGCTGAGGATTGGCTGGGGGCAGTGGTGAGAGTCTTCAGGCTAGTGGGGACGCCTGTAGACTTCATGGTGATCTTTGCTGCCAGCCTTCTTCAGGCAGCAGCAGGTAGGTGGTGGAGAAACTTGTTCTAGTTTTGCGACGGGATGACCTTCACATGGGAAGACTTTGAGACCTTCTCTAGGGTGGAGTTTGTGCCAGTATCTCTACACCCCGAGCGTGTACAGGAGCTTCTGCCTTTGCCGCAGGGTTTTCGATCAGTAGTCGAGTCATCTGTGGGAAGTAGACAGATGATGCAGAGGTCCAAGAGGACTAGAGCCAGCCGTACGAGGAGTAGGAAGTGTTATGAATTCGGCGTAAAGGGTCACCTGGCACGTGACTGTCCGACTCCTCATACAGATGATCCGCAGGCTTTGCAGGAGCCACCGAGGCAGAAGCAGCGGCGGGTGCTTGAGCAACAGCCGAGCAGTGGACAAGGTAGTAGAGTTCCGGGAGTAGGTGGACAGGAGAGGAACTAGTGGATACATCCCTTGTACTTCTAGTTCCATGTTGTTGTTGTATTCGTGTCTTTGTACTATGAGCTGTAATAATAAAAAGACACTTATCTTTGTGATGTTTGCTTTCTTGTCCTTTTTTTGGTTGATACTGAGTGGTCTCGGTTAAAACTGTTGACTTGACCCTCAATTTTGAGATTTCTACTAGAGGAGTCCCAGTGCCCTCACACTGATGCTGACAGTGTGACTCGACCCTTGGAGGCGAGAGTGACAGTTGGATCTCTTGGTAGTTACGTCGAGGCCTTACAACGTCATCCATGACATGAATACATCATTCATGTCAGGATTGACTGTATTAGGCAATGGTCGTGGTTCATCCAGGGGATGAGACCGAGTTTCTCTTTTCGGCAAAGGATAAATTTTAGCAGCTCTTTCAGATCGTAGGCAAAGAAGGTGCAGATCATCCAGGAGCGGATGAAGACTGCACAATGCAGTAAGAAACAGGAAACTGGCACCAGTCTTGGAGACTCGGGTATGTTAAATGTTTCCATAAGAGGAAGCTTAAAGGGGAGATGAGTCTGTGAAGCAGTAGACATGAAGGCAGAGCTAGGAGAGTAGCATGAGGTGGTGTACATATTAACATGCTACAACCACCCGCCTTAGTTATCCCCACCAGGCTCAGGGAGCTGGAGGGCGGAGGAAGAGTTCGGCTGCATGCGGTCAAGGAGAGTGACCCGATGGCTCTAAGAATGATTCAAGGGACAGTCTGTGTCCACTACTAGCTGCTGTAGTAACAGACATTGATATGAATCATTCCTTGCTTTCACAAATCTTGTTCCAGACCTAGAGTTTCTGGTAAGCCGTGGACTTGACCCTCATGTTTGGAGATACCTTGGGAGGAGACTCGATAATCACACTTACGCCGACGGTGTGGTCAGACCCTCAAGGCGAGAGTTTCGTTTGGAATCTCTTGGTGGCAGCGTCGAGGCCTTATGACGTTGGTTTGAGTATGGACTGGGCAATCACAGTTCATACACAAATTGACGGTATTAGGCAAAAAGGTTGTGGTTTAACTAAGACGTCAGGTTGGGTTTTCCTTGGTCGGCGAAAAGGGAACCCCAGGCAGCACAGGATAACTCATGCACAGGGGGGTGCGACCGAACACTCTTGAGTCGGTCAACCTTACCCTCGTGGCAGCAGTCGTTTTGAGTTCCAGTTCTAACAGGAGTTGGAGACCTCTGGAGTTCGAGGATGACGATCGCGTCCTTATACGGGTCTCACCTCGACGAGGTTTATGGAGATGTGACCAAGGTGGCAAGTTATCTCCGAGGTTCAGCGGACCTTCTTAGGTCCTCAGCTGGGTAGGCGGGGTGGTTTACTGCTTGACCCATCCACCTCAGTTGCACCAGGTGCACGACGACTTCCACATATCTCAACTGAGGAGATACGTGCTCGACCCTTCGCATATCATCGACCATGGGGAGCTGGACGATGGCGATGGGGTGTCTTTCATGGAGGTTCTAGTGGGGATCGAGGATCGACAGGAGAGAATCCTTCGAGTATGGCCTATCGGGTGCGCTTTCACGGGCAGTACAGGAACCTCTAGGTAATCACATGGGAGTGGAAGGCTCAGATGCGTGCTCAATAACGCTTTTGTGACCCTAGATTGTGTTGAAGCTTTATGAGGACGTAAAGCCCTGAGGTGGGAGTAATGTAAAGACCCGGAAATTTCAAGGAATTTTTTTTATTAATTTTCTTTGGAATTTTACAAGAACGCAGTTTCTGACGGCGCCTGATTCCGAGGCCCGGTGTGCCTGGAATTAATTTCCGAAGTTTAGCTCGGGTACGTTTAGTGAACGAACGAGCGGGTTTTTCTAAATTTTGAACTGGTGCTCGGAATCAAATTCTGAGGGCACCGATGAAATCGCAGTGTCGGTATTTGCTTAGAAATTCCTTTCCCACTGCTGCGTTTTCTCGGGTGTGGTTTTTAATTTTTGGGGTTAAGTTAAGAAATAAAATAAAGTGGTGCGACAACTTTATTTTATTTCACTTAAATCCACTTAAAAGCCACTTAAGCTAAGTTAAGTGAATAGGGTGGAACCCAAAATATCCTACCCACTTGGTAGGATATTTGTGAGGTGGTGCCCACACGAGCCCCACCATTTCTTTTCCTCTAAGTAACGTACCTGCAACCCCCCTCTTTAATGAAAGTCAACCGTGCGTTTTTTTGGTTAAGAAACGCCTCATTAATTGGGCGGTTAAATCATTACAATTAATTCATTAAATTAATTGTTCGTTTCTTTTCTTTTGAAATTCAATTTCTTATCTTGTGTTAATAAAATAAGACTTGGGCTTATTTTATTTTTGGTTAGAGTCTTGTCGCGTTGGGAGGATTTGGGAGGCTTGAAGAACATCTTCTTCAACGATGAAGAACGTGAAGAACGAATCGGTCTCCGACGAAGAACATCGTCACGTCTTTCTTTCGAAGAACGACGATGCACCATCCCTCATTCTTCTTCCCACGTCAAAGGAAGGGAGACGCCGTTCCACCTCAGACAATCTCCGTCTTTGTCTACGAATCCTCTTCCGCGACACCGACCCGCGACGCGACGTCTTTTTTTTCTCCGGGACGGAAACCTCGTTCAAGCCACGCTCGAGGTAGGGGAATTTTTTTTGGTGTTCTCTTATCTTTTGAGAAAAGAATGATGAGGGAAGACCAACCAATTCCAGGTTGATCCGTGGATCGTTATTTCATACGGATTGATGTTGAGGATTATTATTTAATTTGTTCGTGATTATTACTTTGTCGTCCTTCGTGAATTTACGACCAGTTGCTATCGATTAACGAGAGGGGGCCGGACCTCAAAAACACAGCTGACCCTCCTCCATTATTGATTTTGTTTATAATATGGTTGGAACGGAATGGCGTGGTGTCGTTGCACCTTGCGGGAATCGTACGGCAAGTAATGTGTGGGGCCGTTGCACCGCGCCGTGAAGTTGAACAAGGACGCGACGTCGTCGCGCCGCGTCGAAGAGAACCGAAGATACCGCGGCCGGAGCGGGGCCGTGGAGGAGGGGCGCGGTGCCATTGCACCGCGCCAGACGAACCAGGCCGCGGCCGGTTCCGGGCCGCGGCGGAGCAGGGCGACCGGCGGCCGGTTCCAGGCCGCCGGTGTCGGCGAAGGAAGAAGGACCAGCCGTCGCCGGTCCTTGTTGGCAGAACCGGCCGGCCGGTGTGGGCTGGCCGGAAAAAGGGAAAGCCGGGGGAATTAATTCCCCCGGCCGACCAAGCAAGCGGCCCCATTAATGGGGCCACGGTTACGGGGAAACCGGAGGGGCAGCGCTCCCCCCCCCCCCCCCCCCCGCGAGCCGGAACGGCTCGGCCGCTTGGCTGAGCCAGCTGGCGCCAGCGCGCCGGGTCACCGGCCGGGCCACGCCGGGCCGGGCCGACCCAGGGGGTCTCGGGCCGGGTCGGTCCGGGCCCGAAACCCCCGTTTTCGGACCCCTCACGGTCCTTCGCACATATCTTGAGCTGTAGACCTCTGATCGACGCATCGTTAGCGGCGATGAGATCCTTGGATCGAGACGGTCGTTTCGGTATATCGCACTCAAAGATTCGGAACACTTTGGGTTCGGCCAGGTTGGTTCGGATAGGAAACCAACCGGGCCCTCGGAGCAGAAACGCTTATATCTTGAGCTCCGGACGTCCGATTGACGTGCCGTCGACTTTGGTGGATTCCTCTAGTTGAGACGGAGCTTTTGGCTTACTCCGCTCGAGGTTTGGAATCCGTCGGAGTGCGGTCGGGTTGGTTCGCTCACGAAACCAACCGGCCCCCTAGAATGAAAAGGCCAATAACTCACAGACCGAGCGTCCGATTGACGTGACGTCTGTCTCGTTGATTTCCTCTTGATGAGACGGAACTTTTGGCATACTTCGACCGAGTTTTGGTTTCTGTTGGATAGTGGCCGGGTTGGATTGTACCCGAAATCCAACCGGACCCCTGGAACGGAAAAGCTGATATCTTTCAGACTAGACGTCTGTTTGACGAACCGTCAGCGGCGTTGGTGATCACGTTGAGAAACGGTCCCTTTGATTTTACCCTATGAGAGTTAGGGGTACAGTTGAGATACCGTCGGGTTGGTTCGCTCACGAAACGAACCGGGCCCCTGGGACGAAAAGGCTAATAACTCACAGACCGGGCGTCCGATTGACGCGTCGTCTGTTGCGTTGAGACCCCTATGAGGAGGCGGTCCCTTGAGATACTTCTTCGTGGGACTTTGAGATACTTGGAGTATCGAACAGTAGCTCGTGGAGCGGACCCTCCCAGAGATGAGCGTGTGAAGTACGGAGACCGTGTAGCCGACTGAGACCTGACGACTGCTTGACCGACTCGACTTGGAGTGAGTCGACTAGCCCAGTGGACGGAGCACTACTTTGTGAGGTGCAGAACCATGGCAGACGGAGCACTACCTATGTGACAGTGCAGACTCGCGGTACTCATCCGGAGAGTACCTCTACAGGCTACTAGGGGGTGTGCACTACTGTGTTTGGGTGGCATACCCCTACGGGAAGCACTACTGTGTTTGGGTGGCTGACTCGCGGTACTCAACAGGAGGAGTACCTCAGTAGTCTTAGGTTAGTGAGCAGTACCTCAGAGTCATGAAAGGACCATTGTACACTCCAGAGACGGAGCTCTTCAGTATTTACGGTTTCGATAATAAAAATCCTGGTTTGAGCTGAGTCTATGACCTTTGTGTTTCCTCATGATTGAGATGGGTTACTTGATAACTTAGGTATATTTATGGGAATATACCTGGGTAGTGGTTATCTGTTGATTTCATAACCCTTGTGTTTCCTCATGATTGAGATGGATTACTTGATAACTTAGGTATATGTATGGGAATATACCTAAGTAGGGGTTATCTGTTGAGATCTTCTTTGTGGTTATACTTGTTGGTTTTAGTGAGACCTTGAGGGTCTCGGGGTCCCTACTGAGTATCGTTATACTCACCCCTACACGGGCTATGCTCGCACCTCGTTGTGTTTGTTGCAGACGATGGGCAGTGCTGACGGAGGCCGAGTGTTCGAGGACTGGACGGTACCCGGAGGTGGACTACCCGACGAGTCACTACCCGGAGGTGGACTACACGACAAGTCAATATCCGGAGGTGGACTTCACAGCGAGACAACACTCGGAGGAGGTTGATGGGCGAGAGAGTTGTGGAGGCTATCTGTACCTACCCTTCAGGTAGGATCCGTGGTGGATGATCCAGGAGCTGCGCCATTTGTCCCTACCCTTCAGGTAGTATCTGAGGAGGATGACCCAGGAGCCACTTCCGTCCTTCCAGCTGTTGTCTTTTTCTGTTGTACTTTGTTCAGTTGTAGTTTTACTTTCTTTTGGGTTTGTATTCTGGCCCATTTACCTTTCATCACTTCTCTTGTACATAGTGTTTTACTTCCGCTTGTACTTTGTGGTGTTTTGTATTCTTTTATAAAGGCAATTTCTTCCCAGTTATCAGGATTTATGCCTTTGGTGCTAGTCGCCAGCCCCTGGCCTATGGAAGGCGGGCTTGGGGTAGTCATGGCACGGGCCCCGAGGACGGGTCGTGACAGGTACGTTCAGTGAACGAACGAGCAGGTTTTTCTAACTTTTGAACCGGTGCTCGAAATCAAATTTCGAGGGCACCGATGGAATCACAGCGCAGGTATTTTCTTTGAAATTCCTCTTCCGGAGTTTCATTTTCTTGGGTGTGGTTTTTAAATTTTTTGGGGTTAAGTTAAGAAATAAAATAAAGTGGTGCGACAACTTTATTTTTATTTCACTTAAGGCCACTTAAAAGCCACTTAAAGCTGCTTAATCTGAGTTGAAGCGGATAGGGTGCAATTAAAAATATCCTACCCCCTTGGTAGGATATTTGTGAGGTGGGGCCCGCACGAGCCACACCGTTTATTTTCCTCTAAGTAACGCACCCGCGAAAACTCCTCATTAAATGAAAGTCAACTGACGCGTTTTCTATATTATTAATGCCCCTTTTAATTGGGCGGTTAATTTCTTTGCAATTAATTCTATGAATTAATTTGTTCGTTTCTTATCTTTGTTCTTCAAATTCTTTAGTTGATAATTAAATAAGATGAGGACTTATTTTATTATCGGGTTGTTGTGTTAAACCTTTGGAGAATCTCTAATGATCTTCATCCTTCTTCGCGAAACGCGCAGATTGCGAAGAACGCGAAGAACGCAAAGAACGCAAAGAACGCCGGCCTCCGACGAAAGGGCAACGAAGAACACCGAGCCCTCGGAGATCGACGACGCGACGCTGAGTACCGCGACGCCGACGCTTCTTCCATGACGTTCTTTCCCTGCGAAAAATCTTCGATCAACTGCTTGAGATTGTCGAAGCGACGCCGTATACCGCGACGACGCGACACCCTTCCGCAACGCGACGATCATCTTCTACCGCGATTGTCAATTCCGCGAAGAACTCATCCGAAGACTACGATGAGGTAGGGGTTGTTTCTTTTAAATTTTTGTGATTTATATATGCGTCTTGTGATTAAATGATTGTTGTGAGACTTTTTAAACCGCTAACGCGGTGGGTGCGGACCAACAAACAAGTCTGAACCCACCGCCCTTTCGTTCTTGGTGTGCGGATGGCGGACGATGACAAAACAAGACTCTCGGGCGTTTTGAAGGATTTGCAGTGAAGAACGAATCCCAAGATGATCACTGGCGAAGACCGCGCACAAATCGGACCACAGGAGCGCGTCCAGTGGTCCGTGGAACCCCCAGCCGGCGCGCCATGCCGGCACAGCGGTGCCGGCGGCCGGAGGCGGCGGCCGGCAGCGGCCGGCCCCCAGGGAGCAGCGACGCCCGGCGCGCTGCCGGGAAGACCCACCGTGGGTGAAGCCACGGTGGCAGCAGTGTGGTCCCGCGACCGCGCGGGACAGGAGGAGAGGGATGCGGCGGCCCGGTCGCGTCCGCTGGCGAGGGCGGCCCCATGCGGGGCCGTGGCTTTTCTTCACGCGGGGGCAGTATGCCCCCCGCCCATGGCTCGGCCGTAACAGTCGAGCCGACCCGCCGTTTCGGGCCGGGTCGCGCCCAGGCGAGGCCGGGCCACTCTGGCCGGGCCGGGTCGGGCCGGGCTGGGTCGGTCCGGGCCCAGACCCCCCGTTTTTGGATCTTTTTCTGTCTTTTGCTCATAACTTGAGCTATGGGCCTCCGAACGATGCTCCGTCAGTGTCGATGCTATCCTTGGATCGAGACGGTCGTTTCGGAATACTACACCCAAGGTTTCAGAATACTTTGGGTTCGGCCGGGTTGGTTCGTACACAAAACCAATCGGGCCCTCGGAGCGAAAATGCTCATAACTTGAGCTCCGGACGTCCGATTGATGTGTCATCACTTTGATGGATTCCTCTAAGAGAGACGGATATTTTGGCTTACTCCACCCGAGGTTTGGACGCAGGTGCAGTATGGTCGGGTTGGTTTTTCCTTAAAAAACCAATCGGGCCCCTGGGAAGAAAAAGCCAATAACTCTCAGACCGGGCGTCCGATTGACGCGCCGTCTACGACGTTGAGTTCCTGTTGTCGATACGTAACTTTTGGATACATCAACTCTAGACTATGTGTCAGTTGATGTATCAGCCTCTCGGCTCGTGGATCGGACCCTTCCGAATGAGTTTGCTGTGTGCGGGAACCCTAGAGCTGGCTGCGACTACTACTGTGGCGACGACTGTGCAGAGATCCTCAGTGGATTCGACGGCGATGACTACAACACTCAGCGATCATTTTTGGGTCAGTGCTACCGATCCTGTGTGGGTCTGATCTTGTGTGGGTCAGTGCTTAGCGGTCCTGTGTGGGCCAGCGCATACAGATCCTGTGTGGGTCTGATCCTGTGTGGGTCTTTGCGGGGGTTAGTTACCTATCGATCTTTTGTGGGTCAGATCCTTTGTGGGCCATTGTGGGGGTTAGTTACCTATCGATCATTTGTGGGTCAGATCCTTTGTGGGTCATTGCGGGGGTTAGTACCTATCGATCCTTTGTGGGTCTGACGGCTTAGATGAATCAGTGGCAATATCTGGTCATCTTTATCGTCATACAAAGAAGTATACCTGTGTAGGCTGAATCCTGTTTACTTTCCTTTGTGGATTGCGTTGTGATATCCTGTGTGGATTTACGTTTTGCTTTCCTGTGTGGACTGGGTTGTTCTTGGGCTCGGATGTTGGAGCGTACGAGAATTGATGACTTAGGTATATGTATGGGCATATACCTAAGCAGTGTCGGATGTTACTTCGTGATTGTATCTTTCCTTTGTGGATTATCCTTTGTGGATTCTGGGAGACCTTCGGGGTTCTTGGGGTCCTCACTGAGTAGCTTATACTCACCCCTGCATGTGTTATGCACGCACTACGTTGTGTTGGTTGCAGACGACGGACATCGCTAATCGTGGTTGAGGCTTGCGGAGCAGGACGGTACCTGGAGGTGGACCACTGGGCGGGACATACTCGGAGCGGTCTGCTGGACCCGAGGAGCAGTGGAGGCTTTCTGTACCCACCCTTCAGGTGGGATTTATAGTGGACAGTTCGATGTTGTGGCTTTACTTTTCAATTGTTGTTTTCCCTTTCCAGTTGTACTTTACTTTCATTTTGGGTTTGTATACTGGCCCACTTACTTTTCTGCACTTACTGTTGTACCAGTTTTTACTTAGTTTTTATTTCTGCCTGCTTGCTCTGTGGTGTTTGTGGTTTACTTTACAAAGGCAATGCCTTCCCTTTTACCGGGATTTACGCCTTGGTGCTAGTCGCCAGCCCCTGGCCTATGGAAGGCGGGCTTGGGGTAGTTACGACACGGGCCCCGAGGACGGGTCGTGACATTATGGGTTTTCACCCTGACAAGTTTTGGGTCTCTTCCTCTAGCAGTTTATGGTCTTGTTATTTGGGCCATTATAGGCTATAGTTTTAGGTCATACAAATTTGACCAAAGTGTAGGCAGTTTAAGGTCACGACACACATGGACTACATATGGGGGATTATTCAAAAGTGCCTAATTTGGATACCCAAGGTCAGGAGTACCCCATTATCCTTCCAAACAAGATTTGAAATTATTGTAAATCCTGGATCATAATTCTTAGTTCATGAGTGATTATATGGTATATTCATACCAAAAGAGGTTTATATCACACTGGGGTGTTGAGTTTTTCCACAATGATGACATGAATCACAAGGATTGGGATGTCCTTTTTTCAAAGTGACACATTCAGTTGGCGGTCATAGGAACATATAACAGATCCATTGTCTTGTATTCATAGTAAATCAAAGGGTCCCTTAAAGCTATATAACCCTTCCATAGGCCATGAAGTATTTATGGTAACCTAAGATGCTCTAGGAATGAATTATGGTTTATTGATTGAGGTGGTTTTAAAGCCGATGGATATACCCGTACTTTGGTTAACCCGGGTAAGTTTCTTGTGGTCCTTTGATAAGGGATGATGATGGGTGGTGGACTACAAATTTTACTATATTTTTAGTGGGGAAATTATTTCTTTCGTGAAGTTTAATTTCATGCGATAAGGATGTTCTCCTTGCAGTTTCAGTGTCATGCAGCAAGAACTTACTTTCGTGAAATTTATCATCATGTGGTAAGGACATACTCCCATGCCATTTAAACTCATGTGGTATGGATGTGGGAACCAATGTGAAAAAATGTTCAAATAACATTTTATGCGCAAGCATGCTGTGCGTAGATCTAACTCGTATGTAGGTAGAGCGAGATTGTATAACCCAGTCCCTTATTTATTTTGGGGTGCATCTTTTCTTTATTATTTGTTTTAGCAGGTCCTTGGATTGAAGATATGGTCATCACTACATATCTCATGATGTTAGGAATCAATACATATGTATTTATTGAAATATCATAAAGTTTAATGTCACGTGGTGAGGACTAAGATAAACTTATGTGAAAGAAATGGAATGTTTTAGTTGGGAACAAGGGTGGAAGTATGTGTGTCACTACATATCTCATGAGAATGATAATAAAACCACACATAGTTTTGAAGGGTCATGCAGTTTAATGTCATGTGGTGAGGATGTGGTTACCCCGATATGAAATGGTAATATTCTGGTTGGGCCCATGAATGAAATTCATATTGTCACTACTTATCCCATGGTGATGGGAATCAATACATACATAGTTTTGAAGGGAGTTTCTTGTGTAGGTCTAACCCATACCCTAGAATTAGGGCATTATTATACCTATATATCATGACTTGGCCCAAATTTGTGAATATGTGCATCACTAATTATCCTATGAGGATAGGAATCAAGTCACATGTTGTTCTTGAATGAGAAAATCTCTCTTTGTAGGTCTCTCCCATACAAATAGGTGGTAATTGTTTCCATTGATTGTTTTATATGGGCCCAAGACTAGAGTCCCATGTCTCACTATGTATCCTTTGATTATAGGAATCAATCCACACATAGTTCTTGTGGAATCGTGCAATTTTATGTCATAAGGAAAGAAAAAACATTACAATTTGTTGTCATTGTCAAGGAATCATGGTGTGCCTTTTATGGTCTTTCATTCAGGGTCATGATAGACATGTCATTTTCTTTCATTCCTTTCTCGTGTGAGGATTCATTTACTATAATTCCTAATCCCATGTGAGTTATGATCGGTGTAACAAACAACGAATGGTAAGGTTTCCTCTTACAATAAAGAGGTAGTTGAGGATATGATTGGGGAATTTTGTATCATATAGTTGTTGGACCAAGATATAGGATCGAGGAATACCTACATATCCCATTGAAAAATAAGAATCAAACCGTACGTAGTTCAAGATGGTCCTTTCAGTTTAGTTTCATGTGGAAAGTATGTTATCGGTGCAATTTAACATCTTATAGTGAGGACATAAGAATTAAAGATTAACATCTTACAGTAAAGAAAATTATTCATGCCATTTAACATCTTATAGTAAGGAAATGGATATCCTGACATAATGGTAAAAAGGGAAGTAGTGGTCGAGCCCAAAATTCTAGAGGTCCGAGCATCACTATGTATCCTTCAATAGTAGTAATCAAGTTGTGCATAGTTCTTGGGGAACCATGCAGTTTAATGTCATGCAACTAGGATGAACTTAGTATAGTTTAACATCATGTGGTTAGGATGAAGGATACCATGTAGTTTAATGTCTTTCTATTAGGACATGTGGGTTCTTGAAGATAGCTATGAAAAGTATTTCTTGGGATATATTTCATTTGTGGGAGGTGTGACACACTCCCCATCCATGTTGGAAAATGAGTAGGCTATTCTGTTATAGAAATTATGTTTGACACAAGGCCCTTCCCACTTTGGTTCTAGTTTCGAAGGATTCTTCCATAGTATGATTGGGGTTCTATGAGCCAGCACCAGTTCTCCTTGGAAGAATGAATGGAGGTGGGATCTTTTATTAAATGCTTGTGTGGCCCAATTCCGATGGACCTCTAAGTTGTGTAGTGTACACAACTTGTTCTCATCTAGTCATTCCAATTCATCTACCCACTTTTACAATTTTTCATCATCTAAGGGTTGTCCAAAAATGTATATTTGGAGTGAAGGAATTTTGACCTCTATAGGTAATACTACCTCAGTCCCATACACCAATGATTATGGCATTGGTTGTGTTACAGTACATGTGGTGGTGTGTTAAGCCCATAAAAAATGGAGGATCTTTTCTAAAAAAGACTTCTTATCCTTGTTCACCATCTTATGGAGTATATTTGATAGAGTCTTATTTAAGGCCTCTATATATCCATTTTTCATTGAATTATAGTTATATGAGTGATTAGACTCGATATTGTACTCCCGGTACATTTTCTTCAACATTATAGAATAGAATTGGTGTCATTGTTTGTCAATATTCTTTGTGGGACACAAAATTTTTAGATGTTATGAGACCTCACAATGTTGATGTTATTATTCATCTTGACTTCCTTAAGAGTTATTTCCTCACCCCATTTGGAAAAGAAGTCGATAGTAGTAATTATGTACTTGAATAGATTAGTTGTGCATGGGGGATATAGACCAACAACATTCATTCCCCAAACATCAAACAAACATGAATATTCATCTCTCTTTAGTAATTTCAAGTATTGATGGAATAATTTTTCATATATATGGAATGCATGAACTTTATTGGTGAATTCAACACAATCCTATATCATGATTTTCCAGCAATATATCACTTTCCTTATTTGGTGGGAGAGCCTAGTTTTGGATTGATGGTCACCATAGAAGCCAGAATGGACTTCTTCTATGATGGATAAAATATCTCCTTATGTTATTGAATTTAGGAGGATTCCAACAAAGCCACATTTTGAGATGGATTTCAACTCATTTGGAACATGATGAAGAATAAAGTTCATTGAATGACACCAAATCTTTTCTCTCCCGGCTCAGCCTATTGGGGGAGCCTTGTTTTAAAGATAACCAACTATGGGATCCATCCATTCAGGGGTGTTCATTGTTTCATCAAACTCTGGGTCAGTGTTGACCATATTGATTTCTACCATATCATATACAATGATCGACGAGACCATTCCTCGATTTGTGATATGGATGATTTCTTCCTCCTAATCAGGGTCAGTCAGGATGGTGGCTACATTAGACAATGAATTGGCTTGATCATTCTATGATTGGGTAACATGATAAAATTTTGGATCAATAGGGACCTCTACCATAAGTATCATAACATATACAATGAGAGGGGATAGTTCTTCTTTTTTGATAGAGTATTCTTCATTAATATACTTTATCACTGGTTCCAAATCCCCTTTGGTATTCATGTAGGCTAAGCGTAGATTTAGGGATAGTTCCAACCAAGCGATGAGGTATTTATATTCAGACTCATTATTTTTTAAGATTTAGGATAGTGGGGAAGAGTAGGTTGGAACTTATTTGTATGGATAGACAAATACAATCCCAAGACTAGCCCGATTAAGCCCAGAGTTTTCCATTTTTGTACCGACAGGGCTCTGGGGAGGTGCCATCAAAGTACATCTCACATGTATGGGTAGATTCATGTGCATAGAAGACATCCACATAAGGGAGATCAGTGTATTCTAGCGTATTTTTCAAGGCAGGATGTGCTATGAGAAAATCATCCAGGGATTTCCCTTTCACTGACTTCTATGATATGAACTAAATTTTTTATTGTTATAGATTGACCACCCATCGGGTCAAGTACCCTTTCAACATAGTATGGCCAATGATGTACTGTAGAGGTTCAATACAAGAGACTAAATAGAATTCATGGTGTTGTAAGTAATGCCTCATATTTTTCACTATAAAGATGAGTGGAACCCAGTTCTTCTCGACGTCAGAGTATTAAGTCTCAGTATCTAGTATTGTCTGATGAGGTAGTAAAGAGTTCTCCCACTCCATATATCATTTTTATTCTTAAGGAGGACAACTATTTAGTGATCCATAGAGGCCACATATAAGATAAGAGGCATCCCTTACTCTAGAGGCATCAGAAACAGTGAGTGCAACAAGTTATTCATGAGACCTTCGAAGGATTTTGGGTAGACATCATCACATTGATAGGTGATTTCTTTCTTCATTATCCAGGTATAGGGGAGATATTTTCTGGCCATTTTGGATTTGAATCACCGAATGTAGTTGAGGGTTCCCTTGGAGTCCCCCAATTATTTGAGATTTATGGGGGATGAAATTGATAAAATATAACTAGTCTTCTCTAGGACAACCTTGATACCATAATGGAATACCATAAAGACAAGGAACTTCTCAAATGTTACCATTAAACTAAATTTTAGTAGATTCATCTTCATATTATGATTTCATAGCTTGTTGAATATTTTTTGATGGTCCGTGAATTGATCACATCACTATCAGGATTTGACCACCATGTATTCAACATAACATTTATCTATCTTTCCCAATAATGACTTTGAGATATGATTCATGGTGAATTGATATGTTGATATAGTGTTATTCAAGACAAATGGAATGACTTGATAGAAAAAAGATCCCCTGGGGTGCTCTAAAGGTAGTGGATTTTTCATTTTCAGGGGCCACATTTATATGATTGTACCTTGAGTACTTAACTATGAAAGAAAGGGAATGGAATCTAGGAGTTTCATCGATCAAGAGTTTTGTAGCCGATAATGAGAATTCATCCTTTGAAAAGTGATGATTAAGGTCTATGAAGTCAATATAGAACCTAATATGTTGTTATTCTTCTTGATGGGTTTGATATTTGAAAGACATCTCAGATATTTAAATTTTCATACAAAGTTTGATTTGATAAATTTTTCAACATATGAATCTACATTGGTGGAATGATATGGGTGCATCCTCATATAATCATACTTTAAACCTTCATGTTCACCAGGTAGTCTGAAATTGTGTGTATCCACATCTGGAATCAGTCCAGGCATTTCTGTGTAGTTCCAAGAGAACAGTTATCGATTCTATTTTAGAAATGCAATGTATATCTATTGCTCTTTGAGTGGCATGGAGGAACTAATCAAAGTAGGCCTAGGGTCTTCTTCTATTCCCATATTTATTTTCCTGAGCTTATCAATGGTGGTGGAGACACCTTCCTCAAATAAGGGAGGTGTGTTCCTAAGGTCATTCTCATCTTCTTCTATATCTGAGTCCCTGAAGACAAATCCCAATGAATTTGGAAATCTGGGAGAATCTCCATCACTATCATTATGAGAGATTCCATGAGAAGCCACAGTATCATCCCCTTCTGCCTGAGTTGTTGTAGAGAGATGCTGAGGTTGATTGTCTTTTAAATTATCACTTGCTACAAAAGGGGCATAGAACTCCAGATATAGATCTATTTCGTCGACCCGAATTATGGAGAGTATATAGTCGCAGTTGACTATACTATTGGGATTCATAGGGGTGGTCCCTAATCCATTGGGGCATGCAACCTGTATATCATCAACTACCATTGGTTTCTTCTTTCCTTCTTGTAGAAGTCTTCTTTAGCGTATATGGATCTACAAGCCTCAAAGGGGTAATTTTCACCATGTAGTATACTAAACATTCCATCAATGAGGTACTTCAAACATAGATGGAATGTTGAAGGTACTTTCAGGTGGTTGGGGAGCTATGGCCTTCCAAGTAGGACATTGTTACAATTTTTTTCTAGATAACCCCAAAATCAGTGTATGATGTAAGATCCCCAAACTAATCTTCGAGATTTATCTTATTGAGAGGTATTTTCTCACACTTAACATACCCTTGAATGGTCATCTTTTTTGGTGATAGGTTCCATTCACCATATCCCAAATATTGGAGGGTTTGAACTGGGTTGAGGTTGATCCAGGACCACTATCAATCAGAGCCCTTTGGAAATTGATGTTATTGAGTCTTATAGAAACCTATAGGGGCCTAATATTCCCTTTTATGACCTATTATTAATCATAGTCAGTGAATGAGATGAAAACATAACAATATGAGGACATGGTCTCTATTAAATAGACCTTATCTATAGTGACTTCTATTTCAAACTCTAGTGGGACCAGGAGGGATAAAACAAGTTCCTCCCTAAGTTCCTTTTAAATATGGATCACATCTTGGATCAAGAGCTTATATGGGACCATTGAAAACTATTTCAAAACATTGTACTTTTGAGACGAAGGTCAGAGCTTCTTGATATGGGGTTTCTCCTCGACATGTGACTCAATAATGGAGACATTTAAGGTGGATGGGCCTAGTGCTTATGTAGTGGTTGTGTGAGTACCCACATCTAGTGGTGTATGTCGTGCATGCATTTCTTATAATGATCCAGACTTTTATTAACAAAAATTCCTCTTGATCTAATTAAATGTATTATTATGTAAGATGGTTATATAACGTATGGACTTCCTTGGATTTATGTTTTTGTATTTCAAAATAACATTATTAATTGTTACCATTGTTAATATAGTCATTGAATATTGATCACATGATTAGTATAAATATAGGGATTTAACAAATCCAATTTACTCATACAATGGACGCGATGGCCTCATCCAGTAGACTTTCGTCGTACAAAGCCCATTTTTCGGAGCTCAGAAAGGAGTTGGGGTCATTGGGCTTTGCTCTTGACTAATCCCAAGATGATATTTAACATGATAATCTTGAACGAAACCACCTACGAAAGAAGTGGAAGTTGATAAAGATTACCACCCGGGTGATGTTATCTGAGCCACCCCAAGAGTATGTCACCATTGCACATCTTACCCTTCGGTCTTATATGGGTGTTATAAGGGTTTATGTAACAAGACCTTAGCATTATTATTATGTTAATATAATATTATTATTATTTTTAAATTAATTTCTATTAAATATAAATGATCTTATAATTTTATGAATGTGATTGTAATTTTTATTAATGTTTGAAAGCTATTTTTGTCAAAACCTATGATTTTTTTATAAATGTCAGTTTTTATTTTAAAAGGTAAAATTCACATATTTAGAAAATTATTTAGATAGAATGAATATTATTTTTGGAATCTGTATGTCTAAATTATCCAACGGTGAATTTTTCATACTTTTTTGAGACAACTGAATTTTTGGGTAAAAAATAAAATACCGTTAAATTATATAATGTATTTAATGACATCATAATTACTCAATAGTGAGGTAATAAAATAATATAAGTGGTATCTTTGGCCAATATATGTTTTAAAATTAAAATAATGTGATTTTAGGTTTATTTTATTTATTTTACAAAGCTTTAGTGTACCCTCCAAGACTTATAAAAAATGTTATCTTTTTAAATTGATTTCCTTCAGATTGTGACTCACCTCCACATTAGAAACCCTAATATTTTAAGAATTTAGGAAATTGGAATTATAAAATAATGTTTTACACTCCACTTTAAAAAAACATGGGCAAAAACCATGGTCTGTTTTGTGGTTTTGATTAGTTTAATGTGTGGTGTCCCAAACCTAAATAATAAATAATTCCATCTCCTTTCCAATATAAACCCACCCAAGATCCCACTTAATATTCACTCAAAGAATTTGGAGTTCTTACAAACTCTTCCCTAATATATCTATAATCCTCACAAGGCACCCCAAACTCCCAATAATCCTATCTCAAACCTCTCTCAAGCCTTTGGTATCACACTTCCAAGTAAGGGATTCCTTCCTTTCTTATTTTTATCCAAGTTTCCTTATATTATAATACCCTTTTACATTCAATTACAAATTTTGGGTTATGATTTCGCACCTACCTTATTTTACCCTCCTTAGGTTTGAAATGATGAGATACCACTTTCTCTCTCATTAATTCCTCCCACATACACATGTAACCATGACGAAATTCCATAAGGAATTTCTATCTTCTCATTCACATTCAAGAAATTGTTTTGTATTATGAGTCTAAATTCCATTAAATTTGTTGGGAAATGTATCTATATTACCCCCTTGTTATCCATTTAATGTACATATTATTAGACACCCATTTCTATATCATCAACCATTTTTATGAATTCTTATGTCACGTCGTTATGCTGCCGAAATTGTACCCTGATTTTCCAAGCCAAAGTCATTGTGTAGTGAATACCATGCTCATTTCTCTATCAAGGGTATTAAAATTTATGCACATTTACTTATTTATTATGGATTTTCATATATGAATTGTAAATTCCTTTATCATGGAATAAAGGATTATGTTTTATGAATCCATTTTGTATGATCTATGTGGCACACTTACGCATGAAAAGAAATGTTTAAGAAGGGTGCACCCTGATAGCACTCCAATGAATTGGGTAAAGATTAGTATCATAATACATCAAATGAAATGAGGATTTACTCATGATAATTAAAGTTAAATGATGATTTACTCATACTAATTCATGTACAATGAGGGTTTACTCATGCTTCATGTGCAATGATCCTTGGATCATGCTAATTCCATGTTAAGTGTTGTTTCCACATTTCCATGTTATTATAATCATGTTATATCATGCCATTATGTTCATGTTATTTTATGCTCCATTGATATGTCTATTTCATAACATGTATTTTATTCTTCATGTTATTCCTTGTTTACTCCCATATTAGGCTTTATTTCTCACCCTTTTAACAATTATGTCCTCAGGTTATCCCATGAAATTTTAAGTACGAGGGAATGTCATAGTTAAGGAATGGGATTTTTCAATAAAGATGTTGTGTGTTTTATGTTTTAAGTTGTTATGTAATGTTCCTAATCTCCAAAGACACTAGACCACTCAATCTTCTATGTTGTATCAAGTGAAGATTTTATGTAATAAATCATGTTTAAGTGTTTAATAAAGTTCAAGGTTGTTATAGTTGGTGTCAGGGGATATGTTTAGTTAAATTTGGGATTATGATTAGAAAACCCTAGTGAAATCCTTAGGGATAAGACTAAGTATAATAAAAACATCCCAAAGTTTTGGTGAGTATTGATTATGTGGTTTACCAAGAAAATACAACCATGTCTGGATACGAGCAGGTAGAGGCGGATCTAGCACAGATGTACCTAGGAGTGAAAAAACCAACAAGGAGTTTCAGGCTTGACTTGGGGTATCCTGGTACATGACAATGGGCCTTTCTGCACTCTTGGTTACAACACTCTCAGGGGATATGCTTTGGTAAATTCAGAAGCTGAGTATGAACCATTATTAAGGGAATAAAAAAATCCCTAAGAATATATGTTAGAAAGTAGATCATGGATAGCATAGATTGAAGCCTATAAATTCATAAGTTAAGGAAATAAAAGTAATTTATAAGTCATCTGTTTTTGTCTTTGGATTACCCTTTATGTGTTACCCATAACTTTCCTTTCATTAAGGAATAATAAATCATTAGACTCCAAGTAGATTAATATTACAATTTCATCATGTCAAGAGGGTAACTCAAAATTTTATATGTTTCTTCAGCAGGATAAAGGATTGTTTCGAGATGGAAGGGGAAGAACCTCATACAACACTCTTATCCCTTCCTGATGACTTAATAGCTATAATTATTGCGAAGTCAAGCTTGCATAGCATCTAAACCTTTTCCAATGTCCAACTTTCTTGCAAGACGTTCTAAGTCATATCAAACACCTCCTCCATACCAAAGAATCATCAGGGATCATGGCTCACCTATGATCAAATATTAAGCTCCCAACTCTCCCTCCTTTCAAGACGAGGGTGGTACCATTAGGGTATTTTCAAATATTTCACATTATCTAGAGATTATGATGCACTATTTGATTTTAGAATATCTAACGAAGAGGGATACCTCTGATCATCCTATATATATATATATAGTCTGGTCTTCTAGTATTTTTGGAAACTTAGACAATATATTATAAGAACCACATTTCAAAAATTTCAAATCTGAATCTATCAGACTCTTTTATAAAAAACTGGTACATGGTAATTTTTGGAAACTATACGTTAGAAACAATTTTTTTTTCAAAAAGTGCATCGTATTTTCTATTAGTACGATCCATGTTGCACGGACTGCATCTGGACTAAGGAAGTGGAAGACTTTGAATGTGAATTGAAGTATTTTTGCACTAAGTGGACCCTCACTCTCCATGATCAGAATGATAATGAGGGTTGGGGAATGCTTAATGGTGGTGGATAAGAAACCCTAAAGTCGTGTTTAAATTTTAGTGTTCTTTTTGTATGTAATCAAATTGCAAGGACACAATTTTTTTAAGGGGGGAAGATTGTAACAACCCAAACATTTATTAATGAAAATTCCTCTTCATCTAATTAATTATATTATTATGTAAGATGGTTATATAATGTATGAACTTCCTGGGATTTATGTTTCTGGATTTCAAAATACCATTATGAATTGTTACCATTTCTAATATAGTCATTGAATAGTGATCACATTATTAGTATAAATATAGGGCTTTAACAAATCAAATTTACTCACACAAAGGAAGCGATGACCTTATCATGTAGACTTACCCCGTACGAAGCCCATTTGTCCGAGATTGGAAAGGAGTTGGCATAATTTGGCTTTTCTCTTGACCAATCCCAATCATAGCTTCAACATGTTAAGCTTGAATGGAACCTCCTATGGGAGAAGTAGAAGTTGATAGAGATTACCACCTGAGCAATGTTATCTGAGCCACCCCAAGAGTTTTTCATCATCACACACCTTACCCTTCGGTCTTATGTAGGTGTTATAAAAGGTTATGAAACAAGCCCATAGAAATATGATTATCTGCATTATTTTTTTATATAATGAAGAATATACTTTCATTTTATTATTTTTACGTTGTAAATAGTTTTTAAAGCACAAATAGTATTTTTAGTTAATATTCAACTAAGAAATTTATTTTTATTAATTAATTGATTTTTTAATTAAATAATATTTTAATAAAGTATTATTATTATTTTTAAATTAATTTTTATTAAATATAAATTATTGTGTAATTTTATGAATGCAATTGTAATTTTTATTAAGGTTTGAAAGTTATTTTTGTCAAAACCCATGATTTTTCGATAAATGTTGATTTTTATTTTAAAATTAAAAATTCACATATTTAGAAAATTATTTAGATAAAATTAATATTATTTTTAGAATCTGGAAGTCGAAATTATCCAACATTGAATTTTTCATAATTTTTTGAGACGGTTGAATTTTTGGGTAAAAAATTAAATATCGTTTAATTATATAATGTGTTTTATGACATCATAATAACCCAATAATGATGTAATAAAATACTATAAGTGAAATGTTCATCCAATATATGTTTTACCACTAAAATAATTTTTTTTAGGTTTATTTTATTTATTTTACAAAGCTTTAGTGGACCCTCCAAGACTTATAAAACGTTTTAACTTTTTAAATTGATTTCCTTCAGAGTGTGACTCACCTCCACATAAGCAACCCTATTATTTTAATAAGTTAGGCCATTGGACTTATAAAATAATGTTTTCCACTCCACTTTT
Organism: Viscum album; assembly: GCA_963277665.1. Taxonomy (NCBI): domain Eukaryota; kingdom Viridiplantae; phylum Streptophyta; class Magnoliopsida; order Santalales; family Viscaceae; genus Viscum; species Viscum album. Next base: position 175,903,652 of record OY728123.1, read on the forward strand.
TCAAAAAACATTTGAAAAACCATGGTCTGGTTTGTCGTTTTTATTAGTTTAATGTGTGGTGTCCCAAACCTAAATAATAAATAATTCCCTCTCATTTCCTATATAAACCCACCCAAGCTCCCACTTCCTCTTCACTCAAAACATTTTCATTTTATCCAACCTATACCCTCCTCTCTCTAAAATCCTCCCAAGGTTCCCCAATCTCCCAATAATCCTCTCTCAAGCCTCTCCCAATCCTTTTGGATCACACTTCCCAGTAAGGGATTCCTTCCTTTCTTATTTTTATCCATGTTTCTTTATATTGTAATACCCTTTTACTTTCAATTACAAATGTTAGGGTATGATTTCACACCTCCCATATTTTCCCCTCCTTATTTTTGAAATGATGATATACCTCTTTCTCTCTCATTAATGCCTCCCATGTACACCTGTTACCATGCCGAAATTCCATAAGGAATTTCTCTCTTCTCATTCACATTCAAGCAATTGTTTTGTATTATGAGTCTAAATTCCATTAAATTTGTTGGAACATGTATCTCTATGACCCCGTTACTATCAATTTCAGGTAAATATGATTAGACACCCCTTTTTCTCTCATCAACAATTTTTATGAATTCTTATTTCACGTCATTATGCTGCCGAAATTCCACCGTGATTTTTCAAGCCAAAGTCATTGTGTAGTGAATACCATGCCAATTTCTCTATCAAGAGTATTCACCTTTATGAACATTTACTTATTTATTATGGATTTTCAAATATGAATTCTTCATTCCTTTATCATGGAATAAGTTATGATGTTTGATGAATCCATGTTGTATGATCTATGTGGCACACTTACGCATCAAATGAAATGTTTAAGAAGGGTGCACCCTGATAGAGCTCCAATGCACTGGGTAAAGATTAGTATTATGATAAATCAAGTGCATTGAGGATTTACTCATGATAATTCAAGTGAAATGGGGATTTACTCATGATAATTCAATTGCAATGAGGGTTTACTCATGCTTAATGTGCAATGATCCTTGGATCATGCTAATTCCATGTTAAGTGTTGTTTCCACATTTCCATGTTAAGATAATCATGTTATATCATGCCTTTCTGTTCATGTTTTTTTATGATCCCTTGATATGCCTATTTCCTAAAATGTATTTTATTCTTCATTTTATGCCTAGTTTACTCCCTTACTGGGCATTATATCTCACCCTTTTCATATGTATGTCCTCAGGTTATCCCATGTAATGCTAAGTATGAGGGAATGTTGTAGTTATGTAATGGAAGATTTCAATAAAGATGTTGTGTGTTTTATTTTATAAGTTGTTATGTGATGTTCCTAAGCCCCAAAGACACTAGACCTCTGGATGTTATATGTTGTATAAAGTGAATATTTTATGTAGTAAATCATATTTAAGTGTGTAATAAAGTGAAGGGTTGTTATATTCCTCATTATTTGGGTTAATTAGATAATCTAATCCCCACTGAGAGTTCATGCAAGAGGATTGGGTGCAAATGATTTTTGGAGGGTTCTAAGAAACCTTACAGCCTTTTTGGGTTCATTTGAGTGCTCTCCCATATATATCAGCTGCATATATAATCTCCATGAGTATATGACCAGAATATTTGGTCCATCCACATCTTTGTTGTCCTTTGTATCCTCGATTTCGATGCACACGACCTCCAATTCCTTGGTTATATATAGGGAACTCATATTTTGAGGCTTATTCTTTATCGGAGAAGGTATCTTCCAAGTGTATCACATTGATAGAACCAAACATGATCTCTTCATCTAATGATGGTTCCATTTGGTGGGGTAGTTATAGTGATTCAGATATTACAGTGAATATATGTTGTACTTTGAAATAGAGTATGAATCTTACTCTTCTATTTCATCCTGATTCTGGTGGTCACGCTCACCCCTAGAAAAAGTATCATATGTTGCCTCCTTGGTTGGTGGATGTATTATGGTTATTCATAGATATTATATTAGGGTGGAATGAGCTTGGACAACTATTTTTTGAGACATCCAGCTATCAAACTTTCATACACGCCTGGATAGAACATTCTTCCAATCACCCTCTTCTTCTGACTAGGTAATGGCTATGCAATCCATCTAATATAAGGAGTTATCTAGCACCACCTATCTATAATTTACCATGACTTGAAGTAAATACTTGAAGATGATGTAGTCTTGGATATTATTACACATCCTTCTATGAAAAGGTAATTAGTTAGGATGGTTGGTGAGGTTGACCTCCTTGGGACTCTTGGGGTTGCACTAGCATGAGAAGGTTATTATCCATGGATTCCAAGAAATAACTAGAGACTTATTAATTTTAGAAGGAGTATAATTTATTCATCTGTTCTTAAAATACAGAGGGAACTCAATTTCTCTGTGCTTTTATTTGAGGTATATTCTCTGGTTATCGTCGCTTGATAGGAGGTGATGGGCGGTTTGGGACCTACCTGGGTGCTTGGATATGCACAGCTGCCAACTTGAGAGTGAAAACTATAGCTTATGCTTTTCCAATCCTTCTTCATTGTGTTGTGTGAATGAGTTGGTGTTTGGATCAGGTATGCTGAATGTTTTCATCAAGTCATTTTACTATTTCAAAGAACAAATAGAACCCACCTAGATACATCATTGAGATTATAGGCATCTACAACTCATCAAAGATATTTTCAATATAGATTTACAACAGTTTCTCCTATAAGATAGGGATACTAAGTGAATAGGTTTAACCTTTCCATCTTACTATAAAGTCATAAACCCTCTTATTTTCACATTTCATGCAATTATTTTGTTCAAGGATCATCATTTTACATAGTTTATAACTAAACTGATAATGGAACTAAAAATCGAGGACCTCCCATCCTATAACAAATCTTGCTGGTAGGATACTATATCAAACAAAGGTTGGCCCTAACAGAGTCTATATAAAACACCTCATCTTTTTTTCCTATTGTTGATATCAAGGGCCCATCATCATCTCAAATTGGGATAAGAAGTGTGTGATTTATTTTTTTGGGTCACCCGTACCATTAAAGGTAGAGAATGTAGGATTTACAAAATTGGGTAGAGGCATAGTGTCATCCACCCATTCAAGATATGTCTTTCTCTCAAGCTACATAGGTGCATGTTGCTCATCCCCAGCTTCCATTAGAGTATCCATGGACTCGATGATGTTATGCAGCTCTAGGGTCACTCTTGTCTGATCCACCTCCTATCTATAAGGAGTTGGAGGGGGGTCAATGAGGTGGCCCTGATTTCATATCCTACTGATTCTCAATTCGTCCTAATACTGAATGATTTCCTTGATGAGAGAGAGGATATCACTACAATGGAGGTAATTCATGGTCATTTTTTACATCCTCGTTTATGTAGAATTGATGCTTGGGTTTGGATCTAGTCTGATGCTCAGATACCACTCTTGTTAGAGGATTGGTAATGGGAGATAGAACATTCATCTCTTCCTAAAGACAATACCCAGTGGAAAATTCCCCCTGAGTAGCTCCTCGTTGAGTTTCCTCGGAGCTCGTATCACTCACTTGTATTGTGAAAACTATTCCTCTATGGTCGGAACCTCAATTAATTAGGTTTTGATCAAGTTATAGCCATAACTATTCCTTTTTCTTTAGAAGTATTTCATTGAGGAGGTGAAAACTCATTATTTGTAGGTTCCATATTTTAGAGCCTTCTTATTTTTGGGAGTATGAAGCCTTGTTTGGTACATCCAAATCACCTTCATCCTAAGGTTTGATTTCCATGTTGTGAACCTCTTCATTTGTGTATGGATCCATAATGTACGTCATATTGATAGTTATGAAATTTAAAGAGGAATATTGGTCAATGGTGGTTGTTCCATTACATTCAATGAAATAGCCTAATTCTATACAGCCTTCCTTAGGGTTATTATTTGAACCCTTATCCATATTGGACCATTTTGGATTGCAACACTGGTGGTGTCTGATTTCCTTCACTATAATTTCCACTTTTCTTGGTATAAGAATAGTTACCTTGAGGGAGTTTCCAGTCGTGATTTTCAAACAGGCCCCGAATAGTAGTGGTTTTTCTTACAGTGGGAAGAACAAGTGGGACACATAATGTTTATTTTTCCCTCCCAATCAGTAGAAGACCGATTCTCTCTATGGTGATTATGATGATTAAAATAGAACTAGACCTATGATATGAGGGTTATTTGGGGCCATAATTGGCATTGATTGGTTCTATTATTGAAGATACAATGACTCCAGTAGAGGATTTGATGAATCCAGAGTTTAACATGAAGGTATAAATGCCCCCATCCTAATGGGATGGGGTTAATATGGAATCACTATTGATTTCCCTAGGGCCCTCTTAGGGGAAAATGAACTTGGTAATGGTGATTGAGATATAAATTCCAACAGCCCAATGGGCTGGGTTTTGTTTATAGTTGTTGCTGATGTGTCCCAAATCCTATCGATAATTGATGATCCAATAGTTGGATGTGGTGGTAGATATTACCTCAACCTAGTGAGTTGGGTCCCCTCCTAGACATATGATACGGAAGCTACTACGGTTCATTTTATGTGGAAAATTTATGCTCTTATAGGAGCTGGTTGTGATGAAATCCCATGATGAGAATCATTTTCATGTGAAGTTGACAAGGAGATCGGAACATCGGTCTCCATGTCTAAAATGAATTCTTATTGGTTTGAGGGGACAGTTTGAAATCATGTTGGTTATCCTCTCTCTCTATTTGTGATGTCTGGGAACCTTTTAAGTGGTATAATTCCATTGTAGTGACCAACTAGTCCAAGCATTACCTAGTCCCTTAATTTCACTGAAGGCTATGACATTACAGAACATCATATATGGGAGGTAATGTTGTTCTAGGGCTGTAGAAAAGTGTAACACTCCATACTATCCCCATCCTCAAATATGGATACACAATGTGACATTGAAGATTAGATTTCAAAGAGTTTTAATGTAATAGAGGTAAGTGTGTGGTAGATTTTCATTGTGCTTTTCCAATTCTGGATCCCAATCCATAGAGATTGCAGCCAGGTCTAGCTGACAATACATTATCTTGATGGTGTAAAGGTGATCCTCATTTCCTAGATAAGATAAGAGTTTATCCTTGAGTTTCTAGTGAGTAGCTCGCAAATTTTGGTGTAGATAATGTATGAAATACTTTTATAGACCATCTTTGATCTTATTGTTAGAAGTGGAGAGGAACCAGAACATGATGGGGAGTTTGTTTTTAGCTAACTCTATCCATATATCAATGTTATCCTCATATTCATATGACTTACAGGCCTCCATCTGATCATACCACATAAGATGATTCTGAAGGTTTCCTTTTGGAAAAAGTGGAGTGTTACTAGAAGTTGTTGGGGAACCATATGTAGTTGACCCTAATGTTTCAAGAACCTCTCTATGTAAAGGTATCTATTTTTTGGAAACCTCTATATATGGAGGTTTTTGGGAATGGGGGGATTTCATTGTTCATGGGAGATATCATCGTGGGGAGTTTGACCATGGTGGATGTTAGTAGTATAGTACCTATAATCCATCTCCACACACAAAAGGAGGAGGACTACCATGGTAATTATCATATTCTGCTTTAGTGGAAGAGTTGGAAGGTTATTTTTTATTGAGAATGTGTCTATAAGGACCTTAGGGACACTGGAATTGAGGAGATTAGAAATATGGTTCATGTTTGGTGTCATGGTCGAAGAATACTGACATGCCTTTTGGAACTATGTAGGGATATGAGCCTGTTGTATTACAGTTTCTGAAACTTTCTTATAACCATCTAGTGTTATAGGAGTATGAAACCACTTTTGAGAAGATTCCATAATTTACTGATGATCTTTCTTGTTATTGACAAGAATATGATCCTGTCTTGAGGCATGTTCCATTATCACTTGTTGAGCCCCAGTCAAGACGGGAGTATGAGCTCGATCATAAGCCTTTAGGATATTCCAATAGTGTTTCCTAGTAGTAATATGAGCCTTCCCTGATCCATGTGAGACTCTCACCTAGTGATCCCTAGTTGGAAAAGGGATATTATCCCGCTATTCATATGAATTCCCAAACAAAATATGAAAATGGACCTCTTGAATGGGAGAAGGGATATGCAGCTCCTCTTGTATTGCCACAGAATGATGCTGGTATAGTCATTCATTAGAGGAAGTAGGAATATTCACATGGATTCCATGATCTGCTGGAGTATTCCTTGTACACTCACTAACATGAATATGTGCTAGTCCTGAGGCTTGTTCCATTATCAATTAATCAGCCCCGACTAAAACAAGGATATGAGCTCGATCCTGGGCCTTTGGAATATGTTTTTAGACTTATTCAATAGGAATATGAGACTATCCTGAGACTCGTTCTCCTATCAATTGTTTATCCCTACACATAATGGGGATATGAACCTGATCTTGGGCATTTGGAATATGCCGCTATATTTTTTTATAGGCATGTGAACCTATCCTGAGGCATTTACCACTGTCACTTGGTGAGACTCAGTTGGAATAGAAATATGAGCTCTATCTAATTCCTTGACCCTTATTGGAATATGCTGATAATCCTCCTGGATGGGAGAAATAATATTCACTTGCTCTGGTACAACCACTTGTTCATGATGATCAGAGTGTTCAGCTATCTCGGATATAGGGATAGGAATATAAACCTATCCTTTTATATAAAATAGTGCTAGAATATGTCGGTAGAGTTCTTCATCTGTTGATAGAATATATTGGAATTTTTTAAAATTGTGTTAAGGAATATAAGTATGAACATTTTTCATATACAGTATACACTGTAAGATGCATTTGATTGAAGCGATAATAGGTTCCCAATTCTTTCCTCCTTGTGCCATTGGAATGTGTCAATGGACTTCATGCATGGGGGTAGGGGTATTTTCCACCCCCATGACTATTATGGTAATATGGCCACAGACTTGTTCTAAGTCAGAATGGATATGAGACTAACTATTGGTTCCTACTAGAATATTCCAGTAGACCTCATCTGCAAAAGTGAGAATATGATCCCTCTCAAGGATATCCAGTGCCTTCCTTCCCCAATGAGCCTTCATTATTTCCTGTGCATGGGGGTTAGAGGTGGCAGTGTATCAGGTGATACCCTCAGATGGTTACTGGTGGGTACCAGTGGGATGATACTAGTAATGGTGGTTGATAGGTTTCCTCCTTGGTGGCACATGAACCAAATATGAGCCATATTTTTCATCCTTGTCCACTTTCATTAGGTATGGAAGTTTGTAGTTGTCTTGATCTAGGGACATGATCCTAATGCTCTTGTTTTTGCTGAGAGGGCCACTAGATAAGCTTCATCATTCCCTGGGTGATGCATACATTCCAGTTTCCATGCTTATAGAACATCGTAGGTGGATTCTAGGTTCGATATTTTTCCACATCGATGGAACTCCCAGACCATGGTGTTCACCACCTAATATTGGAGTTGTTGAGCTGGTGAGATTGTTTTGGGATCCACATAGTTTGAATATATACATGATTTACCAGAAAAATTTCTAGATGAAGAAGACATCATCACGTATTGGGATACTGGTGATGATAGTAGTATCTACAGTCACACAATCATTGATTAGTGAAAAATCATAGGCATGATGTGCTCAATAAGATATGTATCGATAACACAATTATCCAATTATTATCGATTCGTCCATTATACTTGTTTGGACTTGTCAAAATGCGGATGAAATTATTTTGAGAGATCCATGGTTATATAGGATCATATGTAGGATCATTCTGGTCTTACTTTGTTTTTATAGTGTATTCCATATAAAGTTTCCTAACAAATGATTCACCAATAATTCTACTTCTTGAGATATTAATGTTGAATTCACCATTTTTCGTGTATGGTGTGTAGAAAAAATAGCCTAATAAATTATCCCAATGATTTTTTATTAAAGAGATTCATGTTGGGTTTACTATTTTTGTTTCATCAGGATTCAAATGGGCATGGATGGGATTCTTCCAATTGTTTGATTGGTTATGGGGTTTTGATGCCTTGTTCAATCACTCACTTTGGGGTTTCCATTCGTCTAGTTTTCCCTAGAAACTTCCAATGGTTCCCCCATCCATATCTAGGTACATACCTACTTTCCAAATGTAGGTTGTCACCTGGGTTTTTAGAATTAGTGGCACTTAGAAACTCACATTGGTTGAGAGGACGACAGGTATATCTCATCACACCATTTTAGGGGAATTTTTTCCTACTCCGAGACTCTTATAGATTTAAGATATGTTCATGAATCTCTTCCTAATCCCAATACAATACTGGTTACCCTAACAAAATTATTATTGGTTAATTCTATCTATTTGTACAAAAAATGGGGGACCCATATTTAAATCCATCTGTTTGTATCTGAGGTTCATTATCCATTACACGCAATGAGAAACAACATATGTTTTGAATCCTTATAACTAGAGGCTTTAGAATTCAACACCACATAGGGAGGCATTTAATATTTAGAGGAGGATATTGATCCGTTATAGGGCATCCTACGTATCCTAATTATTACTGGAATAAAAAATTTACATCATTTTTTAAACTTTTGAAGTTTAAAATCATATATAAAGGACATACATGTGTGTTATAAGACACCAGGTGTTCAAGCTCGATTCCCCATGATATTTCCTATATATCGTGATTATAGAAAAAATTAGAGTCTCTATAGTACATTTGTTTTCTCATTCAACTATAAAATGATGTAGAGTGATTAGACCATGGGAATGATTAGATCCTGATGGTAGATAAGTTAGAGACATTGGAGTAATTGATACTATGTGGGTGCCTATTTTATCTCATGCATTAGAAAGGTGTCCTATATATCTTGGTTATATAAGTAATCAATGTTATCATAGTTCATTCACACCCTTGGGACTGGACCCAAGGTAGGTTCCCTTGTATTGAGGTGAATATATCATGTCACTCATTAGGGATTACATGCTGACATTTCATTGGCTGGTGGAGATTCGTGATGATAATGATATAACTATTTCAACTCCCTAAGACTATGTGAGATATAATCGATGTGAGAAATAAGTAATAATAAGTAATTAGTTTCATTGCATACAGATACAGGTCTTTTTAACTAGAACACCCCTTGATATGTTTAATATAGAGTTCGGGTGTTAGGGAGGTGTCCTATGTATCCTGATTATGGAAGGAATCAGAGTTCTCATAGTTTACTAGATCAGGGCTAACACATTGATGTTTCCCTAGTACCTATGGATCTTTATGATGAAAATGATATAACCATTGAAACTCCCTAATCCCACATGAATCATGTTCATTGTGAGAAATAAGGGTTGGAAAGTAATAAATGTCATTTCTTAAGGATGTGGGAATTATATACTATGATCTCCCTTGGAAGGATAATATAGAGCTCAAACCTTTGGGAGGTGTCCAATGTATCCTACTTATGGTAGGAATCAGAGACTCTATAGTTCCCTTGATCTGGGCTTACACAATATGGTTTCCCTTATAATTTGAGACATATCTTATTATGTTGCTGGTCAGAACTTACACTCTGAGGTTGCACTATTGATTAGGTCATACACACCGAGAATAGACAATGTTATCAATTCCTGAGATTCCCTTGAATTCAGGGCTTACAAACCAAGGAGGAATGATATTATCAAATCCTACGATTCCCTTATGACCTAGCCTACTTATCTAGAGGGTTTCACAAGATCTAGCTAACATTCCCCATGTGTCATTACAAGAGTTGGATGACACATATGGAGGGTGTCACAAGAGTTAGTGAAACAAGTCTTATAGGGTGTTTCATGTCTTGGATGACATGTACATAGGGTGTTGCATGTCCTGGATGATATGTTTGGAGGGTAGTGCAAGTCTCGAATGACTTTCTCAGAGGGTATCGTGAGAGCTAGTTGACATGCCCAGATGCTACCGTGATACTTAGATGACATGAGAAGGTACCATTATATGAGTCAGGAAATTTATCTCAATGACGTCTCAAGGCTTGGGTGGTAAGCCCAGAGGGCACCGTAAGACTAAATTGGCACACTCAGGAGAACCACATGTCCTGCTCTAATATGTCCAGAGGACTTAGCATGAACCGAATATAATAACAAAGGAGAATCACGAGACCAGGGTGACATGTCCTGGTTTGGTCTCATGTTTTGGATGGTTCACATGAAGTTCATGAGTGTTATAGAACATGTTTTTGGTTTAATTATTCCACCTTTAGTCTTTGTTCTATCCCTTATATTGTGAATGCCTTATATTAGATTAGTGTTAGTTTATTTTAAATCTCATGCGATCTAGTAGAAATGAGGGATGTTCTTCACATGTCTTACTAAATTTCCATCACTTGATATATAAATGATCGTGTGATGTTCTTTATACATATCACATGATTGCTTCGGCTATTCTATAGTGTATTACCTGATGGAAGACTTTCCAGTCACAAGATCAACCATTCCAAGAAACCCTCTCTATCGCTGATGGGATGTTCCCATAATCCATTCTCATGTTCATGATAGGTAGCTATCTCATTATTTTTTCATGCTGGGGTGGAAAATTTATAAGCCTCTCTACCCCGGTTGTTTGATGCTTTTCACGGTGTATCTCACACGGATCCTGGATGGAGTCGACTAAGGAATTTAGCGCCATGAGTCTTCACAATTCTCTACCATGGATTGCTCCAAGGGAATCACCTGATTTCTAGTTACCAAGATATTACTTTGTCAATGTATCATTTATTGGATTATCTCTAATTAATGGGGACTCTTTGAATTATGTGGTTATACCAAAGGAATTCCATATTGTCATTTTGACATTCCCAAGGGACTTTTCAAGATCAGGGTGCCTCTAAAAGGCCTTCGTGTGATTTTGGGTGACTTTTCAGGGTGTCTTGAAAAGCTGTGTTGTGGATGTCCTTAGCGCATTGTGAAAGTTTTTCTACCATGAGAGTCCCCCACCTCATGTTATTTTTTCTTCCTTTATTTATTTTCAAAAGGTTAGGGGTCAATCAATATTGTATGAGTAATTTTAAAGACAATTACCCTATCTCTTGATAATGCATCACATGACCAATAAAGGTATTATGGATATGTGCAAGCATTGTATAGAAAATCCCATCCATATTCCTTAGGGAACCAAAAGACGGAGTTCAAGGTCTCTTGTAGATACCTGATGTGCTTTATGCAATGAGCATGAAAAGCCAATCGACTTTCCTGAGATGAGGTGAACATGTCACTAGGGTCTCATGATGTCTTGTGGATTACCAAAGGTGCATCACATGTCTTTTACAACTGTGAGTGGTCTCTACATCCCCTCATTTTATTTCAATTTCTTTATTTTACAAAGTATGGGGTTTCTCATGAATTTCCTCGCATGTTGTCACGGCCAATAATTTTTCCCATAGATCACCCATCACAAGAGTTTTATGGCCACAAGAGGCCTCCAATTTTTGGATATTTTCCTCCAATTTCCAAAGGTTTCTCAAAAGGGTTGTCAGGAGCACACCGGTTGACAAACTACATGGCCTAGGTGAGTTTATCCAGCTACCACTATGAAAAAAATGCCTTTTTGATGTTCCTTTATAATATCATAAGTTCTTTTCATGATGGGATCCATAGGATCTATCGCTAGAAATATACTACACATGGTTCCGTTGTGTGACCTTATGATGGTCACCTGATCATGTGTCTCTTATAGGCTTACATGATCTGTGAGCTTTAGGAACCTTCTCCTTCCTTTTCCATTGCGGGAAAAATAATACCCATATCTAGTTATTTCTTATTTTGTGAATTTTATAATGCTCATTTGGAAGGTTTCAACAGTATATAAGTCACATTTAAAAGAATTAAGAGAATTAGAAACTATTTTTGAGGTCTTTGGGAACCAAATATTCAATTATGCCTTTATGGAAAACCCAACTGAATAGTTAAAACATTTTCATTCTTTTTGAACCCATGCATTTAAAAACAATTGGAAGAAAAAACAACCAACCAAAGTGCTCGATATTTTAAAAAATCTTGAAAACATTCCTTATTAAAGTAAAACCATAGTGTAAACTAAGAAAATTATGAATGACAAGGGAGAAATCCATTCCAAACATTACAACCATTTATAATATTATATTTGGATCATATTATAATAAAAACACCCTGAAGACCATCAAGAAATTATAGTTCTCAAATTAAAGGTTTCTAAATAGGTTAACCAACCTAAAATGGAAGAATAACTTTCTACCTTTGATGTAATAGACCCAATCTCATCTCAAAAGAGTCCTAGGAACCCCAAAAAATAAAAAAAAATTGTGTTTTAAGAAAAAAATAGACCTTGAGGCTACCCATGGGTTCGTCCGAAGTCATATTGTAGCAAGGAAAAGAAAAAGGAGAGAGAATAAATGGATTTAGTAGAGGATAATGTCACCTTAGATGATTACATGATGAATCATAGGGATAAATGGATGATGATGAAGGGAGAAGGGAGAAGGGAAATACACATCTAGGTGCCCCCTTGATTTGGAATCAATTGAAAGTGGGGAAGGGGAAAGTTTTGTATTAGATTAAGGGAAAAGGGGTAAAATCATAAAATCACTTTTTTAAGTTCTAGACATTGTGCATGGTTTGGCCACACTGTTGGGAAAACCATGTGCCAACTATATATCCTTCACTAGAAGACTTGGAGTGCCTCGCATGGGTAGGCCACACTTTTAGGTAAACTCTATATCCATCATGGGTTTATTTATGTAAAAATACTAACATGTTCACATGGTTTGTGCATGGTTTGTACTATCCGTGGACCAATCATCCGCCTATGCTGAAAAGCACAAATTTAAAAATTTAAAAACTAGTTCAGCTCAAAACTAAAAAAAAAGGTATATATAATTAAATAATTAAAAATTATTAACAAATATGGTTGAGGAGTGATAATTATCCCCACCGTGAAATTGTCTACACACATAAAGACCAAAAATATTTGGTTGGTCAAGACAAAAACAATAATTACTAGTACCCATCACAAGACTCAAAACCTAATGATTGAATGACCAATTCTCACTTTCCCTTTAAAACTTGAAACTCTATAAAATCACATACACAATCACCTAATATTCACATTTTTTGAACTAACTATGCACTAACTGTGTGACTGTGCTGAAAAACTGAAAAATAAATATTTAAAAACCTTTTTGACTCAAAACACAAAAACATAACAAAATATAATTAATAAATTAATAAATAATTAATAAATAATTGTTGGGTTTTGAAAAGTGTAATAAATAGTTATGTATACAGAAAATAGTAATATGGATTTTTATATTTTCTTTGTAAAAAATAATGATTATATTTATCCATTTTCAATATTATGTTATACACGTGTTTATATAATGAGTTGAATAAAAAATAGATTTTGATATGAAGAAAACAAAATTGTATTTTTGGAAAATATACAATTTCAATTAAAACACGCATTTTTATAAATTCAATAATTTTAAAATAAGTTTTATTTTACTTGAATATTATTAATGAATAATTTTTATTTGAATATAAATGATAATATAATATAATAATGTCCAATGTAATTTTTATAAGGGTCATAATGTTGTTAGTGTTGTAAAAACTAATATTGTATAATAAATAATGTTTTTTATTTAAAATTTTAAATTATCATATTTAAAAAAATTAGTAAAATAAATATTATTTTTGAAACTATCATATCGAAATTTTCCAATAGTTAATTTTTCATAATTTCTTGAGATAATCAAATTTTTGGGTAAAAAGTTAATATAATATAAATAAAAAATATAGATTATGACATCATAATAGACCAAAAGTGATGTAATACATACTATAAGAGGCATCCATGAACAAAAATATATTTTTTTATTTAAAATAATGCTCTTTATGTTATTTTATTAATTTTACAAACCTATAATGAATCATAAAAAACACATATTATATTTTAATATATTGAAAAAAATATTTATGAACATAAATCACATCCGCATCATCAATGGTGTAATTTTAAGGTTTTAGTTTCTTATAAAAAAAATATTTAAAACCACACCTCTTTGGAAAAAAACATGAGAAAAACCATGGGAAAGTTTTCGGTTTTGATTATTTTATCACTTAATGTCCAGAACTTGTGTTTAGAAATTAATAAATAATTCCCCTCTCTTTTTTTCTAAATACCCACCCATCCTCCAATTACTCCTTACTAAAAACCCATTGATCATGAATTTACTCCCACCTCTAAATCCCACTCATGGTGTTCACAATCTCTTAAGAAGCTCCTCCCAATATTTTATAATCACCCTCTTAAGGTAAGTGATCATCTCCTCTTCCTATTTATTCAAGTACTTTATTTATAGTAAGACTTTTTATTTTCAATTATTAATTTTTAAATATTTTTTTACACATATCTTTACTATTATTATGATTTCAAAGTAATTATCAGCCACCTTTTACTCTCATTAAACCCTTCCATGGACTTTTATGTACACCTTTAATGTTTTTGAAATTATTCCATGATTTTACATGTAAATTTTTGTTGTTGTGAATACCCTTCCATATTTCTACTCAAGGTTATTCACCAAGATTTACCTATACTTCATTTATTGGGGATTTATATGTATATAACCCACACTCATTAATCATGGGATTAAAAGTGATGAAATAAATTCATATGTTGAGTGATCTGGGTGGCACAAAAGTTCATGTACATAATATGAATGTAATGGATGGGCTCAGAATTATATAGATCTCCAATTCATTGGGCAATGTTTTCATCTCATGATATAGCATTTATGGTTCATAGGAAGTTATCCTAAGCACACTATGTTATTCTTTATATTATTTCCATATTTCTATGATTCCTCAATGTTTTCATATTATATCATAATTTTATGTTCATTATTATGATTCTAACATATCTATGTGATTATGTTATTTCACTTGACTCACATGTACTACTTTACTTTATACTATGCTTTGATTATCCCTTTTCTTGGATTTATAGCTCACCCCTTTTTAATCTACATGACTAGGTTGTCAAATGTTGTATTGGAAGATCAAAGTAATTTAAGGGAATGTTATGGAATTTTAAATAAGGTCATTTTATCCATGTTTCAAGTCATTATTATATGTGTTTAATTACCCAAAGGCACTAGGAATCATGATATTTTGGATTTTATTATGTGTAGCTTTATGTAATAAATCATGAAATAAAGTATATAAAATTTATGTGTTTTCATAGTTGGTATCTGAGAAATGTCTAGTTATTTTTTTTGGGTATTAATAGTAGAAACTTTAGTGAAAACCATAGAGATAAGAATAAAAATTGGAAAAAATCCTAAATTTTTGTAACACATAGAGAGAGTGGTTTCCAAGAAATAAAATATATATCTTAACACTACAAGTGGATGTGTCTCTAGTATAACTATACATATGGTTAATATACTGAAAAATGGGTGATTATGTATTAACTTAGTCATTAAGTGGTGCATAACAAATATTCCTTACTGTACACATTGTTTGACACTCTCAAAGGATATGCTTTGTTAAATTCACAATCTCTTTAAAAACCATTATGATGGGAAAAAAAATCCCATGAAATTTTATATTAGTAAATAGACCATGGATAACATTAATTGAAACCTTGAAATTCATAGGTTAAGGAATATATGTTTTTTATGTGTTATCCCCTTAATGTTCATAGTTACCCTTTTATTTGTTTAATAGTTTTAAAATTCCCATCCATAAATTTTCTATTATTTCATACAATGGCTAGAAATATGAGGAACCAATTCAAGAACCAATGTTATGGGAAATGTTATGACTACCCAAATGAGATTTAAAAGTCAATGGGGTAGTAGTAAATAAATTCATGAAAATGCATAATCAATTAACTCGATTTTTTAATAGAAACTTGAATCAGGGGGAAAACCCATATCCCTCTAAGAAAGATTATTTTTCAATTGAGACCTTTATGTAATGAAGGAATTTTAATTTTAGTGGATTATCCAATCCCTTAATCATGGAATAATGGATCAACACCATTAAAAATATATTATTCTTCCTTCAATGCTCTGAGAATTAAAAGGTTGTGATGGTTATTTAATGCTTAGAGGGATAAGGTAATCATTGGTGTATATTGATCAAGAATATGAATACTGAGGAAGATATTTAAGTGATGGAGTAGAAAGAATTTTGAAAAAAAAAGTGATAAAAACTTTCCTCGAACTCTCTGAATTAAGATGGAGAAGGAGTTCCTTATCATTAATAAAAAGGAGGACAAATACATCAAGGCATATGAGGAAAACATTACAATACTTGAAAGATACACCTCTAGATTTATCATTGATCCTGAAATTAAATTTTACCACTTTTTTAGTGGTATAATTACATATCCATAAAAATATTATGAAATTCAATACTTTTACAGCTATTAATACATTTTGTGATGTACCCTCAAAGTAAAAATGGAGATCAGAGAATCTCAAGGTTAACGTGGTTTTGTAGATATAAACTAGATAATGGAGTTTAATTATGGTAGATAAATAGATAAATATCATGGTGGTAGAAAATTCTAATATCCCACTTTTCAAAATATTGGGAAGATGTATCACATAAATTTATTAAATGTGATAAAGAAATTATTTAAGTGTAGAAAGGAGGGGAACATAGAAAGATAATGTTGATGGGATAAACCCACAAATGTGATGGAAGAAAGGAAATATCTACTCAAACCTCATCCTATTGTCTAATGTATAAACTACAAGAAACATTCACACATTTTAAACCAATTCACTATGCCAAGTGTTGTGGAAGATAACTGATGACAACCTCCAAGGCCAACAGAGTAAGGGAGAGTATACACCATCATAGCTACTGAGGTGGATCCTAACAATGAATTGGTGATAAGTATTATAGTTATTAATTCAAGTATAGTGGATATTTTATTTGATTCTAGTTATACGCATTCTCTCATATCATGTAATTTTAGTAAAACTATTCAAATACCACCTCAAAATATGGAAGTCAAGCTATGTGTGGAAATAAAAAATAGGGAAATTATAAATCCTAAGTAAAAAAACTTACCCTATAAATATTTGTGGGATGAATTTTGAAAAAAAAACTATATGATATTTCCTTTTAGTGGAATTTTATGCTATTCTGGGTATAGATTGGTATTCCTTGTATATAACCAATATAAATTTCTAGGATAAGTAATTAACCCTCCATATTGAAAATATCCCTCTAATTATATTCAATTGTAAGAAGTAGGATTTATATTATTTGGAATCATCATCTAAAACATGGATATTATTATCTTATGAGTATGAATATATAGCTCAAATGATTGATACTAAGTAAAATTTCATCCTTTATGACATTCTCATTATAATGGAATATGTTGACATTTTCCCTGAATAATTTATTAAAATTCATTTTAGCTGAGAGGTTGATCTATCAATCAAAATTATTCCCAAGTATTTTACAATATCCAAGAATGTATATAAAATTTCCATTTTTGAACTTGAAGAACCAATGAAACAACTATAGGAGATTCTAGATAAAGGGTTTATACACCCATGTTCTTCTCTATGGGGTGCACCTATCCTTTTTTTCAAGAAGAAGGATTGGTCAATGTGCCTCTAAATTGATTATCATGATCTCAAAAAGATAGTTATAAATAAAATATATCATTTTTCATAGATTGATAAATTTTTGGATCAACTACATGCATCCCAATACTTCTCAATGGTGGATTTTCAATCCAGATATTATAAAATAAAGGTGAAAATGTTGAATATCCCCAATACTTCTTTTCATACACAGTAAAGGAACTATGATTTCATAATTATTCCATTTGGACTCACTAATTATTCAACTATCTTAATGTAATTAGTTAATGGGGTCTTTATGGATTCCCTTAAAAAAATTGGTAGTATTTAAAGATGATATTTTGATCCACTATAAAAGAAAGGAGGAACATGAGGAGCATTTAAATTTTGTACTGATGACCATGTGAAAGGAAAATTAATATGTTAATTATAGTAAATGTGATTTTTAGATGGAGTGGGTAACATTAATAGGGTATTTTATTACTATTAATGAGATATATGGGGATCCTTAGAATATAGAGTCAATTGAATGATATCACATACCATCATCTGTGATGGAGATCCATATTTTTGTTGGATTAGATGAGTAAAATCGTTGGTTTTTGAGAAAATTTTCATGATTTTCAAGCTCACTAAAAAAGATAACTCATAAGGGAGTGAAGTTTTTTTGTACTGATGAATTTGAGGATAGATTTAAGTAGTTAAAAAAGAGGCTAATAACTGCACTGATTCTCACATTAACCACTAGTGGGGAAGGATTTTTTATCTATAATGATGAGACTAAAAAGGGATTTGGTTGTTTTCTAATGAAATATGACAAATGGATAGCCTATTACACCCTCTAATTAATGATCCATGAGAATAAATACCCAACCCATGATATGTATTTGGATGGAGTGATCTTCACATTGAAGATTTGGTGACATTATCTCTATAGGGAGAAGTTCTACATGTATACAGATCATAAAAGCCTCAAGTATATATTCACATAAAAGAATATAAATATTAACCAATAAATGTTTATAGATCTAATCAAGTATTATGATTATTCAATCCATTACTATCCTAAGAATGTGGAAATTGTGTCATATTATCTGAGAAGAAAGTATCTTGCAAACCTATCAATGATGAGGATTAAAAGTGATCCAATATTGTTTTACATGAAATGGATGGAAATGAGAATAAAAAAAGTAACTTCACCCTAACTTCCTCAAATAATTTCTCAACCATCCATTCTTGAGAGGATCTAGGATGCCAAAAAGATATGATAATGAGCAATAGAAAAAACTAGTGAATATTCAAGAGTTCAAATTTTGTAAAGATGATGTTATAAGTTTTAGAACCCAGATATGTGTCCCACAGAAACCATAACTAAAGAGGGAAATTTTGGATTATTTTCATAACTCATATTTCTCAATTCATATAGTAAGCAATAAGATTTCTAAATATTTTAAACAAATATTATGATGGGTTAAAATAAAGATAAAGATTGTATAATTTGTATCTTGATTCATTTTATGACAATAAGTCAAGGTTGAATGAAATAAGTATAAGTGTATGATAAAACCATTATACATAACGGTATGAAAATGGGAAAACATAACCATAGATTTCATCATAGGGCTCCCCATAAAATTTAAAGGCAATAATTCTATTTGGGTGGTAGTCGATCACAATACAAAATTAGTGGATTTCATTGTTATTAAGGAATATTTCTATCTTGAGAAACTCACCACGATATACCTAAGAGAAGTGATAAGACTGCATGAAGTACCACTCTTTATTATATCTAATTGAGATCTATGGTTTACCTCAAGGTTTTAGATAATCCTTCAACAATAATTGGATACAGAGTTGAGCATCAGTACTGTTTATCACCCTTATATGGATGGTCAGTCTAAGAGAACAATTAAAACTCTAGAGAATATTTTGAGATCCATTTCAATGGATTTCCAAGGATTTTGAGATTAATACCTTCACCTAGTGGAGTTATCATATAAATTTTTTTTCCATTCTTGCATTCAAATGTAACATAATGAGGCTTTGTATGGAAATAGGTGTCAAACTCCAAGATACCGAGATGAATTTGGAGAGGGGAGAATAATGGGACATGATCTTATACAAGATATGACATAAATGTTAAAACCATTCAGTGTTATATGAATTCTACATCTAGTCAAAAAAAATTATAGACAATTTTTTAAGAGACTTAAAGTTTCAGGTTAGATATAAGGTTCTCCTTCATATTTAACCATGGAAGAAAGACCTGAGGTTTGGGATAAAGGGAAATATTAGTTCTAGATACATAAATCTCTTTAATATCCTCAATTTCATCATATATATGGCATATAAAAATCAATACTATAACGACCCATAATTTACTTACATTGTTATTACTTCAGAATTAAAGCACACTTATTACAACCTATAAAAAACCATGAAAGGACCATATAGGTATAGTGTCTTTAGAAACTGGGAAACATAAACAACTGGTTCCTAAATCATCTACACTATCTCCCTTTTATTTTATCATATCTAGAGTCCCTTTTGGAATATCTTACTTAATATCCTTCTTCCTGACCTGGGGAAAAGAAAAAATAAAAAAGGGTGAGCTCAAATGCTCAGTAAGGGTAAACAAAATAAATATCATTCATATCATATTCATAAGAACATAACATTTTGAAAATCTTAACCTGCAAAAGAGATCATAATATCATAACATGAGATAAATCATAATAGTGAAATGTAATCCCAATAATCATAACATAAAACATGAACCTTTGTGGAATACACACATAATCATAGAGAATCATTTCTTAGTAGTCAAGACTCATTTCCAAGACTATCTTAGCAGACAAAGTCCATTTCTGAACCAAGTTCAATCCTCGTTTCAGTCCTATTTCACTGAACCGGTTTAGCCTTCCATTCCAGCCGTGTCTATCTCATGAGATATAAATCTTTACCCAATGCATTGGAGGGAGATATAGGTCCCACCCATCTCATAATTAAACCATTCTTATGTGTGACACAAAATCATAAATCATACATCATAACATAACCCATGTAATAAAAAATGGGATTCTTAATCATCATGCCATCATAACATAATCCATATAAGATAAAAGGACATCATAAAAATAGTTCCATCATAAAATAATCAAAACAATGTAAAAATAGGGATAGAAACATAACCCTATATTATCTTAGATGGAAAATAATTTTGATAAAACACTTAAACTCCATTCTTGAGGAAAATATCTTTTCTACTTCAAAAATATTTTCCTTTCTTAAAATGTCATATAATTCAAAACTAAAATAATTTGATTAAAAATAAACTTGAAAACTTTTAAAGTAAGCTTCATGGAAATAATGTTCTAAAAATCCATTCATTCCGTATAAGTTAAAAAAACATTCTTCTCGTACTTTGGCCGAAAAAGTCAAAAAATACCTCGTACGAAAAATGAAAAAAGATTCCTTTCATATCTTTTACTAAAAACTCAATGAAGGGTAAAATTGGATTTAAAAAATTGTAGAAGGATAGAAATAATATTAAATATTGAGGAAACATGGATATGGATGATAAATATTCCCCAGTAAATTCTGATGTATAAACAATCTCGGATAAAAAATGAGATTGTGAGATTTTCCCTTACCTTAGGTCTGATTTGCTTCGTCAGTGTCTGAACCTCCTGTATAATGATTTAAATAATGTTATTGACTTATTCCATAATCGTAATAATTGTTATGATATCATATATGGTCATATTATTAGCTTCTTATTAGTAATATTTCATAGCTACTTGTTATTCGGGTGTTTATTACTTTTTGTTCTTATGCGTATTTTGTCGAATAAATTATTATTATTCTCTTTAGGTTATAGATTCCTCATTTCTAGAATGGTATTAGTGTAATATATATCATATTTATTCATTAAATTCATTTATATAATCATTATGAATGGAATATCATGTAGAACGAGTCGCATCACATCGTGGAGACGGTAGGCCGTACGTACGCACGAGCGATGATATCGTTCTCATGATCGTGGAATTGTATTGAAGTGTATGTATACTATTTCAGAATCAATATCACTTTACAATAATAATATATAGTTATTCTTTACACCATTATACCCATCCAAGTAAGGTGGTGGTGGAAAATAGATTACACCACGGCGTGGAGACGGTATTCCGTACATACGCACGCGCGGTGATTTCATTTTCCGTAGGTTGGATAGATGGTGAAATAGGGTTGTTTAATAATTATAATAAAATATAAGTATATGAGTGATACTGATTTTATTACTTCATAATGAAACAACTAAAGAAGAAGTAGTAGAAGACGAAATAAAGTTGAAATAATCTGTAACGGATATTACCTCTTCTTTGAAGCGCCTCTTCTTAACATTATCTTAGGGCACAAAAGATAGTATTTGAAGAAAACCAGGAACTCTAGGATGTTTCTAGGGAAGTGGAGAAGTGAAATTGTTAGGTTTTGGATGAGATTGAAGGCTCAAAGTGGTGTGAGGAAGAGAGGGAGGAGGTTCCCTTTTATAAGGGAGGAGGGGGGCACCTTTGGAAAAACTAAACATATTATTTTATTATAAAGTCATATTCAGTTTTTAATAGCTCAAAATTGATTTATTTTGAATATAAGGTGGGTATGGGTCTAAAGCCTCTCAACCAATGGGTTTTAGACAAGTTTAGGACATTATATTAACCTTATCCTTTAATTTTAACTCTTAGTTAATTAGATTGACATTTACCATGTCACTTTGTATTTTTATATTATATAGTTAATAAACTTACCATATACATGCAAGAGACCCCCCAAGTGGTCCATTAATGATACACCTATTATGATATAATTATCTTGGCCGAACCTTAGATTTTTAGGAATACAATAACAATTAATAATATAATATTTGTTTTAAAAACTATTTTAGGTCAATTTTGACACTATTTGGTAACTGGTTTTTTTGAAAATCATAACAGCATTATTAGTTCAAAAACAGTTAATTAAATCAATACTAATTTGTCATATTAACCTATAAAATTATTATAATTCATAAAAAGTCTCAAATTACATTTATTTGAGTATTTATAACATCAATTATGTTAATATTTCATTAATAAGATAATTACTGCATCATAATTGTGTCATAAATAAATTAAATTATCTAATGTCTAAAAATTATGAATAAAATACCATTATGTAGGAAATATTTTTATCTTTATAATTAATATTTATAGTCGAATTTATCTAATGTATAACCCTATATTAAAAAAATTTAGTTATTAAACTTTGATTTTAACAATTTTAACTCTTCTTTAAATAAAATAATATTAAATGTCCTAATCTAATCTAACTGGACCTAAATGGTCATATTTTATTCCCAAGGTTTTTTTGTCAAATTACACTTATCCAATATAATTAGGGCATGTGTTAGGGTAATAATAATATCATTTTTACCCTTATTTACCCTATTTACTTTTAACCGTGGTAAATAAAAGTAAAAAGTTACTATTCACCAAAAATTATTTTCATCTCATTGAACCACATTTTAGTCCATGATATTAACCGTGTCTCTAGGATTTTTGAAATTCCACTCATAGAAGCGGTAAAATTAAGTTTTATGTGAATTTGCAAATTCTCCTAGGAAGTGGGTAAAAGACGGTGAAAAGTTCAATAAAATTTTTATATATATAAAATTATTATAAAATGACTCCAATGAATTACATTGAAATTATATAGGTATTATGTATCAATTTTTACCTAAAATAATTTTAAATAAAATAAATAATTATTTAAATAAAAAGTCAGTTTTTAAATAGTAACCCAGTGTTTTCACTATTCATCAAAAATTGAAAGTTTTCAGAAAAATACCAAAATTTCTCCCTAGGCTAATTTCGATATTCCGAATCCAAAAATGAAGTCCATTTTGAAAAATAAAATTTCAAAAAGTGGGTATTACTATTCATAACGGCTAGTTTTAATAATATTTTAATAGCATATCGTTGTTTAGTGAAACTCGGTATTGCGTACAACGCAAGCTATCAAGGAAGGTCGTGATTGCGTGTAAAGCAAGCCAAGCTAGTGTTGTGTGTAGTGAAAGATTCCTTTGATGATTTATATAACCTAAAAACAAAATATTTCTCATAAAAATCTCAGGTGTTACAACTCCCACCTAACCTATCTCATGTATATGATGTGTTCCATATATACTTTTTTAGGAAGTCCATACCAGACCCCTCATGTATACTAAATCTAGATGTGGTACCTTTATAGAATTGTATTTCATGTGATGAGTAGTAAATAAATATATTAGATCATTGATACATTGTTCTACAAAATAATAAAACTCACCTAGTAATAGTACTATTGTATAACCACATGTTTGAGGATGAAAATTGGGAAGTAGAAGAGGTGACGAAATAGAAGTACCCTCATCTGTTTTAATGTTTGAGTTGAAATTTATAAACTGAAATTTCTGAAGGGTGGAATAATGTAATGAACCAAACTTTTTATAAATTAATTTATATTTTTAATGCATAAATTCAATATTATGTAATGAAGTTATATAAAACACATGTACAACATTTTTTATTTTAGAAGATTATAAAATATATCTTTTTGAACTTAAAATAATATAAGAATCATAAGTATTGACAATATATTCATTCTACAATAATCATTAAGATTAGTATATATTATGGGATATGGTAAATATTAATTAACACGGATAGAAGAATAGGTAGCCTTAACCAATAGGATAATTCCCAATGAAGACCATTTATCAGAGCTTTAGAGGGATATGGAATCATTAATATTTTCCCTTGACCAATCACCAGTTTTGATTCAATGACTAAAAATCAAGGGAAACTATCTATGGGATGAGCTAAAGCTTAGTAAGATCACTTCATAAACCATATTCTCCAAACTCCCCTATGAAATTACCACTATCACACACCTTACCCTTAGGGAATGTGTTGACATAATAAGGGGTTATATATTTAGAACCTAGTAGTATGATTTTTTATATTTTTTTGAATGAAATTATTATTATACTTCTCCCATTTCATTATTACCTTATACATATGATCATATAATGAGTTGAATAAAAACTATATTTTGATATGAAAAAACCAAAATTATATTTTTGGGAAATATATAGTTTCAACTAAAACACTTTTTTATAGATTCAGTAATTTTGAATGTAATTATATTTTCATTTAATATTTTTATTAAATAGTATTTATTTAAATATAAATTATAATATAATTTAATAAAATCCAATGAAATTTTTATAAGGGTCAAAAAGTTGTTAGTTTCATAAAACAAGTATTTTCCAAAAAATATAATTTTTTATTTTATAGTGTAAATTATCATATTTAAAAAATTATTTTAGTAAAATAGATATTATTTTTGAAATAAACACATTGAATTTATCCAAGGGTGGATCTTTCATAATTTTCTAAGATATTCACATTTTTGGGTAAAAATTATATATGATATAAATATACAATATCAATTATGACATCATAATATCCTAAAAGTGATGTAATAAATATTTTAAGTTGAATCCATGAAAAAATATTTCACCTTTAAAATAATTTGTTTTTGATATTATTTGATTAATTTTAAAAACATATAATGAATCCTCTAAAACATATATTTTATTTTATGGTTCTAAAATTAATTTTTTATGATCATAAATCATTTCCACATCATCAATTGTATTATTTTAAGTATTTACTTTCTTATTCAAATAAAATATTGAAAAACACTTCTCTTTAGAAAACAACATGGGTAAAAACCATGGGAAGGTTTCTGGTTTTTATTATTTTATCACTTTGTATCCTAAACGAAAGTTTATAAATTAATAAATAATTCGCCTCTCTTTTTCTACAAATAACTATACAAACTCCAATTAATCGTCACTAAAAACCCATTGATCACACATTTATTCTCCCAATACCTATCTAAATTCCTCATAAGGTATTCCTAATCTCTTAAGAATCTCCTTCCAAGATTTTAGAAGCACACTCTCAAAGTAAGGGGTTCTATCTTGTTCCTTTTTATTCAAGTATTTTCTATATACTAATCCATTTTATTTCCAATAATTCATGGTTTAATGTTTTTTACACATCCATTTATTATCATTATTATTTACAAGTAATGAGAGACCACCTTTCTCTTTCATTAAAACTGTCTATGAACCTTTATGTATAAATGTTATGCTATCAAAATTATTCTATGATTTTCCATGATAAACTTTTGTGTTGTGAATACCAACCCCCATTTCCACTCAATGGTATTCACCAAGATCTACTTAGTATTCATTTATTTGAGACTTCCATATATATAACCCACACTCCTTAATAGTTGGATTAAATGTTAACAAATATATTATTATGTTGTATGATCTACGTGGAACTCAAATTCATGTACATGATATGAATGCGGTGGGTGGGTCTAGAATTATATATCCCTCTAATGAATTGGGAAATTTTTTATCTAATGAGATACAAGGTATGGTACATGGGTAGTTATCCTAAGAAAACTATGTTATGATGTCTCAATGGTTGTCCTTTACTTATTCTTATGATTTAATTTTCTATATTATTTCCACAATTATATGATTTCATGATATAATAATCTTATATCATGTTTTTATGTTCATAATTATAATTATCACATTTATATGTAATCATTTTATTCCTCTTGACTCACTAGTACTACATTACTTTAATCTATTCTTTGATTATTCATTTATTAGGATTTATATCTCTACCATTCTTTATCTACATCCTAAGGTTATCCCATGCAATATTATAATATTGATTGAATCTAAGAGAATATTATGGTGTTTTAAATAATATCGATGTATTCATGTTTTAAGTTATTATGATATTTTTCTAATTACCAAAATACACTAGACCTAACTATATTTTTGATTCTATTATTTTTATCTTTAGGAAATAAATCATGAAATACATTGTATAAAAGTTATGGGTTGTTATATTAGTAGCTTATAGGACATCATAACTAATATAAAATATATATATATATAAACATATTTCCGTTCAAAAAATGTTCATTATTCCCATTAAATTTTGGAATACCCTTGCTATTAATTGAGTTCAATTTTTCTATTATTGATAACATAAATAATTATTCCTTAGTATTCAAACATCATTGAGTCAAATGAAGGATACATGGATTATATACCAATTGAAAATCTAAGCATGTGATCAATGAGACAATAAGAGGGGGAGAATTTATTATTAAAAATATCTTTTACTTTTCCCCTTCTATAATCCTTCATTACTAGTTAAAGAAAAATTACTTCACTATTAAATACACCCATAAGAACACACTGACAAGGAATTAAATATTTTATAAGGTTCACTACCCAATAATTTTGGTGAGTCCTTAAAATGATCTAAAAAATCCAAGATCACATAGTCCTATAGAAACAATATTACGGATTATATTAATAATGGGATAACTATGAACATACTATACACCATAGTCTCTAGATGGTGTAAGATCATCCAACACAGTAATGATAGGTTAGAAAGGTTTTCAAAAAAAATAAATTTTATCCCAACCTTATACTTCTATTATGTTGTTATTGTGATTATTTAATCTTCCCAACTCACACTAGAGAAATAATTATTTTCTTCCTTTTTAATTTCTTACACAACAACAAGAAGGAATGACATATTTTTCTTCTTCCTTATCTCCCATATTTCTTATTCGATACAGTGTAAATAATCTTTTGGGTTTTTGAAGTATCAGAAGCCCAACTATATTTATTCTCCTAAAAATATATATTCATTAAAAAATATATAGAATAATATTTCCATAAATTTTTATGCAAACTTTTTCATTATATAAAGTGATAAATCCTCCTCTTTAATCCTACTCAACAATCTTTAAAAATGAGTTAAGTACTCTACTTAAATGTTCTTAATATTGTGCCATAAATTCAAATTTGAAATTTAATTATACACATACATAACATCTCTAAAAATTTCATGGATTTAATATATTAAAAACATCCACATGCATGGAATCATGCATTTATTTCCACTATAATCTTTATCAACTTCTTCATTTCACAATAACTCGTTCTTCTTCACAACATCATCTTTGATTGAAATTTTGTTTACTAAACATCTATTATTATTAAACATCATTGATTGAATCAAAATATCACTATGATGTTTAGTTAATGATTATTAGAACAATATAATCACACGATTTTAATATATTTAGAATATATAAATTTTGGAAGTTCACATTTTTCTCCCAGCAGATTCATCAAAATTTATCTATGTCTAGAACGGTCATACAAAACTACCATGATAGTATTGACATCATGTATCAATTTGTATTGACTACATTGACAACACCAATCAACCACATAACCAACCTTCAATCGATTGTGTGTCAATATTCTCTATTTTTGTTAAGGGTCAGATTAATAGCTTTGAAAATGCTAGATTGACTGTGTGAAGCCTATAGTCATTCATTAAACCATATGAGTGAATTTGATCAACCACATGCATAAAATTTATTAACCAAAGGAAAAACTATAATATACTATGGGAGTACACGATCATTGGATCAACTATATATTCAACTTTCATATCTAGTATGCCTGTCTCAATCTGAAAATTCAATAATTTCATTTTTTTCAAACTAGAACCTTCTCAAAACTACTTCGGTTAACCTCAAACAACACAAAAACATGTTAATAATATTATAAACAATGTATTTAAATTCATAAAAACTTTTCCTTGATGTTGTTTAAGAAAAACATACTAATCATCAAATTTTTATTTGAATATTATTTATGTATTCACAAAAAAAACACAATAGATCATATACCCTTTGGCCTTATATGAAATAAAAACTTTTTAAAAGTGGGAACAATAGTTTTTAGGAAGGAAAAGTAATAATATTTATGATAGGATTATCCAAAATTATTAGATAAGTTTGAAAAACTCAATAGAATGTTCATGTTAGGTATATATCTAATATAATTAAATTATTTTGTTTTGATGGGAATATTTTATAAGTAATTTAAATGTACAAGAGTTCATAATCAAAAGAATAATTAATTAAGGTTATAATTTAAATTCATTTTATAAATCAAATAGTTTCTACATCAAAGATTTTAATGTAAAGTTATGTTTCAATATTTGATGTATATAATTAAATCATGTGTATCTTCATCTCATTTATCTTATTTGATAAGAGATGTTGTTTCATAAAAAATATTTTTTATAAAAAACATGATATTATTGATTATATACACATGGTATATGATTCATTGGGACTATTTAACGTGTTTTGAGTAGAAGATATGTGTAAAAATGTTTTATCCCAGATAAATTATTTTTCCAAATGTTTGTTAAAATATAAGGGAATGTGTTCCTACTTCCCATCGATGGGATAGTTTAATAAAGTATAATTTTCAAAAGAAAAATGTTCTAAACACATATAATACCATATAGAATATGGTATAATAGTTTATTTGTTAAGTATTCATACTAAAAATGAAATAAATTTTATTTTATAAACATAAGATCATCTATGTATCATAATAAGGAATTCCAAAATGAATATAGTAACTAAGAGGCTAGTGGGAGAATGTTTGGATATTTAGACATTAAAATTTAATAAATAAAATATAATTTAATTCTAATATTAAATGGAATTTCCCCTTATTATACTAACAGAGTTTGTGGTGTGTGATTGTAAATAAAAATGAAGAGAGTTACATTTAGGTACCATTGTAATTTAATATCCCTATTTCCCAAAAAAATTACCATTAAAGTATAAAAATTGAATTTATCTTGATATCCTAAAAGAGTTTAGGATATGGAGGTAAGGATAAATATAAATAGTTACAGTATTTAACATAAAAAAGTTCATATCACTTTATCCAAAAAGTGTATGGGATGTACTAGTAAAAAATAATGTAAATAGTTTCATTATTTCAAAGAAAATTTTGATGTAAAGGGTTACAAGGATGATTATAAAATAATTAGAAATATTTCTTTGAATAAAATAGAAGTTAACATTGTAACATTTGATGTTTTTAAATTAAGGAGTTTAAATATGTTTAAAGATTTTAATGTCAGGAATATGATACCTAAATCAAAATTTTATTCAAAAAATTATTTCTTCATAGATATTACTCACTAATGATTTAGTGGTAGGATTTTTTCCAATGGTAATATAGAGATGTTACATGAATTACATATTATGTAATGAGTTAAAAAAACCTATCAAAAGAGAAATATACATATGGTTAATCTATAAATTTATCATATATGATATGATATATAGGATCTTATATTGAGTTTATAAATATTCAAAAAAAATTTAAGGATATAAAATGTATCATGTTGTTATAGTAAAATAAATATAAAATTATCATTCACTCACACATGATTAGATTTATTTTACATGAATGGTCGAATGATAATATAACCTCAAATTGTGACCTTGACTTCTCTCATGTCAATGATAATCATGGAGTATTATGGGTTGTGATTATATGTTAAAAATTTACTAAATATAATTATATAATAATTTTAAATATTTGTATATGATATATTAAGAGTAGATTCAGGAGGTCATAGCTAGAGATTTTTACTTGGATCAACCTACCGAAGTATATCTCATGAAATATCATAAAGTCATCAATATACATAGGAGTTAATGATTATTAACAATAAATTTTACCTAAGGTTGGAATTATTCCTAACTTGGGAGCGTTAATACTTTGATACCATACTTATGAAAGTATGAAAATAAGACTACTAATACAGGGGTGGTTGCATATGTTGATGATTATGTTATTGGTTGAAGCATAACCAATATGATATTTTTCCACTAATACAATAAGATAAAGACATTTAGAATGAAGAAAAATATTTCCAATATTATTTGTTTCACATATGATGTGATCAACTACTTGGATGAATGACATGTGATATACGCATAGGATAAATGAATGAAATGTGATGTATTCATTGAAATGATTAGTATTTTTTAAAGAATCAAGTAAAGATGAGTTGGACTATACTAAATTGAAATGGTCCATGTCAAGTGGTCACTCTATGTTATGGATAAATTTATTATAAAGGTATACATACAATGTATATAATACTTTTTTGGATGTAATTTTTGTACAGTGATATTAGTATATTTGATAGAGATCGCAATAGACCCCTTTGTAGATTTAGTTGTATTGATTATTTTCTAGAGGCTGATATTTTTTAACATCTACGAAATTGGTATTTCATATTTTTTAAAAAAAATTTAAGGCCAATAGGTTCATATAGTTAGGCCCTTGGATAAAGATAAAATTTTGGAAATTTTTTTGTTTAAAATGAAGAGAGTTTGATGAAACCATATCCAAAATAGTTTCCAAGGATTCACAAAGAGTTGTGATGTTTTTTATAAATTATTTATGGGATTTTAATGAAAGTGGGAGATTATTGGATGTGCAATAAAATTTTTATTTATGAGATGCATGTATATATGTATATAGAGCATGAATTATATATAATATATTTGATATTGTATATATATAGTGTAAATTTAATATATACATATAATGAATTTATATTTTCATACATATTATTCATGTGTTAATATAATATATATATATATATATATATATATATTATATACATGAGATGAATATATAGTAGGTTTTATTTAATTTTAGGACTAGATCTTTCTCTCCCAAATGGTTTTCATTAGATTTGAGACAAATGTTTGTTTATTTAAAGGATTTTCATTTATTCATTGAAATGATTTGAATAAATTAAAAATAATGGGAAATGATTCATATGATGCATTGATAATGAGGATCCTCTATATTCACCAATAAAAGAGAAGTGTTCTCTTATTTGAGTTTAATAGATGGTTTATATTCCTTCAAGGTATTAGAGATCATTAATTTCATGCAAACATTTGTAAAATATCCTTCTTCCTGGACACCATTTTCTCCCCCGAGAAGGCACTAGCACCCCTTTGGTCATATGTGAATACTCACAATACAATAATGGATGCTTCTGACAGTGCACTCCCTCAGAGGAAGGAGGAATTTTCTTGGTGATTCAGTTTTCTATATCAACTATACTCTATCGATTTAAAGAATAAGGATGTTATTTCAACTACAGAAACATGGGTACTCTGTTCAGATTTGTTTTTTAGATAATATAAATGGTTTGAATTATTGAAGATATATTTATTTTGTTTGGGATGTTTTTCTACTACTAATGATCATGATATGATTAAATGAAACCCATCATAAAGTTCATCGTAGTTCATATGGTGTTATATGAGAAAGGTCTAAGATTGTCTTTATAGGATCAAGTTTGATTCCTTTGTTCAGTTTAACTTTATTTTTTTCTTTATTTTTCATTATGACTTACTTAACACAATTCTTTATCTTATTCTATATTTATTCTTTATGTATTTGGGTAAATGATCATTTATTTCACGATTATAAATTAGTTTCAAGGTAAATAAGTTTTTGATGAAGGTAATATGATTGTTTTTCATACTATATAAAGAAAAAAAGTGTCCTCTTAATGTATTTCAAACTAGAACTGTGAATATGTATTATAAAAATAATTACAAAGTTTATTAGTAGTATCTTATTTAAGAAATAAATCACACTCAACAAACAAACCTTATTATATATACAGACTTATATTTTCTAGGTTATCTTGTAGGTATGATAAATGTTTTAATTCCATAAAATTGAACCATAGTATCAATAGTGGCCTTATGGTGGAAGTGGAATTCAAGGATTTTGGGTGCCACATGGGGATATTGTTATGTTGTATTCTGGTTATGTATTAGTAATATTAAAATTATCTCATATTCATAGTATTATGTATCATTGAATTATGTTTGTTTGATTTTTTTGATTCATATTTAGTCTTTCTTACTTTATATTAATGATTATGGATAAATCATTCCCATTACACATGTGATACCCTTGGAACTTGTGTCATTTACTTGAATTCCTTGATCCATAAAATTAGACATATTACCCCATTAGTATCTTGTAATACCTTGGTTTTATTCCCAACACACCAATAGATATTACCCATGTGGGTCACTAATTATTATAATAACTATCCCCACAAGTCAACACATGTTCATTTAGGGTATTTTTTCCTCACTCAAACACACCCTTAGAAACTTCCTAGGAGGTCACCCATCCTGACACTACTATATTCCAAGTATGATTAATTTTTTAGTTCTAATCAGGTATATCCTAAAAATAAATGTGTGCCTTATTGATATGGGTGGTAACATTTATCCTTTTAAGTCTCACTATTTTAGGGGTGTAATACTCTACACCCATTTAGAGGACAACATCGTCATTGTGGACCCCAAACGTCAAACCCAAGCAGTGCCACAACACTTCCCTCTTGGTATTGGCTATGATTCCATTTTTCATGACCTGGAATTTCCCAAGACCTGAACATGATCATCTAACCAAATGGGTCTCCTATAAAACCTTAGTTTCCTTCCTAGAAAACCAAAAGATATTACTTATCTAGGATACTTAGAAGACTAATGACTGTCCCCAAAGGCCTATTCTTTTAGTGTCATTTTTCCACACTTACACACACCCTAGTAAACTTCATAAGAGGTCACCCATCATGACACTACTCTAGGCCAAGCATGATTAACTATGAATTTATAATCAATTAGGCTCCTAAAAAGATATTTTTACCTTGTTCATGTGGGTAATAACATTTAGTCTTTTAAGTGTAAATTTTCTATTGGTATTACAATTTTTTCCAACATAGGTAAATATTTAATTCTCCTTTGGTCAACATAATTGTAGTTTAGATATAGTGGCTAGGAATTTAAACCAATATATTAAAAAATGGTATCAGATCATGAGCAGAAAATGTAGTCATAGGCAGAGGTAGGATCATCCAAACATGGGAAATAATCTATGAATGAACTTGATCAACCCATTCATAGAGGAAACTCAAGTTTCCATGGGAATTTTAGGAATCATCTATGTTCATCAACACTTCAATGTGTTATTATTTATATTATTTTATCATAGTGAGGTGTCTTTAACTATATTTCTCATGACTAGAAATTGGTATTTTGAACTCCATGAAAAATGGGTTGTTTAAACTTTATTGGTTCCTCTTATGATAATTCATTATTTTACAAATGGTTATGGATGATAATATAATATTTTAAAACACTTTATGATATATTATCGGCATGTATTCAACGTTAATTTTATGTTACAAGTGATTGATTTACTTATTGATTAAGTATTGTGGGTTATATTATGATATATCATTACTTTGTAAAATTTAAAATTAATTTCATTAAATAAATATGGACATTATAATAATTCAGGGGATAAATATTTTAAAAAATAATAATAAATGAGGATTCCATGATTTTATAAGGAAATGATATTTGAAAATTTATTTTTTGAGAACTTATAGTAAAAAAGACGTTAAATCTTACTTTATTATGAATTTCACACATTGAAATTTTATTGAAGAAGAAAGGATCATGATATAGTTTCAAAATATAGAAATGTTATAAGGCCCTAGCCTTAAACCTTACTTAATCTTGAGTTATTACAAGATTACACATTGAGTATCTTTTCAGGTTTATAGTTTTATAGAATTAGATCATAAAACTTGCATTACATTCCACAATTAAACAAAGTGGTTACATAAAGATAGTATTCATTTTTTCCCATCAACAGAAAAATATTTAAAATAAAACATGGATTCTTTCTTGACACTTCCTTGACACTATCATCATATCATGTACCTTTCCCTTGACCTGTGAAAAGCATTTCAAAAAACTTGGGATGAGCATAAAAAGCTCAGTAAGGGTTATAAAAATATGGAAAGGGAACATGAGTTCATATATACATAAGAATGAAATCATACTTTACCCATAAAACATAGGCACTTTAACATACCTCATCAAATCATGAATAAATCATAGAAATCATAATACATAAAGGTAACTTGAGGCATTCATAACATTCTTACGTAGGGAGTAACCCTCTTGGTTATGTTTGGAATACCGACCACAGTATATTCCCTAAATCTCTTCGGAGAAACCTTAACGTTTCACTCCTTCACGTTACCCAATGCATTGGAGAGCTATATCGGGCTCACCCACCCTTAGTTTATCACGGAACCACCCGTCTTCATAATAATTCCCAAGAACCATAACATAATCGTATCACATAAAATATGCATAAAGGAAACATAACATTTCCACTTTTCAATCATAAGATATCAATACAATACATTGATATAAAAACATTATGAAAACCATTTTCAACACCAAAATAAAAGAAAAGTAAAACATGGTATTTATTTTTCTTTTAAAAAGAAGGTATGGCTTGTAGAGGAAGTCGAAACTCAAATAATGGTCACGGTGGCGAAAAAGTCGTTTTCACCACATACGTATGACAAAAACATTCCCTTTTGTCGTTTTGTAAAATGCTTCGTATAAAAAAAGATTCCTTTTGGATAAACGTAAAAGTCAAAGGGGTTTATACACCGTATAAAATAAGGTTGTGTATAAAATAAAATATGCCTCAATGAAAGGAGATTGAGACGAAGTCCCATACAAAGACGGTATCCTTGGTTTAAGGATAAATCAATTACATAATTATGTGTGACAAACGAATACACCAAATATAAGTGGATATAAAGTGTAGAACAATCATAGGTTATTCACACATATTCATAGAATGACATATTCAAGGAGTACAAGTTTATCCCAAAGAATCAAATTTGGGTTAAGATGTTCCCTTGAAAAAATTTGACAGCCTAACGGCGTCACTACAAAATTCAGAAAATGAGTTGATGAGAGATAAAAAGGGTATATCATTACATGGACATAAAATTTAAATCAATAAGGATATATAAGAACATATCCCAACATAATAGTATGTGAATTAAAATACATAAAAAATAAGTATTTTAAAAAGAGGAGGGTGAAAGGTTCCCTTACCGACATGGGTATCTTTCGAAACATACACCACGTGAAAGAAGGACAATACAACATTGATGTAAAAACTCATAAATGAAATTATATTACACAATGAGTAAAATAATGGGCAGTACATACACCACTCAAAGGAAATTTTGGCAAATGTAGCACAAATCTCACGGGAATAAAAGTGAGATGAAAAATCCCTTACGAAAACTCGGCAGCCTAACGGCGCCACTTAAAACTTACAAAAATGGATTGATGAGATCAAATAGGGTCTATCATCATATTAACAAAAAGTTTACAGAAAGATGAATATAAAATAACATCCCCCAACATAACAAAGAGTAGCTTAAAAGAAGTGACATAAAGGAGACTACTTAAAAAGAAAGAGAGGGGTTAGATCTCTTATGAAAATTCGACAGCCTAACAGCGCCACTCAAAACTTACAAAATGGATTGATGAGAGAGAATAGGGTCTCTCATAATATGAACATAAAAATTATAGTAAGATTAATATAAAAGAACATCCCAATAACAAGAAAGATGAGCTTTAAAAGGAATGACATAAAAGAGTGTACTTAAAAAGAAAGAGAGGAGTAGGATCCCTTACCTCAAGTCTGACTTGTCTTGTTCGTTTCTTTATATTCCTGAATAATAAACTTTGTTCAATTTATAATTTCCTAATTACCTCCTTTAAATATTATTATTCAGTTCATATCACATATTATAATTTTATAATAATTGTTTAATAATGTTATTTCATATCAAACGTTTTTGCCGATGTTTGGTACATGAGTCAAAAATGAACTTGTTTGAAAAATGATTGCCCATGTAGTTATAAGTAAATAATTTCCAGAATATTATTAATGATTAAAATATCATATATATCCAGTACATATTCATTTTATACTATTCCATATCATTTGGAGATAAAAACAAAAATCACCGTTCATGGAGACGGTAGGCCGTACGTACGCATGAACGCTACTTTCATTTTTTTGTCATATTAATGGAATTAAAAATAAATGATATATATATATATATATATTATAATTCCAGTATAATATATATGTTATATAGGTCACATATTTTCATTAATTTCATTCTTTATACATTCCATGTATTGCATGTATGAGTCACATCACTTGAGGGGGCGGTAGTCCACACTTCCTCATATGAAATTATCACATTTACACAACATGAAAAGAATAAAGGTATGTTTTAAATATAAAATACAGAAGCATATAGTAATCAAAAATACCATATATATCATATATAAAATACAGTTACATCATAATGGCCACCTTTAAAGGTGTTAAAAGAATATTGAACAGTCATCGTTTCGTGAGGCAGAAAATCGCCAACCACAGAAACAGTATGTTCTTTAACAATTAGAAGAAGGTGTGTCTAAGTTTAGCTCGAATCCTTATTATAAAAATATCCTAGTATATTTAATATACTTTATTTTTTACAAAATGAATGAATAAAAAGAGTTTAGGAGGTTGGAGAATCAAAATAAAACAAAAGGACACAAGTGAAGACATTACCTTAAAATCGGGTAACTCCCTTTGGTTTGAGCTCAAAGGCCTCCTTGAGAAGAATTCTGCCCAAAGTGAGGCTTCTAGGAGTTAGGTAGGGATGTGGAGAGACAAAATGGGCAGGGGTTGTCCGAGCCAAAGGCTTTGGAAGTGTGGGTAATGAGGTAGAGGTGGGGGCCTTTTATAAGAGGAGAGGAGGGGCACTCTTGGAAAGTAAAGAAATGTTCCTTTATTTTAAAATGTGTTTTGGATTTAAAAGGCCCAAAATTGATATAATTCGAGTTTAAGGTGACAAGGGTTCTAAATATACCCATAAAATAGGTTTTGGACATGTGTAGGTCATAGATTTTACATTATCTTTTCATTTTATTTAAATCCTTTATTAATGAGGTAATCGTTGCATCATCATGATGTCATAAATAATTTAATATATTTAATGTCTAAAAATTATAAAAAAAATATCATGATGTAGTAAATCTTTTTCTATTTCAAATGAATATTTATAGTAAAAAATATGACTTGTGTATCCCAATATAAAAATTGTTGTAGTAAAACATCTCATGTTTGTGTCATTTTTACTTTAACATTAAATAAAAAGGTATTTATGTCATTTTCCAACCAAAGTGGCTCCATGGGGTCCCCAAGTTGACCCATGGATTTTCTTGGTCGTCCATGACACATCCAATGAGGTTAAGACATGTGTCTAGGTCATTTAATTTTATTAAAACATTATTCTTACCTTAAACTACACTAATTACCTCTAATCGCGATTAAAAACTTAATAAGTTACTATTCACCAAAAAAATATTTTAATCCCATTGAACCACATTTTACATATTAATGACAACCATGTATGTCGGATTTTTGAAATTCAAAACACAAAGGTGGAAAATTTTCATTTAAATGGAAAAATCAGTTTCTTAAGTACCACTTAGTGGTTTCACTATTCATCAAAAATTGAAGTTTTCCAGAAAAAAACCAAAACATCACCCTAAGATATATTTGATATTCCGAATTCAAAAATGATGTCTATTTTAAAAAATTCAAAAAATATAAGTTTCATTAATTAATTTAATAATTAATTCCTGTTTTCAAAACAAATAGTGTGTTTTTATGAAATAAAATGTATCAAAAGATTGACACTAGTTTAAGTCCGATTTCAAAGTGAAATTAATTCCAACGACCAATACTGGATTAAATGGTAAAAATATATTCTAATTTCACTTTAAAACAAATTCAAAAGATAATTTAATAATATAAATAAATTAGATTAAAAAGAGTTTTTGAATTAAAATACAACATTTTTCACTATTCATTAAAAATTGAACTTTTTCGAAAAGATACCAAAAATTTACACAAAGTAAATTTTGATGTCCCGATTCTAAATAAGAATTTTATTTTGTCAAATATAACACATAAAATTTTCAAAAAGTTGATATAAAAAAGGTTCGCCTTCAAAAGGCGGTTAATCGACCTTTTAAAGAATATTAGAATGTCTACGCTTAAAATTGGATTCATTCGCATTTTTAATCCTGTAACATTTATTGTAAAGAGTAAAAATATTTTAAAAACAAATATAATCATTTTGTAGTTAGTTCTGTTCATTCCCGCCATTACAACGGCTAGGCATTAACTACTATTTAAAATAATATTATTTTATTATTAGAGTGCAACGTAAGATTCCCAAGAAACTCGTTGTTGCATATTGGGTAAACCATCGAGCATAGCATCCCCTTTAAAGTAATATTAATATTTTATTCACAAATATGGATAAATATAAAAATGTAATATTCTTTATTTACCTGGGGTGTTATATCCTTCCCCCCTTTTGGGAATTACGTCCTTGCAATTTTAAAATTGAGCTTGGAAACATCCTTGAAAGTCCCACATCGGAACAAGAGTCGGTAAAACAATCACTTTAAAATAAAGAAAGATAAGTACAAAGGTCACCTGAGTTAACCCATACTAGGATTCCATGTAGGAAAACATGGACATAGAGGAGAAAACATAGGGTCATGTTCTGATGGAGAGTGATAGAAAACATGTTTAGGAGAAAGTTAACCACAAGAAAATCACAAACTTGTGATGGGTTAAACGGTATTCGATTCCCCAGTAGGAAAAGTTAATAGACAACATTTTTGTTTTAAGTTACTTTTTATTGAGGAATTTATTCATAAGGAAACATAATCACTTATCATGTTGACTTTCAACTTTTATTAGATTCCTTACACAAACTCATATTTTCTCCAAAAGACGAGTATTTAGGAAGACTTGTTCACATTAAGAGTACTATAATCAACTTCTAGAGAATCACCTAATCCACAAAAGAGAACTATATACTTCCCATGTCTTTAGACTTTAACCAAAACCAAAACCAAAAAGGTTAGTACAAGATCAGATAATCCAGAAAAGGATAACCCTTTATAAAAAGAAAATATATTCTTAATCTCAAAAATTTGTCCAACAAAACCCAAAGTTCAACGAGGAACATTTGATAAACAATTTTTCCATAAAATTATTCAAAGTAAACCAAACTAGGATTAAAACCCAAATATTTAAAGGATTTAGTCACATAGTCTTCCAAGTTAAATTCTAACATTTATCTCCAAACAACATCAGTTGCTCTTAATGTCCCGTATTGAAAAGTAATTAACCTAATCACATATCCTACATGATAGGTTAATAAATTTCCATAGATTACCCAAAATCAACTTACTCTTAATTCATAAAATCATCTAACAAAAAAGAATCGGTCAAACTAACCAGGGACTTCACATAGTCCAGTGGTAGGCGATAAATACCAGTTGCACTTTGGTTGTGGGTTCGATTCCTGCAGATTTGTCCGATGCGACGGGTTGTCACACGGTCTGTGTGTTGTCCTTTTTATAAAACTCCAAAAATAACCCTAACATGTTTTAACCTCAATAGTTTCCTTATACCTCTCATTATCATCCAAATTCATTATGATCTCAACATCTTAATTCTTGAAGTCTTATTTCACCACCATAAGATAAAATAAAACAATTCCCAAAATGAATAACATCATACCTTGATCATGGCATGCACTCAGTTTCACCATCATCTTGCTCACGTAGGTAGAAGTCACATGCATTACAACAATGATTTAGATATATTTCAAAATCATTTGATTCCTCCATCCAAATACACCTTGTACAACATGGGTCATATGGTTGTTCACAGAAAAACCATTTTCGAAAATAATCATGTATGACATATAATTCCAAAACATCTGATAAAACATGATTTCTATAAAATAGTCAGACAGAATTTGATTTGAAACTTTCTATTATTGGTCCTTTTAAAATACCATAAGTATGTGCGAAGAGACTATATTTTAAAAGCAAATATAAATAGGTTGCACAAGGGTCTCCTTCCTCAGCACCATTTTTAAAATCATAATATGCCTCAAATTCTTGTGATAAGGTAAAATATTTGAAAATACCTTGATAATATTTACCTTCCTTGAAAATATGAGAATATTGTGAAAATAGTATTTTTCTAAAAACAACCCATGATCCACGATGATAACGAGGTATAGTGGAGGTGTTTGATATCTCAAACAACTGCTTGCAAGTGAGTTGTATGCTAGAAAAAGTTTCACAATCATCCAAACATGACTTTGCAATAATTATTGCAAGCATGTCATCAGGAAGAGATAGGAATGTCATTTGAGATCCTTCTCCTTCCATTCGTAACCGACTTTACTTGACCTGAAAAAAGTTATAAAACAAGGATCTAACTGAAATAATAGATATAGGGACTAATCATGTGTCTAACAAAAACTCATAATCCCTAAAGTTGTCTAAACTGACCTCTGATACCAACTATAAGGCCCCAGCCTTAAACCTTACTTAATCTTGAGTTATTACAAGATTACACATTGAGGATCTTTTCAGGTTTAGAGTTTTAGAGAATTAGATCATAAAACTTTCATTACATTCCACATTTAAACAAAGCGGTTACATAAAGATAGTATTCATTTTTTCCCATCAACGGAAAAATATTTAAAATAAAACATGGATTCTTTCTTGACACTTCTTTGACACTATCATCATATCATGTACCTTTCCCTTGACCTGTGAAAAACATTTCAAAAAACTTGGGATGAGCATAAAAAGCTCAGTAAAGGTTATAAAAATATGGAAAGGGAACATGAGTTCATATATACATAAGAATGAAATCATACTTTACCCATAAAACATAGGCACTTTAACATACCTCATCAAATCATGAATAAATCATAGAAATCATAAGACATAAAGGTAACTTGAGGCTTTCATAACATTCTTACGTAGGGAGTAACCCTCTTGGTTACGTTTGGAATACTCACCACAGTATATTCCCTAAATCTCTTCGGATAAACCTTAACGTTTCACTCCTTCACGTTACCCAATACATTAGAGAGCTATATCGGGCTCACCCGCCCTTAGTTTATCACGGAACCACCCGTCTTCATAATAATGCCCAAGAACCCTAGCATAATCGTATCACATAAAACATGCATAAAGGAAACATAACATTTCCACTTTTCAATCACAAGGTATCAATACAACACATTGATATAAAAACATTATGAAAACCATTTTCAACACCAAAATAAAAGAAAAGTAAAACATGGTATTTATTTTTCTTTTAAAAAGAAGGTATGGCTTGTAGAGGAACCCAAAACTCAAATAATGGCCACGGCGGCGGAGAAGTCGTTGTCGCCGCATACGTATGACAAAAACATTCCCTTTTTTCATTTTGTAAAACACTTCATATAAAAAATATTCCTTTTGGATAAACGTAAAATTCAAAGGGTTTTATAAACCATATAAAATAAGGTTGTGTATAAAATAAAATATGCCTCAATGAAAGGAAATTGAGACGAAGTCCCATACAAAGACGGTATCCTTGGTTTAAGGATAAATCAATTACATAATTATGTGTGACAAACGAATACACCAAATATAAGTGGATATTAAGTGTAGAACAATCAGAGGTTATTCACACATATTCATAGAACTATATATTCAAGGAGTACAAGTTTATCCCAAAGAATCAAATTTGGGTTAAGAAGTTCCCTTGCAAAAAATTTGACAGCCTAACGACATCACTACAAAATTCATAAAATGAGTTGATGAGAGATAAAAGGGTATCTCATCACATGGACATAAAATTTAAATCAATAAGGATATATAATAACATATCCCAACATAATAGTATGTGAATTAAAAGACATAACAAAAGAAGTCTTTTAAAAAGAGGAGGGTGAAAGGTTCCCTTACCGACATGGGTATCTTTCGAAACATACACCCCGTGAAAGAAGGACAATAAAACATTGATGTAAATACTCATAAATGAAAGTATATTACACAATGAGTAAAATAATGAGCAGTACATACACCACTCAAAGGAAATTGTGGCAAATGTAGCTTAAATCTCACGCGAATAAAAGTGAGATGAAAAATCCCTTATGAAAACTCGGCAGCCTAATGGCGCCACTTAAAACTTACAAAAATGGATTGATGAGATCAAATAGGGTCTCTCATAATATTAACATAAAGTTTACAGAAATAGGAATATAAAATAACATCCCCCAACATAACAAATAGGAGCTTAAAATATGTGACATAAAGGAGAGTACTTAAAAAGAAAGAGAGGGGTTAGATCTCTTACGAAAATTTGGCAGCCTAACGGCGCCACTCAAAACTTCCAAAATGGATTGATGAGAGAGAATAGGGTCTCTCATCATATGAACATAAAAATTACAGTAAGATTAATATACAATAACATCCCAATAACAAGAAAGATGAGCTTTAAAAGGAATGACATAAAAGAGTGTACTTAAAAAGAAAGAGAGGAGTAGGATCCCTTACCTCAAGTCCGACTTGTCTTGTTCGTTTCTTTATATTCCTGAATAATAAACTTTGGTCAATTTATAATTGCCTAAGTATCGCCTTTAAATATTATTATTCAGTTCATATCATAAATTATAATTTTATAATAATTGTTTAATAATGTTAGTTCATATTAGACGTTTTTGTCGATGTTTGGTACATGATTCAAAAATGAACTGGTTTGAAAAATGATTGCCCATGTAGTTATAAGTAAATAATTTCCAGAATAGTATTAATGATTAAAATATCATATATATCCAGTACATATTCATTTTAAACTATTCCATATCATTTGGAGATAAAAACTAAAAGCATCGTTCATGGAGACAGTAGGTCGTACGTACGCATGAACGTTACTTTCATTTTTTTGTCATATTAATGGAATTAAAAATAAATGATATATATATATATATATATATTAATTACAGTATAATATATATGTTATATAGGTCACATATGTTCATTAGTTTCATTCTTTATACATTCCATGTATTGCATGTACGAGTCACATCACTTGAGGGGGCGGTAGTCCACACTTCCTCGTATGAAATTATCGCATTTACACAAAATGAAAAGAATAAAGGTATGTTTTAAATATAAAATACAGAAGCATATAGTAAACATAAATACCATATATATCATATATAAAATACAGTGAAATCATAATGGCCACCTTTAAAGGTGTTAAAAGAATATTGAACAATCATCGTTTCGTGAGGCAGAAAATCGCCAACCACAGAAACAGTATGTTCTTTAACCATTAGATAAAGGTGTGTGTAAGTGTAGCTCGAATCCTTCTTATAAAAACATCATAGTATATTTAAGATACTGGAGTTTTTACAAAAGAAATGAATAAAAAGAGTTTATGGGGTTGGTGAAGCAAAATAAAACAAAAGGACACAAGTGAAGACATTACCTTAAAATCGGGTAACTCCCTTTGGTTTGAGATCAAAGGCTTCCTTGGGAAGACTTCTGCCCAAAGTGAGGCTTCTAAGAGTTATGGAAGGATGTGGAGAGACAAAATGGGCAGGGGTTGTCCAGTAAAAAGGCTTTGGAAGTGTGGGTAAGGAGGTAGAGGTGGGGGCCTTTTATAAGAGGAGAGGAGGGGCACTCTTGGAAAGTAAAGAAATGTTCCTTTATTTTAAAATGAGTTTCGGATTTAAAAGGTCCCAAATTGATATAATTCGAGGATAAGGTTATAAGGGTTCTAAATATACCCATACAATATGTTTTGGACATGTTTAGGTCATAGATGTTACATTATCGTTTCATTTTATTTAAATGATTTATTAATGAGGTAATTGATGCATCATCATGATGTCATA
This sequence comes from Viscum album, assembly GCA_963277665.1. Lineage (NCBI taxonomy): Eukaryota > Viridiplantae > Streptophyta > Magnoliopsida > Santalales > Viscaceae > Viscum > Viscum album. The sequence continues at coordinate 175,948,098 of OY728123.1, forward strand.
AATAGTTTAATATATTTAATGTCTAAAAATTATAAAAAAAATATAATTATGTAGGAAATATTTTTAGCTTTATAATGAATATTTATAGTCAAAAATATGACTTGTTTAACCCCATGTAAAAATTGTTTTAGTAAAACATCTCATGTTTGTGTCATTTTTACTTTAACATTAAATAAAAAGGTATTTATGTCATTTTCCAACCAAAGTGGCTCCATGGGGTCCCCAAGTTGACCCATGGATTTTCTTGGTCGGACATGACACATCCAATGATGTTAGGACATGTTTCTAGGTCATTTCATTTTATTAAAACATTATTCTTACCTTAAACTACACTAATTACCTCTAATCGCGATTAAAAACTTAATAAGTTACTATTCACCAAAAAAATTATTTTAACCCCATTGAACCACAATTTACTTTTTAATGACAACCATGTATGTCGGATTTTTTAAATTCAAAGCACAAAGGTGGAAAATTTTCATTTAAACGGAAAAATTAGTTTCTTAAGTACCACTTAGTGGTTTCACTATTCATCAAAAATTGAAGTTTTCCAGAAAAAAACCAAAACTTAACCCTAAGCTATATTTGATATTCCGAATTCAAAAATAATTTCTATTTTAAAAAATTCAAAACATATAAGTTGCATTAATTAATTTAATAATTAATTCCTTTGTCAAAACAAATAGCGTGTTTTTATGAAACAAAATGTATCAAAATATTGACACTAGTTTAAGTCCGATTTCAAAGTGAAATTAATTCCAACTACCAATACTAGATTAAATGGTAAAAATATATTCTAATTTAACTTTAAAATCAATTCAAAAGATAATATAATCATATAAATAAATTATATTAAAAATATGTTTTGAATTAAAATACAACATTTTTCACTATTCATTAAAAATTGAACTTTTTCGGAAAGATACCAAAAATTTACACAAAGTAAATTTTGATGTCCCAATTCTAAATTAGAATTTTATTTTTTCAAATATAACACAGAAAATTTTCAAAAAGTGGATTTAAAAGAGGTTCGCCTTCAAAAGGCGGTTAATCGACCTTTTAAAGAATATTAGAATGTCTACGCTTAAAATTGGATTCATTCGCATTTTTAATCCTCTAACATTTATTGTAAAGAGTAAAAATATTTGACAAACATATATAATCATTTTGTAGTTATTTCTATTCATTCCCGCCATTACAATGGCTAGTCGTTAACTACTATTTAAAATAATATTATTTTATTATCAGAGTGCAACGTAGGATTCCCAAGAAACTCGTTGTTGCGTATTGGGTACGCCATCGAGCATAGCATCTCCTTTAAAGTAATATTAATATTTTATTCACAAATATGGATAAATATAAAAATGTCATATTCTTTATTTACCTGGGGTGTTACAAATGTAATGAATTTAAATTTGTATTATGAAATTATTTTAGAAAATAAATGGGTTTTATATTATTGTTTACATTCTTTTGATAAATTTATACGATTATAAAAATTTTAATTTTTTGCATTATTTCCATTAATAAATTTTATTGTTTGAAAAAAAATTCCATACGGTATCTTGAACTATAAAATAATTCCTTATTGGATATAGTACTTTGAGCTAGATTGGTTCTTACTGGGTAGGATTCCATAAATTCAAATAAAACTTATATAAATTTGACAATCACCAGATAAGTTTCATAGAAAACACTAAATGACTTGTTTTTATAGAGACCTAATTTTTCAAGGGTATACAATTTATTTTATGGGTCATTGTGTTTCATTATTATATTTATTTGGTGTATCTAGTTCATAATATTTATTTTTTTCTCAAGTTAATTTTTATTGAATAAATGTTTTTGATTTATTTATAAAATCAACCTATGAAGTTTTTATTTAACAATATTTATTTCATTAGGGTTATACGATTTATCTAACTAGAGGATTAGGAAAATTATTTTAATGAAATGGTTTTCTACAATTATAGAATATTTTTAATGATTATGATCTTATATTTCGACATAATTTCAAAATAAATTTCATATAGTTTAGTATAAAAGGTTATTTCAGTACAAGGATAATAATTTTTAAATGTGTGATTTTCATTGGTTTGATATGTATGTATATATAATTAAACAAAATTCTATTACAAGAAAAAAAATTAATTATTTATATGTATGTTTTTTATAAAATACAATTTTAAATGAATCCAAAGTTTTTTATTATTTATTACATGATTATACATGGTTTTAAAAATTAAATTTTATGTTTTTCGTGTAAAATTAATATTTTATCGTTATAGTTGGTGGTGTGCTTAAAAAACTTATACTTTTTTTTGTAAAAGATTAAATAATTCTTAAACTTCATGATAATAACTTGTAATATCTCATTTATTAATGATTTTTTAAGGTGTTTATTTATTTATTTAAATTTTATAAAAAATATTAATGGGTGTTGGGATATTTTTAAGGTTTTATATAACCAATCATTTATTAACATGATATGATTTTGAAAATGGTTGATTTTAATTTCAATTTTTTTTAAATTATATTTGAATATTCATAACCTTCTTGAGAAATATGTTTATGTTTGGGTGGGTGTGCATTTTCAAAAAAGATATTTTTTTAGTAAATTTTATATAAACAATTCCAATTAATAGTTTTTTTGTTAAATTTCAAAATATATTCATTGGATAATTTAATTTTCTCTAATCGATTTTGAATTTTGATTTTTTTTTATTTGTTAATGTTAAATCTTTATGCTTGGGAGATGTTTGGTTTATGGTGTTTTCTTGGAAGTGATTATTTTTTAATTATTATTATTTGATTTTAAGATTACATGATGGTTTGGAATTCACATGGACTCCAAAATTTTAATCCATGTTTGAAACATGTGTAATATTCGTGAATAATCCTTTTAATTTGGGTCTTGATTGGTTTTGGGTGTGAATTTTGAATATGACATATTGAGTTATGGTATGTTCTTAAAAATTGAGGATATTTTCTAAAGAGACAAGTAATATAATTTTTTATTCCCAATTAAAATTGTTACTAAAAAAACATCACTAAAGGGTGAGTCTTAGTTCCTAGGATGTCTTATAAAAGTTTTGGGTTATTATTCTGAAAAGTAGGTATTAACCAAGTATTTTTCATATATGTGTGGTTTATTTGGAAAATGTGAATGGTTTGAGAATAATTTTAAAAAAAATTGTATCTTATTCTACTATAGAATGTATGGTTAGTGCACAGTTTAGAAACCTATGTGGCCTGGACATGCATGACCAAAAGTTTTCTAAAAACAATTAAACATTTGGTTAGTGATTTTGAAAACTATACATATAAATCATTCATTTTTTTACCAATGTTTAGAACTTCCAACATAATTCATGCACAATTTAGAGAACATGACCACTAGTTTTGCATGTAGGAAATTCACTTATTTTTAGTCATCCTTATACCTTAAGAACTCACCACATATTTATTTATGGTTCTTATACATCTAAAATGTTCTAAGAGAAGTTTTAAATGAGAGTATAGATTCAAAGGGACATAAATTTTTATCTTGGTGTCTGTTTGGGCTCTGTAAGTTAATAAATAAAATTCTATGACAATATTTATTAGGTATATTATTTGATATACCCTTTAGCTAAAATTTAATTTGTTACAACAAGACTAGAATTTGATATCTTAATCCTGACAATCCCATAATTACATATTTTTATAATAAATTTTATAACCAAAAAATTATTGAGACCTTTAGTCCTAATGTTTTAGAGAATTGGTACACTTAATCATTAAGATAATTTATTAAAAATATTGTATGAGCACATAAATCTCAATAAGGGGTATATAAAGAGAAGATGTTTTTAGGCCTAATTAGTGTACCCTTTATCTAAAAATCATTTTAAAATATTTTATGAGCATATAAATCTCAATAAGGGGTATATAAAGAGAAAAAATTATTATGCCTTGAATTACATAAAAACTCATGAGGAATTTTGTTTTTGGCAAGAGGATATATTGAAATAATAAAAAGAACATTAAACATATATTAAATCATGAAATAAATGAAAATACTCAATTCAATATAATCCAAAAGGTATCATTGATAAAACTAAAATGTAAGTGGAAAGATAATTTATTAATCATCAATGTTTCTTGGGTTATCATAGTCATAATCACCCTTATAATCAACCTTATAATCACCTCTAGTGGAATAAATTAATTAGTTACATCAAATATATTTTTTCTAGTGAATAAATCATTACCCAATACATTGGGGGCCTATAATTTTTGGGACCACTTTTCACTATGTAAAATTTCCAAGAACTATAACATGTGTTAAATAATTATAATATGGAATTTTATTTAAAAAACATAAGAATTAAATTTAATCCCAATGAATCAATGAAATGGGTTAATGACTTCCTAATTTAGTGTAAATAAAAAGATAATAACACTATTACCCTATAAATAATATTATTACATGTTATATTCATATGAGGCATATAAAATTATTCATTTAATCTATATAATAATGGAATATATAACATTCAATGTATAATAAAAACAAATATTTCAAAGAGTGGTCGATAAATGAAAGAGTATAACATGGTTAATTTGTGAAGAAATGAGTATATAATAATTGATAATATCATAAAGAATATTAAATTATTAAATCAATAGGGTATGGAGAAACATAAATATGGAATGTTTAAAGGATATTAAAATCATTACTTATATTATAGGACAAGTGAGAAATAAATATCCCCGTGAAAGAATCATAACATGGGAAGTAATAATCCATCATAAAGGATATTGTGAGAAGGGAATAAAAATACTTATAATATAAGAAAAATTTAATATAAATTAATAAATTTTATGATACAAACAATCAAATAATAATATAATAAATAAATAAAGTTAATAACCCAACAAAGTGAAATTGAGATAAGAATACCCTTGAAACCTTTGTAAATAATGATTCTAAACTAATAAAAGAGATAACATGAAATGATATTTTAATTACCATGACTTAAATTAAAATTAATATAAAAATAATTCAATGGATGGTATATCAATTATTTAAAATATAATAATATTGAACATGCCTCAATAAAAGGAAATTTAGATGAGAATCCCCTTGCATCGAATATCGGCATCCTCATAAGTCCTCTATCTTTCCAAATAATAAAATTATATTAATTATGTACTTGATTAATAACCTTTTAATTATTATTATTTAATTATATTCATTAATTATGATATATAATTCATTTATTTCATTTATTTAACTAGCTATGGTCGTTTTGATATTGTTGAGTCCATAATTACAAAACAAAATTAATATAAAAATAATGGTCAAGGATAATTTTATAACAGTTAAATAATCTCTTTAAGTGCTAAGGTATATGTTTTATTCCATTCCAAAATTAATAGAGTTTAATAGATTTTTATATAGTTATAATTTTTAAAATATTTCTCAGTAATATTATTTTCTATTCGTAAAATGACTTAGATTAATTACTTTTAATGTCATTATTATAATGGATATATTTTTAATAACAAAACATAAACAAGCTATTAGTTTCATATTAATGTTACTTTAAATCATAAAATCCATTTTTTATGAATTTAAATGAATGGATTTACTGAAAATGAAAACAACATCATTCGCTTAGGTTGTGTAAAACCACCATGAGTGAGTGGAGTTTTCTAAAAGTGTTTCAAATAAGGGAAAATCTAATAAATACATGAGTTCCATAAAAATTTTTATTATAATTATAATAACGTTTTTAAGTTAATTTTAAAGGTTACTTATGTTAATTAAAATAGGAAAAAAAATAAAGGCGTGCGAGAAATTGCTCCTCTGGTGCACCCCAAATCCCCCAACCCCAAACTACCCCTACACTAATAGAGAAGCAAAGAAATTTTCAACACTAGAACTGGGGTAACCCCAAAATTATTCATGAATAGTTTTTTTTATAAAACACACACACACACATATATATAATGTTCATGGGAGATCTTAACATATTTTTAAAAATGTTTTTTAAAATTGAAATATATATTTTTATATTATAATAAATTTATTTATAGCTCACATATGACATAAATAAAATCCACAAGTTAATATACATAGATAATAGGGGATAAATTGGATCAATCTTTGGGGACCAAAAATTAAAAACACATGAAATAAATAAAACCCACTGACCATCTTCATGTTATAATTTTATTCTTCCATATCACTAGAAACTTTAGGAATTTCATAACCTATGATGGGCCTCTCATGGAGTATATTTAACTATATTACCTAGTCACTAGAGAAAATATAGTTCCACCACACCACCTCCACCCTCAACACTAAAAAATGAGTCCTCGTGTATTTGATTATCCCTAACATAAATCTGGAACATGTCATCATAATCCCATAACCCAAGTGACTCTAGTAAAAACTCCATCACTTTTCCTTTGTTCTAGTCATTTTGGTGTGGTATTTCCAACACCATTAACCCATAATTCAATATGATATCTGGGATGCCTTTAAATATTTTTTGGGATTTCCTATCCAACTCTTTACCAATTATACTTTTTCTTATTTAGGCAGTATACAAAGAGATAAAACTTATTATTCTCCCAAATTCTCTATTTATTTATCCAATAGTTTCCAAATGTGTTATAAAAACATTATAAAAACTATAAAAAATATTATTTGAAGTTATAAAAATATTTATCTCATAACTTCTTGTATTTAATGACCCAAAATGTTCATCCCAATACTTTATGTATATTATAGTTCATTTAATACTATAAACTCATATATCCTGTCATAACTTATTCTGTTAACAATATAAATAGGAGAGAAATTATCCACATTACTCACAATGCCATATATTTCCAAGGACATGAGCACTAACTTGGGATCATAAAAAAATAGTGATATATTCCTTTCATAATCCAAGAACAGTTCTATTTTATTTATATCAATATAACTAGTAATATGATTAAAAGAGTCGAGTTCTGAAGGGAATTTTAGTATAAAAGAGTGTTATAGAAAATTGGTATAAAATTAGATAACATAATTCTATTCCCCATTAATATCATAACTAGAGTCATCTAAATAGGTGTGTTGGTTGAATATTATGGAAAAAGGTAGGGGTGAATTTCCCTTTTAAAAATTTAAAGTAAAAATGAAAAACAAAGTGATAAATCCTTTACTTAATAGTCTATAAACTCCAATTAAGTTAATAAAGATAATATCAAATTAATTTAATAACATTAATGATATAATAAAAGTTATGCAATTATGTAAGTTGATGTTAAATGATGCAATGAAAAAATTAAATAAGTGATAAACAAAATTGATAAGGAGTTTGGCTAAATCTTGATGTGATGCCTTACCTCTCCACCACTCGACTTGAGAGGTCTATTATATAAATCCCATAATCTCAATAGGGATCAATAAACCCATCCACATAATTATGATTTTTGAGAACCCTCTTGAGCTTCTCTAGTAGATAACTAACTTGTTCCACACTTTTACGGAGTGTGAACCCTTAGAGAATAGAAGTTGAGGAGAGAGAGGTTTAATTTAGGAAAACCCATTAAAATCAACTAGAAAATCTCTAGAATGGAATAATTAAAATTGACAATGAAATATTTTAGTGAATGGTTTAGATCCTTGTGTGATTTAGATATTTCAAGTCTCTTGATAATATTTGGAAATTATAGAGCTTCACTACTGAATTGGATATTGAGAGAATTTCATTAGAAGAAAGGTTGTAAAGGTTAATTCATAAGGATCCAAGTCAGTCTTTTTATAGGATCCAAAATACATGTGAATATTCTAGAATTCATCAGAATTCATGAAGTTGTTAAATAATTAATTTACGTTCTTTTAACTATAATAAAAGCAACCATGTTGGATCTTTCTCTACTCTAATATATAGTAGGTAGCCATAATTGGGTATCATGTGGGCTTCTTAGACCTGGGTGTTACTAGATAAACTCTATCAGCTAGACACTATTGTCCAATGGAATGATAGTGGCATTTGTGTGGAAACCATCTTAACTAAATGAGCCACTAGTTAACTGGTGTTCCTTACCCGAGCAGTCGGTGGTCCTACTGCACAACTGGGTTACTGCCAACATGGAATCTACTAGTTGGTTACCTATATTGGAAAGTAGGTGTAATTTAAACATAAACACCTTCAAGAGTGGCCACCACCACCACCACTAAAACCTTTTTTGGATATTCAAATTTTCTTCCAAGGTCTTTAAGTATGAATAGAGATATGCCCAGTCATTTATCAAGGCTTGGAAGTAACTTTAATATTTCAAGTAATCAATCACTTGAAATAAATAAAAATATTTAAACTCACTTAAACAAAAAAATTAAAAACATAATTGAGTGTTTGTGATCATGAAAATATCATGAGAGAGAGAGATAGGTACAATAAATCGCCTTATTTGATGATAAAAAACACTTAACTTAAAAAGATAAATTAAGTGTAAATCAAGAAAGAAAATGTTAGAATTGTATTTAAATATTTTGTAAAGATATTAAATGAGCTCAAAATTAAATATATTATGTATTATTTTAACAAAAATAAATAATTATTTTAAAATCTCCCAATTAAAAAACAACTAAGTACTAGAGAAGAGTAAAAAACAATTAAGATAAATTTATGAAATATTCCCCCTATGTGAAATTTATTTTTTGAAAAATGTGTCCCTTTGGTAAAAATAACACACACACTCTATTTTTTAGGAAATAAATACCACTTTTCTATTATTGAAATGAAAAAACATTAAAAAATATATAAAAAGTTGAGGCAGGAGAAAATTAAGTAATATTTTGATGAAAAATAAAAGGAAATTTTGAAGAACCAAAAAGAATTTTGAAAATAAAGTTTAAGAGGGAGAAATATTTTGAATAGAATATTTTTCTTGAAAACACATTTTATATTCCAAACTCAAAAATATTATTATCATTAGAGATAAAGATGTATTAAAGAAAAATAAAATATAAAAAGTAAAAAAAATATAATGAACATGTTTTGAACAACATTCTTAAATTCAAAAATACTCAAATAATATATTTACTAGAGAGAGTTATTGGAATTTTAAATAGGATAAAAGAAGAAAAATAGTTGCAAATTAAAAGGATAATATATTTAAAATAATAATAATGTAAGATAAAACATAATATAAAAATAAAAAGGAGAAAATGAAAATAAATCTTTAAATTCCATTGCCACATCATTACTTTTACTCAAGTAATAACTTTTACCTCCTTTGATTGATTTATTATTAGAAAGAGCATAGATAAATAAGTCACTTTTAATATAAAAACATACCTCTAAAGCATAATTTGATTTTTGTTTCATTTAATAAAACTAAAGAATAAAATGTTAAATAAACAAGTATATTTGATTAAATTTTACTCATCAATAATCTTCTTTAATATAGATAAAAAAACATTTTTGTTTAAAATATATATATATATATACTTAAATAATTTTACAAGTTAAAAATTATTTTGAAACAAATTTAAAAATCAATGGTATTAAAGTTTGTTTAAAAAATAATATACAAATTATAAAAATTACTTAATTTTTAGAATATAGATTTTAAAATTTGAAAATAAGAAAAAAAATTGAACAGAAATAATTAATTAACTTTTAAAAAATCTCTCTTAATAAAAATTTCATAATTAAAAAGAGTTATAGATCCCAATGAAATAATAACACATGTGTGATAAAGGGATTATAACCAATATTAAAATAGAAATATAAAACAAAAAATTAATGTTTTAAAAATATTTTAAAAAGATAACACAAAATATCCATATATTAAATGAATAATATTGCAAGTGATCCATTCCTAATTTACCTCTAATTAATTCAGAATTATCCAGGACCAAAGGTTTAGTAAAAATTTTAGCTATTTGATACTCCATTGGGAAAAAATATAATAAGTTATTACATTTTTGGAATTGAAATCTTAAGAAATGGTTTTGAAGGTCAATGTTTTTAGTTTGAGATTTCTGGATAGGATTTTTATAGAAAACTGGTATTATCACACTTAATAGGTATATGATCAAATATTAACCCAAAATTCAAGATATTGTGTTGAATCCATAGAATTTGGGTACAAAAAATACCAATGGTTATGTATTCTTCATTAGCTATATAAAGAGAAACTAAGTTTAAGTTCCTACTACTCCATGAGATGAGGTATTTTCCTAGAATATGACAAGTTTTTCTAGTACTTTTCTTATTTGGTTATCATTCCACAAAAAGAAAATTAGAAAAAATAAGTTAGTGTAAAATAGGTTTTGTAGAGACCCAAAGCTTGACGTACAAGGTCATTACATTACTTTTGCGGAATACTTAATACATAACAAAAACAGACACACAAGGACCGTAATAGTTTAGTGTCTTTGGAAACTCGGAATGTAATCTTCTAATCGTGGTGAAAGATCTTCAACATCTCCCATAAAGATCTTCCCCTTTTGTTTTCTTAGCTAAAACGTTTCTTTATATCCTGGGGAAAAGAAAACATATAAAGGGTGAGCTCAAATGCTCAGTAAGGGTAAGAATGGATAAAATAAAACAAATCATATACATTTGAACTTAAAATTATGAACACAATGTTTAAATAAAAAAATCTTGAGCAATGACATAAAACATGACAGAACATAAGGAATAGATCATAAATAAACATTAATCATGATAAAATATCATGGGAATAAAACATGTGATTGTGGAAACCATTAAGCACATTATATGATTTCCATAGTAGCCAAGGCATTACTGCCATGACCATCTTAGTGGACAAAGTCCGTTTCTGAATCGAGTTCACTCTTTGTTCCAGTCCTGTATTACTAAACCGGATTAACTTACCGTTCCAGTCATGTCTATCTCATGAGATATAAATCTTTACCCAATTCATTGGAGGGAGATATAGGTCCCACCCATCTCATATTGAAATCATTCTTTCATGTTCCACAATATAAACATAAATCATTAATCATAACCCAAGAATAAAATGGGTTTCATAAACATCATTCCATCATAACGTAATCCATACAAAAAAATTAGATATCATTTCATCATTAGAAAAGTTAAACCATGTAAATCATAGATACATGATACTTGAAACATACACATGTGAAATAATGTCATCTTAGATGAAAATAGTTTTGATAAAACACTCGAAATGAATTTTTGAGGAAAATATCCTTTTTTATTCAAAATCATTTTCTTTTCACAAAATGTCATGCAAATTTTTTTTAAGAAAAGTGTTTTTTTGAAAATAGTCATGAAATTATTTGGAGTAAGCTTCATGAAAATAAGGCTTTATAAAACCATAAAAATCCATTCATGTCGTTTAAGTTAAAAAAACATTCTTCTCGTACTTTTGCCAGAAAAGTCAAAAAAGTACCTCGTAATGTAAACAAAAGAAAGATTCATTTCATACCATGTAGTAAACGTCAAAAATGGGTAAAAAGGACTTTAAACATACATGAAAACACTTTTATAAAACATGGACATGGATGATATAAATAACCCCAGTAAATACTTACGAATAAGAAATCTCAGAGAAAAATGAGATTTGCAAAATTATCCCTTACCTTAGGTCCGATATGCTTCGTACGTATCCAAACCTCCTATATAATGATTTAAATAATGTCATTGACTTATTAAAAAATAATATTAATTGTTATGATATCATATATGTTTCACTTATGACTTTATATTACCCGTTCTTTTGTAAATTCCATGTTAAAGCGGCGTTTTGGGTAAAATCATTTCATTTATCGTATGTGTTTCGACTTGTCGTTCTTGATATTATTACTTATATAGTGACTTACATAATTATATATTGTAAAACATGATTTATATATAATATATATTGATCATATACATATGTATATTATAGATCGATAAAAGGAATGAAATACACCGTTCATGGAGACGGTAGGTCGTACGTACGCATGAATGCTGTTTTCATTTCCTTATTGAATTGAATGAAACTAAATAGATGACATACATATATATATATACATAAATCCAGTAGCATTATTATTTCATATATTTCATTATTATTCATTATAAAAACTTTATGATCATTCGTGTATGGTTAACATGGAGAATGAATCTCATCGCGTCGTGGAGACGGTAGTCCGTACGTATGCACGAGCGATGATATCGTTCCCATAATTATTGAATAGAATTGGAGTGGATAGTATAATATATCAGAATCATTATGATGTTATAATAACCATATATATTTATTATTTACACCATTATACCCATCCATGTAAGGTGTTGGTGGAAAAACAGATTTCACCACGGCATGGAGACGATATTCCGTACGTACGCATGCATGGTGATTTCATTTTCCGTAGGATGGATAGATGGTGAAATAGGGTTATTTCATACTTATAATAACATACCATTATATGAGTTATACTGATGTTATTACTTAATAATGAAACAACTAAAGAACAAGAAGTGGAAGAAGAATTAAAGTTGAAAGAATCGGTAACGGACATTACCTCTTCTTTGAAGCGCCACTTTGAGACCTCCTCTTAGGGCAATAAAATTGGTCTTTGAAGAAGACCAGAACCTCTAGGATGTTTCTATGTAATTGGAGAAGATAATTTGGTAGGTTTTGTCCGAGCTTGAAGGCTCAAAGTGGTGTGAGGAAGAGAGGGGGGAGGTTCCCTTTTATAAGGGAGTAGAGGGGCACCTTTGGAAAAACTAAAAATATTATTTTATTATAAATTCATATTCGGTTTTTAATAGCTCCAAATTGAGTTATTTAGAAGATATGGTGGGGATGGGTCTAAATCCTCTCATCCAATAGAATTTAGACAAGTTTAAGTTTCTATTTTAACCTTATCATTTAGATTTAACCTTAAGTTAAATAATTTTACTTTTACCGTGTCTTCTTTTTTTCTTACACTATAAGGTTAATAAACTTACTATAACAAGCCAAATGAACCCCAAGTTGTTTATTATAAATATATATAACCTTATATAATTCATTTTTCTGAACCTTATATTTTTAGGAATAAAATAACAATTAATAATATAATATTTGTTTTAAAAACTATTTTATGTCAATTTTGACACTATTTGGTAATTGATTTTTTGTGAAAATCATAACAGAATTATTAGTTCGAAAAAATTTAACTAAATAAATAATAACAGGTCATATTAACCTATAAAATTAGTTTAATTCATAAAAAGTCTCAAATTACATTTATTTGGGTATTTATAACATCAATTATGTCAATATTTCATTAATAAGATAATTACTGCATGATCTTTGTGTCATAAATAAATTAAATTATTTAATGTATAAAAATTATAAATAAAATACCATCATGTAGGAAATATGTTTAGCTTTCTAATTAATATTTATAGTCGAATTTATCTTATGTATAACCCTATATTAAAAATGATTTACTTATTAAACTTTGATTTTAGATATTTCAACCCTTCTTTAAATAAATTAATATTAAATGTCCTAATCTAATCCAAGTGAGCTTAAATGGTCATATTTTATTCCTAAGGTTGTTTTTGGTCGAATTAAACTTATCCAATAGAATTAGGACATGTTTTAGGGTAATTATAATATCATTTTTACCCTTAATTATCCTATTTACTTTTAACCGTGGTAAATAAAAGTAAAGTGTTACTATTCACCAAAAAAATATTTTCATCTCATTGAACCACATTTTAGTCCTTGATATTAACCGTGTCTCTCAGATTTTTGAAATTCCACTCATAGAAGCGGTAAAATTAAGTGTTATGAAAAATTCAGTTTTTTTTAAGTACCACTTAGTGGTTTCACTATTCATCAAAAAATGAAAGTTTCCAAAAAAATACCAAAAATTAGGCCTAAGTTATATTTGATATTATGAATTCAAAAATTATGTCTATTTTACCAAATTCAAAACATATCATTTGCATTAATTAATTTAAAAATTAATTCCCGTCGTCAAAATAAATAGTGTGTTTTTAAGAGATAATAACTATCAAAAGACTGACACTTGTTTATGTCTGGTTTAAATGTGAAATTACATCCAATGACCAAAATTGTATTAAATGGTAAAAATATATTCTAAATATACTTTAAAACCACTCAAATTAATAATTTATCACTATTAATTATTTCGATTAAAAAAGTTTTTTTAATTAAAATTTAGTAATTTTCACTATTCATCAGAATATGAAAGTTATCCGAAAAGTACGAAAATTTCACCCTAAGATAATTTCGATATTCTGAATCCAAAAATGAAGTCCATTTTGAGATATAAAATTTATAAAATTTCAAAAAGTGGGTATTACTATTCATAACGGCAAGTTCATAATAATAATATCTCGTTTAGTGAAACTCGGTATTGCGTACCACACACACTATCGAGGAAGGTCTTTATTGTGTGTAATACAAGCCAAGTCAGTGTTGCGTGTAGTGAAAGCTATGTTTGGTGTTGTGTATAACATAATAAAAACTTATTTCATTTATACATTAAACAAAATCTATACATAATGTTGCGTAGATTAGTTTCTACAAAACGAACTTGAAATTGTGTGTAACACGAGCCAAGAATAGTGTTGCGTATACTGCAAGAAAATACAGTGTTGCGTATATCACAAGATAATTTTGGTGTAGCGTACAATACAAGACATTAAAAAGAATATTTTTCATAAAATCTCAGGGTGTTACATTCTACCCCCCTTAAATTGAATTTCACCCTCAAAATTCGTCGGGGTTATAAATGGTTTACTACTCAAAAGTTTCTTTAATAGAAACCCACATAGTAAAAAGGAATACCAAAACTTGGCTTTAAAAACTAAAGTATGAAATGTAACGGTTACCCAAATTAACTCATCACTGGGTTTCCACGTAGGAGAACATAGGTAAAAATATGGATATGGAAGAAAAATCTAACCATCAAGTTCTGATGGAGAGTAGTAGAGAACATGGCTATGAAAAATCCAACAATCACAAAGCCATAAATTTGTGATGATCTAGGGTACCATCTGATTCATCGGATATAAGGGCACTAGGACAACATTTTTGGTTTTCAAGATCATTTCCCTAAAGTTGATGAAATTAGAATTAGAAGAAATACTTTCGTGATTTTGGTACAGTCTCACCGTTGGTCGTTCTTTAGACAATTTCCACTTCATCTATTAAATAAATGAAGTTGAATTTGTCATTCGTGAAGTGTTAGCAGATCATGTGATAGAATTATGGGTCATTCCATCTGTCTCAAACAAAAGGTTAGAAAAGTTATCAAAAATACATAAGTCTATATATAGTGAGATTAATCATATATGGTTCCTGAAATGGACTTATACTTCATATATTATACTGCTTAATATAATAAAACTAGTTTCTACTAAACAGGGACTTCTTGTAGGCCATTGGTTGGTGATAAAGTCCAGTCGCACTTCGTTAGTGGGTTTGATTCCCACAGCCTTGTCCGACGCGATGGGTTGCCGCCCGTCCTGCAGGTTGTCCTTTTTCTAAAACTACATTACTATAACATTCCATCAATAATATCTAAAAAAGTTCTATCCTTAACCAATACTAACTTATGTCCAACATAATCAATTCCAATCTTTATCTAAAATACTTCGGTCCTAGCTCATAGTATAAAGAAAACGATTACTTGAAATGTCATCAACCAAGCATGT
The DNA here is from genome assembly GCA_963277665.1 of Viscum album. Lineage (NCBI taxonomy): Eukaryota > Viridiplantae > Streptophyta > Magnoliopsida > Santalales > Viscaceae > Viscum > Viscum album. The sequence continues at coordinate 175,963,808 of OY728123.1, forward strand.
GAATACCATCATTTATCCCCCATATATCTTGTTGGTCACATTCCAATCATGTTAATACCTTAATCATGTATTTTCCTGAAAAATGAATACCCATTAAACCTTAGTGAAAACATGAATGTTGTCAAAAGTTAACACTTTCCACATACCAAAATCCAAAAATTCTATATACTCAAACCATGATATAACCTTCTCTTTATATCAGTCATGAGCTCATGAATACTATCAAACATCTAATTTTCTCCTTATCCCTTCATTATGCGCATATCATCTACTTTCCAAAAATATCTGAATAACCTTTCATGGTTACTGGTACCATTCATCATACATTTTCAAAACTTAAGGAATGACAACAGTGTAACAATCCTTAGATGTCTCTTTATTCTATAGTACCATGAGATTACTTATACAACATTACACTTGATAAACATATAATCATTCCACTACCTTCTTAAACCATTGACCGAACTTCAACAATTCTTTCATCTCACATATAATTTGTAGTCTCTTCATCATCAAAAACATAAATACGACCCATACGACCATACTGATTCTCTTTATGAGACTTTCCCTTAGGGCATTGGTTTGCATAATGCTCATACATTCCACATTTAAAACATTTAACCATTTTTGATGTCGTAGCAATACCATTATCCTCATCCATGGTGTTAACTGAACCTTTTCCTTTGCACTTACTGGCTTTATGTCCTTCTTTTCCACACCCAAAGCATCTTCCAGTTCTTTTGAAAAATTCTCCTTGATGCCTCTTCCCACATGATTTACATAGGGGAAATTGAACTTTCTTTCCTCTATGATCATCATGAAACTCCATCTTTCTCTTATTAGCCGAGTCAGGAAACTTACCAAATTTGAGTTTATTGATCATATTATGAGATTGTTGATTCTGCATAATAATGATGTTTGGACTTCAAAATCCCATTTCATTTGGTTTATCATTAATAATATCATTCCATTGTCCATAATATCCTCCATTATCGTGAATCATCTTGTTTCCAGCCATTTTCTAAAACCCAAAAAGAATAGTGTGAGAGGAAAAAATCATAATAAAGGGGGAGTAACTTCAATATCTAACATCTTAGGTTTAATCTAATATCGTTACCATAATTCTAGGACTATAACCTATACTTATACTTAACCTTAGGTACATCCCTAGACATACCTTAGAAATATCTCTAGGGATCTCACTAAAGTTCTCGCATCCTAGTTTCCAAAGGTTGACTAAACCTTTCCTCCGATACCAACTATAACGGTCTGGAATTACTTACAGTGGACTATAATTGATACCTATCAGGGCACTCCATGGGCGTCTACACCCCCTGGGCGGGACACACCACCATCCCTAGTGGCAGCCATTTCCTCATGAAGCCCTTGGGTGGAGAGCCATGCTTCGTCTAACGCTCACATGTGAGAGTTCCCAAGGATCGGATACATTCCTACCTCCTTTGCCTCTGATACCAACTGTAGAGACCCAAAGCTTGACGTACAAGGACATTACATTACTTTTGCAGAATACTTAATACATAACAAAAACAGACACACAAGGACCGTAATAGTTTAGTGTCTTTAGAAACTCGAAACGTAATCTTCTAATCGTGGTGAAAGATCTTCAACATCTCCCATAAAGATCTTCCCCTTTTGTTTTCTTACCTAAAACCTTTCTTTATATACTAGGGAAAAGAAAACATATAAATGGTGAGCTCCAATTCTCAGTAAGGGTAAGCATGGATAAAATAAAACAAATCATATACATTTGAACTTAAAATCATGAACACAATGTTTAAACAACAAAATCTTGAGCAATGACATATAACATGGCAGAACAAAAGGCATAGATCATAAAGAAACATTAATCATGATAAAATAGCATGGGAATAAAACATGTGATTGTGGAAACCATTAATCACATGATATGATTTCCATAGTAGCCAAGGCATTGCTGCCGTGACCATCTTAGTGGACAAAGTCCCTTTCTGAATCGAGTTCACTCCTCGTTCCAGTCCTGTATTACTGAATCAGATTAACTTATCATTCCATCCATGTCTATCTCATGAGATATAAATCTTTACCCAATGCATTGGAGGGAGATATAGGTCCCACCCATCTCATATTGAAATCATTCTTTCATGTGCCACAATATAAACATAAATCATTAATCATAACCCAAGAATAAAATGAGTTTCATAAACCTCATTCCATCATAATGTAATCCATACAAAAAAATTGGACATCATTTCATCATTAGAAAAGTGAAAACATGTAAATCATAGAGACATGATACTTGAAACATACACATGTGAAATAATGTCATCTTAGATGAAAATGGTTTTGATAAAACACTCGAAATGAATTTTTGAGGAAAATATCCTTTTTTCTTCAAAATCATTTTCTTTTCACAAAATGTCATGCAGTTTTTTTTAAAGGATTTTGTTGAAAATAGTCATGAAATATTTTGGAGGAATATTCATGAAAATAAGGCTTTATAAAACCGTAAAAATCTGTTTGTGCCGTATAAGTTAAAAAAACATTCTTCTCGTACTTTTGCCGGAAAAGTCAAAAAAGTACCTCATAACGTAAACAAAATAAATATTCCTTTCATACCATGTAGTAAAAGTAAAAAATGGGTAAAAAGGACTTTAAACATAAATTAAAACACTTTTATAAAACATAGACATGGATGATATAAATAACCCCTGTAAATACTTACGAATAAGCAATCTCGGATAAAAATGAGATTTGAAAAATTATCCCTTACCTTAGGTCCGATATGATTCATACGTATCCAAAACTCCTGTATAATGATTTAAATAATTTCATTGACTTATTACAGAATCCTATTAATTGTTATGATATCATATATGTTTCACTTATGACTTTATATTACCTGTTCTTTTGTAAATTTCATGTTAAAGCAGCGTTTTGGGTAAAATCATTTCATTTATCGTATCTGTTTCAACTTGTCGTTCTTGATATTATTACTTATATCCTGATTTACATAATTCCATAATTTAAAACATGATTTATATATAATATATATTCATCATATACATATGTATATTATAGATCGATAAAAGGAATGAAATACGCCTTTCATGGAGACGGTAGGCCGTACGTACGCATGAACGCTGTTTTCATTTCCTTATTGAATTGAATGAAACTAAAAAGATGAAATACATATATATATATACATAAATCCAGTAGAATTATTATTTCATATATTTAATTATTATTCATTATATAAACTTTATGATCATTCATATATGGTTAACATGGAGAATGAATCTCATCGCGTCGTGGAGACGGTAGTCCGTACGTATACACGAGCGATGATATCGTTCCCATAATTATTGAATAGAATTATAGTGGATGGTATAATATATCAGAATCAGTATGATGTTATAATAACCATATATATTTATTCTTTACACCATTATACCCATCCATGTAAGGTGTTGGTGGAAAAACAGATTTCACCACGGCGTGGAGACGGTATTCTGTACGTACGCACGCGTGGTGATTTCGTTTTCCGTAGGATGGATAGATGGTGAAATACGGTTGTTTAATACTTATAATAACATATCAGTATATGAGTTATATTGATGTTATTACTTCATAATGAAACAACTAAATAAGAAGAAGTGGAAGAAGAATTAAAGTTGAAAGAATCGGTAACGGACATTACCTCTTCTTTGAAGCGCCACTTTGGGACCTCCTCTTAGGGCACTAAAATTGGTCTTTGAAGAAGACCAGAACCTCTAGGATGTTTCTATGGAAGTGGAGAAGAGAATTTTTCAGGGTTTTTCCAAGCTTGAAGGCTCAAAGTGGTGTGAGGAAGAGAGGGAGTAGGTTCCCTTTTATAAGGGAGGAGAGGGGCACCTTTGGAAAAACTAAAAATATTATTTTATTATAAAGTAATATTCGGTTTTTAATAGCTCCAAATTGAGTTATTTAGAAGATAAGGTGGGGATTGGTCGAAATAATCTCATCCAATATAATTTATACAAGTTTAGGTTTCTATTTTAACCTTATCATTTAGATTTAACCATAAGTTAAATAATTTTACGTTTACCGTGTCTTCTTGTTTTCTTACACTATAAGGTTAATAAACTTACTATAATCATCCAAACGAACCCCAAGTTGTTTATTATTAATATATATAACTTTATATAAGTCATTTGTCCGAACATTATATTTTTAGGAATAAAATAACAATTAATAATATAATATTTGTTTTAAAAACTATTTTATGTCAATTTTGACACTATTTGGTAATTGATTTTTGTGAAAATCATAAAGAATTATTAGTTCAAAAAAAATTAACTAAATCAATAATAACATGTCATATTAACCTATAAAATTATTGTAATTCATAAAAAGTCTCAAATTACATTTATTTGGGTATTTATAACATCAATTATGTCAATATTTCATTAATAAGATAATTACTGCATCATCTTTGTGTCATAAATAAATTAAATTATTTAATGTCTACAATTATAAATAAAATACCATCATGTAGGAAATATTTTTATATTTATAATGAATATTTATACTTGAATTTATCTTATGTATGACCCTATATTAAAAATGATTTACTTATTAAACTTTGATTTTAACTATTTTAAACCTTCTTTAAATAAATTAATATTAAATGTCCTAATCTAATCCAAGTGGGCCTAAATGGTCATATTTTATTCCTAATGTTGTTTTGGGTCTAATTACAGTTATCCAATAGAATTAGTACATGTGTTAGGGTAATAATAATATCATTTTTACCCTTAATTATCCTATTTACTTTTAACCGTGGTAAATAAAAGTAAAGTGTTACTATTCACCAAAAAATATTTTCATCTCATTGAACCACATTTTAGTACTTTATATTAACCATGCCTCTTGGATTTTCAAAAATTCCACTCACAGAAGTGGTAAAATTAAGTTTTATGAAAAATTCAGTTTTTTTTAACTACCACTTAGTGGTTTCACTATTCATCAAAAAATTAAAGTTTCCAGAAAAATACCAAAAATTAGGCCTAAGCTATATTTGATATTATGAATTAAAAAATGATGTATATTTTACCAAATTAAAAACATATAATTTGCATTAATTAATTTAAAAATTAATTCTCGTCGTCAAAACAAATAGCGTGTTTTTAAGAGATAATAACTATCAAAAGATTGACACTTGTTTATGTCTAGTTTAAATGTGAAATTACATCCAATGACCAAAATTGTATTAAATGGTAAAAATATATTCTAAATATACTTTAAAAACACTAAAATTAATAATTTATCACTATTAATTATTTCGATTAAAAAAGTTTTTTTTTATTAAAATTTAGTAATTTTCACTATTCATCAGAATATGAAAGTTATCCGAAAAGTACCAAAATTTCACCCTAAGCTAATTTTGATATTCCAAATCCAAAAATGAAGTCCATTTTGAATGATAAAATTTATAAAATTTCAAAATGTGGGTATTACTATTCATAACGGCTAGTTAATAATAATAATATCTCGTTTAGTGAAACTCAGTATTGCGTACTACACACGCTATCGAGGAAGGTCTTTATTGCGTATAATGCAAGCCAAGTCAGTGCTGCATGTAGTGAAAGCTCTGTTTGGTGTTTCTTATAACATAATAAAAACTTATTTCATTTATGCATTAGATAAAATCTATACATAATGTTGCGTAGAATAGTTTCTACAAAACGAACTTGAAATTGTGTGTAACGCGAGCCACGAATAGTGTTGCGTATACTGCAAGAAAATATGGTGTTGCGTATATCACAAGATAATTTTGGTGTAGCGTACAACACAAGATATTAAAAAGAATATTTTTCATAAAATCTCGGGGTGTTACAGGTTTCTTTTGGATAATAAAAAATAAGAGTTTTGTATCCTTTTAAATAATGAAAAATAATTTTGATAGAATTGAAATGAGATTATTTTAGATTAGAATAAAAATGAACACATAGAAAAACACTAATCATGATATTAGATAGATCTATAGTAAATCAAAGTAAACTATCAATCATACTTTTATCATTTTCTAGTTGATTGTTTTACCGAATTAATACAGTGTTAACTAACAAGTTGTAATCATTGGAGTTTTATTTTCATATATTTATCCTTTATAAACCATATTAAGAGTTCATTAGTGTATTTTCCATGGTTGAAAATGATCCCATAATTTCTTTAAGAAATTTTAAGACTGAGAAAGAATTTTTTTTTTCACCCATAAATCTCACATCAAATTCATTTTTCATTAAATCATAAAGTTCAAAAAATAATAATTTATTGGTAGATATTAAATAGACACCATAAAAATAAATTTTAATGATTAATAAATTGTTTGAGATGTGTTTAAAAAATATAATTTAAATGGATGGTCCCATTTTAAAACCATTTTAAAGAAAATAGTTTGAAATATTTTCATACTAATCTTGAGGGGAAAGTTTTAAACAATAAAGATATTTAGATATTTGAAAATAAAATTCGAAAAAATTGTATTTTCAAAACCAGGTGTTCGTTCCATAAAACATGTTCAGAAATAAAACCATTTTAAAGAATACTTTTAGTATACATTTAAAAGAGTTTAAAATTTATATGAGAGGTGAATGTCAATAATATTCTTATGGTTTCTAACTGAGAGGTGATTAAAAATGTTTAACCATATCTGGTTCCTTATTCTTGGTTATAACCTCTAGAAACTAAATGAGTTTTATTTCATGTTATATTACCAAATTAATCTAGTTTATTTCTAAAACCCCATTTAGAGCCTATAATAGGACGATCATTAGGTCTTTTAATGAGAGCCCATATATCGTTTTGAGTGAACTTATATAGATCATTTTTCATAGAAAGTACCCAATTATCATTTTTAGGGTCATAAATAATTTTTTAAAGCCCATGGTAGGAGTAAAAGGCTAGGTTTTCAACTTCATTTATAGAAAAACTATGTGTATGAGTTCCTACTTTTAAATATCCAATGACATTTTCTAGGGGATGGACATTATTTTTTTTTAAATTAGGAATTGATTTTTAAGGGAATATCATTATTCCTTATCTTATTTATTTTGAAAATTTTAATTTAAAATATTATTTTAAAAAAATAATATAATGGGGTTTTGGAAAAAATTCATCTAACACAACATGGATTGATTCTTTCACTGTTTTAGTCCTTTATTTAAAGACATGGTAATCTTTTCTTGAGTTACAGTACCCAAGAAAGATACCTTCATCAGATTTAGAATCAATTTTTCCAAGATAATATTGGGTGTTTAAAATAAAACATTTTCAACAAATAACTTTGAAAAATATAACTTTAATTTTTTATTAAACAAAATATTATAAGCGCAGGGCTTGGGGGATCATATCAAATCCATGAATGATTTTCTTTCAAAAATGGGATTTTCAGTTTAATCTATTTTCTATAAAAAAAATAATAGGGCTCAACTTTGTATTAAAATTGTTGATCTAAACTGGATCCTATGGAATCCTATGATCTTATTTGATATAACCTTTGTTATTATTATTCCAATAAAAATGGATATAGCCACTGATGTAGAGAAGTTTGGGAATTTTCTAGTGTCTTGGTGGAGATTTAATTAAGAATGTTCTTAATTAATAATATCTTTCTATTAGAATTGGATGATGACTTCCTTCTAAAAGTTTCATATGAAAGATTCCTCGCAATTTTGCAGACTATCAAACAATTGTCCATGACAAGGACACATGACATAAAAATTTTGTTTTCTCTTATTTATCTTAAAAAGGGAATCATGAGACATATTGTATGAATAAATTGAAGAGGAAGACAATGCAGAATAATGTAGATGGAGGTAGACATGAATCTGGGAAGAAACCTATGTATGAGGTTAGGGTGGATGCTTTAAAGGGTCAGGCCTCTTCCTCGATGATGAGAACTGGTCCTGAGATTACTATAAACACTGGAACTCTAGATTCTAGAATTAATGCTACTCCAAAGTCAAGATCACATCAAGGTAGGATGGTGCAGCAGACATGTGCTAGTCCTAGTTTGGATGGGAATGTGCAGGTGGATAAATATTCTACCGACCAGGGTGGTGATGGTATGCAGTAAAATATGGTAGTTTAATATAATGTTCAGACCCATCAAGATGATTCTGAAGATATTACATAGCCTCATTTGGGGTAACGATGCATGAAGTTTGGGCTTATAATCTTTCAGTCCCATAGGATGATGGTTTTAATCAAAATTATGCTCAATAACATATTGATTGTAATCAGGATATCCAGAAAATATTTATTTCCTATGGAATATATGATAATGTGGGAAACATATCTAATGATGAATGGGGGAATGGAAGTACCCCCATGAAAACAATGGGAATTTGTGGACATGCCTCTTTTAAGGATGAAATCGTAAATTTAAAGATAATGGTGGCTAACAGTGAGGGTTTCACTCCTTCTTCTTTGAGGAGAAGTCTAGATGGGAACTACTCTAGCATACCATAGATGGTGTCTACCAGATTTTATTCTAAGTTGTTAAATAATTCCAATGTATAAATCCTTAAGATATTTAATTAGGGTAAGTCCCAATCTGATCATAAAATATTGATGACTCTGAATATGGAAATAAAATATCCTATTATGATCTTTAACTTTATTTTCTGACAGATGGGTGAAAGTTCCTTTGTTTGACTCACCCTTTTCCTTATGTACTTTTTATTTCATTTTAATAAATAGCCAGAAGCTTTATTTATGGATGGACTTTTTTGGTAACATGATTAATGATATAGCATGAAATACTCACAGACTTGGGCCTAAAATATTTTTGTAGAGAAATTTCATTTAAAATATCTCAACTGACTTCTTTTATTGTTCGATTTTTTCTCTCTACTACCTCATTTTATTAAGGGGTTTGAGGAGTAAAAAAATAATGATTATAGTCTTTGAAAGAACATATATCATTAAATTAATTATTATCTAATTCTCTTTAATGATCACTTTGAATTAAAATAATTTTTAATCCTTTTTCCTTTTCAATCCTTTTTGAAAACATGATGATGGCTTTAAAACATTCAATTCTTTGAGATAAAAATATACCCATGAAAATCATGTAAACTCATCAATTTTTTTGAAAATATTATATTTTTCCCATATAAATTCAATTTGAAATTACTATAGGTCAATATTATTAGTTTAAGATATTTTCAACAAAACATTTCTTTTATATATTTAAAATAGGATTTGTGTTGGTAACCATATTGGAACTCTTCACAAACCATGTTATATTTGAAATGTAATTTGGGAAGATCTCATACTAGTTGAGAACTATTAATTTTAACAAAATAATATGAGCTATAATGACTGAGGTGTCTATTAAAAATACATGACTCATTCACTTGTGCACACAATCACTTTAAATTTTTTCTACCAATATATTTTTAAATTATTTGATAAACTTTTTCAAATCAAGATTCTGTAAATAAAATAATTCCTTTTAAATAAAAAATATTTCAAAAATAATTATCATAATAGATTTTAAAACCACTATAATACAATTTACTAATACTTTGTAAATTTTGTTTCAATCCTTTTATCAATAATTTTTTTAATTTATGAGTTGTAAAAACATACGGGACATTTATCAATTATCTTACCCCTAGAGATAATACCAAAAGTGAAAAGAACTCCTTCAAGTTTTTTATATGAATGAATTTTGTGGAGGTTTCAAAACATGTTTCTCAAGAAACCATTATCAAGGTACTACAATTATTCTTGGGTTTTTCTCAAAAGACACTTTTTCTATAAAATTAAACGATTGAAGGTTTTGGTACCCACAAAAACATAGTTCTTCTTATGTTAGGAAATGAATATTTCATAATAGAGATTTTATTAATAGGTTTTATTTTTTTTAAACTAGAAGAAATATTGATTTACTTCCATCTCTAATTTAAGGAATTTTTTTAATCACATTATTATATTAAATGACCGATTAATTTGTTGTAATTAAAATTTTTTCTTGTTAAAAATATTTTACAAAATTATTTCATTGGATTTTTAGGGGTTCTTACACAATTGGAGTATCTAATGTTGACCAAATATTTTCCAATTTTTTTAGATCCTAAAATCTTAATCAAGTTTTCTTCACCATAATGGAGTCTGAAAATATAATTTTAAGGTTTTTAATGGTTTATTTGAGTTTATAGATATCTCGTTGATTTTTTATTTTCATGGAGAGATATCCCTTTTCAATGAAGATAATGTCCTTTTCTTTTCAGAGAATTTTTTTTCTTGAACCACTTGATTATATTTATTATCTATTTATACACATAAATAATTCAGTTTATGACATAAATTTTCAATTTGATCTCAGGAATATTTTAAATATTTATAATTTAGGTGTCTCTAAGAGTAATGATAGGAAGTGAGAGTAGAAGAAAGAGGATAATAGGAAGAAGAGAATGAAATATGAAGAGGGATACTGACCTTGATGTCCTCGTCAACATTTTACATAAGTAATATCAATTTTGAATCACTTGAAGTGGATGATGATGTTGAATCAATGGAGTAATCACTTCCACTCTTTGTTGTGACTTTGAAAAAAATTTACCTTTCTTATTTTATTTTAGATTCTTCTTGTAGATGGGAATTTCTTGTTTGATGTGACCATTATATTTACATTCATAGAATTCCACCTATAGTGCCATATTTTTATTTGAATTTTTGAATCCCTTGTTGCTGTTATTCTTTTTTAGTTACTTGATAATGTTCTAGTTAATAATAGCATGATATAAAACCTCACCTCCATATTTCTCATCATTCGTAACTTTGAAAGTGATGGATTTCAATAATTCTTTATATTCATTTTCTATTATCTCTTCTTGTCATTTCATCATGATTTAGTTTTTCCTAAGAGATCCAATAAGTTCCTTGACTTCCATGTTTTTCACATGTTTAGATTCTTGAATGGTTGTGACCTTGGGATCCCTAGATCTAGTTAAAACCTAAAGGATTTTTTTATGATCGTTTTTATATGAAATTCATTATTGAGGGACTTTCTACCACTTAATATGTCAATAAATTCCATAAAAATACTTGTAATTGATTTTTTAGAATGCATAGTAAAACTTTCAAAATAATGAATATATAAATCTAATCTAGTATCCTTTACTTTATTTGTTCCTTCATGTGTGACTTACACTAATTTTAAAATCTCATAAATAAATTTTCATAAAGAAACCCAATTACATTCACTTCTATCAAGATCAAAATGAAAGGAATTCAATGAATTTTTATTTAACTAAAAATTATTAATATTTTTTGGAGTCTATTTTTATTCAAAATATTTTGAGGGAACATACTCATGAATTAATATTTTCTAGACAGGATAAGAAATACAACCAATAAAATATGACAACTAATTCTTCCAATATGAATAATCAGTGCTGTTAAAAATAGGAAAATATGAATTGGAATTAAATTCCAAAATAAAATATATATTTGAAATTAGTTAGGATTTTAAAACCAAAATTGAATGAAAATTTTGAAAAAAATGAATTTTTTTATAAAACCTCCCTTTGATACCAATTATTTATCAAATATTATAGCAAGATGGGCCTATAAATTTCCCTTTTAAAAAGTTAAAGTGTAAATAAAAAAAGAAATAAATAATTTATACAAAAGTTGGTAAATTAAATTTTAGTTAATAAAGATTATATAAAAGTAACTTATGTGTATAAATGATTGAACTAAATTTATGAAAGTATGTGAGTTGATGCTAAATTATGTGGCACTGAAAATTAAAGAAAATACAAACACAATTGATAAAGAATTTGGTTAAATCTTGATGTGAGACCCTATATCTCCAGGGTATGAATCGGTTAGTTTATTATATAAATCCATTGATCTCAATAGTGATCAATAAAATCACCAATCATAATTGGGTTTTGTGATAACCCTTTTTATCTTCACTAGGATCCAAGCAAACCATCCCAAACTTTTATGTATTGTGAACTATTAGAGAATAGAGGTTGAGGAGAGATAAATTTCCTCTATCTAAACTCATTAAACAATGCTCAAAAATATATTGGATGTAATAAGTACATTTTTGAATGAGATATTTGAGAGGATTTTTGAGATCCTTGAGGGATTTAGATATTTTAAGTCTCTTGAGAATATTTTGGAATTCTAAAACTTCACCATAAAATTGGATCTTGAGAGGTTTTCATTGAGAATAATGATGCAAATTTTTGTCTTTAAGTAGCCAAGTGAGTCCTTTTATAGGTCCCAAAAGACTCTATAATATTATATAATTCACTAAAAGTCATGAATTCATTGGAGCCCACATTTATGGTCATTTTGACTATAATAAATGCAAACTCACTGAAGCCTTTTTGACTCCATTGGACACCTAGTTTCCAACAATGGGTATTTGGTGGCTGCTTGGAGCTGTGTGTTACTAGGGGAACTCCACCGAGTAGCCACTATGATCTATTGGTTGGATTTAATCCTTAAAGAAGAAAAAATCTTCATTGGATGAGAAATCGGTTGGACGGTGCTCCCCAATTGAGTAACCAGTAGTCCTGTTGTATAACTAGGTTGTTGCCAATATAGAACCGGTTGGCCAGTGCCCAACACCAAATAGTTGGTGTAGTCTGTACATCACCACCATCAAGAGATTAGACCTCCACTTCCATATAAAACCTCATTTGGATCTTCAAAGTTGTTTTCAAGGTCTTTAAGGAATAAGAGAGATATTTCCAAGCCTTTATCAAGGCTTTAAAGAGATTTTAGATGCTAAGTAATTCATCACTTGGAATAAAAAAATAATATTGAAACTCACTTAAATGAAAAGGTTAAAAACTTAATTGAGGGATTTTTATCCTAAAAACACCATGTGAGAGTGAGGTAAAAAATCTTTTTAGTGTGGAACATGGAAAAATTCCCCAATGTATTCTTAATCATATGTTTTTATAGGCATAGGATTTATAAGAATAGAAAAAAAATGTTTGAATTTCAAGTCCATAAAATTAAGATTCACAGTTCAATATGGTTTATCAAATATATATTAATACTAGTCACCAATTTTTATAGAAAAATTCACTTTCCAAAAAACTATATAAAAAATAAAAAACTTTGTTTGTTTATTACCATCACCTTCTCACATTTCTCAATTTCAAAACATGTATTTCAACACAATAATGACTAATAAAAGGGGTTCGATGAGAGGTAAATGAGTAATATATCATTTATAATAGATAAAAATAGTTCTAATAATAAGGAAACTGAATAATTGATTAAAAATAATAGAGGTTTTAAATGGGTTTAACTGAAATACAATCTTAAATAAGAAAGGAATGGGTGACCTGGGAACCCTTACCTTACTCTTTGAGATTCCCCCATTTTATTAAGTCTAAATCCTTTTTAGGATAGATTTTTTTTCTATAAAATAGTATTATGAATGTTTAGAGTGTAGTTTATAGTGATATATTTATATAATATTTAGATAAACTGATCTTTAAATGTCTTCTTTAAAGGGTAGAATGAGCCCCCTTTTATAGACAAAATTCGATAACATTTTACCCAATATGTAATCTTTAGGGGTTAATAATATAATTTATAATGTTGAAGTGTCTCATAAATGGAAAAGGGAATATATTTACAAGATATAATTTTCCAAATTTAACTCAAGATAAGTTTTATTTATTTATTATTTATTTTTAAATTATTTTTAACATTAAAATCCATTTAATTTCATTTTAAATTCAATCTTGTAATTTGACTTTAAAATATTTAGATAACTATGGAATTAAAATTTAAATATTCAAATAATTAATTAAATATAATATTTATACTTAAGAACATTTTGATAATAATATTCATCTTAACATTATCAGTTTAAATATTTAAAACCACCATTTGTTACTTTTCTTTTTCTTGTACAAGTGTTATGTCATCACTGTGTAAGCGTTCCAGATAATTATCCTTTTATTTAGTTTAAAAAATAAATTATATAAATAAATATAATTTATTATTCACTATTTTTATCATATAAATTTTTTCATAATATTATTTATTCTCATTTATATGATGAAAACATTTTAAAGATAACAATTTTAATTTTTCTTATCTTGTGAAAGCACTAGTTAAGCATTTAGATAATTAAATTTTTATATTTTTTATAATTTTTAAATTTATGAATATATATCAAAATAATTTATTATTACACATATTAGTATCCTAAAGTTGAACATCGCCATATCCCTTTTCATTATTATCATATAAGTCATCAATTATGACTTTTGTCATGTTGTGCAAGCACTACATTAGCATCAATGAGTATATTCATATTAATGTTGACATAAAAATTAATTTAAATTAATTAGAAAATGATTAAATGATATTTTTAGTATCCAATAATGTAATATATTTTCCATATATTTCTACAATATTATATGTATTTTTAGATAAAATAGTAGTAATAGGAAATATAATTTAACTCAAACTCAATTTTGTTTAATTTAGTTTAAGTGTGTTACACAAATTTTAAGCAAATTTGAATTTATCTATTGAACATGGAATTTTATGTTTTATATATTTTAAGTATTTTATGACATTTAATATACTTATTAATTGTTCTATAACTTTCTAAACCCATTATAATAATATATTAAAATGTTCAATATGAACTTTAACAATTATTTTTTAAAAGGGAATTAACTTTATCACTTAATATTTGATCAAATAGAATTTGAAAATTGATCCTTTAAATAATAATTTATTATACTTATAATATTATAACATGTTCCATATATTTATCATTTGTTATAAAATATTTTTTTTTTTAATATAATAAGTAATATAATTAAATTTGAATTCAACCTCTTATTTTTTTTAAAGGAACTCAAATTAAAATATTTCACTAAACTTATAACCACATATAATTAGAATATTTTTTTAAAATAATAATTTTAAAGTATTAAATGATATAAATTTAAATATAAATATCATTTCTAATATTTTACAATAATTTTTAACAGAAATGGTGAATATTGCATTTACTATTTACTGACATGCCTTATATTATTAGCTTTTTTTGAAAAAACTTTCCACATAATTTTGACATGAATATTAAAAATATTTTATTCATGTAAATATTTTGAGGTCCTAAAACCCCTTTATTAAAATTATAATGACGCGAGGAATGGTGATAAAGGGGCTAGACATGAAAAACCTTCCCCCCTTCAATGTAAAACCAAGAGAAAGATGAAAACACATCAGATATCATAGTCTAAAATATTACAATATTCATAGTTATTATACCAATCAGAATCATATATCAATGAATAAAAATTTTCAAGTTAAACCATTGATTTAATTTTAATCATAGGTTTTATATTCAAATAATCCTATATAGTTCTAGACTTCTTCCTTAAAAGAGCTGAGAATCCCTCACCACCCTTCTCATTTCCTTAAGCCAAAGAATCCTTTTATATAGTTACACTCTTATTATTATTACCTTACCCTTTATCATCAAGGTCTAAAACATCTTATATAGCTTGATGAAAGTCAATTACCAAGCCATCATCCTAAACAGATTACCCATTAACCTACTCATGATTCACAGTTTCATAAGAAACTATAGAGGGTTTCCCATGTATATTCAATCCATGATCTCTAATTGAAGATACATATTTATCCATACCATATATAGAGTTAGTATCTAAAGTTTATCCAATTATAGAAATATGAGAACTCTGGTCACAACCCTCTTGACCATAAGCATCAAAAGGAGCTGAGACCATCCCAACAAAAGACTGTTTGGAAATAAATCCCCCAGAACTAGGGGGTCTGAACTCCCTAATTAATTTTAAACATCCTAGGCTGACCTCTTCAAACATCCATATTTCTTGATACAAAATATATTAAAATAATATATTATATCAATTTTAAATAATTATTTTTTAAATGAAAAAATAATATTTTTATTTAATACCTTGATAAAATTATTTCTAAGATTTTCATAATAGTAAATATCAAGATAAATCCCTAGAATTAACATAAATATCCATTTATAAAATAATTATATAATTATTTAATGAGATAAAAATAACAATTAATTTTTAGAAAATACATTTATCATTTGAATAAAATATCATTTATATCATGAAGTAAACAAAATAATTTTAAATGTATAATGATTATTTAATCGATCATTTATTATCAATGGTGAAATTAAATAACCATAAAAAAATTTTAAAATAAATATATTTTAGGTAAATATATATTCATAACATGAATATTAATAAAACTTAAAACAAATTTTTTTATTAAACATGCATGGGTTGTCACACATGAAACCTAAAAAATTGAGTTTTAAGTCAGGAGACCAATATTTCCATGTTTTATGGGTCTTTAAAAAAGTTAAATATAACTTTTGAATTTATATTTACAATTAATTTTCCAAAAAAACATGAGTTTTTATATTCTAAATTTATTTTATAAATAAAATAAAGGTTCTCAGCGATCTTTATTTTATTTAAAAAAAAGTAATTTTTGACTAAGTATATGTGTATTTTATAAATAGATTAATTGTTTAGAAAATAGAGTTTCAAATATTGGTTTCTATGAGTGTCTCAATAAGTTGGGAGTTGGATTATGGTTCCATTATGCTGACATGTAAGTTATATAATTTTTCCTTATGGTGTATGGTTCTCCACAATAATGAAGAGTTTTATGGTGGAACTATATTATCCAATTGCTATTTTTTATGGTGATTCATTATGGTGGAGAGTAAACATAGGGATTTACATGTTTTCCAAAAATATACCTCTTTTTTATGGAAGTTCATGGTGTTATCCATGTGTATTTTTTTAAAAAATAAAGGGAATATTTTGGTTATGAATAAATGATTTCAAATTGGTTGTTCTTCCCAAGGGTTTCTTACTAGGAAAAATAAGCATTATGTTTTGGATAATTGTAACTCCCCTACTTTTATTTTTTTTTAATAAATGATTAATATAAAATAAATTTTGGATTTTAAATAATTTTAATTTGAAATTTTTGAGAAATTTGAATAATGAACGGTTTGAGAATTTTTTGGAGAAACATGCATGTCAACTATTTATAAATTGAAAGTTGATATAATAATTGTTTAATGGTTAAATAATAGTTTAGTTACACATAAAAGAAAACTTCTCATCCCTATTAGTTGACCCAAATCACTATATTGTGTCTCTAACTCTTGAGAATCTTCATAATTGACTTATGAAATGTTATAATGTTGTTAATTAGTTTATATTATGATGAGAAAATATTTCTATTATGTTTTCATTATTTTGTTTTATTTTCTCAACAAAAATAAGTATATATGTCATGTGATTTTTATTTTATGAATTTATTATTAATTGAAATTATTATAAAAGGATATAATATATTTATAAAGTGGTATTTGTTATATATGTTTAGAATAACCATTTCATGGCATAGAATTAGAAGTTTCTAGAAAATTTGTATATAGAATTATTTTTAAAGTATTATAATTGTTAAAATTATTTTATTATTTTTATTGTTATCGTATTATATTTACAATTACTATTATTATTACAATAGTAAAATTGTAAAGGGGGAATTCTTAATCTTTCTTTCCCATAGGAGCTAACACATGGGATGGGAACTCCTCCTCTTCTATAATATTCTTCCTCCCTTCAATCTTCCAGGAGGATCTACCAAGGATGTTCATTATAAGATTTTATACTCAATTTCTCCCCTATTTATCTTCCTCTTCCCTTCATTCTCCCTTTTTTCATGTTTTCTATATTAGTGTTTTTGTATAATAATAATTTTTTACATGTTAATTAAAAACACCAGAATCTTTTGATGTTCATGGTGTTTCTAGGATTGAAATTCCATTTATAACTTATATAAATCATTGTTTCTTTAATGTGTTGAGGTTTTATCCCCATCTAGGTAGGTGTCTCTATGTAATTCTGTTCCTTTGGATTTTTTTTCATGATCTTTCCAAATTGGTTTCTTACCTATAAAATGTAACTATAATTTTTCTAAAATATATTTTCAAATGGTTTTCATGAGTATATTATCAAAGATATGATTTTATAAGTGATATATCATGGATTATTTATTTAAATTTCTACTCATTTAGTTTTTTTCATACGAGGTTCTTTAAAAATTGTCTTTGAGGTTGATTATATATCAAATGGATTTATAAAGGATGTTTTTTTACAAAGATTGGTTTTTATAAAGAAAATTTCAATGGTTTGCAAGGGTTAGGTTTCAAAAACCACATTTTATGCATAAATGATATTTGATAAAATATTTATGGAACTTGTTTTGATACAACTACATTTATAAGTATTGATTTTATTAATCTTGATTTCCTATTAAAGGATTATCATATATTTTTATTTCTTTATGGTTTATATAGGAATTTTCTCAAGTTTTAAATTATTATTGATTATTTAATGTTTCCTTTATTATGCCTCAATTATGAATTTTGGATATTATTATTTTAATTAATGATATTGATTGTTATGTGGTGAATTATATAAGAGGTATTTTTACTTGTATTTCATTAAATCGCATGGGAGACTTAGTAGCTATGTGTGGAGTTGAGTGTGAGTTCTACTTGAGCTATAGTTTCATTCTGGCTAGTTTCCTTAGTTATCATTTAACTAAGGATAGATGTTTTCCACTTGGAAAGGACATTAGTGTCATGACCCATCCCCACTAAGAATCCCTCCCAAGCTGGAAGGGAAGACAAGTGTGACCCCAAATCCCATTACAATTTCATTAATTATGACATTATTCAATGCCACTAAATAATATTACAGATCCCCATAATAAGAAAACTCATCATCAAATAACCCCCACATGATAGAAGCCAATATCCAAAATAAATGACATAATATCAATTCCCTTCCATAAAACCAACCATGCTACTACAACTATAATTGTGCAAAAACCATTCCATTATTATCATATCAACAACCATATCACATCCTCCCAACTAAAAAAATATATACTACCATTCTAATAACTATGATGAATACCCCACACATATTAGTAATCAAGGGATAAAACATCAATCCACATTAAATAACACCTCCTTAAATGTTACTTTATATTATAGTAGAATCCTAGGTTCAATAATTGATAATTTAATTCCAATTTTCTACACAACCAATTCATTAAAAAATTTATCTGATTAGCCTATTATGAATAGTTATTTCAATAAATAAATAGTATATATAAATTCCTTTCATAGTAATCACTTGGTAATAATATAAAAAACCATCAATATACAAGAAATATCTTGGAATTTCATAAAACATGCACGAATCAACATCTTCCTTTAATTTTTATTTAGTCCAATAAATTATGTTATTATGGTTAACTCATAACATCCACATAAAGAAAGATAAAGTATGATAATTTTAAAAAAATTACATGAATAAAGAGAGTTAATTCTCAAATACCCTACCTTGATTGGTGTATTGACAACTATTACATGCGATAATAAGGAAACTCCAACTAAATACCACCCAAATCTTGAGTATCAACCATAAGGCATGCACATGATAATTTCACATCAAAACCACAGACAAAAAATAACCCAAAAAAATCACCACTAATATCACAAACCTTCCAAGAATAAAGTACAGGAAGAGAAGAATAATTCCCCTATTATCATAAAAAGTTCGATCTCTCGAATCTATGAGAAAAAACTCAATAAATGGATTAATAAATATCTCTAAATAAACACCAATAGTCACTTAGGATTTAAGATATGTTAGAGAAATTAAAGTGAATTAAATAAAAGGTCTAAATTTTTAACAAATTTATAAATTATAAAATCATAGCCTGATAGGGTTCGTCGTTCTATAATGAAACTTTGATAAAAAATACATGGAATTATTGATCACATAGTGAATTATAAAAAAAATTTATCCTTAAACTTATGGTTTATTTATTTTTTTTGGTATTTAATATCCCATAATATATTCATTTTTAATTTGAATATTATTTTTCATTCATTATATAAAAATAAATTAAAAATAAAAATTTCACTACTTTTTATATTACCATATAAAAACATAAATTTGGTATTCTTCTCATAAAATTCACTACTTTGATAAAAATTAAAAAAAAACTTTTTGTATGATTTCATTTTTATTTTCTTCATTTCATTCATCTGGGGTTTAGTGCTAAATCTTACCATTTGTGGGCCAAATGAATCATTCACATTTAAAAGTCTTTGGATGGGTATAATTGAACAAAATTCCAAAAATGGGTCATAAATTAGGATATATGACTCCAAATGATAAGATTCTACCTCGCTGTTACTAGTGACGAGGTTTCTCCCTCGTTGAAATCGGTGAAGGGTTCTACCAGCGGTGATGCGCTCTGTTTCTCGTCGCCGGCGCGGATGATTGCGTGATGACGAGCGTCGGTGAAGCTCATCGGCGTTCTGGTGTTGTGGATATGTCTGAATGGTGTGATCCGTTGTTTTTCGACGACGTCGATGGATGAAGATGGCCGGAATCTCTCGTCGGCGATATGGATGGAGGTGGTTTGATTTCTGTCAACTCGTTTCTCGAGGTGGTGTGCGGCTCGAGGTGGCCACGTGGAACGCATCTCGAGGTGGCGTGCGGATTGGGGAGACGCGTGGTTCGATTTTAGTTTGAATTTGGATTTGCTCCGCTGAATGTGGTTTTCTCTCTGAATTTTGGATGTTGTGAAATGTACCATGGGAACCGGGTACCCTCAAACCGGCCTTCATAAAATCAAAAAAATGATTTGCGGCGGTGTTCCAAAATCCTCATTCTTCATTTCACAATGCTTTGATTCTTGTGTAATAAGGTAGTGCGTGTGTTTAGAATTGATATAGTTATTTTATATCTATTTAAGGTATTATTTTCTACTTTGTTCCATTCTCCACCTAAATACCATTATGCCCCTTATCTTGGGTATCCCTTCATACAATGGAATTGGGTTTTCTGGGTGATGAAATAGAAAAATATGGATTTATTTTTTGGATGTTCACATATTCTCGATCATGATGTGATTATGTTTTTACTATTGATGTTTGTGAGATTTATTATTCCAAAGAGATATTTGGGGTGCACTGGGTATTGAAACATAAGTATAGAGTGGTTTATCATGTATTATGGGATGAGTTTTCAGATTAATTCTCAACTATTAAAATAGATATTGAAGGATCCCTTTTTTCCAAACATTATATTTACATTATTTCCCACTAGATCATTGTGAATTTTCATTTTTTTTCATTTAGTTTATGTTTGTTTGAATCCACAACATCATAAACCCCCCTTTTCATTTTCTATTAAAATATAAAATATAATAAATATAATAAATTAAATTGAAATATTGAGAGATCAACACTATAGTATCCTCAAGAGAGTTGACCCCAGAAAACCATTATACTAAAATATGAAAATTAATACTATTTTAATACACTAGACAATGGGTGTGATAGTGTTACCTACAAAATTCTAGAAGTAAAAAATTCATTAAAATGAATTTCATAACAAATGTCACGACACAACCAAGGCCATCATTCCACAATAGTAAAATTTATTAGAATCATAGCATGATCCTTGATCTCCTCCCCTCAAAACCAGTACTCCCCTATCTAAACCATGGTGTAATGAAAGACACCATGACATAACAGTACAAAAATAGATAGAGCATAGAAACCAAGAACCTAGGTCTACACGTTATAGTAAGAAGGGTCACATTGAAACAACCTTCATGGAATATTAAGTAAAAGGTATCATATAAGATAATATTAACAGATCCCATGTGATTTCCAACCTATGTAATATGAATTTGAAACACAAAAAGACCATAATGTCATAATACTACCCATCATAGTGTAACAAAACTCCTTTCAGATAAAATCAAAGGACATTATCTCAGATTTACCCGAGGACACATCTATGCTAGAATAACCTTGGAAACTTCTGATTAAAACCATGTATATTCACATCATAACCAAAATTCCACCCTAAAATAACATGGAAATAAAATCTCGAAACTCATGCCCTGTATTGCACCACAAGAACTATTTCATAGCCTTATCCTTCACAAAGAAATACACCAGAATGCAGAGTGACCATATCCTCTAGCCAATCCTCCATGGTACATTACATTGAACCATGTCACAATGCAAACTCCCAGATGAAATATCAACTCTAAATCTATTATATTTTCAATAACCTTCTCAAAGTTCCTCTAACACCCAAAATACATAGAAAAATAGTTTGATAATTTCCAGTTAGTTACAATATATTCCTCTCAAATGATTCTTATCCTTGAGAATCATCCTCAATCCCGAAATAAAACAGTATAAAAAACCCCCAAACATCTCTAGAATGTAACACTCAAAAAATAATTATTTCATCACCAAAAACACAATGTATAACTATGATAAACAATATTAATAAATATCTACAAAATAAAGTAGCTCACTATCAAATCTAAAAAACGTTAAAAACAAATCGGGATACTAAGATAACATCTATGACTCACCTTACAACATGCACTACTCTAGTTCATCATGCCTACACAAGACAAAAAACAAGGGAATAACACATCCATTCAGTACCTTCTCCTAATGATTTGAAATATTGACTAGCTTCTCCCTGAACAATGAATCATCCTCCACATTTTACTCACCCCAATCAATGACATGGGAGTAATTGTAAAGAAATCAAAAAAAAATAACACATAGAAAACATTTTATATCTGATACAACTACAAAGGTTGAGAAAATCAATACACCACCTCGCCAACATGCTCTAACACCTCAAAATAATCAATAAACTAGGGGAAATCTTATTACCTTAGTCGAACCTCTGCTTCCCATGATATAGAAAAACATTCAAGAAAGAATGATCTCTATCCTTAAATTTTAGAGGTATCCTTCACTTATATTCATAAGACATTTGATGATCCTGCACTCAATCATTCTATGCACCATAAATAGTCTAAGGATCACTGACTCCTCAAACTCTACACAGTAGAGAGGAGATATAAAAGGTCTCCTATACAACACCTTGAATGGAGACATACCTTTGGAAGAGTGGATGATATTATTTTAAGAAAACACCACCAAAGGTTGGTGCTTCACCCAAGAAACTCCAAAGTTTAGAAAACATGTGCATAACATTTCCTCTAGTATCAGAATAGTTTTTCCATATAACTATCCAACTGGAGCTTAAATGAATTATTTAGGCATATCTGAGAGAAAAAAGAATACTATTATCCTCTTATAAATCATGAGGTAAATCCAAAATCGCAATTATAAATGGTCATCTTTAGAACCCCATGAAACATTACAACCTCATCCATATATCATCTCACTAAATAATACATATCAATTGACTCATTGATTGACAAGAAATTATTTAAGTTCATTAATTGATCTATGGTCACCCAAAGAAAATTGAATCCTCCCTAAACTTTGGGAAATATGGTGAATAAATCAAGAACAATTTCCTCCCTTTCAATGTAGGGACATCTAATTTCTACAATAAACCTCAAGGAACATAATTTTGTACTTTCACCAACTGAAAAACAAAGAAATATGACACAAGATCCACCACTAACTACTTCATACCCATCCATCATAATTGAATCTTCATGGAATATCACATATTAGATATACTAGGATAAAAAACCAAGGGAGATTAATGAAATTTATTAAGAACCACCTCTCATATCATAAATGTAATAAATAACCTTCCATGAAACAATACATCATGTTGGTCATCCTTCGACCATCCCTTGGGTGCATCACCAAAAATCGGATTGTTGTGCCAAGCATTCACCTCAAGATCCCTAAATTTTGAATCATTTTTTTGATAAAACAATTATTAATATACCATTATCTGAAATAATTAAATTTTACCACCATTATCTTTTATATTAACACATATTTCCATAAGATCCTCCATAATTCTCCATGCATCATTTGACTCATGAGAAGAATATCCTTGAAACTTCCTACTTGAGGCATCAGAAACCAAATTCCATTTCCCCTAGGTATAGTATATTTTAAAATCATAATCTTGTAAAAAATACATACACCTATACTAACATATAATAAAATATTTCTGAGTAAAGATATACTTAATGATTTAGTTACTATTAAATATTTTAAAGGGTTCACCGGTGAGGTAATGTTTCCATAGATTTAGAGAAAACACCATAACTGCTAACTCAAGATCATGGGTCATATAGTTGTTCCCATGATGGAGTAAATTCTTAGAATTATTTGAGATCAATACCCACTATTGTTTCAAAACACACCCCAATACATAATGAGTCACATCACAAAAAATCTTGAACAAAACCCATTCCTCTAGAAACTGTAGAACATGAGTACTGATCAACTTCTCCTCCAAGAAGTCAAAAGTTACCAAACCCAAATTAGTTGACATGAAATCCTAATCTTTCCTAGTTAGGTTAGTAAATCCGGGATGTGATTTGAGAGAAACCATACATTAACCTCCAATAGAATCCCATTAGACCATGAAAACTACAAATTTCAATGAATATTTTGGGTGTTACCCAAGAAAAAAACACCTCAAGATTTGAAGGATCAATCCTCACTCTGATATGATACCTCATGGACTAGAAAATTCACCACATGTGTACAAAAATTAAACTTGTAAATAATAAAATAAATCTTATTATACTGAAAAAAATGTAAATGGACCTTAGATAATTGGCATGAACCTCCTAAAACTTCGAGTACACAGGAATTTCATCGATAAACACTACTATGAACTGGTATTATAAATCATGAAAAATAAATTCCTGAGTCCCATGAAAATAAATAGGCCATTCATGACACTAAACAATATAATTATGAACTCAAAGTTCCCATAAAAAACTTAAAAGTGGAATTCATGATATCCTCATCCTTTACCCTCATCAGATGATTCCTATATAATAGATCAATATTTGAAGACCAATTGGATCCCTTTAGCTGATCAAAAAAATCATTTATACATGTAAGTGGATAAAGATTCATGAAAATCACCCAATTCAACCACTAATATTCAATACACAACCTCAAAATACCAACCACCTTCTTTGAAAATATCATTGGATCACCTCAAGGTGGCGCACTAGGATAGATGAAACCCTTCTTCATCAAATCATCAATATGAATCATCAACTACCATAGATTATAGGGTGTAATATAATAAGTATCCATCACCAAACTAAATTTCATAATGAGGTAGTTGGGTCAAAAATTATTCTATAAAATCATTTGAGAAATACTTAAAACCCCTAGGAAACACTTATGTATAAAACTCTACTAAGCACAATCATTAACTCTACCACCTTAAAATAAAAAGGATCCAAACACATATGATCCAACTAATGTTCTCACTCACTAATGAACACCACACACTAGTCTCCCATATCAAGGAGTGCAACCCTCTTCTATATGAAATCAATGATTTCATACACATAGCATAACTAGTAAAATACAAACATGAAATTGTATGTTTTTATCTTTAGTTAGAATAAATCCCCCAATGACTGATGTTTCTATGCCATCACCATAGAACCCCATACTAGATTAAAAAAACTAGACTACCCATTAATTGGCACAGTCAACACCATGGGCTCTGGAAGCATATCCACTTTGAGTCTTAGGGCACAGATTAGGATGGGTGCAATAAATGAATGCAAAGTACCAGAATCAATCAAAGTGAAAGCAAAGGTAGAAGACAGTAATATGATACCTCAAAGGTCCTCTGACCCACATTGTTCTAGAAATAACATATCATACAAATATCCATGTTATGCTCCTCTACCTCACTAACCCTAAGGATGAACACCTCCATAACTATGATCAGACCTATGTCCTTGAGTATGATGGAATTCATGGGGTCTTCCTCTTTCTTATCTATCTTCTTTAGGCTTGAAAAAAGATTAATGACCTTGCTGAAATTAAGGCCTCAAAGGAAGATTATATTGATGATGAACCAAAAAATTCTTTCCAACACCACACTAACAATCATGAATGGTTGAGCGCTAGAATTAACGATGGACATGATCCCCATAAGAAAACCAAAATAGAATAATTCTCCTAGAATATACATAAGAAGTACCATCTCTATATAAACTTAAAAAAGACTAATAATACTGACTCCATGCCAATTAAAACCTTGGTTTCCCCAAAATCCATGATCCTTCATATACACCCTTGATTCTCAGTAAGTTCAAATTAATACCCTCTAAATTTGTTCCCATCCAAACAGGCATCCTCTTAATCACCTCTTCTATAAAAATCACCTTCAAATTTAATAGGAGAAAATGGGGTAACTTGGTATTGAATAGCATGGCATAAGACATCCTCCATAAACCATACTTTTTCCTTCTCATTAGGTAAAATATCAAAGGAGAATAGAGAAGATACTTGAATCAAATATCGAGCTCCCCCACATTCAGTCTCCCCTACCGAAGAGAAATAAATTATTGTTACTTCACTTCCTAAATTCTAAACAATGAAACTATGAATGGAATTTCAACCATAAATCCTCCCATTAAACTATCAAAACCTCCAACTCCCAAAGAAATTGAAACCAACACTAATTCATAACTCCTATCAACTATGTAATATCTATTGGGATCCAATGCTCATTCCAAACATGGATCAAACGGAAGGTGATCTCCAACTCCTATAACCAATGCTCCACATTCTATTCAGATACACTTCCCTCATGAATATCTAAGCTTGGAAACATAAATTCATGCAATATATTCCTCCAAGACTCATCATCCAGATCTGATTCAACTCTCATACGACCTACTAGATCATCCTACCACTCCCCAATAATTTTAACCACACACTAACGATGACCACCATACATATCTACATGAAATTAAATGAAATTACTAAACCTTTGAACATGGAATTTATTAAATATCATTTAATTAGATTCATGTTTAAATTCCCTAGATTCTCCCCAATTCATCCATAGGAATAATAAAATATGATGCATGTACATATCTTAAGTATCTACCCCACAATCCAACTCATCTTACTAAGTATATTCAGTAATATCATGGTACTTTCATCAAGTCATAGGGGTCCATATTCACATGTTCCCTATCTATTCTCCCTTTCTATGTCACAAGATAAGTTTGACTAATTTTGTTTTCTTACCAACACATGAAATCATTAACATTTCCTAACTCCAGTATGTAACGTAATTGTCAACCATATCTCTAATACCACTCTGTCACAACACAGCCCCACTGGGAATATATCCTAGGCCGACAATGAATAAAAGTGTAACCCACCAAATCCCATTACAAATTTCATTAATCTTGACCATATTCCATCACACTATAAAACTATAGAACAAACCCATAATAACCAAACCAATCACCATAAAAAAATCACATGACCCATTTCAACAACCACTATAATATCCAAAAGACCACTTCCCTTCTATAGAACTATCTAGGGCACCACTACCATAACTAGACAATAGCCTTTTCATCACTATGACATAAACAGTGAAATGACATACTCATAAATAACAACAAAAAATAGTCATTAACTTTCTAAAAACACTAAGAAATACCCCACACATAGTAAAAAACAAAGGAAAACACAGTAGTAATCCACATTAAATAACTCTTCCTTAAACATTACCTCATATTAGGGAATAATTCTAGGTTCAAACACTAACGCTTTAATTCTATATTTAAACATAACCAATTCATTAGAAATATTAATTTATTAAACCATTATGAAATTTTATTCTAATAATTAAATAACATAAATAAATTCCTACCATAATATAAATCATAATAACTTAACAGAAATATCAATATCTAATTAATATTTGGGAATTTCAAAAAACACATGAAAAAAACCCCAATCCATGAAATTCCCTTTAAAATAATTCATTTTATAATTAAGGTTAATCCATACTATCCACACAAATAAATAAAATTATAATTCAAAAAAATTAATATTAATAAATTAAGGGAAGTATCTAATCGTATTTCTTAATAGAATATTTAACATCTGTTGCATAAGATGACAAGGAAACTCCCACTAAACACCACTCAATGAATATGGATAAACTAAAATGGTTATTTATGATCATTCTACATAAAAACCATAACACAAAAACACAAAAACTAAATCAATACTACTTCCACAACATTCCCAAGAAGAAATGATAAGTAGAATTTAGAATGAATTAATAAGAATTCGCCTTAGATCATAAGGAGGTTACCCAAATCCAAGGGAAACCCAATAAAATTATGGTTAAGTGTATATAAATACACACTCGTGGTCTCCTATAGTTTGATGGATAATGTGGTAATATGAGATATTTTAAGACAAGTACTCGATTTATAACTATTCTAGAAATTAAATAATCATGGAGGAATAAGGGTTATCACGCCACAATGAAAATATGATCCTAAAACCTTATCATGTTACCTCCCCAATTATTATAGTTAAACTATATTGAAACTAACTTTAATAAAAAAAATTGATGTAACTAAGTCCACTATGTTATTTCACTCAAACCTCTTAGAATCATAGTGTGATCCATGGTCACTTATCCTTAAACCCAGTGAACCCTAATATAAACCATGATTTAATAAAAGGTTCCACAACAAAATAGACCTCAAATAAATTGAACCTAAAAACCAACCACCTAGGTCTCTATAGAACAATGAGAAAAGTCACACAACAACACCATCCATGGATGATTAAATAAAATGGAACATATAAGATAATAATTACAAAACCCAATTGATAACCAACCTATGTAAGATGAATTCAAAACACCCCAACATCTTCACACCATAATAATAATCAGCATATCACAATGAAAAACCCTTAATATAAACTCAAAAGGAATCATGTTAGATTAACCCAAGTAAAAAGTTATGTCAAAATAGTTGGGGAACCTTTATGGTTCAACTATACCTCTTCACATTATAAATGGAATTCCACCACCAAAAAACATGAAATTGAATCCTCATGGATCACACTCCACATCTCAACACAAGAACCATACCATATCCTATGTATTTATAGCACAACACACCACATAATAGAATAACCATCCCCTATAACCAACTCTCCATAGTGCAGTCCATAGGCATATGCTGCAACGCATACTACCAATTTAAATTTCATCTCTAACTCCATCCTTATTCCTGAAACCTTATCCCAATTCCCCAAATACCAAAAAAGAAAAAATTGATAATCTAAGAAATTCCATTCTATTATAATGAGGGTAATTTGGGATCTCTGTTTATCATGTTCACAATAGGCTGATGGGTGTTCCATGTGTGAGGTCCAAGATTGTCAGAATTGGTTTGAGGCTTATTCATTTCATAATTACTAATTTATTTCCAATATATATCAATATTTCCTATACTTTGATGCTAAATAAATACCTATTTTTTACTTATAAATTAATCCTAAGTGTTTTCAGGTGAAGGGACATAATTGAATCCAACTTGGGTATTTGTTGTAAGATCTTCCTTATTGAATATTTGGGTGGTACTATTTCTCCTAGTAGGGTTTGGATCAGACACTTTGAAGGTATGATTACTAATATCACCAATAATATTAGTAATTTAAAGAACCACCTCCTCCCATTTGGTAGAAGTGTTGCCCCTGTTAAATTCATACTTTCATCTGTCCCAATGCACATTCTATAAGTGACCAAGGTTCCCTAGTTGGTTCTTTATAAGATAGAAAACCACCCAAAATCTTTTATCTAGGATGATTAAGGGGAGGGTAGATGTTGTTAGGCCTCATGAAGTAAACTTCTATGGCCAGTCAAACATGGGGGTATCAACGTGATGAATGTGGGGGGAGGAAATGTACTTCCTTTAGGGAAATCTGGAGTGGGAGTGTATTGAGGGTCATTCTCTTTGGAGAAGGTTCATAAAATGTATGTATGGATACATCTTAAGAGTGAAAGGAGGAAATTATACCTTCATATAGAATTCACTATGTGGAACATCCTAATGTTCCTTTATCACTCTCAGTGGATCCTGGGACAAGGAGACATCAACTTATGGGATTGAAACATGGGTGGTGTGATCTTGGGATTTTCCAGATTCCCCACACCTAACTTGACCTTAAAACATGTTATCTCTTACCCCTCCATCAAATAAATCCTCAAAAACTCCTATAAAAGTGCATTCAACAACATTCGGTTAAAGGATAACCCTAACCACTACATATCCATAGGCTCCCCATCAGTGAATTTCACTGCTGAGGGATATAAGAAGATGATTCTCACACAACATGATAGCGATCCTCAGTGGAGTTATCTCTGGTGGAAGTACATCCCATCTAAGATTAATTTTCTTGTTTGGATAATATGTTACTAGACATTACATACAGATTTATCTAATAAGGGTTGGGTGTCCATTTAGAATGTAAATATACCTAATACCTGGTTCCAAAGGAGGATTCCACGATGCACCTCTTCTTCCAAAGTGAGTGATAGGAATTGATATGGAGAGATCTGGGTGAGATCATGGAAATTTCATGGGTGGTGGACTCCTTTGGTGAGTTATCTCAAAGGTGGTTTGGAAACATGATTAGAAATAATCATGAGGTGAATTCCCATATGATTATCATTACTACTGGTTTCTAGTGCATTTGGTAGGTGTAAAACCGTTCATGGAACCCCCCTATGCCAACACTCACTTTGGTGGCGAGGGTAAAGTGCCTCATTTTTTACCTAAAGAGCCTTCTGAATCACTTAAAGGAGGCTCCCTATCTCAGGTGATACTTAGTCAGATGACCCCCCCCCCTTGATCCACCCCGATCCACAGAGTTAGACAATAGGGTGTGCTGGACTTCTCCCCACTAAGGTCTCAAGCTCAATATTGATAGAGAATGCATCCAGGGGAGAATGCAAGGAGGAGGTGTAATTTGTGACTCTGCTGGTTAAGTGTTATTTGTCATTAGTTATTTTTATGGTGACAAAGATTCTTTAAGGGTGAGGCTATAGACATGTTTAATGACCTTAATTTATTCCACTCCAGAAATATCTATTTTTCAATAGTGTATATGAACTCTAAGGCTACCAAGGATCTCCCCCTCATGGAGTTTTATAGCTTAGGATCCCTTCCCCTATGATTTTTTGATATTGTTATTAGGGACTCCCCTAGGCCTCCACTTCTATAATTACCCATGATATACTTGTTCTCCTTCCCCAATTTTTCAATAAAAAAAACAATATTTTACTTACCATGATAATTTACCATATGATGTGATAATATATCCTATAAACTGTTATTTTCCATACACTCCCATTATTTCTATTTTTCATCAAATGAAATCATCGTATGAGAAGACCCAAATCTTCGCACTAGATTTCAGTTTCTAGCCTATGTAAATTTTCCTAATAAATTCTTATATATGAGATTTATCATACCAAGAAGAAGAATATATTATGATCCATTATTTTGGAAAAGGAAACTATCTTATGAATATAATTTTAACATAAGAAGTGTCAAATTCTCCTACATGATCAGAACGTCAATATTAAAATACTCAAAAAAGGAAATTATCATATGAAGTAAATATTTATCATATCATGATCAAAACATCATATGAGGGAAAACATTATCTCATAAAATATATTTTCTAGTTTTATTATCTTATTAAGATAATTTTATCTTATGAAAGTATAAAATATCATAAAAAACAGATTATATTATGAATTTGAAGATTTATCTCAATGTAAAAGTATTTTATAATGTTTAATTTCAGATATTTCACTTAGTCTGGAAAACATTTAAATACATAAATAATTAATGAAGAAGATAATTGCCTATAAAGCTAATTTCTTAAAAAGTGATAGTTTCAAGTGTATTTATTCACTCTTTTAAGGTATTTATTACCATTATAAAAACATGACAAAATTCCATTCCTAATTTCCTTTCTATAAAAAATTTTTAAGGCCAGATAAGGAAAAATAAATTAAATAATATGTATATTTTCAATAATGTGTTAGTTCTAATGGAGACCATCGTATACTGATCTCTATGATTTCAATTTTCAGAATCGAAGGTCACATGTGGGAATATAGATTGTATTTTAGGATTATTCTATCATATCTTGGTTGTTATAGTATATATGATGTTTGAAATTAAAATTTCAATAGTGAGAGTGGAAAGATAGAATAAAAAATAGACCTATATGAAGAATATTAATTTTAATCTTCTTTCCTATACATACAAGAAACTCCTTACATTCAATAAATATAAAATAATTACTACTAATATTCTTTAAATACATTATCATATGTAGTTAAGATACCTTCCTTAGAAAACCATTGAAGTTTTATTATTTATTTGGAATAAAATATTATATTTTATTAGTCGCATCTTAAAATAAGGAGATGAACATGATTATATTTTCTACACCTTTTTTATTTCCTAGAGACCATGGATAGGTCTAGTTAAATTGGATATCTGAGTAAAATCTATTGGAACATTTCTATAAAAATATGTCGTTTCTTGCAATAAATTTTTGAGGTCCCTGGGAAAATGACCTTATTTGTTAAAACCACCAAAATAATGAAGATATAATTGATGGAGTGGAATAGGGGATTCATATTCCCCAAACCAAAATAAATTCTTTGTGTTCTATTCCTCTCTTTTCCATTTTTATTTTCCACTATCATTTTATAAAATATTTAAGATCGGTTTTAGCGTCAATTTATTTGGTATCAAAATTTTATGAACTCAATTCCCCCCCCCCAAGTAATTTTGTAACTTCCTCTATTAAAAAATTGGTACCAAAGGAAGATATTCTTTAGTTATAAACTCTAAAAGGATTAACTAGGGAATAAAATTTTAAAACTGTTGTAGTGAATAACAGTACAGAGGGAATGTCTATAATCATGGATCCCTATTTAAATGGTAAAAAATAATGGAGCTAGAAGGATTATATGATTATATATTTGAAAAAAATTTGTATAAAGGTTTATTTTAAATCCATAAAGCCTTAAAAAATCCCAGAATATGGCCTAGAAAAATGGGATTCCATAGAAAAAAGAAAAATATGATATAAAATCAAAATTTATGAATGTTGTTATATGTGGAATTGATACAAATGAGTTCAATAGAGTTTCTAATGATCTATAGAACATGAAATATTGAAAACCATATTTATAGATTATGAAGGTACTAATAATATGAGACAAATTGGGTACAATACTGTGAAACTAATGTTAGATAAATTTAGAATGATTGATAGTGAGAGATTCACTCAAATGAATTAAAGGATGACAAAAATTATAAACAATGCGGCTTATTTAGGAACTCAAATTCCTTGAATTGATCAAGATATTAAATTTCTTAGAGTTCAACCATCCAAATGGAGTAGAATTTCATCTACTATTGGGCAATTTACTACTATGAAATATTTTAAAATAAAAGATATCATTGGCCCAATAATGATGTATGAAGATAAAATGGAAATTAAGGATAGAGAGATTAATATGATAAAAAATAAAATGCTTAAATAAATGAATATTCTTTAAAGGTGATATGAAAAACAAATAGACATCATTTCCATGCTCATCTGATGAATAAAATTCAATCAATTCAGAGTCAAGTGATGAGTTTTCTCAATTTCCTAAGAATTCAAAAAAGTTCTAAAATAATATGAGAGGATTCAAAAAACCATATAACAAGTCTAAAAAGTTTAATGGAAATAAAATAAAAATAGGATTCTATGAGTTTAGGAATATTGGTCAAATTAATCCTGAAGCCCCCATCTTAAGGATAAGAAGAAGTAAGAAAAAAATTAAAAAGGAAATCAAACTATAAGAAGGAGAAGAAATATTCGAAGGATAGACGAAGTACCAAAAAAACTCCATTTATAGCTCTATTTATTTTATTCCAAAGATGTAGTATTTAATTAGAAGGAAAATATGTGTTTCATGGCATAAAATGAGGAGGTACATTCTGTTAATTATTCTTATTCATAATTAAAATATGAAAATTGTTCTTAAGAAACATTAAATATGATTACTGTTCTATATTAGAATACCACTATTAGTATTTAAATAAATAGAACAAATCTCTAAAGAAATCATATGATGTTTTTTTCAATGAGAATTGTTTTTTAATAAACAGATTCTAGAATTAAATGTTAAACTAAATGAGTTTGTTTTCAGTTGTATTGTCCAAAATAGTAAAATAAAATGATTAGAGGTTGAAGTTAAAAATTTAAAGGATGATGTAACTATTTTTACTAAGGATGCTATTATAGTTTTGAGTTTTTTCAGTGAAAGTTTTTATCAAAACTATTGAAAATCATTGATAAAGGTTGCCTTTATCAATACTAAAAAAGGAACTGATAAAGAGCCCATTTATCAGTTCTTTATTTGTATCACTGATATAGGGTAACCTTTATTAGCAAATTTTCTAGGGCTGATAGAGATTTTGAACACACACGTGAGTCCCACATAAAAATAAAGGATGTTTTAACATTTTTTTATACACAATTATTCCACATCCCAACACTAAAATCCTGTTACAGGCATGGACCCCTGCATACACCCTCCAAACACACCTACATGGGCCCGTGCCTACACACACTTGCCTGCACGGGTCTTGGACCACCATTTGCTTCCTGCAGGCTTTAACCCACCCGCATACACATAGGTCAGATCCTACACAGCCCGACCTACCCTCCTATATAGGCTATAGCCCCAATTTTTGTATATACTAATAAAAAACCAATAAAAATTTTATAAGTACTAAAAATATTTAAAAATTGAAATGATTAAATAAATAAAATTTGAAAATGAATAAATTTAAAAAATATTAAAAAGATTATTAATTAAATAATTATTAATAAATTTAATATAGATATTTATTATAAATATTAATAAACAATAAATATTAAATATAGATATATAAAATAAATAAATTGAAATAATTAAAAAATTAAAAATTAAAAATGATTAAATTAAAAAAAAATATGTTAAAAATCTTATTAACTAAATAATTCTTAATAAAAATGAAAAATAATTAATATACA
This sequence comes from Viscum album, assembly GCA_963277665.1. Taxonomy (NCBI): domain Eukaryota; kingdom Viridiplantae; phylum Streptophyta; class Magnoliopsida; order Santalales; family Viscaceae; genus Viscum; species Viscum album. The sequence continues at coordinate 175,998,933 of OY728123.1, forward strand.
TGTATTTAAATTATAAATATTAATAAATAGTATGTATAAAATATAGATATATAAATTGAATAAATTGTATTAATTAAACAAAAAAATTAATAATGAATAGATTAAAAATTATTTAAAAAATTACTAATGAAATAATAATTAATAAAAATGAATATATTTAATATATATATATATATATATATTAATTTAAAATAATGATAAATAATATATATTAAATATAAATATAGAAAATGAATATAATATAATAATTAAAAACATATTAATGTCTTATTCATTTTTTATTTTTTATGCATAATTATTCATTAAAATTTTTACTATTTTTAATATAAAAATATATTAGTATATATATATTTCAATATATAATATTTCCTAAAAATATGATTTATATAATAAAAAATATTTATTTTTACATTAAATAAGTCACACATTTAGTGGAAAATGTTTATAATTAAAAATTAATATTAATTAAAATTAATAACTAATTTTATCAAGTAATGGACATTTAATTTAATGTCATTTTATGTTTCAATTTAACAGATATTAAATAAACGTTTCATTTATATCACACATACATATATATAATTAATTATTTTTTATATATAATGAACATATACATCGTATTTTTGTAATTTATTCAATTCATAATATTCATGGTAGAATTATATTTATTAACATAATATTTTTAATATTTTTTTTAATCAGTAGATTTTATCATTTTTTATATTTTTATTCAATATATATTATTTATCACTTTTTATTGAATTTATTAATTTTTAATATTTTTTATTCACTAATAATCTTAATTGTTTTTCGATATTAATTTTTAATTTATTCATTTTCAATTTTTCATCATTCAATATCTTTGTAATTTTATCCATTTTTACTATTTATTTAAACATTTTTATTCATTAAAATTTAATGTTTTTAATATAGTTGTAATTTATTTAATTATTATGTTTCATTTCCATTTTAACATATATAAAAATTCATTTTTTATTTTTTAAAATTATCTATATACTTAATAACAATTATTCATTTTTTTAATTTATTCATTATTATTATTATTTATTTCATTAATAGGTTTTATATATTATATAACTAGCACCCAACCTGTGCATTTCCATGACATGATCATTTAATTACAATTTTCATACACATGCTCAAAAATTTCTGGTCATCATAGATGCAAATGGAGGGAAAGCTGGTAAAGACATGAGTTGGAACCATTATATAAAACTATATATGTGAATTTATGTGCACAGGTGTATATAAATTAAATCATAGCATGCATAAAGTATGAATATAGGTTATATGATTTTAAACATGAATATGTTGTGAAAAGGGAAGGTCGTATTTTTAATATTATGTCATGGAAAGAAAAGTCCTATGTGTGAGATGATGAAAGAAGATGGAATGTGGAAGTATATATTCTCTTATTGATTCATGGTTATAAATATAAAAAGAATATACATTATAATCAATTAGTTTTCCTAGGAAACTGATGGATTATGTAAGGATAGATAAAATATAAGGTATTATTAGGGAGATATCGATGTAAGATGAAGTATACAGGATATGATTAGAGAATATGGAAATGTAAGAAGATAATTTAGTATGGTTTCGTGAGAGAGATCGTGGTCATCATGTGTAAAGTGGGATAAAATGAAGTTCAATAAGGAATTAGTGGGCAGGAAATGTATATATAAATTAAATATGATAAGAGATAAAATAAAAAACAATTGTATTTAAAAAATATAGCATTAAAGGGAAATGTTTCTATAGATGGAAGATTAATTTTCAGAGATCATTCTCACAAATGATATTACTTCTGTTAAGTATACTAGAAAAAATAAAATTTTATATTAATCTATAAAAAATTGAAAACCAAAAATTTGTATTTGAGTCTTTAAATTTTGTTAATAATAAAAATTAATTAAAAGTATGTTAAAATTACAACTTTAGTGATAGATAATATTGGAATAGTTGTAGAATTTTCTCAAACATAATCACAATATTAATAAGAATAAATTATATTTGAAAAGGAATGAAAATTTATTTTCATCATGGAGATATACAAAACTTGAAGTATCATACAATAGAGATTGAAACATGCAAATTGAAACATTGAAACATGAAAAGAGAAATTGTGAATCTAAGAGAATAGATAATAGAGATTAAAATATGAAAATTTTAAAAGTAATAAAAAAATCCTTGAAATGTGAAAATTGAAATTTTGAATGTAAAAGAATAGATATTTTTTGATACGGAGTTAACATATCAAAATGATTACACACATAGTTTAATTAGAAAAAAATAAGGGTGAAAACTATAACAAATAGTAATAGTTTTTAATATCATATGTTGTGCCCTATGGACTCAGACTCTCTTCATTATTCGGTGTTAGTAATAGCGAGCCAGAATTGTTGTGCATCTTTTCTGCAGTGGACCAGTACTTTTGGATGTTGGTTTAAAGTAATTTCATTCACTATTGTAGTTTATAATAACTTATAAAAAATTGGTAAATATGTTTACTACACAATATATACTAGTCAAAAATGATAAATTTGTTCCTTATACATGTTCATAGACATTATACATTAATCTTATCTATCACAATTATGATGATGTCTAAGAAAGTGAACATACATAAGAGGTACCAAGATCATTGTAGAGGGGATTTAGATTGCTAGATTACCGTAGGAGAGGCGGAACAATGTTGACAATATCAATTGCCTCCTAATAAAGTTTTTGATCTTTTAGTTTATAGAAAATCAGTGATGGGGGAGATGATGAATGTTATGGAAACCATCCCATTCTCCAAGTATTTTTCCACTGTCAGATTTAATATTCTTTGAAGCCACTTGGATTCTTCTAGGTTTCTCTGGAACCAAGAGCCCTAATGAAAAGAAATGGTAATAGAAACTATAATTAATCATATTATAACTATGTCTATGAAAAATCATAATTAATCACAAAACGTATTGTTATTTGTTAGGAAATTGTTAGGTACAAATGGTGGAGAGAGACTAACTACTTTTGATATGTTTGGTATGTCATTGAATCCTTCATCTTTTAATAGGTCATAGTGGATTTGGTTGGTGGGTTTCAATGTATCAAGAAGATCCAATCTAATATTTTTGGGTATTTTTTGAACAATGCTTATGTCCCACCTAAATCATTCAATTGATAATAACAACCAAGACAAAATCCATTATTAACACTATTGTTGAATCATAATAAATTATGAGTGCAGTGATTATTCAAATAATTTACCTATCAATATCATTTGGAATTATTTCATGTTTCTTTAGTGTTCCATAAAAATAATATATATCATCAATCATGGTTATAAAACATATTTTCCTCTATGAAATTTCTATATTATGTCTCTAACAACATGGAATGGCCCCACATGAGGTTTTTTATCATTGTTCTTCTAAGAAAATCTTTTTTTCCAAACCTAGTTCCACACACCACCTATATGTAAAAATATACATGAATAATATCAACAATTAAAGAGGTCTGTACGAAAATTGAAAATTTAATGAGGGAGTCCTACATACATTGATAAGTTTTCAAGTTGTTTTGGTGAATATATTGCACCATGTTAAAGTCCAGTTTTTCAAGATTTAGTAAGACAAGGTTCATTATCTACCATGTTCCACTACTATTTCCATACACATATGTAGGTCATCAATCAATTAAGTTAATTTTGTAAATTGGGGAAAAGGATGAAAATTTGTGATGAATAAAAGGGTTTGTGATTACATTCTTGTTGAAATGATGCTTATAATATCATAAAGGAAATCCATGTATACATGCATCTAAAAAAATATAATATGATGAAATAAATCACTTATAAGATGTAATGTTAGATGAAAAATAACCCAGCTATTGAAGGTTTACTTCCATCAGCTTGGCCCTCAGAATCTGTCCATGTTGAAGTAGCTACAGAATCCATGGAAATCCAGACAATCATGTTGTGTTCTCATGAAGTGGATCAAAATTTACATAGTAATGGGAATCTAGTTTTTATAGTATATCTTGTCTTACTGGGTCACCATCACCATCAAATGGAGGTATAGAGACAAGATATGTGTGTGATATTTCATAATAATCTGGACCATCAGGATGAAAACCCCAACATTTATTATGCTAAGGAAATCACAATATTGATGGAACCTGATACTAACTCATGGATTTGGTGCATGTATTTTCAGAACAACATGAGTGGATATTTTCAATATTTGGGATTTATTCATCTTAGGTAGAGTGCATGATAGGAGAATAGTGATCATGTACACCTTTTTGCAATGTCGGTAAAAAATCACATAGAAAAAGAAATGGAGAGAATAATTGATGAGTGTGGATCATAAGAATTTATTTCAGCATCTTAATTTCCATTTTTATTTATTGTGGTTTTTTTTATTTTCACAGTTTTACCACATACTAATATCAGTTGAAAACTGAGAAGCAATCTATACTTTATAATTACTCTTGAAATTGACAACTTTGGATCATCTATAACTTCAATTCATGAACTGGAAGCCCTGTTTATCAATTTGGTACAATGTATAGACTAAAGAAATAATTACAAAAGTGTGATTAAGAACTCACTTGAGATCATTTCCATATAAATATTACACACTGAATGCCCTATCTTTGAGGTTTTTCATCTTTGATATGCTTCTGTAGGTGCTAGAAGCATCCCTACATGCAATTCTACTCGACGATAAACATTATGGATGGCTCCACTATGTATTATGATCCCATACCACAATAAGAATTTTAAGAAATCAAAACAAGAAAAAACATTACAGAAAAATTAATATATATAAATAGAAAAATGAATTTTGGAAGATGAAATGAAATAAATAATGTATAGAGAATGAAAAACAATAATTTGGTCATTGTGCAAGGTGTCATGCAAGTCAGGGATCCAAGGGATAGACTAATGTGTGGATCTATTTTTGAAAATGGGTTCACAAGTAGATATGGAGTTATTAAAACTTTTAGACAATAACAATATATTGATAAAGATTATATAAATAGAGTTGCAATGCCTAACCTGAAAAAAACCTCAATACTTGATTATTTCATAATGATCATACCATAATTTTTGAATATAGTATTTGGGCTTGTGTTGTACCCTTATACATCCCCTAATATGAAGTATCCTCAAGTGATATTTGGTAGTTTAGAATTTTGAAGCATAGATGTGCCGTTAATATAGAATAATGTTAAAATATTTTCTAGAGGAATCCAAATTGGTTCCATAGACAAAAATCCACATTAGTTATTTATTTGTCATATAGGGTTTTCTTATTGTAGGAATAGTGACCATTCAGTAGGAAGTATTGTTAGAGGAGTTCATTATGTCAGAGCGGCTATTAGTGGACGACACATTGATCAAAATCAAACATCAATACATCCAGGTAGTTCTTTCCATGTGCAAGGTTTTGAAAAACAGAGGTGTAGATATGTTCATATAATGGATGGTGGTAATTTGGGGACACCCGATATAGTTCAAGGTATGATTTGTCTTCCCCTTCATAAACCATCATACTTCTTCACATGGGTCTGAGATATTCATTCCTTAAGCACTTTTTTTAGGAGATATCCAAGGAAATCTCTTCTCGGAACTTTATCAACTGAGTATTCCTTAGTGGTTGAGTTAAATCTCCCATAAAACAATCTTATCTTTCCATTTTATGAAAACATTTTAACTTATAGAGTTTTTTTATTAACTACATCATGGAATAATGGCCACTATTACTGTAAAATGTTCATTAATTTGAAGATCAATAAAAAAATCATGGCTTGGTATTATATTTAAACTACTGAATTTACAGACTTCAATATATATGATATTATTCATAGTTCAATGAAACAAACATCATAATAACATAATGTTATGTTCTTCATTAGACTACAAAATTTGATTTAAACATAGTTCATAAGCCACAACATCTGACCATGCACTCATCTTAAAATGCTTCATTATAGTGTCATATTGTGGTGTGATTTATAAGGGACCAAACCATATTGTTCAATTGTGGCATAATTAATACTCATCATGAATGTCTTTACCAGTTGTGGTTTTATATTTACACTTGAATCATATGCCATGATGCATAAAATTACACCAACAATTTAGACTCAATCCTCATGATCATGTAATACATATGATTCATGGTGTTGGTATTCAAATTCAACCTCAGTGGTTGAGTTAAATCTCCAATTAAACAATCTTATCATCCCATTTCTTAAAAATATTTTAACTTCTGGATTTTTTTATCAAATAAATCATGGAATAATGGGAATAATTACTATGAAATGTTCATTAATTTAAATATCTATAAAAAATCATTTTTTGGTCTGTTATTTGAACTACTAAAATTACAGACTTCAAAATCTATAATATTATTCATAGTTCAATGAAAAAACCATTATAACATCATAATCATCTGTTCTTCATTAGACTATGGAATCTGATTACAACATAGTTCTTGAGCCACAATATCTAATCATGCACTCATCTTACAAAAATTCATATTCATACATTATACTATCATATTGTGGTGTGATTTTTAAGGCACCAAACCATGGTGTTCAGTTATGGCATATCTAATTCTCATCATGGACATCTTTCCCAGTTGTGGTTTTATATTTAAATGTGAATCATAAGACATTATTCACAAAAATACATCAATAATTTAGACTCAATCCTCATCATCATGTAATATAAATGCTTCATGATGCTAGTCTTCAAAATAATTCTTAGTGGTTGAGTTAAATCTCCCATTAAACAATCTTATCATCATATTTATTAAAAATATTTTATATTGTAGAATTTTTTAACAAATAAATCATGGAATAATGAGAATCCTTACTATGAAATATTCATTAATTAGATGATCCAAACAAAAATCATGGCATGTTCTACTATTTAAACTACTGAAATAATAGACATCAACATATAATATATTATTCATAATTCAATGCAAAAAAACATCATAACGACATAATCTTCTATTCTTCATTAGACTACGAAATCTAATTGCAACATAGCTCTTGATCCACAACATTTAACCATGAACTCATCTTAAAATTATTTGTATTCATATATTATAGTTTCATATTGTGGTGTGATTTATAAGGCACCAAACCATGGTGTTCAGTTGTGGCATAGCCAATGCACATCACACTACTACAAAACATGCCTTTAACAACACTGATATTTATTAGTTCTATAAAAAAATTATGATAAATGGAATATATATCAGTGTTAAATAAAGAACTGATAAATTTAAACTTTTATCAGCGCATTTTTTTAGCACTGATAAGGGAAACCTTTATTAGCACTTTATTTTTAGCACTGATAAAGGGTATCCTTTATCAGCACTTTATTTTTAGTGTTGATACAGGGTATCCTTTATTATCACTTTAATTTTAGCGCTGATAAAGGGTATCCTTTATTAGTACTTTATTTTTAGTATTGATTAATATTTATATAAATAAAATGAAATAATGAAATAAATAAATAAAATTATTAAAAAAATATTACAAATTTTATTAATTAAATAATTATTGATAAAAATAAATAAATTGATTATACATTATTAATTATTATACATTTTATTAATTATATAATTATTATAATTAAGGTTATTAAATTGTATATATTAAATATATAAATATATATTAATGAATATAAATATGATTTATATATTACAAAATATTTATGCGCTTTACATTAAATAGTCATATGTTTATTGAATAATGGTTTATAATTAAAAATTAATATGGATTAAAAATATTGACTATAATTTCATAGTACTCGACATATAATTGAAAGTAGTTTGATTTTTAAGTTTAACATAGATCAAATATGTGTTATATTGATTTTACATATACGTAATTAATACATTTTTATATATAGTGCACCGACACCAAATTTATACATTTTTTTAATATTATTAAAGTGTACTTATTCTTAATAAATTCAATTTCACTCAATTATAAAATAGATGCATACACTTAAAAGGAGATATTCATTAATAATGTTTAAAATATATTTATAAAAAAATATTTATAAATAAATATATTTATAAATGTAAATTTACTATATTTATACAATTATATATTTATAATTATAGAAAAATAAATATTTTTTATTATATTTATATAATTATAAATATATATATATATATATTTAAATAATTATTAAATTTATAATAGAATTACTTAAATAATGAATATACTTACTATATTTATATTTATATATATATATATTAAATATATAAATATATATATGTATAATTATATAAATCTAATTATATAAATATATATAATGATATAAATATTATTTTTTAAAAAAAAAATTTAATTATAAATAAATATTTATAAAATTATAATAAATATATTTAAAAATAAATATATTTACTATATTTATATTTATATATATTTATTAAGTATATATAAATATTCACACAGTTTTTATTTATAATTATAATTATAAATCTTTTATCAACGCTAAGTAATAAGAACTGATAAAATCATCTTTATTAGCGCTTTATTCACACTGAAAAACATGAGGATTTATCAGTGCTAACCAACATTCTGATATAATTAACATTTATCAGTGCTAAACTTTTAGTGTTGATAAAGATTGATTTTATTAGTGCATTTTTAGCACTGATAAATACCTACTTTTATCAGTGCTATGAAAGTGCCGATAAAGAGTCATTTTACCCGCACTTAAATAATAAGCACTGAGAAAAGGGATCTTTATAGCCCTTATTTGTAAACGCTGATAAAAGTTTCCCAATCTATTTGAAAAACTCTAACAATTTTCAAAACTCATTGTGATATCAAGGGATTTTTGCGAAACCCATCTGTTATCAGTGCTCCTCCTCGGTGAATCGAAGCTCAAATCACACCACTCGTCTATTTTCGGCGCTTCATTTTCACAAAAATTTCATCTGACATCTAGTTTTTGCTTGAGGTTGTGATGCATATGGGGTTTCACATCACTTGTTAATTTCTCCACCCATGGTAGGTGGTTCCATGCCCTAACAATTTTAGATAATTTAATTTTCTCACTTGGTTAATTTCTGCATGCTCTATAGTTTATTTTGGTGGTGAGAACATGTTTTGGAAATTATTTTACCTGCATTTGTGTTCAAAATAAATTTTCTAAATAGAAATTTTTATGTTTATATATAGGCCTTGTTGTGAAAAATCAATGGAAGTGTTCAATTAATTGTTTGAGTAGTGAAAAATATGTTTTTATGTGTGTTTAAGGTGTGCATGTGTTGAAAAAGAATTTTTTATGGGAACCAGATCATTTTGGGTATGTTATTCATGTTGTGTGCTTTTGAGTATGAGTTTTTATGTGTTTAAATAGTGAAGAATTTGTTTTATAAATGAAATTTTGGATGTGTAAATGGTTTATGAAATGATGTGAGTGATTCGAAATGTGTTTTTGAAGGGTTTAGTGTTCTTTGTGTTCGATTTGGGTTTTATAATGAAAAATGGTTATATTGTGTGAGTGTGTTTTATTGTGGAATTCCATATAAGGGTTTTATGGGTTGTTTGAAATGTGAAAATCATGTTTTAAAAGGCACATAAATGCGGATAGATTTGGAAGTAAGTTCTTAAAGAAAATTGGCATACTTTACCATGTTGAAAATGTTGTAACAATTTTTAATGTGAATTGTATATTTTTTTAAAGTATGAATAACATGTTTTTAGAATTATTTCAGGTTGTGTAAAAATTTTTAAAAAAGGGAATTTCTATGGAATTGGTTTCAAATTAGTGTAAACTCTAGTTTTTTAATTGGAAGTAATATATAAATTAGTTAATATATTTATTAAATTATATAAGTGTTGTAAATTATTTTTGATGCAGTTATATGGTGAATTTGATTTTAAAAGTAGAATTTTCATGTGAACTTGGGTGTGTTTTTTATGTAAAGCCTTACAGTGCCTCAATGGGTTATTTTGGAACACTTTTTAAATGAATTATTAACATACATAATAGGTTTGAGGTATGTTTTTGAAATGATTTTTTGTGATCATGTTTTCAAATGGGGTTTGGGTGTGCAAGTAGTGGCACACTATGTATAAATTATTTATAATGACTTGTGTGTGTAAATGTGTTGTGTTAGTGACATATGAATTTGAAACTTTATTGAGCACAATTAAAAGGTAATCTTGGGTAAATGGGTAACTTGATTGTGTCGTGTTATGGGATATTTATGTTTGCATAGTAAAATCATTGTCCATATAATTAATGTATTATTTCATATTTATATTTAAGTCATTTCTTTTTAGTATTACTTACATAATAATTGTTTTATTATATGTGTGGATTCTTTTGATCAAGTTGGGGTGTCATGTCCAACTTTCATGTTTCTTATACTTTAAAATCTTTTCACCCATTCAGTGGTGCATTTATCACATTATTTCAAGTTACCTCCACTTCCTTTACAGTAAGAGCAATGAAGTTGCCTCTGCTTAATCACAGATGCAATATTTATATTTACACAATAAAATCATTGTCCATAAAATTAATATATTTTTTAATATTTATTTTTAATTCATTTCTTTTTATTATTACTCACATAATAATTGTTTTCTTATATAGGTGGATTCTTTTGATTGAGTTGGGGAGATCTGTCCAACTTTCATGCTCCTTCTCCCTTAAAATCTTTTCACCCATGTGGAGGTGCATTTATCAATTTATTTAAAGTTACCTCCACTACCTTTTCAATAAGAGAAACGATGCTTCCTCTAGTCAATCATAGATTTAATCTTGATGTATACACAGTAAAATAATTCTCCATAGAATTAATGTATTGTTTCATATTTATGTTTAATTTATTTCTTTTTAGTATTACTCACATAATAATTGTTTTCTATATAGATGGATTATTTTGTTTGTGTTTGGGTGCTCTATCCAACTTTCATGTTTCTTCTCCCTTAAAACCTTTTCACCCCCTCAATGGTGAATTTATCACTTTCTTTCAAGTTACATCCACTACCTTTGCAGGAAGAGAAATGATGATATCTATTCTCAATCACAGAGGTAATCTTGATGTTTTCACAGTAAAATTACTGTTTATATAAGTAATGTATTTTTTTATATTTATTTTTAGTTTATTTCTTCTTAGTAATACTCACATAATAATTGTTTTTTTATATAGCTTGATTCTTTTATTCGAGTTGATGTAGTTTGTTCGAAGTTTCTCATGTAGTGTAGGCAGTTCAAAAAAGAAATTCAATAGAGATCATGGTAATATTTATAGTTAGTATTGTTTTTGAATGTATGTAATAATTTTTATTTATGTGATTTTATAAATAAATGTTTTAAATGTCTATAATATAGAGTTTTTTGTAATTTTTATTGTAAATTTCATTCCATTTAAATTCTGTATCGAGACTTTTTTTTGTTGATATATCTGGTGTGTTTCTAGTGATTTTGTTGCTTCTGTTGCTGCAGTGTGCTGTAACAGCACTCTACAGTGGTGATGCAGTGTGTTGTTACAGCATTCTGCAGTATGGACTTTTATTAGAACTTTTAAAAGAACTGATAAAGAACATATTTATCTATGCTTTTAAAAGTGATGATAAAAAACACATATATCAGCACTTCTAAAAACGATGATAAAGGTCTACTTTATCAGCACTTCTGTAGTACTAATAAAGAATTATTTTAGTATCACTTTAGGAAATGCTGATAAATGTGTTCTTTTTCGGTGCTTTTTAAAGTGCTGATAAAGGACACATTTATCAAAACTTTTATTAGCACTGATAAATGTCCCCTTTATCAGCACTTTTTTCAGCATTGATAAAAGTACTGGGCTTTTGACGTCACTCTTATTTTCAGTGATTTTCTAGAATGGATAAAGACCATTTCTAGAACTATTAAATGCCTTCTTTGTAGTAGTGATCATGAACATCTTTCCAAGTTGTGGTTTTATATTTAAACGTGAATCATAAACCATGATGCACAAAACTACATCAAAAATTTAGACTCAATACTCATCATCATGTAATATATATGATTCATGGTGCTAGTCTTCAAAATAATCCTTATTGGTTGAGTTAAATATCCCATTAAACAACATTATCTTCTCATTTCTTAAAAATATATTAACTTGTACATTTTTTTATCGACTAAATAATCGAATAATGGCCATCATTTCTATGAAATGTTCATTAATTGACAAAAATCATGTCTTGGTCTATTATTTAAACTACTTAAATTAAAGGCATCAATATCTAAGATATTATTCACAGTTTAATGCAACAAACATCATAACAAAAAAATCTTTTGCTCATATTCTCAACTGTAAAAATAAATTTCTCTCATTCAGAGGCCACCTCACCCTTGTTAACAGTGTTTTGACCTCAATTCCTATGCATATTCTTATAGCCACTATTGTACCCAATTCATTCATTCATTCAAACCATTTAGAGAATCATGGATAGTTTTATTTGGTATGCCCAGGTAGAGGGGAGATTTCACTGGGTGTCATGGGACACAATGGCACGGGCTACTGAGGAAGGTGGTATCAATCTCAGGAATGTTAGGGACACCATTTCTTTTCTCCAAGCCAAGGTGGCTTGGGATGAGATGGAAGGGAAATCTCTTTGGGCTAGTTTCACAAGGGGTAAATATGGCCCTTTCTTGGAACCCTTAGATGGTAAATGCACCAAGCTGTGGGTGGTTATCCATCGGCACTTTCTTGACCTTGAACATCACTCAAAATGGATTGTGGGTTTCAGTGTGATCATCTTCTGGAATAATAATTGGGCAGGGTCTGCTCTTAAATTTCTTGGATGCCCAGTGCCTAACATCACATTTTCTGAGGCGATCATTTTCCCTACCTTTACTCAGGTTGTTCTCAACCCTCAGTAGCAGGTGGTTCATCAAGGTATTCTTTCCTCCTCTGAACCAGATCGGTTGGTGTTTACTAGATCTTCATCTGGCATGCTATATTGGAAATCATATCATATCTTTATGCATATAGGGTCTACCTCAGATATTTGGGGTGTTTCCTTATGGTTTAAGTACTTTCCTGCTAAATATAACTTTCTGGTTTGTCGTCTCTGCAATCATGCTTTACCCACGGATGAGGGGGTGCGATGCAAAGGGGTCTCCCTCACTTCCCACTGTGAATGCTATTATATCCCCCATGTTGAGTCTAGCGAGCATCTGTTCTTCCTCAGAGACTAGACACTCACTATCTGGTAGGATCTGGGTCACATCACTGGAAGAATCATCTAGGGTCTCTCAGGCGATTCATTCATGTCTTCTTGGTTTCTTGGATCAGATGATCTTTCCCAGGAACGGATGGCCCGGTCGACTCTCTTTGTAGCTGGGTGTTAGATTATTTTGTACACTCAGAATAAGGACAGAATCGAGGGATCTGTTAGCTCTCGGTTGGCTGTTAAAGTTCGGGCTAGAACTTTAGCCATGTAACTTTCTCCATTACACAGTCAGTGGAATCTCTCTCCCTCTCTTCGATGGATTTCGGCGGGTAGTATCCAGGGAATCCCAGAACTAGGACAGCTCTCCCACGGCATTTGGGTGAGGTGGATTCCTCCTTTCTGAGGCCTTCTTCTGAATATTGAAAGCTTGTGCAAAGATAGACTCATGTGTGGTAGAGGGGCTGTGAGGGATGTGATCGGTTCGGTGTATTTGGATTTTAGTTTTTTCCTCGGACCAGGTGACTCCCTCCAGGATGAATTTATTACCTTTCTTAATGGTTTATCACTCAGTCACTCCCACGGTTTTGCTCTTTCCAGAGTGGAATCTGGTTCAATAATTCTCAGCAACTCAATCAAAGGAGCGGGCTCCATCCCCTGGTCCATCATATACACTGTTTTTAAATGTATAGAGTTTCTTGTTAATGATATCGAGCTTAACCATACCTAGAGAGAAGGTAACATGGTTGTAGATTTCTTGGCCTCCCAGGCATCACCTGATTCCTTGAGCATCATTTTTTCTAGTATTGAATCCCTTCCCCCCACATGTGTTAATCATATCCGGGTTGACACCCTATTCTTGCACTATTTTAGACCTCCTTGATTTGTACGGCCCTTGGTCCCTCTCTTTCTGAAATAAAATTCCCAAATTTGGATGGATGGTGTGATTTATAATGCACCAAACTACGGTGTTAAGTTGTGGAATATCTAATGCTCATTGTGAAAATATTTCCCAGTTTTTGTTTTATATTTAAACATGAATCATAAGCCATGATTCAAAAAACTACATCAACGGTTTATACTTAATCCTCATCATCATATAATGGGAGGGGACAAGCTATGTTATAGTTGAGAAGATGAGGTGAGTATCACCTTTAGTGGTGAGAAAAATCCATAGTAATTGACTTCTATATTGGATCTCAACTCATTCAATATGAAAACACTATTTTCTAAATATTTTTTTATGATAAATCCCTTTTGGATATGAATCTATTGAATCCTTGGTCCAACATTGCAACTCTAATTACAAACATAGACAAAATTTAAACTTATTAATCATATGAGTTTATATCTATTTTCTACAACCATTAAATCATTGTAATCCATGAGGATTACAATTCTAGGAAATTATAAAACAATTATCTCAAGAATCTAGTTAAATTCAAGGAAGAAATGATTGCAATACGGAGGCAACATATCAAGGAATGATCCAAAGCATTTTGAAATCCCCTTTAGAACTTGAATAATGCTATGAAGGTAAAATAATTCATCTCTAGAAAAAAAAATGTTCTTGTGACATAGATTTCATCTGCCTATATTTAGAAAAGGCTTGGTCTTTCATTTCTACCCATTTTAATTATAGGATTTCATCAATCTAAAAATTTCATTCCAGCAGTCGGTCGAAATTGACTTTGAGAAAATCTAAGTTGTGATGCTAGGTCACGTACCTAGAATCGGTATTAGGAATGTACCTGGGAAATCAAGAAATAGCGGATGATTATTCATTGACAATGGATTTGTAGGACGATGTGGTCGTGTTCCAGTAGTCGGTCGAAGCATCTTGCAGGACACATTCGATATTTGGATGATTCTGATATGAGAACAATGAAAGGATGAGGTCAACTTAGAGATTAAAGGAGATAAATAGGTGATGAAGGAGATGATATTATAGGGAGAGGGAGGCAAAAATGCGTGGAGCAATACCATAATTGATGATGGAGAGATTTTGATAGAACAAATTCCAGAATATAGATTGCACGATTGATGGAGTCAAGATTTCTAGGAGCCCTAGCATTCAAGAGGGAGATGATTTGTTGAGAGAGTAAAATGATTAAAGAAGATGAGATTTCCAAGAGCCTAAGAGGAATAGAAATTTTTAGGAGAGAGGAAAACTGGAGGAGACCTAGACATGGTATGGGTGGAATTTTTGGGGGAGAGGGAAACATATTAGCTTAAGAGGCTAATAATGAAGGAGAGAGACACATGGAATAGGAGCGGAAAAGCTATAATATTGATAATAGATGTTATTGTTCAATTTAAGATATATCAAAATTATATATATATATATATATATATATATATATTATTAATTTCACACATACAAATATTTACATAATTAATGAAATCATATATAGAAGCACATACACCTAATATTTATGTAATTTATTCCAATTTTAATATTCATTTTGGAATTTCATTTAGTAACCTAATAAATTTAATATACTATTTTTTTATTAAGTAAATTTAAGTTTTTTAATATTATTATAGTTAGTATTATTATTCACTTTTAATATTTTTAATTTTTATTTTTTTTGGAATTTAATCATTTTCTAATATTTATTTACACAAATTTATTTACTATGTTCTAATATTTTTAATAAGTGTTTATTTTCATTTCAATATATATTCATATTTTATTTTTTTACTAATTTGGATAATTAAACAAACTTACCCATTTTCCCATATTTTTAAAGTCTACACATTTTTAATTAATCAATTTCATTCATTTTTAACATTAATTTATTTAAGATTATATATTCATTAATAATGTTAAAAATATATTTGGAAATAATTATTTATAAATAAATATATCTATAAATTTATATTTACTATATTTATAAATTTTTATAATTATAATTACAAATAAATAAGCATAATTTTTAAACAAGTATTAATATAATTATAAATAAATAATTATATATTTAAATAATTATAAATAAATAATTATATATTTAAATAATTATAAATAAATAATTATATATTTAAATAATTATAAAATATTAGAAAATATATTAAAATAATGAATATATTTACTATATTTATATTTATATATATTTATGAAATATGTATATAGTTTTGTAAATATATATAATGATATAAATATATTTATAAATTTAAAATTATAATAAATATATTTAAATAATGACTAGATTAATTATATTTGAATTTATTTTTATATATATTTAATAACTATATATATATTTATATAATTATATATAATTATATAATTATATTTATAATTATAACTAAATAATTATAAATATACTTACAAATATATTTTTTTATAAGTATATTTATAATGTTATATGTACTATATTTATAAAATTTAATATTTATAACTATAAATAAAAAATATATATTTTTTAAAAAAATATAATTATAAATTTAAATAATTATAAAATTATAATAAATATATTTAAATTATTATAATATATTTAATATATTTATGTTTATGTTTATGTTTATGTTTATGTTTATATTTATATTTATTTACTATATATATATAATTATATAAATATAAAAAATGGTATAAATATATTTATAGTTATATAAAAATATTTATAATTATATTTATTTATAATTATAATTATCAAAATTGATCAGCAATGATAAAGAGGACTTTTATCAATGCTTATTATTTTAACACTAATAAAACCCCTCTTTATCGGTGTTTTTTTGGAAGTGCTGATAAATCTCACCCTGGTCTTTTAAAAAGAACTTTAACCAAACTGATTTCTATCACACCATTCAAGATCTCGTTGATGATCCACCACCAAATCATATATTTTATTCAAGAAAAAGGAAAATTTCATGAGTTTATCTATGCCACTGCTCCCCCTTGATCTTTTCTCGGATGAATCAACTCTCAAATACAAGTTATGTTATTTTTTTATCCTCCTCTCTCATTTCTTCCTTTTCAGGTTTAGTGGTGTGTGATAGTGTAGTGTTATCTTGGATCGGTGGTCTCGCGGTTCCATGTTTAGGAGATCTATCGATGAATCCCCCACCATCTTTCATCCTCCCATGACGGTTCCTTGTTTGGGGGTCCATGAATTCTTGATTTTATCCTACTATGGATCGCATAGGTCATGCTCCGATGACATTTGGTTCACAGTGTTGTGTTTTGGTTTTTATGTTGCCTTAGTTTTTTGTTTTGGTTTCTCATGAACCTCCTTTTTTCTAATTTCCTATCTCCATCACACATTTCCCCATTTTGGTCATGCTCATCATCATTAAGGATGATTTCGGTTGCTATTTGGGGATTATCTAGAAGCGGACTTATATAAAGTGGATTTTACAAAGAAGATAAGTATTATGTTTCTTCTTAAGTGGAACACATGTTTTTTAGTCACCGAGAGAGTTATTAAGTGAGTGTATTTTATAGGAGACTACCTTCAAGTGGGTGTTTGTAAATGGAAAAGAAAGGGTTAGTTAGAAGTATAAGATATGAGATGAAAATATTTTTATTGGAGTCTCATTTCAAAATTAAAATTTTATTTATATAATGTTTTGATTTCCAAATCTTTATTTTATATGAGGGGAAATATTTTTCAAGATTATCATTCTAAATTTCCAAAACCATCTTGAATAGGGATCTAGTTTTAAAGATATTTAGATTTCAAAATTGAGTTTTAGAAGTATAAATAATATCATTTTATGTGTAAAGAGGAAAAATATATCATGTTATCATTTCATGTGATTTTTTTAATTAATGTATTGAAAATATTCTCAATTTTAGTTGATTTTTTTAGAATACCCTATGATAAAAGGAATTCAAGAAACATTAAATGTATGTAAATATTTGATTAATGTATATTTATTATTTTCATGTATATATCTAAATTTTAGGATTTTTGTGCAAAGTGATTTCGAAAAAAGATACTTTTAAGTATAAAGGATACTTAAATTATTTATTAAATGATTCATATTATACAATTAAATGTTTTAAATAAAAATTTCATGTTGGTCATTTCATGAGTTAAATTATAAATTAGCATTTTAAAGTGAGTAAAAGTATTTATTATTGAATAAATTCTCATTTTCATATATTATACTGATTATTATTTTCATATATACATAAATTTTTATCTAATGGAATATTAAAATGAGTTTTGAAGTGTTTATAAATTAAATTTTTGGCCGCATTTCTGTTTTGGGAAGTTTTATTCAGAATAAAAAGGTTTTAAGTCTTTTAAATCTATTTTTTGCTTTCATTGGTTATTTTGGAAATAAACGAGTTTACATATATTTTAATAATCAAATTTGATTTTTCTTGACCCATTTTAACTATGATTTCTTTTTTAGGTGAGTATATATATATATATATATATTAAAATTATATTTTGATATTCTAATTTTAAACTACTTTTATTTTGGGTTATTATAATTGGGTTGTGATTTGTTTAATTATATGAAAATGGTTTTGGTTATAATTTCATTCATTCTGAAAGTTTTTGGTTATTGTAATGATTTGTATTAGGTATGATGAAGCTTTGAGTTAGAATTTTTTTGGGTTATTGAATTTAGGATGGAATTGATTATATTAAATTAGTTACATGATGTTTGAGGGGTATATATTAGTTTAAGTTTCTTATGGTTTTAAAACTGATAATTCAGGTTTGGACCATGTGTAAATGCTTAAATAGGAATATTGAGTATGGGTTTGATTGATTTTTCTTATGGATTATGAAAATATAATATTTAGTTGTTTAATTTCCATGAAATTTAAGATGTTTTATAAAGAAACCAGTTATATAATGAGTAAAACTAATTAAAACATGTTTTCAGAATCTAACTCACACCTCTAATAGGTGGGTTTTAGTATTTAATGTGTCTCAGGAAAATGTAATATTTGAATTATGAAATATGAGAATTGACTGGATATTTATTGTAAAATCATAGTCTGGTAGAAAAAATACAATGTTAGTTTACATTATTTATTTTGATTAATCTATGTACACAATATCATTATTGTTTTGATATATTGTGTATCATTTGGAATGGTTTGAGTTTCGCCCATAAAAATTTATAATTTAAAACAAATTTTTCTCAGTCACATACATTATTAAAATATAGTAGAAGAATATAATAAATTTTATTATAATCTCCACTAACCATATATGTGTTATGGATTTTATTAGGAATGAGAATATTCATTTGGATATACCTATGAATATTTTTTCTAATAGATGTGGGAGATAGTTTATAGTGATTTGTTTCATTGTTAAAGGTGGAAACAGAATGTTTTATATCTCTGTGATGTGAAATCCTTGCAAACTAATTTTTTTGGAATGCATATTAATGGAAATAATTTGTGGTGTTTTAATGTAAATCTAATAGATGTTTTGGATATTTTATGATATGTGAAATATACCTAAGATTGATAACTATACTATTTTTGAAATAGGGGTCCATCAGTGTGTTATAGTAAAAATATATTTCTTGGTATTCTTATAATACATGATCTATAATAATCTATAGAAAAAGAGAGTAACCTGAAATCCAACTTCACTTCCATAATCAATAACAGTTTCATCCATTTGTTTCCTAAAATTACAAGCACCATGATCCTATGTTAAATCGGGTGATAACATGACCTTTTATGTTTAGAGGGAAGATATTTTTACAGAAATTTTGAAATCTAGGTCACAATTAAATGATAATAAAGACTAATAATTTCCAAGGGAATTATTCCAACTGATAAATAATAAATTTTGTTTACTGACATATTTATTACCACCTTTTTGTCTCACACAACATCAAATCGAGAACCTGGACTAAAAACCACATATTTACCCCAGTTTTTTTTATTATCACCTTTGTGTAAAATGATTACTTGTCAGGAATCATAACACAAAACATTCAAATTTTGGGGTCCCCTTATTATAATTATCTATAACTTTATCCTTTGGTTATGAATATCTTATACATATTTATTTATTAGTTGTACAAAATTAATATTTTATGAACCTAATAGGATGGATATGAATAAAAAATGAATGTACCATAATCTTATGATAAAAGAGTATGAAGATAGAGTTAAAGAGTTCATCATGTTTTCAATAGAGCATGGATACGAACATTCTCAAATCCTTTGTCCATGTTTAAATTTTTTTTTATTCATTAAAAATTATTCTTGAAGAGTTGGAATAACATTTGATTTATCAAGGGATAGATCAAAGAAATAAATGTAGGATTAAACAAGGAGAAAATTTGAACATGCACACTGATTGGGATGACACTGTGGTTTATATATCATTTGATATAAATACCAGTGTAAATGGTGATGGAGACTATATAGAAGGAATGAAAATGGAACTTAAAGATGAATTTCGTGATTTTCCAACGTTTTTTTATAGGTTAAATAGATATGGTAAGAGAATATATTTTATTGTTTGTACTAAATACATAAAATTTTAAATTGTATTGAAGTTATATAATATTAAGGCTGGTGGTGGATGGAGTGACACCATCTTTGCAGAATTACTTGGTCTCATTGGTGATATGATTCCAGAAGAAAATGAACTTCCTTATCGAATATATAATTCTAAATGAATGACACATTTAATGGTAATGATGTCTAAATAATAAATTTATTTCAAAATTATTATATATTGTTTCTCAAGGACTATTAACCCCTCATAAAATTCCCTAACTATGGTGTGAATCGATAAAAGAATGAAGAACCAAGACCTTTGAAAGTGGTATGGTACTTTATTATCATTCCATGACTTATAACACTATATGGATGTCTGGAAACTATGAGTAAATTAACATGGAACATAGATACGATAATTAAATATGGGAAATACATCATCCAACAAACTCTCCTCACTAGAAAAAATTGATTATGAGTATCCCGAATTTGGAAATCAGCTGAGAAACTTATGTATTTAATTATCTATAGATAGAATAAATAGTTTATTTTTATAGAGTAATACTTATAGTGCATGCCCAGTTATGTTTCTAAATTATAAATTTCAACCATGGTTATGCCTGAGGTATAAATACATTATGTTGTATCTTCTTATATTTGGACCAAAACAAACTAGTAATGATATTGATATCCATTTAGATCCATTTATTGAATATTTAAAATTGATTCGGGATACCGATGTTATAGTTTATGATGCTCATAGTTATGAAGAATTCACATTGAGTAGTTGGGGTTTGGGTTAGTGGTAAGAACTCTGTAATCCTACATGAAAAATGAGGGTTCAAAACTAATTGGGCACATGGGATCTATCAGTACTATAGTGTACTGTAGTAGTGGCGCTTGTAGCAACGACAGGCATTGTAGCGGCGGCAGGGCACTATAGCAGTGGCGCGCACTGTGTGGTACTATAGCAGTGTGGGTACTGTAGCAGTACTATTCACAGAATAGGCCTTGGGCCAAAAATTTGGGCCTACGGGCCATGTAATGGGCTATATGCCCACTGGGCCTTCGGACTATATAATGAGTATCCCTCTACCTAGTTAAAGAGGTATTTACTTTAATTTAAGAATAAATGAGGCTTCGACCCCAACCTTTAAAAAAAGAATTCACATTAAGGGCCATGTTATATGGGACGATAAATAACTTTCCTTATTATGGAAACTTTTTAGGATATAACATTAAAGGGATGTTGGGGTTTCTCATTTTTGAAGAATGCACACACTTAATTTGGTTGAAACATTCCTTAAAGATTGTGTTTTTAGAACATCTGAAATTTTAACCTCAATGAAATAAATACCAATCCTGGATGAAAACTTTCAATTGTAATACTAAAAAATGTACAACACCGCCTCCACTAATGGGTGATAAACTATTCGATAAAGTAAAATACATTATCACTATTTTCAGTAAACCATTTTACAAAAAACATTGTGAAATATTTTTTGAAGAATTGATAAATATTATTAAAATTAACATATTATAATTTTTTATATGTCAAAAATTTTCTTGAAGTCATGCATTATGAAAAAAATTGTATTTGATAGTGCTATTGACACATTACTAAATGTTGCTGGAAAAAATATGGAATCAAGGTTAGGTTTGACGTGATTAACATGGGGATAAAGGAATATTTGGTAGGAGTAATGTGAAAAATTATAACTTTTCTTCCTATAGAAGCTTACACTCTATCCATACAAGAAAAATTACAATTTTGCATTTTCCTTAATGGTGTAAAATTTCCAGAGGGCATTCATCAAATAAAAAAAATGTCATGTAAATGACTCATTTGAATTTATAGGGACTAAAATCACACAAATAATATGTTTTATGAAATATTTGATGTTAATCTATTTATATTTCATTCTTCTTATAAATTCATGATATACATTAACAAGACTCTACTTCTTTTTTTCAAAGACATATGTAGTAATGTTGTAGACCGGATAAAGTCTTCAATCATGAATAAGGTGGTTGCGGTCATATTATGTGAATTTGAGATATTCTTCCCACCATAATTCTTTAATATAATATCCCACATGATAGTTCACTTGGTTAGAGAGTTTCAACTACGTGGTCATGTCCATTACAAATGGATGTACCCCTTTGAAAAGTATATTCAAATTTTGAAAGGGTAGATCAAGAATTGAAGTCAGTAAGAAGGTTGTATTCTAGAACAATATATTGGTTAGAGAGGTTCAACTATTTGGTCTTGTCCATTACATATGGATATACCCCATGAATATTTTTAAAGTTTGTTTCATGAATTGAAGTCGTCCAGAAGGTTGTATTGCAGAATGATATATTGTTGTAGGTTCCAAGCATAGTGAAAGTGTACAATGAGTCGTACCCAAATTTTATTTTTTTTCATGGTCAATTATAAATATTATATTTAAACTATGATAAACACCATAATAAATATAATTTATTTAAATAAAATAACTAATGAATAAAACATAAGAATCGGAGCACAGGACCATCACATATATTTATAACTAATTTAATCAATTAAATAATTACCTTGTGATAATTACTTCTTCAATGATGGATCTGATAATATATATAAATATTATTGTCTTTATGTTGTAGGAATTAAGAGAATATATCCCTATAGCATTTATCCATGATTTTTCCACAAATCTCTGAACATCTTCGTAGGAATATCTAGGTTCTAGCAGGACAGATCCAATCTCTTGTGTTGTTTTCCTTTGATCACCATGTGAATCACTTACAACGGATTACCTTTGATCTCTCTTCACTTGAGAGTGGTAGGTGGAGGAATATTACCCTATGTTCTTGGGAATTTTCTTGAATAAGGGATATCTCTAGGGCTTCGAGAGGATTCTCTAAAATTATTTTTAAGAAAAAAAAATTAATTTCCTATCTTAAAAAATAATATATTTGGGTTTATGTACTGTAAGGGTTTAGTAATAAATATTTTAAAAAGTTACTTTAATATTTATTTAGTCCATGTGGAACCCCATGTCTATAATAATAATATTATTATTATTATTTCTTGACATGCAATTAAATTGTGAATTAAAGTAAAATATTATTTATTCAAATAAAATTCAATATATATTATTTCTCACTAAACCATTAAACTCAGCCTGTTATTCCTCTACAATATTTATCAGACCCTGAATAATTATTATTTATTTATTAAATAAATATTAATTATTTATTTTCTAAGAAATAAATAAATAGTATATTCACCAAATAGAAAATAAATATTTATTAAATATTCTACACACATAATATTCCCACGAATAACTGGTGAAGAAGTATATGTCATCAAGAAAACCTGAATAATTATTAAACCACATGTGCAAATAATATTTTTTAAACTAATATTCTAGATACACTTAGTGTGTGGCCCTCTAGACCTCTTTCTTAGTAGCATTTCGAAAAGCAACCTAAAGTCCAAGGTTAACATCTTTAATACCCCCAAGGAACCCATAGATAAAGAAGATAATGTTGCAACGGGATACCTCATACTAATTCTTACTATTTAATATAATCCATTTATCATGATATCTCTTATCAAGAAGGTTTCATGGTGATGCCATCAACATAGGTGCTCGATGTATCTTTCTTTGAGTTTTTAGAAATTAAACTTCCCTATAGAACACCGAGTCCATTGAATTATTTAAGCTATATCATTTCCATAAAAGAGGCTCAGATATCAATATTTTTTAAAGAACAATAAAGAAAAATCCTTTCTCACATTATTCATTAATGCAATATTACTCAGGACAGACCCAATGTATCCTACCTCACCGCAAACATATGTCATCACGGTTTTCATCAATACATAAAAGTACATGACTTATAATAATCACCCATAATAATATTAAAATATAAGGATAAATACACATATTTGTAGATATGAACATCCAATAACACATATAAATATGGATTTTCTACCTGAAGGTCTCATTATAATAATATCCTACACTAGATATTTCCAAGGTCGTACATCATGAGAAGGTTCCTCAAAGTCCTATGAGTCTCTACCCCTGATATCCTATATCATTTGTGTCCTTAAAATGATATAATCTATCTCTAGAATATATTTTTAAGAATACTTTCATGGAACTTCTAGGTTCTCATCATATCAGGGAACTACTATGACCATTTAGTGAGATAACTACTCTTGGGACATTATCACATATTATGTTACATAGAATAATAATCATGATGTGATAAGAATTTTATTAATATTCAAAACTATGAATACATGTTAAAATATAGTACACATAAGTTGGTTCTATGGAACCAAATCCAACAAACTCTCACTTTCACTAGATCTAACTGCTTACAACCTTTGGTTTTCTATCTCTCACATGATACTCATGCTTCTACTGATATAATCCTTTAGTCAAGGGGCCTTCCATGTATTCTTATGTTGGAACTATGACTAGAGAAACTTTAACCCTCTGACAAAAATCCCTCAAGAGGTTTTATTTCAGGAGTATGTTCTTTTTTCATTGATGTGACCTTGGATCTTTTGAAAGAGACGCCACTAAAATATTATCACAATACAATATGATAAGGTATTTATTGTTAGGTACCACATCAATATCCTGGATAAAGTTTCATATACAAATAGGTTCCTTAGATGAATCATAATCTATTATATACTCAGAATCCTCTATATTATTAGTGAAAATTTGATACTTTGAACTCTTCCAACTCACATGTCATCCATTTAGATATAAAAAATACACTAACTATGACTTTAGATCATTCTGATATGTTTGAAAACTAGTATCAGTATAACCCTTGATAACCAACTCCTCATCTTCTCCATACACCATGAACATATCCTTAGTTCTTCTTAGATACTTGAGGATAGACTTAATAGCATACCAATGTTAATATCCTAGGTCTTCTTAATATATTCCTTCCATGATCAATTCATAAGTGGCATGAAGTCTAGTAAATAACATGGAATGCATGATTGGTCCAATCGTTGAAGCATATGGTATCTCACTCGTTCTCTCTTTCTCTTAATGTGTTTGAGGAAACATTTTCATATAAATGTGTATACCATGTGACACTAAACCAATACCCTATTGGATTTTTCCACACTAAATCTCTTTAGTATTTGGTCAATGTATTTACTTTGACTTAGTCTAAGTATCCCCTTGGATATATCATGAAAGATAGAATATAGGATAAATAAAATAAGTCCTTCATGGATAAACACTTGTTTAACCAGTCCTTAACAGGCTATAAGACTATTATGAAATTTTCAACAAATAATATTTTATCAATATATACTACTTTGATAATGACTGCATTACCACTAAACCTATTATGAAAATATGGCTCACATTTTTTCCGAATTAAAAAGAAACTATTTTATAGCTTCATTGAATCGAATGTCCCATGGACTAAATGCTTTCTTAATTCCATAAATGGATCTCTATAACCTAAAAATATTTTTTGGTGTCACCTAGAGTAACAAACCCTTCTGTTGGTGTCATATAAACTTCTCCCAAATGGTTTCCATTAAGGAATTTATTTTTTAAATCTACCTTCTTAATTTCATAGTCATTTTAATCTTCTATAGAAAATAGAATTTTGATGGATTTAAAAATGGAAACTTGTGAAAAATTTTCATCGTAGTTAATTCTTTTATCTCATTTAAACCCTTTAGAAACTATCGATGATTTATAGGTATATAATTTACCTTTGTGTCCAGTATTCTCTTTGAAAACCATTTTCATTCTATGTGCTTTACATCAAATGGTGAATCAACTAGAACCTAAACATGGTTATGATACATAGAATCCATTTTTGAATTCATGTCTTCTTAACATCTTGGAATTTTTGTGCTCTCTGCTCCCTCTTTTTAGGAGATTGGTTTATCATTATCAACCAATTATGATACACCATCTTCGGTGACTAGAAAACAATATCTCTCTAGTTCTCTTATCTCTCTTATGATACTATATAGTACTTGTGTTTCAGGAACTAATTTTTTCATGGGGATCTATGGAAGCTATTCCTATACCAAATCTTGTTCATCTTGATCATAAACTTCATAGAAGTCAATATTTCTCTCATTATCCTTTCTCATTATGTGATCCCTCTTAAGAAATATGGATTTTATTGTGAAAATCACATTTTTTTTTTGATGGATTGTATGGGTAGTATCCATTTGTTTCCTTGGGATACCCTATAAAGATACACTTTATTCCCCAAGGTGCTAGTTTTTTTCCTGAGAAGTCTTTAACAAATGCCTCAAAACACCATACACATGTTGGAAAAAAATGGGTTTATTTCCTCTTCATAACTCAAATGGAATTAAAGTTTTCACTTTAGTTGAAACTTAGTTTAATGTATATGCCATAGTTTGTAATGCATATCCAAAAAATTATGATGGAAGATAAGTATGACTCACCATCGACTTTACCATGTCTAACAAGGTATGATTCATCATTTCACTAATACCATTCCATTATGGTTTGTAAGGTATATTGAGTTGAGATAGAATCCCAAAATCCCATAGAATAATGATAAACTCTTGGTTAAGATATTCACCACCATGATCCGATAAAAGTTTCCTTAAATTATTTCCAAGTTGATTCTATACTTAATGCTTGAATTCATTGAATTTTTTAAAGGAGTTATACCTATACTTCCTCAAGTAGATATAACCATGTCTACCCAAGTCATCAGTAAAAGTTACAAAATAATAATAACCAACTATATATTCTACTAGAAATGGTCCTCACACATCAATGTGTTCCAATCCTAAAATCTCTAGGGCCCTTTCACCCTATCCAATGAATGGTGGTTTGGTAATTTTTCATTTTGAACAAGCATGACATCATTCACGTGGTTTTATCTCAAAATAGTCTCAATAACCATCTTTAAATATCTTTTTCAAACACTTCTCACATACATGACCAAGATGGTGATTCCATAATTGGTTGTTATATGAGTCATGTGAACATGATTATTTATCTATTTCCAGTACTTGGTTTTCATAATTTAATACATAAAGACCATTATTTAAATGTTTCATATCATAACATATGTTGTATTTATAAAATAAAAAGCTTTTATTTCCAAACAAGAAAATAAATCCATCTACATATCAGCATGATAAAAAAAATAATGTTATTGGTAATAGTAGGAACATAATAATATTTCCTTAAAACCAATACCATTTTTATTTTCAATGAAAGGTGGTAGTAACCAATGTCTAGAGCAGCCATCCTCACACCATTGGAAACTTATAGATCCACCTTTCCTTTAGAATTCTTTTAAAATCTACTTAGTTCCTTCATTTGGGTATATAGGTGAACACCAGAAGCTATATCTGATACCCAATATGTTGATATTGAAATATTACACTAGATAAATAACATGCCTTTAATTTTCTTTCTTTTGGTTACAGTTCCTCTTCTAGTGGCCATTCTTTCCACATAAA
This sequence comes from Viscum album, assembly GCA_963277665.1. Taxonomy (NCBI): domain Eukaryota; kingdom Viridiplantae; phylum Streptophyta; class Magnoliopsida; order Santalales; family Viscaceae; genus Viscum; species Viscum album. The sequence goes on from OY728123.1 coordinate 176,027,090, forward strand.
AAATACATTGCCTCTTTTTCCTTTCCCTACCTCCGGATCTTCCACTTCTTGGAATGATAATGCTCAAGAGCTTTAAACATATTATTATTCTTGTCCCCCTTCACATGGTTATTCCTTTTATTATTCACCATAAGGACCTTAGGTTTGTTTCACCCCAAATCCTTATCAACTTGATGAATCAATGTACGAATTTTTGAAATAATCTTATCATTATTTATCACATTATAATTAAAATTAAAACTATATAAGGTATTGTATAGTGATGAAGACATGAGATCTTGGTGAAACCCATATGAGGATTTAATCTCTAAGATTTATAAGAATTAAATGTTGCCAAAAATATTTACTACATGTGGACAAGATGGCACCAACTCTCCAAGATTAGTTTTAAATATAACATTAATGATATATTATCTCTCTTGTCACACCTTATCTTGATAGATATCTTGAAATTGAGGCATCATAAAATATACATCAATTTCCTCATGTTGATTCAAAAGATCAGTATTCATATATGATAGCATGAAACACTGAATATATATGGAATCATTCAAATTTTTCTCATATAGAGTTTACTCTTCATCACTAGCCTCATTACTAGGTGCATCTGGAAGAGGTTCTTCCAACACATACAATTTCTTTTCATGGTGAAGGATAACGCATAAGTGCCTTTTCCACTCTTGGTGATTTGTGTTAGTGAGAAGTTTATCCATCTCAAGTATGGATTTCAATGATATGTTTGAATTTATTTTATTGTTTTTTCTACAAATACTATGAGCATGATTTTAGTAATTTATATGATAAAATTTAGAAAAATAAATAAATATTATATTTATTAATCTCCCTCTATTTTATTGAAATGCAATAGCACTCACCATTAGATTTGGAATTTCCTATTTATTGGAAATTCTAGTGGAAAGGATCTATATTCCCATTCTCATTAACCCAAATTTGGTTGCTTAATAAACCTGAAAGGTTGTAGGTAGGAATTCCAAATTACAACTACATTAAATCATAGTTCCTTGATCTGTTGAGTGGACTCCCAAATCCTTAAATCCTTAAATTTGATTTCCTCAACCCTTATAGCTCATTTACACTAAGTCATTCTTTGGCGGTCAACCCTTGCTGTGAACTAAGTTACGTCAACCCAAAACATTAGGTTAGAATTACCCGAAAATTGAAAGCACACCAAATTTATCTATTCAAGCACTTTAAACTATGATTTGATTTTAATTGAAGTAGTGGAAGGCTATACCGACTTAATATATATTATTCAAGGTTTTTATCCTTTTATGCATTAATTTAAAATTATTGTCTTTATTAAATTATTTTTAATATTTATGGTATTTACTTAAGTGATTAACCATCATTAAGATAATATTTATTCATAATCCAATTTATTTTAGTTTTATCTTGCATGATTGTTAATTAATTAATTATTGTGATCATGAAAAAACATAAATAATGAAATAACCATGAAACTTTAAAAAAAATATAGCATTATGATCATGAGCTTTTACTAATAGTTAGTTTATCTAGTAGATGATAAACTAACCCCTAACCAAGGGGGAAAACACCTTGAACCAATTAAGGTTTGTGTTTTTGCTTTCCACATATCCACCTATATATCTCTTTTTGATTAGGTTTACCTTAGATCAAAAATTGAACCACTACCACTAGATTAGGATCTCAATACTTTAAATATGATTTTACTTACCTGTAGGTAAAGGGAATGGGTTTACATAAAATAAACCATGGTTATGCAGGCATTTAAATAATTAGATGAGTGATGACATGAATGCAAAAAAATTAATTTAATAATAAATTAAATGAAACTAATCACGTACAAAGGTCTTGGTTTAACCTCAAGATCATCCATTATCATGAAATTAATTATCCATTTAATGAAATTATAATTCAATTCTAATCGTTCTTATCTACACTAAGTCATTCTCGATTCAATTAATTATCTTTTTAATTAATAAATTATTTTATCTTAATTATCATCCAAATTTCCTTGATATTATCATCCATAATAATTTTAATAAAATTAAATAAGTTTATTTAAAATTAACAGTAACACCTCAATATTTCATAGTATGTTATCTCTTCAAAGTAATTCAATAAGTTGCACTACATGCAACACCGAGTTCGAGCGCACCAAGACTTACCAAACTATACGTTCAAAAAGTGGTAATGAATAGTATTAACTAAATTGGGAATTTTATATACTCTGTATAATTTTAACATCCATATTATGTGTTTCTTATACATAATATAAGAAAAATTCAATTTTTTAAATAAAGGAAGTATTTTTCAAAAAATGTAATTTTACCACCTTTTAATGGAGAACCCTTTTTAAATAAAATATTTGACACTTTTATATATTAAATTTGAAAAAATAAACTTCTTCATTATAATTGGGACATAAAAATTTAGTTTCGATAAATTTTTGTGTTTTTCTGATAACTTTCATATTTTGGTGAATAGTGAAAAATACTAAATTTTAATTGAAAACGACATTTTTAATCAAAATAATTTATAGTGTTAAATTATAAATTTGAATGGTTTCAAAGTATAACTAGATTATATTTTTATCATTTAATACAACGTAGGTCATTATAAGTAATTTCACATTTAAATTTGACATAAACACATGTCAATCTTTTGATAGTGTTTACTTTTTTAAAACCTTTTTTTTGGTTTTGAGAATGGGAATTAATTTTAAATTAATTAATTAAACTTATATGTTTTTAATTTGGTAAATTAAAATTAATTTTTTAATTCGGAATATCAAAATTAGCTTAGGGTGAATTTTTGGTATTTTTTAGAAAACTTTCAATTTTTGATAAATAGTGAATAACACTGCGTTATTTTTTTAAACAGAATTTTTATTTAAATAATTATTTATTTTATTTAAATTTAGTCAAAATAGATATATAATACCTATATAAGTTCAATGTAATTCATTCGAATAATTTTATAATAAAATTAGATGTATAAAATTTTATTGAACTTTTTAACGTCTTTTACCCACCTTCTAGGTACATTTCAAAATTTGCATAAAATGTAATTTTACCACTTCTGTGAATTGAATTTCAAAAATCTGAGAGACACGGTTGAAATCATTAAGTAAAATCTGGTTCAATAAGATGAAAATAATTTTTTGGTGAATAGTAACTTTTGACTTTTATTTACTATGGTTAAAAATAAATAGGGTAATTAAAGGTAAAAATGATATTATAATTACCCTAACACAAGTCCTAATTCTATTGGATAAGTGTATTTCTACCAAAAAATCCTTATAAATAAAATATTATCCTTTTGGTCCACTTGGATTAGATTAAGACATTTATTATTATTTTATTTAAAGAAGAGTTAAAAGTGTAAAATTCAATGTTTAATAACTAAACCATTTTTAATATAGGGTTATACATAAGATAAATTCGACTATAAATATTCATTAGAAAGATAAAAATATTTCCTACATCATGGTAATTTATTTATAATTTTTAGACATTAAGTAATTAAATTTATTTATGACACAATAATGTAACAATAATTACTATATTAATAAAAGAATCAAATAAATGATATTATAAATATTAAAATAAATATAATTTTAAAGTTTTGATGAATTCCACTAATTTTATAGGTTAATATGACATTTTAGGGTTGATTAAATAAATTTTTCTCGAAGTGATAAAGGTGTTATGACTTTAAAAAATCAAATACTAAATAGTGTCAAAATTGACATAAATGAGTTTTTAAAACAAATACTACATTATTAAATTATATAATAGTCCTAAAAATATAAGGTTCATAAAATGGACTTATATAATAATATATATTTAATTAATGAACCACTTGGGTTTATCTATTAATTTTATAGTAAATTAAACTATAATACAAGGAGACATGGTAAATGTTAAACTATTTAACTAGGAGTTAAATCTAAAAGATAAGGTTAATATAGTAACCTAAACTTGTCTAAAACCTATTGGTTGACAGGATTTAGGCTCATAACCACCTCATTATCGAAATAAATTCATTTGGAGAAATTATAAACTTAATATTATTGTATAATAAAATAATATTTCAAGTTTTTTCTAAGGTTCCCCTCACCACTCTTATAAAAGGGAACTCCCCCTTCTCTCAAATTCACACATCCAAAGCCATCTGGATCGGCCAAACCCAGCCCAAATCTCCTCCCAACTTCCCAAACTTAAACCTAGAGTCATTCCCTTGAGTATAAAGCCAACCTAAGAACCCCTTTTGTTCCAATCAAATAGAAACATCCAAAGAAGAGGTAATTATTTTATCACCTCTTTCAAAGTTCTTTTCTTATTCAACTTTCTATTTCTTTCATATTTACATAACAAAATAATAAATCCAGTACCTTCTACATACTGTGATGTTATTATAAATATTGTACAAACATACTCATTATTCTATCCATCCTATGAATAATAATGTCACCATGTGTGCGTACGTACGGCTTACCATCTACACGTCATGGTGTAATTTGTTATTCAACACTATGTTATTTGGATTGATATAATGATGAGTAATATGTATATAAATAATTAAAATAACATGATAATTTATTTGTAAAATTAATATACCATCCAATTCTACACCATTTAATCATTAAGGAAATGATATTGTCGCTCGTGTGTACATACGACTTACCGTCTCCATGAAGCGATGAGATTCATTTCTAGGTTCACCATTCAAAAATGATTATAAAAATATATATTATTAATAAGTATGTAATATATGACATAATAATTCTAATGGAGATATATTTTTGTGTGTGTGTACTTACATATATCTTATTTACTTACTTCCATTCAATACGATATGAAAATAGTAACAACGTTTATGCGTACGTACGACCTACCGTCTCCATAAACGGTGTTTTCCATTTCATATATCTATATATTATAAATATTTATATTATAAATATATATTATATATAAATCATGTTTTATATTCTGGAATTATTTAAATCCTGATCTAATGATACGATCAAGAATAACAAGTTAAAATGCTTACGATAAAGAAAGTAATTATTACCTGAAATGTTGATTTAACATGGAAATAATTATTAAATGGATATTATAAAGTCATAAATGAATAATTTATGATATAATAAATATTAATATGTTACTGGTATAATTTAATAACATACTATGGTCATTATACAGGAGGTTAAATGTACCTTCGACCAAAGGAAAGTGCAAGGTAAGGGTTAATTCCTCAATCTCATTATTATCTGAGATTGTTTATGTGTAAGTATTTACTAGGAAATTTTTATCATCCATGTCCATGTTTCATAAAAATGTTTTAAAAATGAATATTTTAAGGTTTTTTGGAAGGGACTGTTTATCAAGATCATCATTTTAAAGGTTTTAATGATTTATTTTTCTAAATCTTTTTAATTAATGTCCATGTTTTAAAAATGATTTTAAGGATTTATTTATATGGACATGATTGTTTTAAAATTTTAATTCCTTTAAAAAGTTTCATATTATTATGGGAAACTTTGATTCAAAAATATCTTTTAAATGAATTTCTTTATAAATGTGTAACTTTTAAATGATTTCACAAAAAGGGATATTTCTCTCAAAATGTTTTAATAATCATTTTCAACTATGTCAACATTCTTTACTGGATATTATTATTTATTAAGGTTGATTTATTATAATACAACCTTCCATATTTTATCGAATCAATTATGATATGTTTGACTATGGATATTCTATTTTTATACCCTTCATGGTTTATGGTTGAAGTATTTACATTTCGTATTCTAGTATTAATATGAATGTTTATGTGATGTTTCAACATTTTCATATGAGGAATGCAGTGGACTTAGTAAGTGATGGGTGGATCCCACTATATCTCCTCGATGTATCGGTAGGTCTCATGAGACAAACTAGTGTCTTGGAACAAAGCCTTGATAAAAAAATTATTTGTAGGCTTGGCACAAGGCCTTGACTATGTGGTAATGATATCCAACGTTAAGCATTCCCTCATAATGAAATTAGTTATTAAATGTGATTATTTGACTAGTATAATATCCATGTTTATGTTTATATGGTAATGTTTGATTTATTTTCTCAATATTGTGTTCAAGTTTATGTTTAAAATGTTGTTTTTTTATTACACATCTTGCCTTAAAATTTTATAGCTTTCAATAAATTATTTACCTTGACTGAGTATCTGAGTTCACCCCTTTCTTATGTTTTGTTTTCCAAGGATTCCAAGAAGTGTATTATGTTTGATATGAAGGGTTAATCTGGATGAATAATGGAATTATCAATGGATTATTTGTGTTGTGTTTTATGTTTTAATGTGTAATGTAACTTTCATGTATGTAATATATTTTTCAAGACTACTAAACTGATCAGTCATTCAGGACTTGACTCCTTGTAATCATGCCAATTTATTAAAATAATGCAGTGGCTCTAGGATTCTTGGGTCGTGACATTACAGTTGGTATTAGAGGAAGTTTAGTACAAACCTTGGAAACTATATTTAGAAAAACTCTAATTATATAACATTACCCTAAGATAGACTTTTAGGATTAATATATAAGAACTTCCTAGAATTTTGGTAATATAGATATTTTTGTGTATTTTCTAAGCAATACATCCTTGTCTGGATACGAGTAGGTAGAGGCATCTCTGGCACAAATGTACCTAGGAGTGAAAACTCTGACAAGGTGTTTCGGGCTTGACTTAGGGTATCTTGGTACATGAAAATGGTCCTTGTTGCACTCTTGATTACGAAACTCATAGGGGATATGATTAGGATAATTCACATTTTCTTTACAAGCCATTATGAAGAATTTAGGAGTAAATACTTCCTCAAAGAAAACATTTTTTTATGATTATAGATTATATGAATAATATTTTCAATTTATGTTAGGTATTTTACAAGTTTGGAGTTATGCATTTCGATTCATAAACTAACCTAGTGTATGCCATTGTTTAGAAATGGCACCCAGTAGAAGGAATGAGAACTCCAACAATATGCATGATCCAAAGAGTAAGAAGGACCGTATATTTAATGGTATTAAGCCAACATTTATAAGGGAAATATCTCCCATATATTCTAACCATATGAATAAATAGTATCATGTATTAATAAGATAAGTAAAGAATACAATGAGTCTTATGTCTTTGAAGGGAAACAAGAGAAGAAAAGGATGGTAGAGAGAAAGATGGATAAAGGGAAGAGGGGAAAGAAGGATTTTCCCATATGTGATAAATGTGGAAAGAATATCCTTGGTAAATTCTTAAAGGTAATGTGAGTTTGTTATAAGTGTGGAGAAAAAGGACACCAATTAAGTGATTACAAGGTTAAGAAAAAGGTTTCAAATGTACAATGCTTCATCTGTAAGGATTTGGGACACTATGCAAATCAAAGTCCAAATCATTAGATTATTCCCCAAATGTTTCTATTGGATAATAATCAAGTTATGATACTACCATATATGAAGAGGAATGACTAGTTTTCTTATGTTATTATTAAATAATTATTTCATTTGAGTGTTGTATAAACGATGTACTGGTTATATGAATTATGAAAATAAATAAGGATTGTATTGTAGTGTTATTTCATTTAGGATTTGAGATTATATGGTTCTAAGAAAAGTGAATCAATATCAAGTTAAACTTTTTAAAAAATAAATGGTTAAAGGAAAGATAAGCCTTAAAATGGTTCTAATACTGAGGTAGTGATTTTGGAATAAGATATGATTGATTTGGATAAATTAAATTCGATATTATTGAATACTTTGAAACTAATTAATTGTTTGTTTATTCCATTATTGTTGGAGTTTAAAACATTTTTGGATATAAGGAGTATGTCCAATATTCTCTAAGGAATAAGGGAGCATGAATGTAATCAATAAGGTTTTATGGTAATTCAGGGTGTTACCATGTTTTAAGAGAATACGTGATAAAGGTACTCACATGTTATTAAGTGGAAAAAAGAGATCTTCATTATGTTATGTTGACCTTTCTTATAAATTTTTGGACTATGAGTTTGGACACAAGTATTTTGGATAAGTCTAAATATTACAATGGATTAAGTTTGACATTGGATACTATTTTTAAGGTTAAAGCATTTATTAAAATTATTTTTGGATTTTTTTTATAAAAAGGATAACCCAAAGGTTCGACAACAACTCGTCACGTCCAATAAGGCCGCGAGACCTGAACCTGCAACCAAAGGGCGATAAGGGTGCATTATGACAACCCTGCTCTTTATTACACACTTAAACATGATTTATTACATAAACTATTCACTTGATACAACATATAATATTGAGAGTTCTAGTGTCTTTGGGGATTAGGAACATTACATAATAGCTTAGAACATAAAACACACAACATCTTTATTGAAAACTTCCTTTACATGACCACTGCATTCCTTCATACTTATCATTTCATGGGATAACCTGAGGACATGCATAAGAAAAGGGTGAGCTATAAAGCCCAGTAATGGAATAAACATGGAATAACATGAGGAATAAAATACATGTTATACAATAGGAATATCAATGGCGCACAAGAGAAACATGAACATAAATGCATGATAAAGCATTATAATAATAACATGGAAATGTGGCAACAACACTTAATATGGAATTATCATGAGACAAGGATCTTTGCACATGGAGCATGAGTAAACCCTCATTGCATATGAAGCATAATTAAAACCTCATTGTACTTGAATTATCATGATTAAACACCCATTTCACATGATGTATCATGATACTATATTTTACCCTATGCATTGGAGTGCTATCAAGGTGCACCCTTCTTAAAAATTTCATTTCATGCATAAGTGTGCCACATAGATCATATAACATGGAATCAATTAACATCATAAGTTATTCCATGATTAAGTAATGTGGAATAAATACATTAAAGTAACATTCAATGTGTATATGTGTATAAAGGTGAATACCCTTGATAGAAACATGGGTATGGTATTCACTACACAATGATCTTGGCTTGGAAAAACGCAGTGCAATTTCGACAGCATAACGGTGTGACATAAGGATTCATGAAAACAGTTCATGGGAGAGAAAAGGGTGTATCATTATATGTACATGAAATGTAAAGTAATGGGGTCATATATATACATGTCCCAACAAATGTAATGGAATTTAGATGCATAATACAAAATAATTACTTGGATGTAAAAGAGGAGAGATAAATTCCTCACAGAATTTCATCATGGTAACAGGTGTATATTGGAGGCATTAATGAGAGATAAAGGGGTCTCACATCATCCAAAAATAAATAGGTAAGTATGGGGGAGGTGAAAAATCATACCTCAACATTTTTAATTGAAAAAAAAGGCATAACAACTTAAAGAAAATTGGGAAAAAATGAGAAAGGAATAAATCCCTTACTTGGAAGTGTGATCCCAAAAGCTTGGGAGAAGCTTGAGAGAGGATTCTTGGGAGATTGGGGCACCTTGGTAGGATTTTATAGAGAGAAGGGTAGGGGTTTGAGGAACTCCAAAGTCTTTGTGTGAAGAGAAATTGGGATCTTGGGTGGGTATATATAGGAAAGGAGAGGTAATTCTTTATTATTTAGGTTTAGCACACCTCACATTAAACTAATAAAAACCACAAACCAGCCCATGGTATTTGCCCATGGTTTTTTCTAAAGGGGAGTGGAAAAAAATATTTTATAAGGCCAATGGACTAAATTTTAAAATAATAGGGTTGCTTATGTGGAGGTGAGTCACACTCTCCAGGAAAACAATTTAAAAAGACAAAATGTTTTATAAGCCATGAAGGGTCCACTAAAGCTTTGTAAAATAAATCAAACAAAACAAAAATCACATTATTTTAATGGTAAAACATATATTGGCCGAAAATAATGTTTATATTATTTTATTACATCACTATTCGGTCATTATGATGTCATAAAACACATTATATATTTAAACGGTATTTAATTTTTACCCAAAAATTCGACTGTCTGGGAAAATTATAAAAAAATAACCATTGGATAATTTTCACATCCTGATTCCCAAAATAATATTCATTTTATCTAAATAATTTTATAAATACGTGAATTTTTACTTTTAAAATAAAAACTAACATTTACCGAAAATTCATGGGTTTTGAAAAAAACACCTTTCAAACCTTAATAAAAATTACAATTTCATTCATGATAATTTATATTTAATAAAAAATAATTTAATAATAATAATATTTTATTAAAATATTATTTAATTAAAAAATACATTAATTTATCCAAATAGATTTCTTAGTTGAATATTAACTAAAAATACTATTTGTGCTTTAAAAACTATTTACAAAGTAACAATAAAAAGAATGTATATTCTCTATACAAGAATAATGTACATAGTCATAGTGATAGGGTCTCATTACATAACCCATTATAACACTCGTATAAGACTGAAGGGTAATGTGTGCGATGCTGACAGACTCTTGGGGTGGCTCAGATAACATCGCTCAGGTGGTAATCTCTATTAACTTATACTTCTCTCGTAGTCAGTTCCGCTCAAGATTAACATGTTCAAGATCAACTTGGGCTTGGTCATGAGTGAAGCCCAATGATTCCACCTCCTTTCCGAGCTCAGACAAATGGGCTTCGTACAGGGCAAGTCTACTGGATGAGGTCATCACTTCCTTTGTCTGAGTAAATTGGATTTGTTAAATCCCTATATTTATACTAATCATGTGATCACTCTTCAACGGCTATATTAGCAACGGTCAAAATTCGTAACGGTATTTTAAAATCCATAAACATAAAACCAAATAAGTGCATACATTTTACATAACCATAATAAGACATTTAAATAGACCAAGAGGAATTTTCATTAATGAATTTTTGGGCCGTTACAATCTTCCCCCCTTAAGAAATTTCACCCTCTAAATTTCCTTTTCCAACACTAAAAAAAATAAGGGTAGCTCTTCTTCATCAATTCCTCCAATTCCCACGTTGCTTCTTCAAACTTGTGGTTTCGCCACAACACCTTCACGAGGGGCAATGTCTTATTTCGTAGGACTTTTTCCCTACGATCTAAGATCTTCACTGGTTTCTCCTCGTAAGAAAGATCATCCTATAATTGTACTACCTATGAAGAGAGTACATGTGAAGGGTCTGGTATTTACTTCCTTAAGACAGATACATGAAATACATCATGTACTTTGACCATGGTAGATAGAAGTGCTAGCTGATAGGCCACAGCCCCGACATGATCAAGAATCTTGAAGGGGTGATGTACCTAGGAATTAACTTCCATTTATTTCCAAACCTCATGAACTTGTTCCATAGAGAAATGCATAGAAATACCATGTCTCCAACTTTAAACTCAAGGTCTCATCAACGGTTATCTGCATAACTATTATGCTGACTATGGGCTGACTTGATATACTTCTGAATGGTGTTCACCTTCTCCACCATTTCTTCAACCATTTCTGGTCCTAACAGCTTACGCTCACTGACTTCATCCCAACATGTCAGTGTTCTGCACCTCTTCCCATACAAGGCTTCATAAGGTTCCATTTAGATGCTCGAGTGGAAACTGTTATTGTAGGAAAATTCAACCAGTGGAAGATGTTGGTCCTGCCCTCATTTGAAGTCCATATAACATGATCTTAACATATCCTCCAGTGTCTGAATAGTTCTCTCGGATTGGCCATATGTTTGAGGATAATAGGCTGTACTAAAGTTCAGTTCAGTATCTAGAGCATGTTGAAGACTCTTCCAAAACTTAGAGGTGAATCTCAGATCTCAATCAGATAAAATATATAGTGGTACTCTATACAGTCTTACCACTTCCCTGATATATATTCATGCTAGTTGATCCAATGAGAAATATTCCCAAATTTAAATAAAGTGTGCAGACTTTGTAAGATGATCGACAATAACCCATATTGCATTGTTTCCTTTGGATGTCTTCGGAAGTTTGGTGACAAAGTCCATGGTGATGTTCTCCTATTTCCATACTGGTATGGGCAACGGTTTCATCATCCCCTTAGACATTTTCCACTCTTCCTTCACTTGATGACACACCGGGTACTTTGATCTATACTCAGCGATCTCCTTCTTCATATTATCCCACCAATAATTCTCTCAGAGATCTCAATAGATCTTTGAGTTTCCTGGGTGAATAGAGAAATTTGAACTATGTGCATCATCAAAAAGTTCCTTCTTCATCTCTGTACTTGATAGAACACATAGTCTTTTCCAAAATCTCACAATTCCTTCGTCATTAACATTGAACTCCAAGGATTTCCCTTTTTGATAGCTTCCACTTTCTTCTAAATTCCCACATCATCCTTTTGATCATCCTTTAACTTTTCCAAAAGAGATGGTTGAGCAATAATTTTTTAAAGGATTGATGATTTTCCCTTCTTTATGATTCCCATGTCCATCTTCATCAAATCTAAGAATATTTTATCCTTTTCAATTCTCATCAATGATAGAATCGTTGGGTCCTTTATACTTAGAAAATCTTCCACCTTGTTCTCTTTCCCAAGGTGGTAATGGATTGAGCAGTCATAGTCTTTGATCAACTCTAACCATATTCATTGTCACATGTTCAACTCTTTCTATTTGAATATATACTTGAGACTTTTGTGGTCCTTATATATTTCAAAATTCTCCCCAAAGAGATAATTTCGCCATGTTTTTTAAGCAAAGATCACTACAGCCAACTCCAGATCATGTGTTGGATAATTCTGCTCATGAAATTTCAATTGCCTTAAAGCATAGGTAATGACTTTGTCATTTTGCATCAACACACAGCCCAGACCCTTATTCTAAGCATCACTGAATACCACAAAAAGTTCTCCACTTTTGGGTAAAGTGAGCACGAGCACAGTGATATGCCTCTTTTTCAACTCCTTAAATCTTTCTTCACATTCATCACTCGAGAAAACTTTACTCCCTTCCAAGTTATCTTGGTAAGAGGGTTGGAAAATAGTGAGAAATTTCTCACAAATCGTTGATAATATCCAGCTAACCCCAAGAAGCTACAGATATCTGTTACCAATGTTGGCATCATCCATCCCTCAATTGTATCTATTTTTGAGGGATCCACATATATCCCATTTCTTGTGATGATATGGCCCAAGAATGAGACCTCCTTCAACCAGAACTCACACTTGTTGTACTTTTCATAGAGCTTCTCCTTTCACAAGGTCTCTAGTGCAGTTCTTAGATGCTCCTTATAATCCTCCTTGGTTTTAGAGTATATGCGAATATCATCTATAAAGACTACAAAAATTTGTTGAGGTAATATCTAAAGACTCTATTAATCAAGTCCATTAAGGTTTATGGGGAATTAGTGAGTCCAAAAGGTATTACTATGAATTCATAGTGCTTGTATCTTATATGAAAAAGTAGTCTTGGGGATATCTTCTTTCATCACCCTTACTTGATAATAACCAAACCATAAATACACCTTGGAGAAGTATTGTTCTCCACATATCTGATCAAATAAGTCATCAATTCGTGGAAGAGGATACTTATTCTTTATTGTGATTTTGTTAAGCTCGCGATAATCGATGCAGAGACGTATTGACCCATCCTTCTTATTGATGAAGAGGACTGGTTCACCCCATGATGAAGCACTTGGGTGTATAAACCCTTTATCCAGATTCTCCTGTAGTTGTTTCTTCAGATCCTCAAGCTCCACAACAGCCATTATATATGGATTCTTGGATATTGGCAATACCCTAAGTATAAGATCAATTGAGAATTCAACATCTCTTCTAGGAGGAAGACCAGAAAATTCCTTAGGAAACACTTCAACGAATTCCCTCACAATAGGCATGTCTTCAAGGATGGTTGACCCCTTAGACTTAATCATCTGAGCTGGATACGCATGCTCATAGGGAATTAATATCCACGCTTGAGATGATGGAGCTAAAGAAGATTCATATTCCTCCTTGCACTTGTACAGAATCGGGGGTCGATTCTCCACATGGAGAGTGATTTCCCTCTCACAGCAATTTATGTTGTCTCTATATAGGTAGAGCCAATCCATGCCAATAATTGCATCAAATTCAAATAGAGGGAGTATGATGAGGTTCTATTAGAAGTTCAATCCATCGATTAAGACAGGGGAGAAGTTATATTCATGGGATACAATGATTTCCCCATTTTCTATACTCACCGACATCTTTACTTCCATGATTTGTGGTTGTGTTGGGATTGATCTACTAAACTTTTGGGATATAAAAGAATGCGTATAACTATGGAAGATAACCCTTCCATTTACTTTTTGATTCTAGTTCTACTATATCCAATATAGACTTTGGGATGAGTATTTTTAAACTATTAAACACATAAAGGGGGATCCAAAGACAAAAATAGATGACTTATAAATAACTTTTATTTCCTTAACTTATGAATCCATGGGCTTCAATCTATGCTATTCATGATCTACTTTCTAACATATATTCTTAGGGGAATTTTTTTTAAGTCCCTTAATAAGGGTTCATACTAATATTGTGAATTTACCAAAGCATATCCCCTGGGAGTGTCGTAACCAAGAGTGCAGCAAGGCCCGTTGTTGTGCACCATTTTCCGTTCGAGTCTAGCTCAAAATGGTGTTTTTGGGTTTTACCCCTAGGATAAATCTGTGCCAGATCCGCCTCTACCTGCTCGTATCCAGACAGGGATGCATTTTCTTGATAAACCACTTACTAAATACTCACCAAAACTTAGGGATGTTTTTATTATACTTATTATTATCTCTAAGTATTCACTAGGGTTTTCTAATCCTAATCCCAAAAATAACTAAACCTATCCTTTGATACCAACTATGACAACCCTTCTCTTTATTACACACTTAAAATGATTTATTACATAAACTCTTCATTTAATACAGCATAAAAGATTGAGAGGTATATTGAATTTGGGGCTTATGAACATTACATAACATCTTAGAACATAAAACACACAATATCTTTCTTGAAAACTTCCTTTACATGACCATTGAATTCCCTCGTACTTAGCATTGCATGGGATAACCTGAGGACATGCATAAGAAAAGGGTGAGCTATAAAGACCAGTAAGGAAATAAACATGGAATAACACAATGAATACAATACATGTTAGAAAATAGGCATATCAATGTATCACAAGATAAACATGAACATAAAGGCATGATAAAGCATGATAATTGTAACATGGAAATGTGGCAACAACACTTAACATTGAATTAGCATGAGACAAGTCTCATTGCACATGGAGCATGATTAAACCCTCATTACACATAAAGAATGAGTAAAACATCATTTCACTTGAATTATCATGAGTCAAGACCCATTTAACATGATTTATCATGATACTATACTTTACCTAATGCATTGGAACGCTATCAGGGCGCACCCTTCTTAAACATTTCATTTCATGCATAAGTGTGCCACATGGATCATATAACATGGAATCAATCAACATAATAAGTTATTCCATGATTAAGTAATGTGGAATAAATACATGAAATTACCATTAAATATGTATATGTTTATAAAGGTGAATACCCTTAATAGAGACATGGGTATGGTATTCACTACACAATGATCTTGGCCTGGAAAAACACGTTGCAATTTCTGCAGCATAACGGCGTGACATAAGGATTAATGAAAACGGTTGATGAGATAGAAAAGGGTGTATCATAATATGTACATAAAATTGAAAGTAATTGGGTCATATATATACATTTCCCAACAAACTTATTGGAATTTAGATGCATAATACAAAGAATTACTTGGATGTAAAAGAGGGGAGAGAAATTCCTCACGGAATTTCAGCATGGTAACGGGTGTACATGGGAGGAATTAATAAGAGATAAAGGGGTCTCACACAATACAAACATAAATAGAGAATTATGGGGGATGTGATAAATCATACCCCAACATTTTTAATTGAAAACAAAAGGGAATAACAACTTAAATAAAATTGGACAAAAATGAGAAAGGAAGAAATCCCTTACTTGAAAGTGTGATCCCAAAAGCTTGGGAGAAGCTTGAGAGAGGATTCTTGGGACCTTGGGACACCTTGGGAGGATTATAGAGAGAGTATTTTATGGGTTGGACGAACTAAAAAGGCTTTTAGTGAAGAGTAAGTGGGAGCTTGGGTGGGTTTATATAGGAAATTAGAGGGAATTCTTTATTATTTAGGTTTGGGACACCTCACAATAAACTAATCAAAACCACAAACTAGACCATGGATTTTTCCCATTGTTTTTGCCAAAGGAGAGTGGAAAACAATATTTTATAAGGGAAATGTCCTAAATTCTTAAAATAATAGGGTTTCTTATGTGGAGGTGAGTCACACTCTCAAGGAAAACAATTTAAAAAGACAAAATGTTTTGTAAGCCTTTCAGGGTCCACTAAAGCTTTGTAAAATAAATCAAACAAACACAAAATCACATTATTTTAATGGTAAAACATATATTTGCCTAACATAATATTTATATTATTTTATTACATCACTATTGGGTCATTATGATGTCATAAAACACATTATATATTTAAACAGTATTTAATTTTTACCAAAAAATTCGACTGTCTCATAAAATTATGAAAACTTCACCATAAGATAATTTCAACATCCTGATTCCAAAAATAAAATTCATTTTATCAAAATAATTTTATAAATATGTGAATTTTTACTTTTAAAATAAAAACCGACATTTACCAAAAATTAATGGGTTTTGACAAAAACAGCTTTCAAACCTTAATAAAAATTACAATTGCATTCATGATCATTTATATTTAATAAAAAGTAATTTAATAATAATAATATTTTATTAAAAAATTATTTAATTAAAAAATCAATTAACTCATAAAAATACATTTCTTAGTTGAATAATAACTAAAAATACTATTTGTGCTTTAAAAACTATTTGCAAAGTAACAGTAAAAAGAATGTATATTCCCTATACAAGAATAATGTAAATAGTCATAGTGATAAGGTCTCATTATATAACCCCTTATAACACATATATAAGACTGAATAGTAAGGTGTGCGATGGTGACGGACTCTTGCGGTGGCTCAGATAACATCGCTCGGGTGGTAATCTTTATTAACTTTCACTTCTCCCGTAGTTGGTTCCACTCAATCTTAACATGTTCAAGCTCAGCTTGGGCTTAGTCAAGAGAGAAGCCCAATTATGCCACCTCCTTCCCAAACTCCAACAAATGGACTTCGTACGAGGAAAGTCTACTGGATGAGGTTGTCACTTCCTTTTTCTGAGTAAATTGGATTTGTTAAAGCCCTATACTTATACTAGTCATGTGATCACTGTTCAATGGCTATATTAGCAATGGTCACAATTCATAATAGTTTTTTAAAATCCAGAAACATAAAACTAAATAAATGCATATGTTTCACATATCCATAAGAATACATTTAAATAGGCCAAGATGAATTTTCATTAATGAGTTTTTGGGTCGTTACATGCATCACTTACCACTAGCCAACGTGATGTCATAGTTTGTGTAATGTAGTTTTTTAAGTATTTTGACAGATGAATTATAAATTCATTATTTTTGGAACCCTATACGATTAAGATAAATAGAATATTCTTTAATTATATTATCTTTTAGAGTGAAAGATGAGTTTGTGGTAGGAATTAGTATAAGGATGAAACTCTACTTGTCAAGTAAATTTTTTCCCTCTTATTTTATGAATAAATTAATTCTTAAACTTTAGGGAAGGGATATTAAAACCAAAAAATTTCTATCCAAAAACCTTATGTTTTGTTGAACCAATGATATTTTAAATCATCATAGTTTGAGGTTTTGAGGCCCTAAGTTTTACACTTGTTTGTGATTGATGAACTCAATCACTCCCTATAAATATTTACATTTTTCCTCCAATTGTGTGTCTCTAATTATAAGGCCCCAGCCTTAAACCTTACTTAATATTGAATTAAATGAATAATTCACATTGAGGATCTTTTCAGGTTTAGAGTTTTAGAGAATTAGAACATAACTATTACATCTCAAAAGATTACAAAGTAGACACTTCTACTAAGTTGCCATAAAAAAACTCTTAAAAAGAAACATGTCTAGTTCCATGTCTTATATAGCATGACATTCCCTTGATCCCATCCTTGACCTTATTTCACTTTAAGTCCTGTGAAAAACATTTCGAAAAAAACTTGGGGTGAGCATAAAAAGCTCAGTAAGGGATACACAAAGAATGAAAACTGTTACTTTTTCAAACATCAAGTAAACCATGTATACTCTAACAAAGTAATACCTTCACCATCATGAAGTAGTAAAAAATCTTCACTGAATAAAGTATCATTACTTACCTTTTTTGTAACCAAAGGATTACCATAAAACCCATATAAAGAACACATAGCATATATAAAGGTAACTTGGGACATAAACATACTTAAGTGGAATAACCATATGGTCGACTTCCACACATATCACTTAATGGAATAGACATACGGCCAATTTCCATACATACTTAATGGAATAGCCATACGGACGACTTCCATACCCAATTAATTAGAGGTTATAATGTAACCACCCGTCCTGGTATTCACGGCACCACCCGTCATATGGTTTATCACGTAACCACCCGTCAAATGTCCAAGTACCAATATAAAATCATAAAACATAAAACCAATATAAAGGAATGATAACATTTCCACATCACAATATATCATAATAGAATCATTTATCAAAACCATTTTCAATACCAAAATACATAAAATAGTATATGGTATTTATTTTATTTTAAAAACATTACGGCTTGTTGAGGAAGCCAAAGACCAAATAATACTCGCGGCGGTGGAAAAGGTCGTTGTCACCGCGTACGTTAAAAAAACATTCCTTTTTGTCATTTAGTAAAACGCTTCGTAGAAAAAGATTCCTTTTGTATAAAAGTATAATTCAAATTGGTTTATACACCGTATAAAAGAAAGTTGTGTATAAAACGAAATATGCCTCAATGAAAGGAGATTGAGACGAAGTCCCTTACCTTGGGTCCGACTTGACTCGATCGTTCTTTAACGTCCTGAATAATAAACTTGAGTTAATTTATACTTGATTAAGAACCTTTTTAAAGTTCATTATTCCTTTTATATCACTTATTGTCATGTTATAAACATTATGTAATCATTTAAGTTAATAATGTTTGTTTTGTCGATATTTGGTTCTTAAGTCGAAAGTGGACTTCTTACAATTACATGTTGTTCGTGTGGTCAAAGGTTCTTTATATACAGAATGACATTCCTGATTTAGATATCATATATATCATATATATCCAGAATATACATGTATTTATAATATTACATAATCATTTAGAGGTAAGAAATTAAATGCACCGTTCATGGAGACGGTAAGTCGTACGTACGCATGAACGCTACTTTCATTTCTTTGTCATATTAATGGAATTAAAACTAAATGAGAGGTATGTATATTTTAATTCCATAATTATATTAATAATTTAGATATATCATTCATTATATATATCCATTATATACATGTACTTTTAATAGTACATTACATTTGGGGATAAGAAATGAAATGCACTGTTCATGGAGACGGTAAGCCGTATGTACGCATGAACGCTACTTTCATTTCTATCTCATAATTTAATGGAAAGAAATAATAATGATATAGAGGTATATTATAATTACATTATAACATCATATATAATAACTTTAAATCCATCCTTTACACGTCCCACATATAGCATTAATGAATCACATCACTTTGAGGGGGCGGTAGTCCGCACTTCCTTAAATGAAGATATCATGTTTACCCATAATGGAAACCATAAAGGTATGCCCAAAATGAAAAATACAGAAGATTAAAGAAAACATAAACATATTATATATCATATATAAATATAGTGACATCTTAATGTCCACCTTTGAAGGTGTTAAAGGAATGTTGAACAATCATCATTTCGGGAGGCATAAATTCACCATCCACGGAAACCGTATGTTCTTTAACCATTAGATGTAGGTGTGTGTAAGTGTAGCTTGAATCCTTCTTATAAAAACATCCTAGTATATTGAGGATACTGGAGTTGTTACAAAATAAAATAATAAAAAGAGTTTAGGGGGTTGGAGAAGCAAAATAAAACAAAAGGACTCAAAAGAAGACATTACCTTAAAATCGGGTAACTTCCTTTGGTTTGAGCTCAAAGGATTCCTTGGGAAGACTTCTGCCCAAAGTGAGGCTTCAAGGAGTAATAGAGGTAAGTGTAGAGATAAAATGATCAGGGGTTGGCCAAGACAAAGGCTTTGGGAGTGTGGGTAAGGTGGTAGAGGTGGGGGCCTTTTATAAGAGGAGAGGAGGGGCACTTTTGGAAAGTAAAGAAATATTACTTTATTTGAAAATGTGTTTCGGTTTTAAAAGGTCTAACATTGATATAATTCGTGTATAAGGTGATAAGGGTTCGAAATCCACTCATCCAATAGGTTTTGGACATGTGTAGGTCTTATATATTACATTATCTTTCCATTTTATTTAAATCGTCAAATAATGATGTCATCGCTGCATCATTATTATGTCATAAATAATTTAATTTATTTAATGTCTAAAAATTATAAAAAAAATACTATGATGTCGTAAATCTTTTTATATTTCCAATTAATATTTATAATCAAAAATCTGACTTGTATAACCTCACTTAAAAATTGTTTTAGTAAAACATATCATGTTTGTGCCATTTTTTACATTAACATTAAATAAAAAGTTATTTATGTCATTTCCCAACCAAAGTGGCTCTATGGGGTCCCCAAGTTGACCCATGACTTTTCTTGATCATCCATGACACATCCAATAATTTTAGGACATGTTTCTAGGTCATATCATATTATTAAAACATTATTTTTACCTTAAACTACACTAATTACCACTAATCGCGATTAAAAACTTAATAAGTTACTATTCACCAAAAAATTATTTTAATCTCATTGAACCACATTTTACTTCTTAGTGACAACCATTTATGTCGGATTTTTGAAATTAAATACACAAAGGTGTCAAAATTTCATTTAAATGGAAAATCAGTTTTTATAAGTACCACTTAGTGATTTCACTATTCATCAAAAATTGAAGTTTTTCAGAAAAATTCCAAAAATTCACCCTAAGCTATATTTGATATTCCGAATTCAAAAATGAAGTCCATTTTAAAAAATTCAAAACATATAAGTCAAATTAATTAATTTAATAATTAATTTCCGTTGTCATGACAAATAGCGTGTTTTTGTGAAACAATAAGTATCAAAAGATTGACACTAGTTTAAGTCCGATTTCAAAGTGAAATTAATTCCAACGACCACTATTGGATTTAATGGTAAAAATATTTTCTAATTTCACTCTAAAACCAATTCAAAAAATAATCTAATCAAATAAATAAATTAGATCAAAAAGAGGTTTTGAATTAAAATACAACATTTACAATATTCACTAAAAAAATGAACTTTATCGGAAAGATACCAAAAATTTACACAAAGTAAATTTTGATGTCCCGATTCTAAAGAAGAGTTATATTTGGTCCAATAGAATTTATAAGATTTATCAAAACTATATTTAATGATGGTTCGCCGTCAAAAGTTGATAAGTGAACCCTTAGTGAAAATTAGGGTATAAATGCCTAAAATTGAATTCTTTCCGTATTTTAAGCCTTTATCTTTTATTGGGTAAATATAAAAACATTTAAAAACATATATAATCATATTTTAGTTATTTCTATCCATTCCCGCCAGTACAACGGCTACATGTTAACTACCATTTAAAATAATATTATTATATTACTAGTGTGCAACGTAAGATTTCAATGAAACTCATCGTTGCGTATCGAGTACGCTATAGAATGTAGAAACCCCTTTTAATTAAAATTAATATTTAATTCATAAATATTAATTAAT
This sequence comes from Viscum album, assembly GCA_963277665.1. NCBI lineage: Eukaryota > Viridiplantae > Streptophyta > Magnoliopsida > Santalales > Viscaceae > Viscum > Viscum album. Next base: position 176,049,014 of record OY728123.1, read on the forward strand.
ATGAAAATTATTTATTCTTTATTTACCTGGGATGTTACACTAATTTCCAAAAAATTTTTCCTAACCGAGATCATAATTTGGTGGTGACTTTTTCATTTCTCTTTCCCTCTTATTAAAACTAAATTTTATTAACCCAATTTCTGATGTGGGTTTTCCACAAAGTTATTTTTCTATTTTTAACCTTTTATTTTTGAAGAACAATTTCATATTGCGAGGATGCAATTTATAGAAATAGGGGATAATGTAACACCCCAATATTTCATAGTACGGTATCTCTTCAAAGTAATTCAATAACTTGCGCTCATGCAATACCGAGTTCGAGCGCACCACGAATTACCAAACTAGCCATTCAAAAAGCAGTTATGAATAGTATTAATTGGATTTTGAATTTTATATACTCCATATAATTTTAACATCCATATTATGTGTTTCTTAGACATAATATAAGAATAAATTCAATTTTTCAGATAAAAGAAGTATTTTTTGGAAAATGCAATTTTACCGCCTTTGAATGGAGAACCCTTTTTAAATACAATATTTGACACCTTTATATATTAAATTTGAAAAAATAAACTTCTTATTTTGAATCAGAACTTAGAAATTTAGTTTTGATAAATTTTTGGTGTTTTTCTGATAAATTTCATATTTTGGTGATTAGTGATTAATACTAAATTTTAATTGAAAACAACTTTTTTAATAAAAATAATTTATAGTGTTCAATTATACATTTGACTAGTTTGGAATTATAACTAGATTATATTTTTATCATTTAATACAATTTAGGTCATTACAAGTAATTTCACATTTAAATTTGACATAAACACATGTTAATCTTTTGATAGTTTTTACTTTTTAAAAACCCACTTTTTGGTTTTGACAATGGAAATTTATTTTAAATTAATTAATGAAACTCCTATGTTTTGAATTTGGTAACATAAAATTCATTTTTAAATTCATAATATCAAAATTATCTTAGTTTTAATTTTTGGTGTTTTTCTGAAAACATTCAATTTTTGATGAATAGTGAAAAACATTGTGTTATTGTTTAAAACCGATTTTTTATTTAAATAATTATTTATTTTATTTAAATTTATTTTAAGTAAAAATAGATATATAATACCTAAATAAGTTCAATGTAATTCATTACAGTCATTTTATAATAAAATTAGATGTATAAAATTTTATTGAACTTTTTAACGTCTTTTACCCACCTTCTAGGCACATTTGCAAATTTGCATAAAATGTAATTTTACCGCTTCTATGAATTGAATTTAAAAAATATAAGAGATGCGGTTGGAATCAGTAAGTAAAATGTGCTTCAATAAGATACAAATAAGTTTTTGGTGAATAGTAACTTTTGACTTTTATTTACCACGCTTAAAAAAATAAAGTAATTAAAGGTAAAAATGATATTATAATTACCCTAACACAAATCCTAATTATATTGGATAAGTGTATTTCGACCAAAACCAACATTAGGAATAAAATATGTTCCTTTTGGTCCACTTGGATTAGATTAGTACATTTATTATTATTTTATTTAAAGAAGAATTAAAAGTGTAAAATTCAAAGTTTAATAACTAAACCATTTTTAATATATGGTTATACATAAAATAAATTTGACTATAAATATTCATTAGAAATCTAAAAATATTTCATACATCATGGTATTTTATTTATAATTTTTAGACATGAAATATTAAAATTTATTTATGACACAATGATGATGCAGTAATTACTATATTAATAAAAGAATCAATTAAATGATATTATAAATATTAAAATAAATATAATTTGAAAGTTTTGATTAATTACACTAATTTTCTAGGTTAATATGACATTTTAGGTTTTATTAAATAAATTTTTTTCTAAGTGATAAAGTTTTTATGGCTTTAACAAAAATCCAATACAAAATAGTGTCAAAATTGACATAAATGAGTTTTTAAAACAAATACAATATTATTAAATTATATAATAGTAATAAAAATATATGTTTATTCCAAAGGACTTATATAATAATGTATACTTAATTAAAGAACCTATTGGGGTTCTCTTGGCATTTTATAGTAAGTTTATTAACCATATAATATAAAAATATAAGGAGACATGGTAAATGTTAAACTATTTAACTAAGAGTTAAATCTAAAATCTAAGGTTAAAATGGTAACCTAAACTTGTCTAAAACTTATTGGTTGAGATATTTTTGACTCATAACCACCTAATTCTCAAAATAAATTTATTTGGAGCCATTATAAACTGAATATGATTGTATAATAAAATAATATTTCAAGTTTTTTCTAAGGTGCCCCTCACCCCTCTTATAAAAGGGTACACCCCCTTCTCTCAAATTCACACCTAAAAAGCCATTTGTATCGGAAAACTCTTCCCAAATATCCTCCCAACTTCCCTTAATTCAACCTAGAGTCCTTCCCTTGAGTAGAAATCCAACCTAAGGACCCGTTTAGTTCCAATCAAAAGGAAACACCCAAAGAAGAGGTAATTATTTTATCACCACTTTCTAAGTTCTTTTCATCTTACACTTTATCTTTCTTTGTTATTTCCATACCAAAATAATAAATCAAGTACCTTATAAATACTATGATGTTATTATAAATATTTTATAACCATAATCATTATTCTATCCATAAAATGAATGATAATGTCACCATGTGTGCGTGCGTACGGCTTACCATCTCCACGTCGTGGTGTAATTTGTTATTCAACACTATGTTATTTGGATAGATATAATGATGATTAATATGTATATAAATAATTAAAATAACATGATAATTTATCTTTAAAATTAATATACCATCCAATTCCACACCTTTTAATCATTAAGGAAATGATATCACCGCTCGTGTGTACGTACGACTTACCGTCTCCACAATGCGATGAGATTCATTTCCAGGTTCACCATTCAACAATTATTATAAAAATATATATTATTAATAAGTATTTAATATATGAAATAATAATTATACTGGATATATATATATATATATATATATATATATACTTACATATATCTTATTTACTTACTTCCGTTCAATACGATATGAAAACAGAAACAGCCTTTATGTGTATGTACGACCTACCGTCTCCATAAACGGTGTTTTACATTTCATATATCTATATATTATACATATTTATATTATAAATATATATTATATATAAATCATTTTTTATATTCTGGAAGTATTTAAATCATAATCTACTGATATGATCAAGAATAACAAGTTAAAACGCATACGATAAAGAAATCGATTATTACCCGAAATGTTAATTTAACATGGAAATCATTATTAAATGGATAGTATAAAGTCATAAATGAATCGTGTATGATATAATAAATATGAATATGGTACTAGTATGATTTAATAACATACTATGGGGATTATAAATGAGGCTAAACGTAACCTCGACTAAAGGAAAGTGCAAGGTAAGGGTTAATTCCTCAATCTCATTATTATTCGAGATTGTTTATGTGTAAGTATTTACTAGGAAAGTTTAATCATCCATGTCCATGTTTCATAAAAATGTTTTCGAAATGAATATTTTAAGGTTTTTTGGAAGGTACTATTTATCAAGATCGGTATTTTAAATTTTTTAAGGATTTATTTTTCTAAATCTTTTTAATTAATGTCCATGTTTTAAAAATGATTTTAGGGATTTATTTATATGAAAATGATTGTTTTAAAATTTTAATTACTTTCAAAAGTTTCAAAGTGTTATTAGACACTTTGATTCAAAAATCTATTTTAAATGACTTCCTTTATAAATGTGTGACTTTTAAATTATTTCAGAAAAAGGGATATTTCTCTCAAAAAAAATTTACTTGTCATTTTCAACTATGTCAAGATTCATTACTAGATATTATTCTTGATTAAGGTTGATTTATTATAATAAAACCTTCCATATTGTATAAAATAAGTTATGATATGTTTGACTATGTATGTTCTATTTTTATACCCTTCATGGTTTATGGTTGAAGTATTGATATTTCGTATTCTAGTTTTAATACGAATCTTTATGTTATTTTTCAACATTTTCATATGAGGAATGCAGTGGACTTAGTAAGTGATGGGTGGAGCCTGCTATAGCTCCCCAATGCATCGGTATGTCTCATGAGACAAACTAGTGTCTTGGCACATGGTCTTGACAAAAAAATTATTTGTAGTCTTGGCATGAGGCCTTGACTATATGGTAATGATGTCCGGCGTTAAGCATTCTCTCATTATGAAATTAGTTATTACATGTGATTATTCGACTAGTATAATATCCATTTTTATTTTTATATGGTAATGTTTGATTGATTTTCTCCATATTGTTTTCAAGTTTATTTTTAAAAGGTTGTTGTTTTTATTACACATCTTTCCCTTAAAGTTTATAGATTCGGATAAATTATTTACCCTTACTGAGCATCTGAGCTTACCCCTTTCTTATGTTTTGTTTTCCCATGATTCTAAGAAGTGTATTATGTTTGATATGCAGGGTTAAGCTAGGTGAATAATGGCATTCTCAATGGATTATTTATGTTGTGTTTTATGTTTCAATGTGTAATGTAACATTCATGTATGTAATCTATTGTCCAATACTATTAAACTGATCGGTCCTTCGGGACTTGATTCCTTGTAATCATGACAATGTATTAAAATAATGCACTAGCTATAGGCTTCTGGGGTAGGGGCATTACATTAACTATGTACATAAATTTGCCTTATAGGAAACACAGTGAATAGCCATCCAAATATAACCGATATGTATTATACGTGTATAATATTTACTATTGTGACATGTGGCATACACGACATATCATATAATTTCATGATGTGTACTATCAACTTAAATATTACACATGTTACATGATTTTTCTATCACGTTTTATGCTTCAATGCACATAGATTAAAAACTTTAATATGACCAACACATGATTTTCGGATCTGAACATTACACAAAAATTAATTAAACATATATATATTAAGAACCCATCACATGGAATGTCCAATAAACTTAATTACCGCATGAATGTACATGTTTTTGTAATTTACATAGTATAATAAATTAATTTTGATTCTGCATAATTTGGTATAAGTACATGGCATGTATAGGTCAGCTACATGATGTGTACTTTTCCCACCATATATCCAAGGCACGTGCCTAGGAGCTCGATGTGTAATCTATTCCATAGAAAATATTGGAGTAAAAATGTGTACATTGGCTACACATCATGTGGTCTCTAAGTTACATGGTCATCATTCAGGTAGGCCATGTAAGAATATACACATCCTGTCTATGACTAAAGGCCTACACGTCATTAATAGAAGTTATATGGTGTGTATTTCATCTGAATATATGCTAGGATAGCCCAGTAAACATGCGGTGTATAATTAAATGCAACATGTTTAATAAATGAACACTTATTTTATTAATTGTGAATTAATTATTTATGCATTAAACTCTAGTACACAATGTGTACCTCCAGGTTATACGACATGTACTCTTTTTTTATCTGACAAGATTCCTCAACACCTCTGGATGAGATTGTCAATTTTATTTCATTAATAAAATTAAAGGGTTTGATTATATTTATGATAAATTATAGAGTTTGAAGAAGATATTTAAATTAATATTTAAAGAACGATTAAACATGGATTGAAAACTAAATGAAAATGCATAAATCAATCAGTTTCCTTTAAATAATTATAAATAATTACTTGACCGCTCTTATACCACTTATAGGTTCTGGGCGTAGCAGAATCATGTGATGGGTCATTCAAAAATTTTCTTTTTTTCATGATAAATGATAAATATAATATTTACATGATGATAAATACTATGATCAACTGAATAGAATCAAAGAAAACATACAATGGATAAAACACTGGAACATAGTGTAGGATCATTACTTATTTTTTATAATTAATTTAATAAATTAAATAATTTCCATGAGATAGTTATTTATTTTATAATATATATTAATATAGATCTACATTGTATCACCATTGTGTTATTGGAATCAAGAGCATATTCACTCTAGTAGTGATCTACACATGTTCCACAAAATTTTGAATGATGTCGTAGGAATCTCTAGCTGCTAGCATGACAGATCTTATCACCTGCATCATTCTCCTTTGATCCACTCCATAATCTATTAAAAAGGATTATATTTGATATCCCTTGAATCAAGAGTGGGAGGTTGAGGAAGATATATCTCCATTCATGGGATCATTCTTGGACAAGGGATCTCTCTAGGGATTCAGGAGGATTCTTTGGATTTGTTGTTCACAAAAAAACTAATGAATTTCCTCTCATGAAAAACAATATAATTGGATTTATATACCACTAGGTTTTAGAAATAAATATTTTCACAAGTTCTCTTTAATATTTATTTAATCCCTATGAACCCAATGTCTATAATAATAATAATATTTTTATTTCTTAACATGTTCATAACATGAAAATTAAAATTAAATATTATTTATTCAAATAATATTCCATATATATTATTTATCATCATACCATTAAACTCTGTGTGCCATTCCCCAACAATATATATCAGGAGCTGAATAATTTATATTAATTTATTAAATAAATATCACTACATTATTCTCCAATAAATAAATAAATATTATATTCACTAAATACAAAATAAATATTTATTAAATATTCCACTCATATAATATTCTCTCAAATAACGAGTGTCAAAATATATGTAATTAAAAAACATGAATAAATATTAAACCACAGATGGGAATAATAATTATTCAGTTTATTTAATAATAAATAATAATATATTATTTAACTGAGATTCTAAATACACTTAGTGTGTGACCCTCTTGACCTATTTCTCAATGGCATTAGGTGAAGATACCTAAATTCCAAGGTTAGCATCTAACAATACACTAGGGAACCCATAGATAAATAGATTTTTTATGAAATGACGTAATACCTCATACATACTCTTACTATGTAATATAAACCCTTTATCATGATATCTCTAATCAAGAGGGTTGTATGATGGTGCTACAAACCTATGTGCATGATGCCTTTTTTTTGAATTTATGAAAATCAAACTTGTATATAGAACACCATAGCCATGGATTTTTTTAGACTATATCATTTCCAATAAAGGTCCTGAGATATAAACTTTCTTTTAAAAAATTAGGGGAAAATAATTACTTGACTTATTTATTAATACAATATTACTCATGATTCACCCGACATATCATACCTCACCGTGAACATATGTTGTCAGGGTTTTCTTCAATAAATTAAAGTATGCGTCTTATAATACTCATTAATAATAATCTTAAAATTTATGGATCAATACAAATTTCCACATATAGGAACATCCAATGACACATATAAATGTGTATTTACTACTGTCAGGTATCATTCCCATAATATCCTATAATGGATATTACCAAGGGTATACACCATGATAAGGTGCCTCAAATAACTATGATTCTCATACCTTGATATCCTGTATTATTTTTGTCCCTAAGATGATATCATTTAGCTATAGAACATATTTTTAAGAATATTGTCATGGAAATTCTAGGTTCTCATTGTAGCAGGAAACTACTCTGACCTTTTAGTCTGACAACTACTCTTAGTACATTATCGCATAATAGATTAAACAAATGAATAATTGTGATGTGAAAATAAGTTTTTTAATATCCAAAACTATGAATTTTAGTTATCATAAGGTACATAGAATTTGGTTCTAGGGCTCCAACTCCACCAGTTTAACTATGTGGTCATTTCCATTACAGATGGATGTACCCCATTGAATAGTATATGAATATTTTGAAAGGGTACATCATGGATATAAGTCATCCAGAATGTTATATTGAAGAATTATATATTGTTGAATTTTTTTTAATTATGTATCGATTAACTATTATATATTGATATCTTCAATCTCACAAAGTCGCATCACATCAGATGCCTTATTGGGTGAAGGGATTTCTAGAAGAGATATTGTCACAATTACCATCATAGAGTGTGATAAATATCAAATTTACATTTTTCATAATTGTGAATATATTGATCCATATGTTTGATCCCACAAATAAATTCATAGACATTTAAAACCATAAATGGTTGAAGGATGGATATTAAATACATCTATTAAAAATTTATAGGATGGTTCTGAGATCATATTTATAAAGAGTTATTTGAAAATTTAAATTCAATTATCGAATGAAATTGATGGCTATCCAAGGGACCAAATGAAAATTTTATATATTATACTTGTTTTGTAATTAATGGTTATATGTTCTATACAAAAGAACATTATGAGAATAGTATAATGAAAAACATTGGAGTTACACTTATGCTGCAAGCATTGCACATATCTGGATCCAAGGATAGAATAAAATTTATTCAAATATATATGTCACATTTTAGTATCATAGAATAAATACATGAGTTGTATTATAAAACAATCCATGTGTTGTTTTTCTATTGAAAATGGTATAACAATATAAGTATAGTGAAAGTTGATGAAATGGGATTCGTGAAGGTGAATTTTAGTGTGGAAGGGGAAAATGATGATCCATTCTTAATAGAATCATAAGCAGTGTAGGTATTTTATGTCTCACATTAAGCAAAAAAGAATTGGTCAATTTTCATATTAGATACTAAAAAATGTATTTTTAGATGAAAATTCAATCAAGGATGAACCTTCCATTGGGAGGTCACAATAATTTCATGGCAATCCCAATATAGAAAATTTATTATATGTTAGAGGGGACCATAAATAGGGGATTTGGATTCTCAATAGAGGATAAAAATCCCTTCAACATTTTAAAAAAATAAATATAGTCAAGGAGAGGTTAAATGTTTTTTAATATATAATGGTTTTCCTCATAATATTATGTGTTCTCTACTATATTTACATAACATAAATTAAATGTTTGAATATTCATGCAAACAATTATTTCTACACATGATGATGTTACTAATATAGGAGTAGATTAGGTGGATGATTATAAACTACAAAATTATGAGGGAATCAACACTATGTTGATGAAAAAAACTAGAATGATACAGCATCACAATGTTGACTAAAATTATCAAGTCAAGATGTAAGGGTATAAAATTTAAGGTTGTATGGAATCAATAAATCCAACTGATTAGCCCCATAAAGTCAATGTCCATTTGTTATATTGGGCTCACAATGAGGATGAATGTGCTGATTGATATAGATTTTTGGTTACATGTAAAATGTATAATGAAGGAAACCCTTTGGGAAAATATTAAGTCAATGTTACGATATACTTTCTTTATTTTACCTAAAAATTAAATAATAGAATTCTGATTTAATTTTCATTATCCCTTATAGAGTTCAGTTATTTTTGATGATTTCTATAATAAATATGTCTTAATGTCTATTGGAAAATCTCATATACACTACTAGACACTACTTACTATGTTTAATATTAGGGATGTTGAGGGGAAACTAAAGCCCCACCCAACAGTTACTTATGAACAAACTATATAGTAGTAAATGGAGTAATGGTATTACAGAGGAAATATGTCTTAATGTTTTTTTTAAAATGAAAAACATGTAGCAATTGATGAAAAAATATCTAAATGGAGTTATGGTATTACAGAGGAAAAATGATGGGAAATGGAATTTTAGATTAAGAAAATATAATGAATCGACTAAGAAAACAAAAATTCTGTCTCAGATTAACTTTTCCCCACCAGTTCTACTATAATACATAATATTATTTCAACATCATACAGGTAACACATTCAAATATAGAGTGGTATCCTATATTCCATATGAATAATAAACATTTGAAACTATCATAATAGATGTGGTTGGTCTCAAGAGTATAATTAAGATTCTCATGTTTGAATGGTTGGGAGTCTCATTTGTGAATACATAAATCAAGTACATTTTTTTAAAAACATATGTCCCAAAAGTGATCTAATATGTTCATTAAAGTAAATAATTATTCATATTTTCTATAGGTATTTATATTACCACTATATAATTGGAAAACCTTTTGAATCATGATTCATATTCATCAATCTGAGTATTGTTTCTATGGAATAAATTTCATTGGAGTTGAAATAAATTGATAAAAAAAAGATGAGCTAAACAAGGAATTTGGAAAGAAAATAACAGATTATGAACTCTTTTTTATTCCAATAATACAGGGGTAAAATTCTCCAATATAATCAAATAAAATTTATTTTTATTTTTTTCATTACTTATTTGTTTTTGTTTTTTATGAAGCATTTAATGTTGATCGTAATCAATTTGGATACACCAAATATTATTATTATTTTTATCCAATGCATGGATTTCCAAAAAACTAACCACACATGATGTGTATTGTGAATTTTTAATGCACTGCAATCAACATTTTATTTATAAAATTTGAATTATATGTTTCGGTATGTGTTTTAACAATAATTTTTCATGATATAGAAATATGTAAATATAGGATAAATTATGTTTTGAGGTCGATGATTGAAAATAACAAGCCTATGGATTACTTTAAATGAAAATAGATTAAGGTATATATATAAATATTTAACTATCAAAACATATTTTCAAAACAATTTACTTATTTTTTTCTATGTTTATGTAGTGTCCAAAGAATGATAAAAATAAAAAATTGTGGATATTATTTTTGAAAATTTATGAAATATATCATATACCATTAAAAAACTAACATCCCTGAATAATTAATTTATGAATGTAATTACAATTTAATTAAAAATGTATATTAATCATTTGTTTTTCAATATTTCCTCAGTACTACCACGAATTACAATAATCTATATACTCAAAAGAAGGAGTAAATTTTTTGAGAGATGAGTGGGCAATATGCATGGTGTTAGAATGTTTTTTGGAATCAAATTTAGGTTATTACCTACTATGTTTTTGATTTAGTATGGTTTGTGACCTTAGAAATATACTTTTGGGTGTGAAGCATTAGTATCTAATTTATTATATATTATTTTGATCTATTTCTCAAGGAGTGGTTCTTACAAAACAATATACAGGCGTTCAAGAAGGTGTGTATTCGTTCAAAGATCATACCCCTCAAGTGTAGCATTCATTTGTAAAAAAATATATGTAGAAGTAAACAATAAATAAGTAAATATAATAGAGTAAATAAATTTGTTTATAAATGAATGGGTAAAATAAATTGTGTTAGAATTTATATATACATCCTGAAGACATGACTTCTTACTACTTATTTAGTTAATTTTATCATCACTTTATCTATTTTCTTAGTTAATTTACTTATCATTTTTATTTGATACTTATTTTATAAAATTTAAAAATTACTTCAAAAAACACCTCAAATGATCAAAACCATGAAAAAAATTAGAGTATTTTGGTACCTTAGGATAGAAATCCATAAGTTATTTTTTACATATAGGAATAAACCACACATCAATCTAACACAAGATGTGGTCAGTATGACTCAAAGTGTGTGTTTTCAGTTCAAAAGTGTCATTTAATTTTGAAACATATTTCACATAGCCAAAAATGAGAAGATGGTCTAGGATTATTTTCAAACTTTAGAAAAATGATCCATTATTTATTTCTCATTTGTAGGAATTAACTTCACACCAATATGACACATGTTGTGGTTGGTATGACCTGAAGTACAAGACTTCAATATAAAAGTGTGATATATGTTTAAAATGCATGTCACATATCCAGAACTGATAAAACGAGCTATGATTTTTTTATATTTTAGGACAATGGTACATAACTCATTTTTATCATGTAGAAATTGATTGCAGTTCAATCTAACTTCATATATTGTCGGTATGACTTGAAGTATGTGTTTTCAATAAAAAAGTGTCATTTTAGTTTAAAACACACATCTAATATCAAAAATTGACAAAACAAGCTTGGATTGTTTTCAAACATAATAAAAATGTTCCATAATTCATTTATGATATTTATGAATTGACTATGCATCAATCTGAAACATGAAGTGATCAATATGACTCAAAGTGTATGTTTTTAATAGAAGTGTTCCATTTTAGTTTAAAATGAAAGTCACAACGCAAAAAAGGAGAAAATGATCTTGTATAGTATTAAAACGTCATGAAAATGATCCATAATTCATTTTTCTTGTATAGGAATTTACTGAATGCCAATCTAACACATCATATGATCGATATGGCTCAAAGTATGTGATTTCAATATAAAAGTGTCATTTTAGTTTAAAAATCATTACATAGTCAGTTTGACAATAGTCCATAATTAATTTATTAAAACTTTAGGATAATGGTCCATAATTCATTTGTGACAAGTAGGAATTAACCACATGTCAATTTGACACTCGATGTGATCAGTATGACTCAAAGTGCATGTTTTAAATAAAAAAGTGTTATTTTAGTTTAAAACATGCAACAAATAGCCAAAACTGGGAAAATGAGTTTTTATTTTTTGAAAACTTTAGAAAAAAGGTCCATAATTCATTTTTTATATGTATAAAGAAACCACACATCAATCCAATACATGATGTGATTGATTTGACTCAAAGTAAAAGTTTTCAATTAGAATGTTCCATTTTAGTTTAAAACACACATTAAATAGCCAAAACTAAGAAAATGAGCTCATATAGTTTCCAAACTTTAGAAAACATTATCTGTATTTATTTTTTCACATGTAGGAATTGAACACACATCAATCTGACACACGATGTGGCCTTTATGACTCAAAGTACGTTTTTTCAATACAAAAGTGACATTTAAGTTTAAAACACACATCAAATGGACAAAAATGAGAAAATGAACTCTAACTATTTTCATAATTTAGGAATAAAATCGATTTTTTATTTTTCACATATAGTAATTGACCTCACATCAATATGACACATGATGTGGTCTATATGACTCAAAGTGTGTGTTTTTAATACAAAAGTGACATTTTAGTTTAAAACACACATCGAATAGCCAAAACTGAGAAAATGAGATCATATTTTTTATAAATATTTGGAAAATAATCCATCATCCATTTTTCATGTTTAATAATTGAGAAAACATAAATTTTATACATGATATGGTTGACATGACTCAAAGTGTGTGTGTTTAAAACAAAAGTGTCGTTTTAGTTTAAAACACACATCAAATTTCCAAAACCAGGAGAATGAGCTTAGATTATTTTCAAAAATTAGGACAATGATCCATAATTTTTTTCACAATAATTTATTTAATTAAAATAAATATGATGCATGATGTGGTTGATATGATATGAAATACATGTTTTCAACACAGAAGTGTCATTTTATTTTAAAACACACATCAAATAGCCAAAATAGAGAAAATGAGATCCAATTGTTTTCAAAATCTTAGAAAACGATTCATAATTTATTTTTCGTGTTTATGAATTGACCTCACATAAATATGACACAATATGTGGTCAGTATGACTCAAAGAGTGTGTTTTCAATACAAAAGTTCCATTGTAGTTTAAAGCATGCATCATAACACCAAAATAGATAAAATGAGCTTAGATTTTTTTTAAAGGTTGGGGTCAAAGCCTCATTTTATTATTAAAGAAAATACCTCTTTGCATAAGGTAGAGGGAGACCCATTTCATAGCCCTAAGGCCCAAGGCCAAGTGGCCTGAATACTAGGCTTGAAAGCCCATTTTTTGGCCCAAAGGACCCTTCGGTGAATATTACTGCTACAGTACCCTGGCTGCTACAGTACCTGCTACAGCACCGCCTCCACTATAGTTCCTGCTACAGTACCTATGCCGCTAAAGTTTTACCACTACAACAGTTCCGCCACTACTACAGTGCCCTGCTACAATGCTACTACAGTACCTGGAAATTTTTCCCTTACCGGATTTGATCCTGGTTATTTTGGATGCCAAGTAGGGGCTTTTACCACTTGGGTACAAGCTCATTGGCAAGATTGTTTTATCATAATTTTATCTACTATTACCTAGTTAATTTCTTTATAATTTTTATCTTATACCTATTTAGTTAATATTAATAGAGATAATACTTGAATATGAACAAGAAATGGTGTGGCAGTTGAAGGCTTGATCTAAAAAACCAAGTACTCTTGAATTGGCTCCCATCTATAGTGAGTTTTTTCAAACCAAAGACGTGAGATAGTTCAATAAAATCATCTTTTGAGAACAAAAAGAAATATCATGACATGTAAGAATCAACCATAACTTAATCTAATATATGGTGTGACTTGTGTGACTCAAATTATATGTTTTTAGTTTAAAATTAACACTTTTTGTATAATTTATTTATTTATAGTATAACTAATATAATAATTTTTTTCTTATACAGATGCATTATTTTTCTAAATATGGGGTTGTTTTTTCTAGAAACTAATAGCATGACTGGGGGTCGGGGCCAAATATAATAGAACATTAATTTCTTTAAATGTTTGTGATAATTTTTACTTACTCGTGTAATTGAACAAACCAATGTTTTAAATGTCTATCATTTATAGTTATTGTCTTTTATTTATGTTATTAATTTTATTTCAATTAAATTATTTATTTTCTTCTGTATTTGTGCCTATATTTTCTATTTTTCTATTTTAGTGTGCTATAATTTTAGCAGCACACTTAACAGTATTCCTCTTTATCAGCACTAATAATTTAACTGATAAAGGGACCCTTTATCTATGCTAGAAAATTGTTGATAAATGGATCCAATATCAATGCTATTAATAGCACTGATAAAGGAATCATTTATCAATGCTATATAAAACAACTGATAAAGGGGATACTTTATCCACAATTTTATTTGTACAGATAAATTATCCCTTTATCAGCACTTTTCTATCCCTAATAAAAGCCTAGGTATTTTAATTGAACTCTAATTATCAGAGTTTTTTTGAGCTAACAAAGTCCAATTTAAATTCTTTTAAAGGATTTATTTATAGTTTTAGGGGTAATGTTAAAATAAAATCCTTGTTAATTACAAAGAAAATAAATTAAAATATGGAATATGTAGTAAGGGAGAAAACCCCAAGTTGTATAAAAAATAATTTATACCTAGTTCTAAAAATAGAAATATTTTTAATATCACATATTTTCATTATGGCACAAACATTAATTTTGAAAATGATTTTTTCCTAATAAAACCTCAGATATTTAGAATAAAAATGGTATTTATTTCTTAATTTTTATCTAATTCTATTTGACAAATTTCTATAAAATGTAAGTAGATTTGGATTCCTAAATCCTTTGTAGCTAACTCTACAACACCCAAGAGCATTTGAGTAAAAAAACTTTCTTTTTCTTAATTTGTTTTTTAGGGATCATGTCACATCACAAAAAATTAAAAATGGTTTATGGAAAATGGTTTTTCAAGACATACAAGTGGGTATTTTGTAAACATTCACTCAATGTCTAAAATGGATATAGGAGTTGTCACATTTGGTGATAATTACAGGGGGGAAATTATCGGTATTGGATATGTTAGAGATCATAATTCAATCCTAATTAGTAATGTTCTTTATGTTGAAGGCTAAAATCACATACTAATAATTATTTCTCAACTTTTTTATGATGTATATTCAGTTTATTTTTATAATAATGTGTGTTTTGTTTTAAAAAATTAATTACTTATAATTAGGGAATATAGAAAGGAAAATGTTTATACGTTAGATCTTTATTCTTTATGTAAAAAATGTAAACTATTTTCATAAAAATCATGGATTCAGAATAGTAGTCTTATACATTTTAATATCTATTCTTTAGGGAAATTTTCTAAGAAAAAAATTTATTTTTATTTTCCTCAAATCAAATTTGATAAAAAGAAGTTATGTGATTCATGCCAAATAGAAAAGAAACAAAAATAATTATTTAAGTAAATTAATGAATTTTATTCATCTATTCCACTTGAACTTATTCATATGGATATATTGTTACCTTTTATAATTAAGTCCTATATGGTAATTTTTTTATGTTTTAGTTATTTATTTTTCAAGATTTACATTGTTCTATTTCTTGAGACATAAAAGTGAATCTTGTACTATTTTTATTATTTTTTTGTAAGCTTTTTCAAAATGAAAAAAAAATCTCTAAAATTGTGTCCTTGATAATAGATCATGGAGGAGAATTTGAGAATCATGAATTAAATTCATTTTTCTCAAAACATAACATTAGACATACATTATCTACCCCTAAAACACCTCAAAAATGTTGTTGAAATAAGAAATTAGACCTTGAAAGAAATTACTAGAATAATGTTTTTTGAATATATAATAACTACTAATTTTTGGGTTGAAGCTACTAACACATCATGTTATTTCATCAATAGGGTTACAATAAGATGTATCTTGAAGAAAACACCCATAGATCTATAAAATAATATAAAACCAAAGGTTTGATACTTTAAAAGTTTTGTATGAAATTTTTTATCTTGAAAACCAAAGAAAATATTGGAAAGTTCATTCCAAAGGTTGGTAAAGGAATATTATTATGTTATTATACTACTTATAGAGCCTGTATATTTTTTAATGATAATTCATGGATAGTTAAATAATCTACTAATATTAAATTTGATTAATGTTATCCTTTTCATCACAAAAAAAATCAAGTTTATGACTTGAATGATTTAATGGATAATGTGAGACTTGTGCCTCACTTTAATAATAAAAAGGAAGATGGATTGGTATATGATTATGGAAAATCAAATCTTGAAAGGGAAGAAATTGATGAACTTAAAAGTGTTCTTCCTATACAACATAGAACCCTTAAGAATGAGACACTAGAAACTATTATAGAAACTAAGATAAATGAGTTGGTTCTAAAATAAGTGTATAAAATCTTACCGAGTTGTCTTCCTTTTTGTTCCAACTAGAATATAAAACCATAGAATATGTCTTAGATGATGAGAGTTGGGTTATTTATATGCAATAATAATTAAACTAGTTCAAAAGGAACAAGGTATGGGAATTATTTTACAATCCTTCAAATTATCTAGTTATTCAACCTAAGTGGGTATTATAAATAATCATGATGATCAATATGTGATCACTATGAATGAGGCTATATTGGTTGTCAAAGGCTATAATCAAGAAGATAAAATATATTATGAAGGAACCTTTACCCAAATTTCTTGGTAATAATTAATTACAATTATTTTATCCTACGCACCATTTATTGATTTTAAATTATATCTTATGGATGTTGAATATAATTTTTATATAGACATTTAATGGAGGAAATATTTTTAAACAACCACTAGGCTTTAAAGAACCTTAGTATTATAAACTGACATTTTATGAAGATGTTGAGGGATTGTTTTTAGGTATACTTTTTCATAATTTTGATTAATTTTTGTCTGGGTTGTATCTTGAGGATTTTTGGGCGAAATTAGAGAATTTTGTAAGGAGGATAGGCATTTCACGGTTGGCACATGGTTTGCCTAAACAGTGTGCCCCAGCCCAACAAACCATGCAAACCCAGGCAGAGGAGATTTTCACAGCTAGCACACTGTTTGAAAAACCTTATTCCCTAAAATGATAAACCATACACCCCCTAGAATAGGTGCATGGTTAAGGTGCAAGGTTTGGAAAACCGTGCCCCATTCCCAAAAAACCATGCATATAGTTTTAATTAACCTGAAAATTAGATTTTAAAATACCCGAACATCTAAATTAACCCCAAATCTACCACCACTAGACCCCTAACATTTGTAATCAAATTTTGGAAGCTCTAGGATGAATTCTGAAGGCTTTCGATCTTTTTTCATCACAATTCAAAGCCCATATTGAAGATATTAACCACCCGAGTATGTGGTTTCTTCCCATTTAGATCTCTCTATCCCACTTCACTTTCCAAATAAAAGGAGGATATTTTATCTACCGTTGAAAATGATTTAAATATTGATCTTGGTTTGATGGATCTTGATTTGTTTTATTTTTTTCTGGGATTTGATTTAATATCTCATTCATCATCACGATTAGGGTTGTTTTTCCCAATTGGGGATTTTCATTGGAGACCATTCCTCAATGATATTGAGGCTAGTGGTCTAAATTCCAATAACATGGACTTGATTAAATTACATGTATGTAATTGTGAGAATTTCAATTGCCATGATTGGGATATTTCATTTGATAATTGAATTTTTTAGTTTAATTTCCATGTGTTAATGATTTAGGTTAATTATGGAAATTGACCTTTTTAATTAAATTAATTAAATATTGAAATAAT
The DNA here is from genome assembly GCA_963277665.1 of Viscum album. Lineage (NCBI taxonomy): Eukaryota > Viridiplantae > Streptophyta > Magnoliopsida > Santalales > Viscaceae > Viscum > Viscum album. Next base: position 176,067,206 of record OY728123.1, read on the forward strand.
TATTGGGAAATTTGGGATTGTGAAATTGATTGTGGAATCAAATTAAATAATTATTGAATTAATTAATGAGATGTTGAGATTATGAGATTGATTTGAATAATTAACTTTGGAATTAATTATTAGGATATTGAGATTATGAAACTAATTTTAATAATTAATTATTGATATGTTGAGATTGTGTAATTGAGTTGAATTATTAATTATTAGATTAATTTTTGGGATATTGAGGTTGTGAAATTGGAACAATTAATTATTGAATTAATTAATGGAAATTGTTGTGATTATGTAATTGATTGTAATTGATTAATTAATGTTTGAATTAATTAACAAACATTTTAAATGATGAATATGATATAAGGTTAATATTGATTAACCATGAATGATTTGATATATGTTATATATGTGTTTGATTGAGAATGGGGTGTGGCACACAGAATTATGCTCTAAATACCCATGGGGGTGCTATACAAGGAGTTTTAGACCCAAATACATGCATGAAAATATTATTATATGGGATAGAGATTAATTCACCAAATACCCATGGGGTTTGGTAAATGAAATGACACTCCAAGTACCCATGGGGTGCTATACATGACTTTATACGCTCATTATTTGGCATTGGACTATGGATCTAATTGGCCATTATATGAATTGAAATTGAAATGGATAATGAAAGTCAATGTGATATAATTATTTTTGAAATGAATATATGATATGGATCAGACTCTAGCATGGGATGAAGTAGGTATTGCGGTTTGGGTGTCCACGAGAACTTGGTGGTTTATGCGGTTAAATAAAATATAATTGAACAAATGTAAACTGTTTATTTTACATATTCTATTTTATTCTTTATATAATAACATACATTTTTATTGGATAAATTTATTTTAGATGCCATTGGTGGTGTCCTACTGAGTTGTACTCATACCCTACTTAGGATTCTTGATCAGAACTTGAATAGATTTCATGGTTATTGGACAAGTTAAGGGAAAGGTCTTTGTGTTATATGGATTATTGGGATGGAGCATGGATGAGGGAACTAGTCATGGTTCTGGATCCACTTGTGATTTATTAGTGTCACTGTTTTTTTTGGGTTTTTCATATTAACACGTGGAACATACTTGGCATGAAATATATACTCTTTAGTTTTGATATTTTATTTTCCATTTCAGTCATCATGTGATACTGGTATTGTTCTAGTTATTGGTTATATCCTATTGTTAATCTTTTTTATTTATACTATTACACTTCCTTTATAAAGTGTCTATAGTATCCCCATGATCAATATAGAACCTCACTTATAGTCGGTAACCTTTATATTATGGGGAGGCAAGCTTGAGGTCATGTTAATGATTAGATTAAGGAACTGATGTACAGCACCCAGGTCGGGATATCACAAAGTTGTATTATAGGAGTTTTATTTTTTTCATTTGTATTACTATTTGGTAAGGTAGATAGAAGACTAGGAATATTTAGGCCTCGGTTATGATATCATGCAATATAGTATCAACCCATGTTTGGGGGGAAACCCAAGTACCCTGGGTGTGATGATTGTTATTTGTATTTGCAGTTACAGTTGGATGTTATTCCACCTTGGGTGATGCACTTGTTGTTCGATGTGATTATTTTTTATAAGTTTTTGAGATTTGACTTGTGCCATGATATGGAACGAGAGTTGAATATTCATGACTCATTCTAGGAATTAAGTATTGTTTTGTGACATGAATCGTTTTAGGAATGCATTATAAAATGGGGTTCGGGATAAGTTCTTGAACTTGAACTATTTTTCTTTTCTTGTTAAATTGAAATGGAAATGTGCCAAATGTGAAATTGAGAATTATAAAATAATTGCAGATGATAATAATGGGTTTTTAATTAAAAACATGAATATGAGAATTAGTTTACCCTTTGTTAACCATGACCTAGATGTAGGATGGTTAAGGGTAGTGTTAGTGCCTCAGTTTTGACCATGTGGTGAGGTTTGAGAAAAAATACATGTTGTCCCTTATTGTGTTTTCATCTTACGTAAACATGATAATGTTGTGTTATGTGTCTTGAGATACCTATTTGGAATTGTAAAGGTATGCCTCCATGGATAAACTTGTTTTGAGGATGACAAGAGGACATGGAGGGAGATGCTCCCCTATTAGTGAAACCTCAGGCACCAATGGTGATGGGTAAGGAAGTAGGGGAACGGTTATGAATAAAATTTTCTTACTTCATGAAATTTATGGAAAGATACCTAGAGAGGGTTTTAAAGAACATGTATGACTTGATGTGGGATTCTTAGTTGGATAACCCTCTGAATTTTACTAGAGAGGGTGGACTTGAGGGAGTTGAGTTATAGATTGAGTATATTCAAACTATACTTGAGATTTTGGAGACTCCTACTTAGAAAATGGTCAAGTTGGATACATACATTCCATTAGGATCAATGAAGCACTGGTGATACATTTAGTCTTGGGTTGGAAATGATGATGGTATATTATGGAAGGACTTCTTGGAGAAGTTCTTAGAGTACTTTTATCTAGAGATGCTAATGTGGGAGAGAGAAACTGAGTTCATGAGGATGACTCAGGGGAGTATGTCTATGATGGACTATAATGGAATATTTATAGACATACAATGATTTGATCTAGAATTGGAATGGAATGAGATAGATATGGAAATTAATTTCTATGAGGAACTCAGATTTGAGACTAAGTCTCAAGTTAACCTTTTTTAGTTAAAGATGTTTGCTGAGGTGGTGGATTAAGCTCTCACAGGTGAGGGGAACTTGGAGGAGGCTTATAGTGCGGGATAGATTGTTGATTTTGGATTATTAGTAGGAACATCTTCCGAGTGAAATAATAATTTCTATGAGACATTATCCAGGGTTATAGCATGAATAGTGTCCATGGTAAGGGTCTTTCACATAATACCTTACTCAGATTGTCTATCACCAGTGTGGTAGGAAGAAACACCATCATAGAAACATCCCTTCACCACCAGTATAGTTCCAATATTTTGGTAATATAGGACATCTATAGAAGTTATACATGACCTGGAAAATAGGGTAATGATGGACGAGCTATACCAAAACAGGGTGGGGAAAGGGGATCATCTTCACCATATCATTCTAGTAGCTATAGTTCTACTGGTCAAAGTGGTAGAGGCAGTGGATGAGGTGATTCTTGGAAAGAGTTCCCATATCAACATGTTGGTGCAGTGTAGGGGATTCAGACTACATCATAGGGAAGAGGTGCAAGACAGTTATAATCCATTCAACCTACTCGTGTGGATTGCAACGCTAGATCATCAATAGTGAGAGGTACTATTCTTATAGATTATATGCTAGATAGTGCCTTATTTGATACTGGTGTCTCTCATTATTTTATTTATACAAAACTTATTAATGGTATGATCATGGAGTTAGATTTCGTGAGTGGTGGTATTGATGATAGATACACTGTTGGGAGTATGTTCGAGAAATATTTACTTATACAAGGGGTGTTATCTAGAGGTTGGAGAGTATTGATTTTTATGGGATCTTTATATCCTTGACATGTTCAAATTTGAACTAATTATGGGTATGGACTAGTTAGTTGAAAACCAATCCAAAATATACTCTTATCAAATGATATTTACTTTTACCTCTCTTGAGAGTGACAAGTATATACACTGTAGAGAGTAAGATATCAAGTCAGGCTGTGCAGGGCTAGTTCACTAGCAACTGAGGGAGATAACCACCCAGTTTTCTAGTTTGTTTTTGGATGATGGAGGTGTAAAGAAATATTTATTTCCACATATAGTGGATATATTTCAACATGTATTTCCTGATGATTTCTCAAGTCCTTCACCTGATAAATATGTGGAATTTAAATTTAAACTCTTATCAAGGTCTGAGCTAGATTCTATTCCATCATATAGAATGACACCAAAAGAGATTAAAGAGCTCAAGGATCAGCTACAAGAGATAATGGATAAGGGGTTTATCCATCTGATTACATCAACTTGGAGTTCTCCATTATTGTTTTATAATATGGATAACAGTAACTTGTGCTTGTGCGTCAATTAACAAAAGTTGAATTAGATGAAAATGAAGAACTGGTATCCTCTTCCACATATCGATGATCTCTTTGACCAGTTGAGGGTAGATTGTGTATTTTCCAAGATTGACTTGAGATCAAGGTATCATCAGTGGAGAGTTCAAACTTATGATATACCGAGGACTGATTTCAGAATAAGGTATGACTTATATGAGTTTGTTGTAATTCTATTTTGGTTGACGAATGCACCAATAGTGTTTATGGCCTTGATGAACAGAATCTTCCATATATACTTATATCAGTTTTTGGTGGTATTGTTGGATGAAATATTAGTGTACTCCAAGACTCATGATGATCATGACCAATATCTTGACATCATCCTTATTACACTGACAAAGCATCGTCTAAACACCAAAAATTCTATGTGTTAGTTTTTGATTGATCAGTTATACTTCATGGGTTACATCATCTAAGATGAAGGTGTGTCAGTAGACCTGGAGAAGGTTGAGGAAGTTGTTTCTTGGAAGTATCCTAATAATGATTTTGATATCCATAGATTTCTGGGGTTGGATGGATATTATTAGAGGTTCATCAAGTACTTTTTCCATTTGAAAGAGCCATCTTCAGGCTTGAACATGATGGGGTAAAGTTTTATTGGTTGGAAGAATGTGAGAATGTATTATAGGATTTGAAAAAGTGTTTGAAAATGAAACCAATATTGATCCAAACTAATCTAGGTGAGGAGTATACAGTGTTTGTTGATTCTTCAAGGATTAGACTAAGAGCTATGTTGATGTAGGGAGATTTAGTTGTGGCATATGGGTTTCAACAGTTGAGGCCACATGAATAGAATTTCCATATTCATGATTTCAAGTTGGTTGCAATGGTTAATTATTTGAAGTGTTGGAGGAAATATTTTTTGGGGGAAAAGTTTATTGTGTATAAAAATCACAAGAGCTTGAAGTATGTCTTTACACAGTGAGATATAAATCATAGAAATAGGACGTGGGTTGAGTATATGTAGTCATACAATTTTGAGATCGCATATATTCTTGGGAAATGAAATAGTGTGGTTGATTCTTTAAGTAGGAAAAATCAGACTCAATTAGTTCAGGAGTCTATTGATGAGTGGAAGATGATGACTTTACTAGATGAGATGCACAATTTGGTTCAAGAGAGTTAGGAGCATATGACAATCATGTCAGTTTAAGTGGTGTCTATACTTTTGAGCTGGATCAAAGATAGAAAGTATGAGGATCCAGAATGCTTGACCTAAAGGTAAATCCTTGAAGGTGGGAAGTCACCTTCATATTGGACTATATATGAGGATGAGATCATCTATGTCAAGAATTGGATTGTTTTTCCTACAAGCATACAGGAGGTTTTAATGCATGGGTTTCATGCCTCGAAGTGTGTGATACATCTAGGTGTGACCAGAATGTATCATGACCTATGAAGAAAGTTTTGGTGACTAGGAATAAAAAAGGAGATAATAGGGTTCATGACATGATGTTACACCTATCAGTATGTGAAGGTCGAGAATCAATGACCTGGTGGTTTACTACATCCATTGCCCATCTTGGGATGGAAGTGTAATGATGTGACCATGGAATTTTTGGTGGGTCTCCCAAGGATTCTTCTTAATAATGACACTATTTGGGTTATTATAGACCATTTAACAAAGGTAGCACATTTCTTACCAATACGGGAGACTTTCTCTATGGATCATTTGGGATAAATTCATGTATGGGAGATATTCTATTTTCATGGGGTGCCATGGGCTATTATTTCAGACCATGAATCATGTTTTACTTCGCACTTATGTAAGAAATTATATAAGGCTATTGGTACACAGGTTCTATTGAGTATGGATTTCCATCCACTAATATATGCCTATTTAGGGCATATTATACAGGTGCTCGAGGATATGTTATGATCATGTGTTCTAGACTTTAGTGGGTCATGGTAGAAGAACCTGGATTTTGTGGAGTTTGACTATAAAAACTATTATTACAAAACTATACATATGGAACCATACAATGATCTTTATGGTAGATTGTGCATATCACCTCTATGATGGATGGCGGCAGGTGAGTCAGAGTTTTTTTGAATGAGTCTCATGCAGGGGATGTCAAAGTAGGTACAACTGATTCGGAAGCATATGGTTATGGTTCAGAGTAGAAAGAATTCATGTGCCAATAGACATAGATGACCCCTAGAGTTTATAGTGGATGGTCATGTATTCCTTCATGTTTCGCCTAGGTTGGGTTAATGTAGGATACAGAGACAGGGAAAGCTATAATACAGGTTCATCAGACCATTTGAGATTGTGGAGATAATCAAGCTTGTGGAATATTGATTGGGTCTCCTATAGAGGTGCAATGATATGCATGATGTTTTTCATGTGTCACAAATTTTATGGCATCAACCATACCCCTCTCATGTGATCGATGTGGATGATGTTGATCTTGAGATAGATGCATTGTCACGACCCGTCCTCGGGGCCCGTGCCGTGACTACCCCAAGCCCGCCTTCCATAGGCCAGGGGCTGGCGACTAGCACCAAGGCGTAAAATCCCAGTAAACAGGGAAGGCATTGCCTTTATAAGTAACAACCACACAAAGTCAGCAAGCGGAAAGTAAAGTGCAGAAAAGTAAAGGGGGCCGGAATACAAGCCCAACTGTAAAGTACAACAGGAAAAGTAAAGAACAGCAACTGAAGAAAAGACGGCGGCCTCGTGTCGTCCACTGGCAATCCCACCTGAAGGGTGGGTACAGATAGCCTCCAGGCTCCTCGGGTCCCGCGTCCGCTCCGAGCACGTCCCGCCCAGTGGTCCACCTCCAGGTACCGTCCTGCTCCACGCCCCAACCGTGATCAGCGTTGTCCGTCGTCTGCAACCAACACAACAAGGTGCGGGCATAGCCCGTGCAGGGGTGAGTATAAGCTACTCAGTAAGGACCCCGAGACCCCCGAAGGTCTCCCGAAATCCACAAAGGATATAGCACAAAAGAAAGATGCAATCACGAAGTAACATCTGACTCGACTTAGGTATATGCCCATACATATACCTAAGTCCCCAATTCTAGCTCTGCTCACGGGCTCAAGAACAACTCAATCCACGCAGGAAAGCAAGACTCAAATCCACAAGGAGAGTAAACAGTAAATCCACAAAGGATAGTTCAACACAAACCACAAAGGAGAGTAACATAAGATTCAGCTCAACCAGGATTTTCATTATCGAACCGTAAATGTTGAAGAGCCCCATCTCTGAAGTGTACAGTGGTCCTGTCACGACTCCGAGTTACTGCTCACTAACCCAAGACTGCTGAAGTACTCCTCCTGTCGAGCACCGCGGGTCTGCTGCCAACTACCGGGCGCTCCGTCCGCTGAGGGTCTGCTGCCAAATACCGGGCGCTCACCCAGATAGCCTACTGAGGTACTCCTCCTGTCGAGTACCGCGGGTTTGCCGCCAACTACCAGGCGCTCCGTCCGCCGTGGGTCTGCTGCCAACTACTGGGCGCTCCGTCCACTGGGCTAGTCGACTCACTCCAAGTCGAGTCGGTCAAGCAGTCGTCAGGTCTCAGTCATCTACACGGTCTCCGTACTCCGCACGCACGTCTCCACCGTCGCGGGTCTGTCGCTACAACCAAGCGCACACACTCCGTAGAGTATCGCGGGTCCGCCGCTACAACCAAGCGCTCCACCGCCAAGGGTCTGCTGCTGCATCCAAGCGCACCACCACTTTCAAGTACCACGGGTCCGCCGCTACACCCAAGCGCTCCACCGCTCAATGTAAAAAGAAGATTCAGCTCACACAGGTTCGGTAGCACTGTTCCACGTAGGATCGCTGAGTGCAGTAGTCGACGCAGTCCACTGAGGATCTCTGCACAGTCGTCGCCGCAGTCCACGAAGGATCTCTGCTCTGCCATCGTCGCAGTTCACGGAGGATCTCTGCTCTGTCGTCGTCGCAGTCCACGGAGGATCTCTTCTCTGTCGTCGAAGCCACAGCCAGCACTAGGGTTCCCGCACATAGCGAGCTCGTTAGGAGGGTCCGCTCCACGAGCCGAGAGGCTGATACATCAACTGACACGTAGTCCGAAGTTGATGTATCCAAAAGTTCCGTATCGACAACAGGATCTCAACGCAACAGACGGCGCGTCAATCGGACGCCCGGTCTGAGAGTTATTGGCATTTTCGTCCCAGGGGCCCGGTTGGTTTTTAGGGCAAAACCAACCCGACCGTACTCCGCCTGTATCCGATCCTCGGGCGGAGTATGCCAAAAGTTCCGTCTCACTTAGAGGAAACTACCACAGCTGACGGTACGTCGATCGGACGTCCGTAGCTCAAGTTATGAGCGTTTCCGCTCCGAGGGCCCGGTTGGTTTCGTGTACGAACCAACCCGGCCGAACCCAAAGTCTTCCGAAACCTTGAGTATAATATACCGAAACGACCGTCTCGATCCAAGGATCTCGTAGCCGCTGACGGTTCGTCAATCGGAGGTCCCAGGCCCAGGATATGGGCGAAATACTGAAGAGGGCCCGAAACGGGGGTTCTGGGCCCGGGGCGACCCGGCCCGAACCCCCCCCCCCCCCCCCCTGGGTCGGCCGAACCGGGTCGGCCCGACCCGGCCCGAACCGGCTAGGCCGGGTCCGGTCCGGCCTGGGCGCGGCCCGGCCGACCGGACCGGCCGGCTCGGCTTCGGCCGAGCGGCCGAAGGAGCCGCCGCCGCGGGTTTGACCCGCGGCTTGAAGGAAACGCGGCCCCGCGGGGGGCCGCCTGTCACGCGGACGCGGCCGGGCCGCCGCGTCCCTCCCCGGTTCCGTGCGGCCGCGGAACCGGCCGCCGCCGCTGCGGCTTCAGCCGCGGCGGATCTTCTCCACGGCGGCGCGCCGGGCGCCGCCGCCTCCGGTCGCCGGCGCCGCCTTGCCGGCGACCCGCGCCGCCGCCGCCTTCCGCGGGCCGCCGGAGTTGCTCCGGTGGCCCGTTTTGCCTCCCGTCTGCGCCGTTGCCCCTCCCGGGGGCCGACCTTCACTGCGGGATCAACAGATCGCCCCTGCCGTGCGGTTCGTCGTCGCCCGCCAAATCGGCACAAAAAGGGAAGATCGGCGGAGGGTTGCCGGGTCTTGTTCGTTAGACCTGCATCCTCCGCGTTAGTCATAAACCACGGGAGGAATAATCAACAAAAATTTTAAATAAATTAAAATTGTCGGAGATCATGTTCTTCACCTTAAAAGAATAAACACGGGGAAAGAATCATCAAGAAAAAAAAAATAAACCCCTACCTTTTCGTCGTCGGACGAGAGGTCGTCGCGGAATCGCTCGTCGCGGATGAAGGAGATCGTCGCGTCGTCGCGGTATCCGGCGTCGCGTCACCAATCTCCGGATCAAGAACAAACGGATTTAATTAATTAAATCCGTTTCCATGAAATTTAAAAAGGGAGAATTTAAACGATCCGATTCTCACCTTAGTTGCCGAACGAGGATCGACCGCGGAAGAAGAGGCGTCGCCGAAGAACGTCGCTGGTAAAGCTCGTCGACGTCGCAGATCTCGGTGTGCGTCGTCGAATTCCGGTCGCCGGCGTTCTTCGCGTTCTTCGCGTTCTTCGCGTTCTTCGCGTTCTTCGCGTTCTTCGCGTTCTTCGCGGGGAGATGAAGAAACAAGGATCCTCTCAAATCCTTTCAAAGGATTTTTAGGTTGGTCTTATTTTATAAACATGCCAACAAACGCAAAAGCGTAAGTAACGACCCATCAGTTCGTTGAATTAATTCAACGAGCGAAACAGCCCATTTAATTCATGAAAGAAACAGCCCATTTAATTCACGAAATAAACCGCCCAATTAAATGGTCTGTTGAGAATTAAAGAAAACGCGTCGGTTGACTTTTCAGTTACTTTGACGGGTTTTCGCGGGTGCGTTACTTAGCGAAAGAAACGGCGGGGCTCGTGCGGGCCCCACCTCACAAATATCCTACCAAGGGGGTAGGATATTTCTGGATAGCATCCTATCCAGTTCAACTCAGTTCAAGCCGTCTTTAAGTGGCTTCAAGTGGCTTCCAAGCAGCTTAAGTGAAATAAAATAAAGTTGTCGCACAAACTTATTTTATTTCTGACTTAAAGCCCCAAAATTTAAAAACCACGTCTGAGCAAACGTAACTCCGGAAGAGGTGTTTCTAAGCAAATACCGGCGCTGCGATTTCATCAGTGCCCTCAGAATTCGATTCCGGGCACCGGTTCAAAAGATAGAAAAACCTGCTCGTCCGTTCACTGAACGTACCCGAGCCAAACTTCAGAAATTGATTCCGGGCACACCGGGCCTCGGAATCAGGTGCCGTCTGAAGCTGCGCTCTTGTAAAATTCCAAAGAAACTTAAGAAAAAAATTTCCTTGAAATTTTCGGGTCTTTACATTACTCCCACCTCAGGGCTTTACGTCCCCGTAAAGATACATCAAAAACTAGGGGAACAAATGGGGGTACTGAGCACGCATCTGAGCCTCCCGCTCCCAAGTGCTCTCCTGGAGGTTCCCGTGCTGCCATCCGATGCGCACAAGAGGAATCGATCGCCCACGCAGGACCCGCTCCTGTCGATCCTCTATCTCCACCGGGACCTCCGCAAAAGTCGCCCCATCGTCAACGTCAAGCTCCCCATGATCAATGATGTGCGTCGGGTCGTGCACGTATCTCCTCAGCTGAGACACGTGGAAGACGTCGTGCACCCGGTGCAACTGAGGTGGTAGAGCCAGGCGATAAGCCACCTCGCCAATCCTGCTAAGAAACTGGAAGGGTCCGATGAAGCGCGGAGATAACTTGCCGCCTCGGCCAAATCTCCGAATACCACGTCGAGGTGAGACCCGCAAGAAGACGTGGTCGCCATCCTCGAACTCCAGTGGCCTCCGCCTCCTGGATGACCTGGACCTTCTTTGTCGTGGCCTGGACCATCACAGGTCCCACAAGAGCTGCAAGATTTCTTCTTTGCCGAAAAGAGAAATCTGGTCTCATCCCCTGGATGAACCACATTCTTTGCCTAAAACAGTCAATCCTAACATGGATGATACTAATCCATACCAAGGATGACGTCGTAAGGCCTCGACGCTACTACTAAGAGATTCAACCATTACTCTCGCCTCCAAGGGTTGAGTCACACTGTCGGCATCAGTGTGTAGTAACTGGGTCTCCTCCAGTAGATGTCTCACAAGTGAGGGTCAAGTCAACAGCCAAAACTGGAATCTCCTAGTAACATCACGAAAGAGGACAGGAACGAAAATATCACAAAGGTATGCGTCTTTTATTATTGCAGCTCATATTACAAGACGCTACACAAAAGAAACAAGGAACCAGAAGTACAAAGGATGTATCCACTAGTTCTGCTCCTGTCCATCAGCTCCCAGGGCTCCATGATCGAAGGCCTCGGCTGCCTGAAGCTGATCTCTCCCCTGCGGTCAGGGTGGACCTCCTGGTGGTGGTGGTGGTAGAGCCTCAAAGCGTCGTCCACCACCTGCTGCTCGGCCAGCTCCTCTACCTCGTCCGTCTCCTCCCTGCAGACCGCCACGGTCGAACCTCTGCCTCTGCCTAGGTGGTTCCTCAACCGTCTGCTGCTCCCCCGCATGGCGGGTCGGGCAGTCACGAGCCATGTGACCAATTCCGCCACAGCAGTAACACTGCCCACTCTCGGCACGCCTGGCTCTGACTCCACCCCGGCTTCCCCGCACAACTGAGCCTGAGTCGTGCAGTCGGCCACTGGTAGGTCTGGTCTGCCTGGAACCCTGAGTCATCTGTCGGCTACCTGCTACTGAAGACTCTGCTACGTGCCGCCCTGCGGTGGGTCTCTGTGCTGGTGTAGACTCAGCAAGGAAGCTCTCGATCAGAAGGGCCCGCTCTAGTACTCCTGTCTGAGTCGGTATGCTGAGGGAGATCAGCGATGCCCTGATCTCGTTTCTCAAACCCTGCTCGAAGGTCCGGGCCCGGAAGAAGGGGTCTCGTACCATGTCGGTCGAGTAGCGAGATAGGTCAGTGAACCTCGCCGCGTACTGAGCGACCGTCATGCTGCCCTGGCGCAGCTGGAGAAGCTCCTGGATGCGCACCGCTCGGAGGGTGGCCAGGACGAACTCAGAGCGGAAGAGGCTCTCGAAGTCCGCCCAGAGCAAGGATGCCTCATCGTGAACCTGGAGCATCAAGCTCCACCATCGTCCTGCCGCCGCCTGCAGGAGGCTCGCTGCGAGAATCACCATGAGATCCGCTGGTGTCCTCACTAGCCTAAAGATCCGTACCACCGCCTCTAGCCAGTCCTCGGCGGCCTGGGGGTCCGCCTCACCGCGAAACCTGGGTGGTCGCTGGCTCTGAAACCCATGCAGTGCCCTAAGGAGACGTGCATCGTCAGCGTCTGGTACTGGTAGCATCGGTGGCTCGGCGGGTAAAGCTACCGCCGGTGCCACTGCTGGCAAAGGGCCCTGCACCGAGGCCTCGTCGCTCGGTGGGCTGCCGTCGCGCCCTACACTCGGAACCCTAGCTAGCTGTCGTCGCGGGGCCATCCTTAAAAGGAGAACAAGAGAACCATAGTCAGAACAGTATACCTGGTGAGCTGGCACAAGTAATCACAAGGAAAACTTGAGACTTTCATGAAGCAGATCAGTATACCCGGTGAGCTGACACAAGCAATCACAAAGAAACTTGAAACACACACGCAATAAATGTTTTCATGCATTAAGTCGGAAATCAGGAGTCAGGGTCCTGGTGTACGGATACGTCGGCCGCCGCACCAACACTGGGCTCCCTGAACTGATAACCACACTCAATACACTAAACACTATTGCTTCATATGGAAAGAAAAGACGATCAGAGTCTGCGGTAGAACCGACCACCTTTGATACCAATTTGTCACGACCCGTCCTCGGGGCCCGTGCCGTGACTACCCCAAGCCCGCCTTCCATAGGCCAGGGGCTGGCGACTAGCACCAAGGCGTAAAATCCCAGTAAACAGGGAAGGCATTGCCTTTATAAGTAACAACCACACAAAGTCAGCAAGCGGAAAGTAAAGTGCAGAAAAGTAAAGGGGGCCGGAATACAAGCCCAACTGTAAAGTACAACAGGAAAAGTAAAGAACAGCAACTGAAGAAAAGACGGCGGCCTCGTGTCGTCCACTGGCAATCCCACCTGAAGGGTGGGTACAGATAGCCTCCAGGCTCCTCGGGTCCTGCGTCCGCTCCGAGCACGTCCCGCCCAGTGGTCCACCTCCAGGTACCGTCCTGCTCCACGCCCCAACCGTGATCAGCGTTGTCCGTCGTCTGCAACCAACACAACAAGGTGCGGGCATAGCCCGTGCAGGGGTGAGTATAAGCTACTCAGTAAGGACCCCGAGACCCCCGAAGGTCTCCCGAAATCCACAAAGGATATAGCACAAAAGAAAGATGCAATCACGAAGTAACATCTGACTCGACTTAGGTATATGCCCATACATATACCTAAGTCCCCAATTCTAGCTCTGCTCACAGGCTCAAGAACAACTCAATCCACGCAGGAAAGCAAGACTCAAATCCACAAGGAGAGTAAACAGTAAATCCACAAAGGATAGTTCAACACAAACCACAAAGGAGAGTAACATAAGATTCAGCTCAACCAGGATTTTCATTATCGAACCGTAAATGTTGAAGAGCCCCATCTCTGAAGTGTACAGTGGTCCTGTCACGACTCCGAGGTACTGCTCACTAACCTAAGACTGCTGAAGTACTCCTCCTGTCGAGCACCGCGGGTCTGCTGCCAACTACCGGGCGCTCCGTCCGCTGAGGGTCTGCTGCCAAATACCGGGCGCTCACCCAGATAGCCTACTGAGGTACTCCTCCTGTCGAGTACCGCGGGTTTGCCGCCAACTACCAGGCGCTCCGTCCGCCGTGGGTCTGCTGCCAACTACTGGGCGCTCCGTCCACTGGGCTAGTCGACTCACTCCAAGTCGAGTCGGTCAAGCAGTCGTCAGGTCTCAGTCATCTACACGGTCTCCGTACTCCGCACGCACGTCTCCACCGTCGCGGGTCTGTCGCTACAACCAAGCGCACACACTCCGTAGAGTATCGCGGGTCCGCCGCTACAACCAAGCGCTCCACCGCCAAGGGTCTGCTGCTTCATCCAAGCGCACCACCACTTTCAAGTACCACGGGTCCGCCGCTACACCCAAGCGCTCCACCGCTCAAGGTAAAAAGAAGATTCAGCTCACACAGGTTCGGTAGCACTGTTCCACGTAGGATCGCTGAGTGCAGTAGTCGACGCAGTCCACTGAGGATCTCTGCACAGTCGTCGCCGCAGTCCACGAAGGATCTCTGCTCTGCCATCGTCGCAGTTCACGGAGGATCTCTGCTCTGTCGTCGTCGCAGTCCACGGAGGATCTCTGCTCTGTCGTCGAAGCCACAGCCAGCACTAGGGTTCCCGCACATAGCGAGCTCGTTAGGAGGGTCCGCTCCACGAGCCGAGAGGCTGATACATCAACTGACACGTAGTCCGAAGTTGATGTATCCAAAAGTTCCGTATCGACAACAGGATCTCAACGCAACAGACGGCGCGTCAATCGGACGCCCGGTCTGAGAGTTATTGGCATTTTCGTCCCAGGGGCCCGGTTGGTTTTTAGGGAAAAACCAACCCGACCGTACTCCGCCTGTATCCGATCCTCGGGCGGAGTATGCCAAAAGTTCCGTCTCACTTAGAGGAAACTACCACAGCTGACGGTACGTCGATCGGACGTCCGTAGCTCAAGTTATGAGTGTTTCCGCTCCGAGGGCCCGGTTGGTTTCGTGTACGAACCAACCCGGCCGAACCCAAAGTCTTCCGAAAACTTGAGTATAATATACCGAAACGACCGTCTCGATCCAAGGATCGCGTAGCCGCTGACGGTTCTTCAATCGGAGGTCCCAGGCCCAGGATATGGGCGAAATACCGAAGAGGGCCCGAAACGGGGGTTCTGGGCCCGGGGCGACCCGGCCCAAACCCCCCCCCCCCCCCCTGGGTCGGCCGAACCGGGTCGGCCCGACCCGGCCCGAACCGGCTAGGCCGGGTCCGGTCCGGCCTGGGCGCGGCCCGGCCGACCGGACCGGCCGGCTCGGCTTCGGCCGAGCGGCCGAAGGAGCCGCCGTTGCGGGTTTGACCCGCGGCTTGAAGGAAACGCGGCCCCGCGGGGGGCCGCCTGTCACGCGGACGCGGCCGGGCCGCCGCGTCCCTCCCCGGTTCCGCGCGGCCGCGGAACCGGCCGCCGCCGCTGCGGCTTCAGCCGCGGCGGATCTTCTCCACGGCGGCGCGCCGGGCGCCGCCGCCTCCGGTCGCCGGCGCCGCCTTGCCGGCGACCCGCGCCACCGCCGCCTTCCGCGGGCCGCCGGAGTTGCTCCGGTGGCCCGTTTTGCCTCCCGTCTGCGCCGTTGCCCCTCCCGGGGGCCGACCTTCACTGCGGGATCAACAGATCGCCCCTGCCGCGCGGTTCGTCGTCGCCCGCCAAATCGGCACAAAAAGGGAAGATCGGCGGAGGGTTGCCGGGTCTTGTTCGTTAGACCCACATCCTCCGCGTTAGTCATAAACCACGGGAGGAATAATCAACAAAAATTTTAAATAAATTAAAATTGTCGGAGATCATGTTCTTCACCTTAAAAGAATAAACACGGGGAAAGAATCATCAAGAAAAAAAAAATAAACCCCTACCTTGTCGTCGTCGGACGAGAGGTCGTCGCGGAATCGCTCGTCGCGGATGAAGGAGATCGTCGCGTCGTCGCGGTATCCGGCGTCGCGTCGCCAATCTCCGGATCAAGAACAAACGGATTTAATTAATTAAATCCGTTGCCATGAAATTTAAAAAGGGATAATTTAAACGATCCGATTCTCACCTTAGTTGCCGAACGAGGATCGGCCGCGGAAGAAGAGGCGTCGCCGAAGAACGTCGCTGGTAAAGCTCGTCGACGTCGCAGATCTCGGTGTGCGTCGTCGAATTCCGGTCGTCGGCGTTCTTCGCGTTCTTCGCATTCTTCGCGTTCTTCGCGTTCTTCGCGTTCTTCGCGGGGAGATGAAGAAACAAGGATCCACTCAAATCCTTTCAAAGGATTTTTAGGTTGGTCTTATTTTATAAACATGCCAACAAACGCAAAAGCGTAAGTAACGACCCATCAGTTCGTTGAATTAATTCAACGAGCGAAACAGCCCATTTAATTCACGAAAGAAACAGCCCATTTAATTCACGAAATAAACCGCCCAATTAAATGGTCTGTTGAGAATTAAAGAAAACGCGTCGGTTGACTTTTCAGTTACTTTGACGGGTTTTCGCGGGTGCGTTACTTAGCGAAAGAAACGGCGGGGCTCGTGCGGGCCCCACCTCACAAATATCCTACCAAGGGGGTAGGATATTTCTGGATAGCATCCTATCCAGTTCAACTCAGTTCAAGCCGTCTTTAAGTGGCTTCAAGTGGCTTCCAAGCAGCTTAAGTGAAATAAAATAAAGTTGTCGCACAAACTTATTTTATTTCTGACTTAAAGCCCCAAAATTTAAAAACCACGTCTGAGCAAACGCAACTCCGGAAGAGGCGTTTCTAAGCAAATACCGGCGCTGCGATTTCATCAGTGCCCTCAGAATTCGATTCCGGGCACCGGTTCAAAAGATAGAAAAACCCGCTCGTCCGTTCACTGAACGTACCCGAGCCAAACTTCGGAAATTGATTCCGGGCACACCGGGCCTCGGAATCAGGTGCCGTCTGAAGCTGCGCTCTTGTAAAATTCCAAAGAAACTTAAGAAAAAAATTTCCTTGAAATTTTCGGGTCTTTACATTACTCCCACCTCAGGGCTTTACGTCCCCGTAAAGATACATCAAAAACTAGGGGAACAAATGGGGGTACTGAGCACGCATCTGAGCCTCCCGCTCCCAAGTGCTCTCCTGGAGGTTCCCGTGCTGCCATCCGATGCGCACAAGAGGAATCGATCGCCCACGCAGGACCCGCTCCTGTCGATCCTCTATCTCCACCGGGACCTCCGCAAAATTCGCCCCATCGTCAACGTCAAGCTCCCCATGATCAATGATGTGCGTCGGGTCGTGCACGTATCTCCTCAGCTGAGACACGTGGAAGACGTCGTGCACCCAGTGCAACTGAGGTGGTAGAGCCAGGCGATAAGCCACCTCGCCAATCCTGCTAAGAAACTGGAAGGGTCCGATGAAGCGCGGAGATAACTTGCCGCCTCGGCCAAATCTCCGAATACCACGTCGAGGTGAGACCCGCAAGAAGACGTGGTCGCCATCCTCGAACTCCAGTGGCCTCCGCCTCCTGGATGACCTGGACCTTCTTTGTCGTGGCCTGGACCATCACAGGTCCCACAAGAGCTGCAAGATTTCTTCTTTGCCGAAAAGAGAAATCTGGTCTCATCCCCTGGATGAACCACATTCTTTGCCTAAAACAGTCAATCCTAACATGGATGATACTAATCCATACCAAGGATGACGCCGTAAGGCCTCGACGCTACTACTAAGAGATTCAACCGTTACTCTCGCCTCCAAGGGTTGAGTCACACTGTCGGCATCAGTGTGTAGTAACTAGGTCTCCTCCAGTAGATGTCTCACAAGTGAGGGTCAAGTCAACAGCCAAAACTGGAATCTCCTAGTAACATCACGAAAGAGGACAGGAACGAAAATATCACAAAGGTATGCGTCTTTTATTATTGCAGCTCATATTACAAGACGCTACACAAAAGAAACAAGGAACCAGAAGTACAAAGGATGTATCCACTAGTTCTGCTCCTGTCCATCAGCTCCCAGGGCTCCATGATCGAAGGCCTCGGCTGCCTGAAGCTGAGCTCTCCCATGCGGTCAGGGTGGACCTCCTGGTGGTGGTGGTGGTAGAGCCTCAAAGCGTCGTCCACCACCTACTGCTCGGCCAGCTCCTCTACCTCGTCCGTCTCCTCCCTGCAGACCGCCACGGTCGAACCTCTGCCTCTGCCTAGGTGGTTCCTCAACCGTCTGCTGCTCCCCCGCATGGCGGGTCGGGCAGTCACGAGCCATGTGACCAATTCCGCCACAGGAGTAACACTGCCCACTCTCGGCACGCCTGGCTCTGACTCCACCCCGGCTTCCCCGCACAACTGAGCCTGAGTCGTGCAGTCGGCCACTGGTAGGTCTGGTCTGCCTGGAACCCTGAGTCATCTGTCGGCTACCTGCTACTGAAGACTCTGCTACGTGCCGCCCTGCGGTGGGTCTCTGTGCTGGTGTAGACTCAGCAAGGAAGCTCTCGATCAGAAGGGCCCGCTCTAGTACTCATGTCTGAGTCGGTATGCTGAGGGAGATCAGCGATGCCCTGATCTCGTTTCTCAAACCCTGCTCGAAGGTCCGGGCCCGGAAGAAGGGGTCCCGTACCATGTCGGTCGAGTAGCGAGATAGGTCAGTGAACCTCGCCGCGTACTGAGCGACCGTCATGCTGCCCTGGCGCAGCTGGAGAAGCTCCTGGATGCGCACCGCTCGGAGGGTGGCCAGGACGAACTCAGAGCGGAAGAGGCTCTCGAAGTCCGCCCAGAGCAAGGATGCCTCATCGTGAACCTGGAGCATCAAGCTCCACCATCGTCCTGTCGCCGCCTGCAGGAGGCTCGCTGCGAGAATCACCATGAGATCCGCTGGTGTCCTCACTAGCCTAAAGATCCGTACCACCGCCTCTAGCCAGTCCTCGGCGGCCTGGGGGTCCGCCTCACCGCGAAACCTGGGTGGTCGCTGGCTCTGAAACCCATGCAGTGCCCTAAGGCGACGTGCATCGTCAGCGTCTGGTACTGGTAGCATCGGTGGCTCGGCGGGTAAAGCTACCGCCGGTGCCACTGCTGGCAAAGGGCCCTGCACCGAGGCCTCGTCGCTCGGTGGGCTGCCGTCGCGCCCTACACTCGGAACCCTAGCTGGCTGTCGTCGCGGGGCCATCCTTAAAAGGAGAACAAGAGCACCATAGTCAGAACAGTATACCTGGTGAGCTGGCACAAGTAATCACAAGGAAAACTTGAGACTTTCATGAAGCAGATCAGTATACCCGGTGAGCTGACACAAGCAATCACAAAGAAACTTGAAACACACACGCAATAAATGTTTTCATGCATTAAGTCGGAAATCAGGAGTCAGGGTCCTGGTGTACGGATACGTCGGCCGCCGCACCAACACTGGGCTCCCTGAACTGATAACCACACTCAATACACTAAACACTATTGCTTCATATGGAAAGAAAAGACGATCAGAGTCTGCGGTAGAACCGACCACCTTTGATACCAATTTGTCACGACCCGTCCTCGGGGCCCGTGCCGTGACTACCCCAAGCCCGCCTTCCATAGGCCAGGGGCTGGCGACTAGCACCAAGGCGTAAAATCCCAGTAAACAGGAAGGCATTGCCTTTATAAGTAACAACCACACAAAGTCAGCAAGCGGAAAGTAAAGTGCAGAAAAGTAAAGGGGGCCGGAATACAAGCCCAACTGTAAAGTACAACAGGAAAAGTAAAGAACAGCAACTGAAGAAAAGACGGCGGCCTCGTGTCGTCCACTGGAAATCCCACCTGAAGGGTGGGTACAGATAGCCTCCAGGCTCCTCGGGTCCCGCGTCCGCTCCGAGCACGTCCCGCCCAGTGGTCCACCTCCAGGTACCGTCCTGCTCCACGCCCCAACCGTGATCAGCGTTGTCCGTCGTCTGCAACCAACACAACAAGGTGCGGGCATAGCCCGTGCAGGGGTGAGTATAAGCTACTCAGTAAGGACCCCGAGACCCCCGAAGGTCTCCCGAAATCCACAAAGGATATAGCACAAAAGAAAGATGCAATCACGAAGTAACATCTGACTCGACTTAGGTATATGCCCATACATATACCTAAGTCCCCAATTCTAGCTCTGCTCACGGGCTCAAGAACAACTCAATCCACGCAGGAAAGCAAGACTCAAATCCACAAGGAGAGTAAACAGTAAATCCACAAAGGATAGTTCAACACAAACCACAAAGGAGAGTACATAAGATTCAGCTCAACCAGGATTTTTCATTATCGAACCGTAAATGTTGAAGAGCCCCATATCTGAAGTGTACAGTGGTCCTGTCACGACTCCGAGGTACTGCTCACTAACCTAAGACTGCTGAAGTACTCCTCCTGTCGAGCACCGCGGTCTGCTGCCAACTACCGGGCGCTCCGTCCGCTGAGGGTCTGCTGCCAAATACCGGGCGCTCACCCAGATAGCCTACTGAGGTACTCCTCCTGTCGAGTACCGCGGGTTTGCCGCCAACTACCAGGCGCTCCGTCCGCCGTGGGGTCTGCTGCCAACTACTGGGCGCTCCGTCCACTGGGCTAGTCGACTCACTCCAAGTCGAGTCGGTCAAGCAGTCGTCAGGTCTCAGTCATCTACACGGTCTCCGTACTCCGCACGCACGTCTCCACCGTCGCGGGTCTGTCGCTACAACCAAGCGCACACACTCCGTAGAGTATCGCGGGTCCGCCGCTACAACCAAGCGCTCCACCGCCAAGGGTCTGCTGCTGCATCCAAGCGCACCACCACTTTCAAGTACCACGGGTCCGCCGCTACACCCAAGCGCTCCACCGCTCAAGGTAAAAAGAAGATTCAGCTCACACAGGTTTGGTAGCACTGTTCCACGTAGGATCGCTGAGTGCAGTAGTCGACGCAGTCCACTGAGGATCTCTGCACAGTCGTCGCCGCAGTCCACGAAGGATCTCTGCTCTGCCATCGTCGCAGTTCACGGAGGATCTCTGCTCTGTCGTCGTCGCAGTCCACGGAGGATCTCTGCTCTGTCGTCGAAGCCACAGCCAGCACTAGGGTTCCCGCACATAGCGAGCTCGTTAGGAGGGTCCGCTCCACGAGCCGAGAGGCTGATACATCAACTGACACGTAGTCCGAAGTTGATGTATCCAAAAGTTCCGTATCGACAACAGGATCTCAACGCAACAGACGGTGCGTCAATCGGACGCCCGGTCTGAGAGTTATTGGCATTTTCGTCCCAGGGGCCCGGTTGGTTTTTAGGGCAAAACCAACCCGACCGTACTCCGCCTGTATCCGATCCTCGGGCGGAGTATGCCAAAAGTTCCGTCTCACTTAGAGGAAACTACCACAGCTGACGGTACGTCGATCGGACGTCCGTAGCTCAAGTTATGAGCGTTTCCGCTCCGAGGGCCCGGTTGGTTTCGTGTACGAACCAACCCGGCCGAACCCAAAGTCTTCCGAAACCTTGAGTATAATATACCGAAACGACCGTCTCGATCCAAGTATCGCGTAGCCGCTGACGGTTCGTCAATCGGAGGTCCCAGGCCCAGGATATGGGCGAAATACCGAAGAGGGCCCGAAACGGGGGTTCTGGGCCCGGGGCGACCCGGCCCGAACCCCCCCCCCCCCCCCCCCCTGGGTCGGCCGAACCGGGTCGGCCCGAACCGGGTCGGCCCGACCCGGCCCGAACCGGCTAGGCCGGGTCCGGTCCGGCCTGGGCGCGGCCCGGCCGACCGGACCGGCCGGCTCGGCTTCGGCCGCGCGGCCGAAGGAGCCTCCGCCGCGGGTTTGACCCGCGGCTTGAAGGAAACGCGGCCCCGCGGGGGGCCGCCTGTCACGCGGACGCGGCCGGGCCGCCGCGTCCCTCCCCGGTTCCGCGCGGCCGCGGAACCGGCCGCCGCCGCCGCGGCTTCAGCCGCGGCGGATCTTCTCCACGGCGGCGCGCCGGGCGCAGCCGCCTTCCGCGGGCCGCCGGAGTTGCTCCGGTGGCCCGTTTTGCCTCCCGTCTGCGCCGTTGCCCCTCCCGGGGGCCGACCTTCACTGCGGGATCAACAGATCGCCCCTGCCGCGCGGTTCGTCGTCGCCCGCCAAATCCGCACAAAAAGGGAAGATCGGCGGAGGGTTGCCGGGTCTTGTTCGTTAGACCCGCATCCTCCGCGTTAGTCATAAACCATGGGAGGAATAATCAACAACAATTTTAAATAAATTAAAATTGTCGGAGATCATGTTCTTCACCTTAAAAGAATAAACACGGGGAAAGAATCATCGAGAAAAAAAAATAAACCCCTACCTTGTCGTCGTCGGACGAGAGGTCGTCGCGGAATCGCTCGTCACGGATGAAGGAGATCGTTGCGTCGTCGCGGTATCCGGCGTCGCGTCGCCAATCTCCGGATCAAGAACAAACGGATTTAATTAATTAAATCCGTTGCCATGAAATTTAAAAAGGGAGAATTTAAACGATCCGATTCTCACCTTAGTTGTCGAACGAGGATCGGCCGCGGAAGAAGAGGCGTCGCCGAAAAACGTCGCTGGTAAAGCTCGTCGACGTCGCAGATCTCGGTGTGCGTCGTCGAATTCCGGTCGCCGGCGTTCTTCGCGTTCTTCGCGTTCTTCGCGTTCTTCGCGGGGAGATGAAGAAACAAGGATCCTCTCAAATCCTTTCAAAGGATTTTTAGGTTGGTCTTATTTTATAAACATGCCAACAAACGCAAAAGCGCAAGTAACGACCCATCAGTTCGTTGAATTAATTCAACGAGCGAAACAGCCCATTTAATTCACGAAAGAAACAGCCCATTTAATTCACAAAATAAACCGCCCAATTAAATGGTCTGTTGAGAATTAAAGAAAACGCGTCGGTTGACTTTTCAGTTACTTTGACGGGTTTTCGCGGGTGCGTTACTTAGCGAAAGAAACGGCGGGGCTCGTGCGGGCCCCACCTCACAAATATCCTACCAAGGGGGTAGGATATTTCTGGATAGCATCCTATCCAGTTCAACTCAGTTCAAGCCGTCTTTAAGTGGCTTCAAGTGGCTTCCAAGCAGCTTAAGTGAAATAAAATAAAGTTGTCGCACAAACTTATTTTATTTCTGACTTAAAGCCCCAAAATTTAAAAACCACGTCTGAGCAAACGCAACTCCGGAAGAGGCGTTTCTAAGCAAATACCGGCGCTGCGATTTCATCAGTGCCCTCAGAATTCGATTCCGGGAACCGGTTCAAAAGATAGAAAAACCCGCTCGTCCGTTCACTGAACGTACCCGAGCCAAACTTCGGAAATTGATTCCGGGCACACCGGGCCTCGGAATCAGGTGCCGTCTGAAGCTGCGCTCTTGTAAAATTCCAAAGAAACTTAAGAAAAAAATTTCCTTGAAATTTGCGGGTCTTTACATTACTCCCACCTCAGGGCTTTACGTCCCCGTAAAAATACATCAAAAACTAGGGGAACAAATGGGGGTACTGAGCACGCATCTGAGCCTCCCGCTCCCAAGTGCTCTCCTGGAGGTTCCCGTGCTTCCATCCGATGCGCACAAGAGGAATCGATCGCCCACGCAGGACCCGCTCCTGTCGATCCTCTATCTCCACCGGGACCTCCGCAAAAGTCGCCCCATCGTCAACGTCAAGCTCCCCATGATCAATGATGTGCGTCGGGTCGTGCACGTATCTCCTCAGCTGAGACACGTGGAAGACGTCGTGCACCCGGTGCAACTGAGGTGGTAGAGCCAGGCGATAAGCCACCTCGCCAATCCTGCTAAGAAACTGGAAGGGTCCGATGAAGCGCGGAGATAACTTGCCGCCTCGGCCAAATCTCCGAATACCACGTCGAGGTGAGACCCGCAAGAAGACGTGGTCGCCATCCTCGAACTCCAGTGGCCTCCGCCTCCTGGATGACCTGGACCTTCTTTGTCGTGGCCTGGACCATCACAGGTCCCACAAGAGCTGCAAGATTTCTTCTTTGCCGAAAAGAGAAATCTGGTCTCATCCCCTGGATGAACCACATTCTTTGCCTAAAACAGTCAATCCTAACATGGATGATACTAATCCATACCAAGGATGACGTCGTAAGGCCTCGACGCTACTACTAAGAGATTCAACCGTTACTCTCGCCTCCAAGGGTTGAGTCACACTGTCGGCATCAGTGTGTAGTAACTGGGTCTCCTCCAGTAGATGTCTCACAAGTGAGGGTCAAGTCAACAGCCAAAACTGGAATCTCCTAGTAACATCACGAAAGAGGACAGGAACGAAAATATCACAAAGGTATGCGTCTTTTATTATTGCAGCTCATATTACAAGACGCTACACAAAAGAAACAAGAAACCAGAAGTACAAAGGATGTATCCACTAGTTCTGCTCCTGTCCATCAGCTCCCAGGGCTCCATGATCGAAGGCCTCGGCTGCCTGAAGCTGAGCTCTCCCCTGTGGTCGGGGTGGACCTCCTGGTGGTGGTGGTGGTAGAGCCTCAAAGCGTCGTCCACCACCTGCTGCTCGGCCAGCTCCTCTACCTCGTCCGTCTCCTCCCTGCAGACCGCCACGGTCGAACCTCTGCCTCTGCCTAGGTGGTTCCTCAACCGTCTGCTGCTCCCCCGCATGGCGGGTCAGGCAGTCACGAGCCATGTGACCAATTCCGCCACAGGAGTAACACTGCCCACTCTCGGCACGCCTGGCTCTGACTCCACCCCGGCTTCCCCGCACAACTGAGCCTGAGTCGTGCAGTCGGCCACTGGTAGGTCTGGTCTGCCTGGAACCCTGAGTCATCTGTCGGCTACCTGCTACTGAAGACTCTGCTATGTGCCGCCCTCCAGTGGGTCTCTGTGCTGGTGTAGACTCAGCAAGGAAGCTCTCGATCAGAAGGGCCCGCTCTAGTACTCCTGTCTGAGTCGGTATGCTGAGGGAGATCAGCGATGCCCTGATCTCGTTTCTCAAACCCTACTCGAAGGTCCGGGCCCGGAAGAAGGGGTCCCGTACCATGTCGGTCGAGTAGCGAGATAGGTCAGTGAACCTCGCCGCGTACTGAGCGACCGTCATGCTGCCCTGGCGCAGCTGGAGAAGCTCCTGGATGCGCACCACTC
The DNA here is from genome assembly GCA_963277665.1 of Viscum album. Lineage (NCBI taxonomy): Eukaryota > Viridiplantae > Streptophyta > Magnoliopsida > Santalales > Viscaceae > Viscum > Viscum album. The sequence continues at coordinate 176,092,017 of OY728123.1, forward strand.
GGAGGGTGGCCAGGACGAACTCAGAGCGGAAGAGGCTCTCGAAGTCCGCCCAGAGCAAGGATGCCTCATCGTGAACCTGGAGCATCAAGCTCCACCATCGTCCTGCCGCCGCCTGCAGGAGGCTCGCTGCGAGAATCACCATGAGATCCGCTGGTGTCCTCACTAGCCTAAAGATCCGTACCACCGCCTCTAGCCAGTCCTCGGCGGCCTGGGGGTCCGCCTCACCGCGAAACCTGGGTGGTCGCTGGCTCTGAAACCCATGCAGTGCCCTAAGGCGACGTGCATCGTCAGCGTCTGGTACTGGTAGCATCGGTGGCTCGGCGGGTAAAGCTACCGCCGGTGCCACTGCTGGCAAAGGGCCCTGCACCGAGGCCTCGTCGCTCGGTGGGCTGCCGTCGCGCCCTACACTCGGAACCCTAGCTGGCTGTCGTCGCGGGGCCATCCTTAAAAGGAGAACAAGAGCACCATAGTCAGAACAGTATACCTGGTGAGCTGGCACAAGTAATCACAAGGAAAACTTGAGACTTTCATGAAGCAGATCAGTATACCCGGTGAGCTGACACAAGCAATCACAAAGAAACTTGAAACACACACGCAATAAATGTTTTCATGCATTAAGTCGGAAATCAGGAGTCAGGGTCCTGGTGTACGGATACGTCGGCCGCCGCACCAACACTGGGCTCCCTGAACTGATAACCACACTCAATACACTAAACACTATTGCTTCATATGGAAAGAAAAGACGATCAGAGTCTGCGGTAGAACCGACCACCTTTGATACCAATTTGTCACGACCCGTCCTCGGGGCCCGTGCCGTGACTACCCCAAGCCCGCCTTCCATAGGCCAGGGGCTGGCGACTAGCACCAAGGCGTAAAATCCCAGTAAACAGGGAAGGCATTGCCTTTATAAGTAACAACCACACAAAGTCAGCAAGCAGAAAGTAAAGTGCAGAAAAGTAAAGGGGGCCGGAATACAAGCCCAACTGTAAAGTACAACAGGAAAAGTAAAGAACAGCAACTGAAGAAAAGACGGCGGCCTCGTGTCGTCCACTGGCAATCCCACCTGAAGGGTGGGTACAGATAGCCTCCAGGCTCCTCGGGTCCCGCGTCCGCTCCGAGCACGTCCCGCCCAGTGGTCCACCTCCAGGTACCGTCCTGCTCCACGCCCCAACCGTGATCAGCGTTGTCCGTCGTCTGCAACCAACACAACAAGGTTCGGGCATAGCCCGTGCAGGGGTGAGTATAAGCTACTCAGTAAGGACCCCGAGACCCCCGAAGGTCTCCCGAAATCCACAAAGGATATAGCACAAAAGAAAGATGCAATCACGAAGTAACATCTGACTCGACTTAGGTATATGCCCATACATATACCTAAGTCCCCAATTCTAGCTCTGCTCACGGGCTCAAGAACAACTCAATCCACGCAGGAAAGCAAGACTCAAATCCACAAGGAGAGTAAACAGTAAATCCACAAAGGATAGTTCAACACAAACCACAAAGGAGAGTAACATAAGATTCAGCTCAACCAGGATTTTCATTATCGAACCGTAAATGTTGAAGAGCCCCATCTCTGAAGTGTACAGTGGTCCTGTCACGACTCCGAGGTACTGCTCACTAACCTAAGACTGCTGAAGTACTCCTCCTGTCGAGCACCGCGGGTCTGCTGCCAACTACCGGGCGCTCCGTCCGCTGAGGGTCTGCTGCCAAATACCGGGCGCTCACCCAGATAGCCTACTGAGGTACTCCTCCTGTCGAGTACCGCGGGTTTGCCGCCAACTACCAGGCGCTCCGTCCGCCGTGGGTCTGCTGCCAACTACTGGGCGCTCCGTCCACTGGGCTAGTCGACTCACTCCAAGTCGAGTCGGTCAAGCAGTCGTCAGGTCTCAGTCATCTACACGGTCTCCGTACTCCGCACGCACGTCTCCACCGTCGCGGGTCTGTCGCTACAACCAAGCGCACACACTCCGTAGAGTATCGCGGGTCCGCCGCTACAACCAAGCGCTCCACCGCCAAGGGTCTGCTGCTGCATCCAAGCGCACCACCACTTTCAAGTACCACGGGTCCGCCGCTACACCCAAGCGCTCCACCGCTCAAGGTAAAAAGAAGATTCAGCTCACACAGGTTCGGTAGCACTGTTCCACGTAGGATCGCTGAGTGCAGTAGTCGACGCAGTCCACTGAGGATCTCTGCACAGTCGTCGCCGCAGTCCACGAAGGATCTCTGCTCTGCCATCGTCGCAGTTCACGGAGGATCTCTGCTCTGTCGTCGTCGCAGTCCACGGAGGATCTCTGCTCTGTCGTCGAAGCCACAGCCAGCACTAGGGTTCCCGCACATAGCGAGCTCGTTAGGAGGGTCCGCTCCACGAGCCGAGAGGCTGATACATCAACTGACACGTAGTCCGAAGTTGATGTATCCAAAAGTTCCGTATCGACAACAGGATCTCAACGCAACAGACGGCGCGTCAATCGGACGCCCGGTCTGAGAGTTATTGGCATTTTCGTCCCAGGGGCCCGGTTGGTTTTTAGGGCAAAACTAACCCGACTGTACTCCGCCTGTATCCGATCCTCGGGCGGAGTATGCCAAACGTTCCGTCTCACTTAGAGGAAACTACCACAGCTGACGGTACGTCGATCGGACGTCCGTAGCTCAAGTTATGAGCGTTTCCGCTCCGAGGGCCCGGTTGGTTTCGTGTACGAACCAACCCGGCCGAACCCAAAGTCTTCCGAAACCTTGAGTATAATATACCGAAACGACCGTCTCGATCCAAGGATCTCGTAGCCGCTGACGGTTCGTCAATCGGAGGTCCCAGGCCCAGGATATGGGCGAAATACCGAAGAGGGCCCGAAACGGGGGTTCTGGGCCCGGGGCGACCCGGCCCGAACCCCCCCCCCCCCCTGGGTCGGCCGAACCGGGTCGGCCCGACCCGGCCCGAACCGGCTAGCCCGGGTCCGGTCCGGCCTGGGCGCGGCCCGGCCGACCGGACCGGCCGGCTCGGCTTCGGCCGAGCGGCCGAAGGAGCCGCCGCCGCGGGTTTGACCCGCGGCTTGAAGGAAACGCGGCCCCGCGGGGGGCCGCCTGTCACGCGGACGCGGCCGGGCCGCCGCGTCCCTCCCCGGTTCCGTGCGGCCGCGGAACCGGCCGCCGCCGCTGCGGCTTCAGCAGCGGCGGATCTTCTCCACGGCGGCGCGCCGGGCGCCGCCGCCTCCGGTCGTCGGCGCCGCCTTGCCGGCGACCCGCGCCGCCGCCGCCTTCCGCGGGCCGCCGGAGTTGCTCCGGTGGCCCGTTTTGCCTCCCGCCTGCGCCGTTGCCCCTCCCGGGGGCCGACCTTCACTGCGGGATCAACAGATCGCCCCTGCCGCGCGGTTCGTCGTCGCCCGCCAAATCGGCACAAAAAGGGAAGATCGGCGGAGGGTTGCCGGGTCTTGTTCGTTAGACCCGCATCCTCCGCGTTAGTCATAAACCACGGGAGGAATAATCAACAAAAATTTTAAATAAATTAAAATTGTCGGAGATCATGTTCTTCACCTTAAAAGAATAAACACGGGGAAAGAATCATCAAGAAAAAAAAAATAAACCCCTACCTTGTCGTCGTCGGACGAGAGGTCGTCGCGGAATCGCTCGTCGCGGATGAAGGAGATCGTCGCGTCGTCGCGGTATCCGGCGTCGCGTCGCCAATCTCCGGATCAAGAACAAACGGATTTAATTAATTAAATCCGTTGCCATGAAATTTAAAAAGGGAGAATTTAAACGATCTGATTCTCACCTTAGTTGCCGAACGAGGATCGGCCGCGGAAGAAGAGGCGTCGCCGAAGAACGTCGCTGGTAAAGCTCGTCGACGTCGCAGATCTCGGTGTGCGTCGTCAAATTCCGGTCGCCGGCGTTCTTCGCGTTCTTCGCGTTCTTCGCGTTCTTCGCGTTCTTCGCGTTCTTCGCGGGGAGATGAAGAAACAAGGATCCTCTCAAATCCTTTCAAAGGATTTTTAGGTTGGTCTTATTTTATAAACATGCCAACAAACGCAAAAGCGTAAGTAACGACCCATCAGTTCGTTGAATTAATTCAACGAGCGAAACAGCCCATTTAATTCACGAAAGAAACAGCCCATTTAATTCACGAAATAAACCGCCCAATTAAATGGTCTGTTGAGAATTAAAGAAAACGCGTCGGTTGACTTTTCAGTTACTTTGACGGGTTTTCGCGGGTGCGTTACTTAGCGAAAGAAACGGCGGGGCTCGTGGGGGCCCCACCTCACAAATATCCTACCAAGGGGGTAGGATATTTCTGGATAGCATCCTATCCAGTTCAACTCAGTTCAAGCCGTCTTTAAGTGGCTTCAAGTGGCTCCCAAGCAGCTTAAGTGAAATAAAATAAAGTTGTCGCACAAACTTATTTTATTTCTGACTTAAAGCCCCAAAATTTAAAAACCACGTCTGAGCAAACGCAACTCCGGAAGAGGCGTTTCTAAGCAAATACCGGCGCTGCGATTTCATCGGTGCCCTCAGAATTCGATTCCGGGCACCGGTTCAAAAGATAGAAAAACCCGCTCGTCCGTTCACTGAACGTACCCAAGCCAAACTTCGGAAATTGATTCCGGGCACACCGGGCCTCGGAATCAGGTGCCGTCTGAAGCTGCGCTCTTGTAAAATTCTAAAGAAACTTAAGAAAAAAATTTCCTTGAAATTTGCGGGTCTTTACATGCATCATTTGAGGAGTATCTAAATTTTGTGTTGGATCATTGTGATAAAGTATTGTAGGGAAATTCTATGCTGATATTTTGAGTATTTTGGAAACATTAGAATGATCAAGATGAAACATGGGAGACATAATAAGATATACGGGCTCGGTGGCCCAATCTTTTTTACTCAGAATCTTAGAGATTCTTGAGAGTAAAACTCTTATACAATCTTTTATAAGGTGGGGAGATCATAAGATCCTAACCTTTTCTCGAGATGACTAGAGCTTTTTTTAGGTACACTTTTTCATATTTTTGAGTAATTTATGTTTGGGTTGTATCATGGGAAGTTTTTTGGTAAAATTAGATAATTTTGTAAGGAGAAGAGGTAGTGCATAGTTGGCACGTGGTTTTCTTGAACCAAGTACCCCAGCCATACAATCCTTGTGAACCCAGGTAGATGGGATTCACACGATGGGAACACATTTTAAGAAACCATGCAACTCGAAAGGATAAACAATGAACCTTATAGAAGAGGCACATAGTTTTCCAAACTATGCTCCCCTTCCCAGAAAACCATGCATGTGGTTTTAATTAACCAAAGAAATAGATTTTAAAATAATTGAACCACCAAATTAACCTCAAATCGACCCTCACTCGACCCCTAATATTTTATCTCAATTTTGGAGTCTCCCGGATGAATTCTAGAGTCTTATGACATTAATTATTTTCAACTTGATGCCTATATTGAAGATTCACACCACCCAGGTATGTGTTTTCTTCCCATTTAGATCTCTCTCTCTCCTGATCCTCTTTCTGAAAAAAAATGAGGATGTTTTATCTTCTATTGAAAATAGTTTATATTAAGATTTAGGTTTGATGGATATTTATCCAATTGATATTGTCTCTAGTATTGGATTAAATATCTCATTCATTTTCATGATTAGGGTTATCCCGCTCAATTGTAGATCTCCATTAGAGATCGTTCATCATTGATTTTGATATAGGTGGTCAAAATTTCAATCACATAGTCATGATTAAATTAAGTGTATATAATTGTGATAATTTCAATTTCCATGATTGAGAAATTTCATTTAATAATTAAAATTTTTCATTTAATTTCCATGTGTTAATAATTGAGGTTAATTGGGGAAATTGAGGTTGTGAATTATGTTAATGAATTATTGAAATAATTAATGGGATATTTGGGATTGTAAAATTGATTGTTTAATTATATTGATTAATTATTGAATTAATTAATAAGTGGTTGAGACTGTGAAATTGATTTGAATAATTAATTTTTGAATTAATAATTAGGATATTGAGATTGTGAAAGTGATTTGAATAATTCATTATTGAATTAATTATTGATATGTTGAGATTATGGAATTGAGTTGAATAAATAATTATTAGATTAATTATTGGGATATTGAGTTTGTGAAATCGGATTGATTAATCATTGAATTAATTAATTGAAATTGTTGTAATTATGTAATTTATGGAAATAGATTAATTAATAGTTGAATTAATTAATAAATGTTTTGAATGAGGAATGTGATATAAGGTTATTTTTTATTAACCTTGAATTATGTGATATATATGATATATGTGTTTGATTGGGAATGGGGTGTGTGACATAGACTGCTGCTCCAAATACCCACGGGGGAGAAAGACATTTCATTCTAGACCCAATTGCATGCATGAAAATAATATTTTATGATACAGGGACTGATGCTCCAAATACCCATGGGGTGTAGGATAGGTACTAATGCTCCAAATACCCATAGGGTTCTAGATATAATGTTTTATGCCCATTAGTTTGCATTGGAGTATGAATCCAATTGGCCATTATATGAATTGGAATTGTAATAGATAATGAAATCCCATATGATAGAATGATTTTGAAATGAATATATGATATGGTTAAGACTCTAGAATGGTCCAAAGTTGGTATTGTGGCTTGGGTGTCCTCAAGAATCCGCTGGTTTATGCGGTTAAATAAACGATAATTCAATAAATGAAATTATTTACATTATTTCTTTTATATTATTCTATACACAATTTCATAAATTTTTATTGTATGGATTTGTTATAGACATCATTGGTGGTGTCCTACTGAGTTGTACTCACACCCTACTTAGGCTACCAGATCAGTACCCAAATAGATTTCATGGTCACATGACAGGTTAAGGGAAAGGTCCTTATGTTAAATGGATGATTGAGACGAAGCATGGATGAGGGAACAAGATGTGGTTTGGTACCCCCTTGGGAGTCATTAGTGTATTTATTTTGGGTTTTTTATATTGACACTTTGAACATAATTGGCATGACATATATATTGTTTTGTATGGATCTTATATTTCCCATTTTGGTTATCATGTGATATTGTTATTATTCTGGTTGTTGGTTATATCCTATTGATAATCTTGTTTATTTTCTCAATTATACTACTTTGATAAAGAGGTTATAGTCTCTGCATGATCGACATAGAAATTCACTACTAGTTGACAGCCTCTGGAATACGGGGAGGCACGCCTCAAGTCATGTGACCAACCGTCTCAGGGTACCAGTGTGTGACACCTTGGTCAGGATGTTACCCACATTTTCAAATTTCTATTTTCAAACTTACCAAAGATTTATATTTTCTTAAACAGTCACCTAGATCACAGTATGAATGATCATTTTCTTTTATTTTCTTTATATGGTTTTACTATGGGTTTGGAAGACCCCACTTTATTTAAGAAAACACTTCAAAATATATTTTACTTGTATAAATATATTTCAATGATTTTATTTTTGGATTAAAAAATCAAAAACACTAAAATGAATTTTCAAAACTCATAAAAAATGAATTTTAAATGAGCGTGATGGGTGAGTTAAACAATTTTCTTGAATTTTAAATTTAACAAAAGAATTTTGGGAATGTATTGAATTAATGTAAATACATTCAAGATTTATTAAAAAGTTTTGGACTTGAAAATAGTAAGATTTATTCAAATAATATGAGTTCCAACATTAATATTGACATGGATGAAGTTGTAAAAATAGTTGACGATAAGTTTTAGAGAGGAATAATTTGAATCGTTCTTTATCTAACTATTAATAGACTAGATATTGTTTTTTTGTTTTTTTTAAACAAAATTTGAATCTAATCCAAAGGAATATCATTTAGTAGATTCCAAAAATAATTTTAAGATATTATAAAGGAATAATTTCTTTATCTTTAATTTTTCAAAAAATCGATAAATTTCATTTAACATAATATTTAGATGCTAATTTTTGTGGTTGTAGACTTGATATGAAAAATCATTTATGGAACCTTTCACATTTTAATAAAGTATTTGGTTTATTATTCAAGTAAAAGAACAATTTTTGGTATTATCAACTACTGAAGCTGAATACATTGTATCTAGTAGTTGGTGTGCTCAGGTTTTATGGATAAAAACCCCCTTAATGGACTTATGATTTAATTTCAATCATGTATCAATAAAATGTGATAAAAAAATTGTTATCATCATTTCTAAAATTATGATAAATCATTCAAGGACCAAATATATTGATCTAAGACATCAGTTATTAAGAGATCATTTTGAAAATGGTGATATTTTTCTTGAATTTATTTATGTTTAAAATCAATCAGCTGATATATTTACTAAACCATTTCCTGCTGACTGATTTTTTTATTAAAATTAAATTCGGTTTATTTAATTTTATGTAATTTCATTTCAAGATTAATCACAATTATATATTTTTATATATATTTTTATTAATATATAATGATTTGTGTTAAATTTATAAATATATTTTTAAAATTTCTTAATTTATCTGATTGGAAATAAAGTAATATTTTCCTTATACTATTTTTACTTTATTGCATTTTATTTTATTTTATTACATCTCCTTTGTAAAAAAACTCTACATATTTAAAAAATAAAATAATCAGTCACTCAAAACCACTGAACCTCTTTCCAAACCTTTGATTTGTATTCTTCTAATCTCAAAATCATTATACCTTATAAAACCCTTCAATCCTCAAACCATTTTCATTCTTGATGATAATGGGAAAATAAAATAGGGTTGGAAAGAGTGCTTCAGAAATCTCAAAGAAACTAAATGTTATATAAAAACTTTTAAGAATAAAAGTTATAGATTTTTTGTTTCTAGATCATAAATATTTTCTATTGATTTTTTTAGAACTCTCTAGGATGTGAATTTTTATGAAAATATAATTGTGTTATTTCCCAATAATTAATTTAGGTAGTTTTATTATAATTTCATGTTTATCTATGAAGATGTTGAAGACCTAGTCATATCAAACGTTAGTGGGAAGAGATTCTTGATATCATCTGTTGAATTTTTCGAAGTACTTCACCCTCACCATAAATTATGTTTTGAGTTTAGTTCATATATTGTTAATATATATGATATCAGGCTCGTTTAGTTTATAAAATATCTATTTGGTTCTCAGGTAGTAGAAAATAAGGCTGTTAAATATTTTGAAGCAGATCAAAAGATCTTAGTGAAGTTTATTTAAAATTGAATTATTCAATGGAATAGAGAATTTGATAAAATTGTAAAACAATATATCCATATCCTCTATATGTTGTTATTTGAGAAGAAAACATATCTTTTAAGTTACATTTTTTGGTATACATATTTCTCCCACCAGAAGTCATCGATGTTTTTTCCATATGGGAGGATTTTAATTTTATTATTTGAAAAAGATATATTAGACCAAAGTGAAATTATGAAAACAAAGTTTTATGGCCTATTAGTTAAGAAAATTTTATATTTCTGGAAGTAATCCATGATAAGGTTACTTGATTTTGGTTCTAAAGAGATAGATGATATACCAACTTAGGTTGAGGGGGAGACTATTGTTGTTTCCTCCCCTACTAAAGTTTGATAATATTTAGAGGAAACTTTGGATAATGAGCCTCTAACTATAATAATTTATCTAATAAGTATTTCTTATGAATAAATACATTCTTCTATTGTTACTCAATTTAGGAGTGATAGAAAATCTATTGTTAATGCAAGTGCTTCTAAGGATTTTTTATATAGTTAATAAAATTAATTTTTTTATGCTCAAACTAATCATCAAAAACTGGTCATTATGGTTGATTCACCTCAATAAGTTATAAATAAAACTCTTTTTGTTAATTAAGATGAGTTACAGAGAAACCAATCTAAGGAATCCCTTGGTACTACTTTCATAAGATTAATTTTTGTAGAAGTTAGAGAGTCAATAACTATCCTTTTTCATGATGATGTTTTCTCAAACATTAACCACTCCATTTTAGAACAATTTATTTATATTTACGACATGCCTCTTGAACAGCCTCCTCAAGTTATTAATACTGATTATGGAGAAAGAATTCATATTTTTTTAACATATTTCTTTTTATAGAAGAGGAAGAACAATTTGGTCAAAACCATACTATTGTCATGAAGTTAAGAATAAGAGAACAATGAAAGTAACTTTATTCTCATGTAGTGAATAGAAGGACAGGTCCTATCATGGAAGAACCTAAGATCACTAAGTCAGATAAAGATATAGAGAATTTTGAAAATATAATTATTTAAACATTTAACTATATGATATTTAATGTTGATGATCTAAATATTCAAATGGTTGATCCAAATGAAAATTTATTTTCTAAATAATATTTCAATGTAATGAAAAAATTTATATCAGTAAAATATGTTGAGTAATATTTTATTCATTCAATCATGCATATCTTCCTTGGTTCAAGAAGAAGTAAAATCTATCAAGGAAGACAAATACTATTTGATAAGTGTTTTACTTTCTAGGTTTGAATTCTTGAAGATAAATCCTTCTGTTGATGCTTCATCTAAAAAAGATTTCAATATTATTTATAATCATCAGAAGAATGTATACTTTGATGCACTAATACTAGGTAAAAAAGTTCAAGAGATTAAGTGTGATAGGGTATTTTTCGATTCCATTAAGTATTTTAGAAAAGATAACCTTTTTTAACTAAATGTTGTTAAAGTAAACTTTCAAAGAGGGAGGGAGTGAATATATAAAAAGATGGATAAGTTGGTTGGTTTTTTTGAAGATGTTTTTTCTTATCTCAAGGAGAAATTAGTGGAAAATCAAGATTTTACTTATAATATATATACTTTGATTTCTCAATGATCATATTCCACGAATATGAATCTACAAAAAATAAAATATTCACTATGAAAAATTCAAAAATAATTTCAAGATTCTTATTGATCTACTTATAAAGCTACCCAATCTGATAAATAAGTTGAACCTAATGAATGATATACCATATATACCATTTTAGAGATAGTTAATAAAAAATGAAATAAGTTTATTTCAAAAAATATCATTTCTGAAGATAGTATTCAAGTTCTAAAGAATTTAGTTGAGTAATTATCAATTTCTTATCATAGCATTACAATGATGAATAATAAGTTGGATGAAAATAATAGAGTTTAAAAAGATTATATTTGCAACCTTCAAGAGTATTTGAGAGATTAAATAAAGAAATGTATTTCTTCCCAACTATAATTTTATCAAGATTATCTTTTTTCTAGATAATAAATTTTTGGAAAAACATTATTTTAGCTCAAACGAAGAAGAACTATTGGAGATAATCTGTACATATTTTTCATAGATATCAGTGAGAAAATTCAAAATTGTTCCTCCTCCTACCACGATAGAGAGAAAAAACGATATTATAAAATAATTGTTTCAAAGATAACCATCTTTGCTAGTCCGCAAATCACTTTAACCTGATTCACTTTTCTATTCACCATTAATGAGTCTTTTGATCTGGAAATATCTTGGAAGAATCATGATGAAATCATTTCTATGCTCAAAAATTCGAATTGTGAAACCTTTGGTCTTGGTTGAAATGGGAATAAACCTTCCTTGTATATTCCACGCCTTGGATATTTTGTCCCACCTCTACCTCTTCATAGAAAATCCTAGCTCCAAAAGACTCATATAATTCTTTAATTGGTTTATATATTGGTTATCTAACATTATGTTGATATAATTCTATTATTAGAGTTAACAATAGTCAGATATTTTTGTTTCCTTTATTATTTTCATATTCTTGTTTTAACATTTATTTCTCAAAGTCAAATGTAAAATTCAATTCACTTTAGTAATTTATATTTATCTAGTTAAAAAGTCTCTATTCCATATTGAATGTATTATACCACTCAATGTATTATAATCTTTATATCACAAAAATGGGTATAAGAGAGTTAATATGAAATGCTACACTTTAAGATCTAATATATAAAATATTCTATTTCATTTATCTCATTTTTTTACCATAAAAAATAGGGAGATTATTGGACATCCTAATTTTTTTCCAATATATATAAATATTTTATATGTTATAATTATCAAACAATTCCCCATTTGTTTTAATAATGAATTCTGATTAAGTTTTTTCATGATGTTACTCATTATATTAACATAATAATTCAATTTGGCATGTTTTAGTTAAACTTTCATTTTTCAATTTTAAAAAAAATTCTAAGGAAAATATCATATGAGGAGGTGATAATTTAGCATACGAACTTTTATTTTTAATATAGTACCAAGATATATATTCTTCATCAATGGAAATCATCATACCCATAGAAAGATATCTTCATACTAGATTTTAGTTCCCAATCTAATTAAATTATCCTATGAAATTATTATGTATGATATTTATCGTACAAAGATAAAAATATATTATGATTTGTGATTTTTGGGAAAGGAAATTATTGTGCTAAGATCATTTAATCATATGAAGTTGAAAATGTTATAAAATTATTACAACATCAAAATTTCAGTACTCAAAAAATGAAATTATCACATGAAGTGATGGTTTATCATAATAAGATCAAAAAAACTTACAAGGAAAAAATTTATAATATAGAATAGTGTTTCTAGTTTATTATCATAAAAGATAATATTGTCTTATGGAAGTATGAAAAATTATATGGAGAATATTATATTATGAAGTTAAATATTTTTCTCAAAGTAAAAGTATTATTTGAAGTTTCATTTTAGGAATATTTCTAAGTTTTATGATGTTTTGAAGACATAAATAATAAATAAAGAAGATAATTCTCTTTGAAGCTAAAGTATTTCAAAGAGAGTATTTTAAGAGTACTTATAAACTCTATTGAGGTATTTTCTACCATTACAGAAACTCACTCAATGATTTTGTATACTTTCCTTTCTATTAGAAATTATGTTGGTTGGATAAGAAAATGAAAATTAATTAATATTTATATCCCTAATAAGTTTCTAGTTATAATAGAGACCATCATTATAGTAAACAATAATCTCTAAAAATTACTATTTTTGGAATCGAATGTCACATGTGGGGAAATATCTTGTATTTTAGGATTATTATATTATCCCTTGACTTTTAGATTATATATGTTATTTTGAATTCAAATTTCAACAGTGTTATTGGAAGGAGATAATGAAAAAATGATCTATCTAAAAAATGTGAATGTTAGTCTTCTTTTCTATACATACAAGTGACTCCTTGATTCCTACAATGAAATAATAATATTTTCTTCTATTCTTCAAATAAATTATCATTGGTAGTCAATAGACCTTCTAGAGATAATTTTTGAAGTTATACTCTTTCTCAAGAAGACCTTCTCATGTTTTTTCAATTGCATCTTGAAATTGTGAGGTGAACCTGAATATTTTTTCTATACCTTTTATCATTTATAGAGACCATATATAGGACTTGTAAAAATAGAGATCCTATTAAAATATTGATACCTTTGTAAAAAAGTTTCATTTTCTTACACTCAACTTTCAACATCCATGTGAAAATGACCTACATAGTGAAAATCATAAAGCTCATGAAGAAAGAATTTGTGGTGTGGAATAGGGGATTATTGTGACCCAAACCACTATAAATTACTTATGTTATGTTATTCACTTTTATGTTTTCATTTTCCCATTTCATTTGATAAAAATGTTAATATTGGTTCAAGGGCCAATTTATTTGGGGTCAAAATTTTAAGAACTCAATCCACCCCCTCTTGAGGCATTGTGTAACTCCCTCTATTAAAAATTCCCATAATGAGTTTTAATTTATATTGTGATTTATTTTATAATATGAATTAATTTACATAATGTTTTATCTTATACCATTTTATGAATTTTTTTCTTTGTGAATTGGATCATTTATTTCAGGATTATACATTACTTTCAAGTTAAATTGGTTTTTGATGAAGAAAATGTGATTGTTTTTTTAGACCATGACTAGGGATATTTTTAAGATTAGAGAGTTGGTGGAGATTATTATGGTTAATAAATATTAATCCTATAACAATGAAGTTTTTTTCAAAGGAGAAGGTTATTTAATTAAACTGAAGGATAAGTGGATGAAATTATTGTTGTCTTTTGTTGTCAATATTTCAAAACAATTGTTTAATGAATGAATAAAATTTAAAATGAAGTGAATATTATTGATTCATATAAGGTGAAGTTGATTTTTAAGATTATAAGAGCATGGAATGAGTTTTAAACTAATAAAATGGAGTTTTTAGAGATCTTTTGATGTTGTACATGAAATCAAACTGTAATACAGGACATTAAATTGAAATTGATAATGTGTAAGATTAAAATATACTAAATTTATAATAAATCATGTCGTAGACTAAGTAAAGATTTTGTGATTTATGTTTAAATTTTATGATGCATGAACTGGTTCTCCATATCATAGAAATCACACTGTAAAAAAACATTTGTTTTATAAAGTACAAAATTATACCATAGTGAGTAAAATATGAGAAATTAGTTTTCCAAGGGATTTGATATTCTAGGGTGTCACACCATTGTAGTATAGATCATGCCCCTAATGAACATGGATGAGATAAAATGAGTGTATTGGGTTGGGAATATTTATGTCATGAAGTTTTGAAAACATCATAAATCATCGAATCACACCATAATATTTATGCAATGAAAATTTGGTGTTTCACTAGATTAGAAGAAATTTTATGGTTCACACCATAATATATAAGGACATCATGAAATAGAGTGTTGTTTTGGATAGAAATTTAAGTGTAATCATTGTATCACACAGCAGCGTACATCATTATGGAATGAAGTACACTCTCATGCCATAATGAATATTGTAACACCAATATACAATGGAAAACATATAATTTTAGTTTTTTGTTGATTTAAACCAGTTGATTCTTTATAGGATACTCCAAGTTTATCCTTTAAGCCCATTAATAATATAAAATGGTGGATAGAAGTCCTAGATAGATATTATGAATGAAATACTTCCTTGATTTTGTATTTGGAATTCATATTTTGGAATAAGTGTAATTTAGATTGATGTTGTATAACAGGACATAGTGAAAAGAAAAAAATGTTAGAGTGTGTATAGTGTAATGTAAAGAGAATAAAGAAAAAGATGGTGAATAATAATAATAATAATTATTATTATTATTATTATTATTATATTTATTATTATTATAATAATAATAAGAGAAAGAGAAAGAATCACAAAAACAATATAATGGAATTTAACTAGGGTGAAGCCTCTCTTGTTATTATTTAAGATTATCTATATTTGTTTTTGTAATAGGAAATTAAACAAGTTGTACGGCATAATTTTATATTATTACTATAATGATAAACCCTACTATTTATATCCAACAAGATGAATCTAGTGGATTTTTTTATCATGAGTGATTATGCATCATGTTATACATGTAACTTCTCATTTTGAGTAGTGAACCTTGTAAAAATATACTAAACCTATCAATTTAGTGTCTTTTTAGGTTTTTATATAGTGATATTTTCATTCAATTTAATAGTTTTACAAGGTTATCTGAAATAGAATAATAAAAGTAAATGAATTCACTGATCCTCCCCCCTCTTTCACTAAATTCTCACTATTCATGTCTGCCCTTTTCCAGTGGTGTCAAATAATATTAGGTTACCTTAAAAGGTGATCTTCTATTTAGGGTTTATAATAATGTATTTCCTCTATGTTTGAGGTTTTGATTTTAGAATTTTTTTTATTGGATACAGATCACGCTAATTTAGTTAAAAATAAGGGGATTCATAGTTTTTATGGGAATGACTTTAACATATGAAAATATTGAAACCTAATATATCATTTTTCAATAAGTCTATATTTTTTATTGGATATTATTGATGTATTTACACCTTTTTTGAAGGATATTATACGAAATAATTAAATATAAAGAACATTGTGAATGATGGTTGTGCTCCAAATTCCATATTTCCATCTCTTTTGTAAAAGGTGTGTCTTAAAGTTAAAGAGATTATAATATAAAATGAAATTTGGGGTAATTTAGAAAATAATTATGAAGTTAATTTTAAAGCTAAGTAATATAAACTATAGGTTTGGATATTTAAATATGAAGATCTCAAGATGGGTGATGGTGAAATAATGGATGATTTTTCATTAGAGTTAATAATGTTTTGATCACCATTGAAGGTTTTGGTGTGAAGATAGATGATTCTATGATTATTGAGAAGATAATTCATATATTTATAAATAAATTTTATGCAATGGTTTTGTAACATGAATACTATAATCCCAATGAACTTATTTTGGATGATTTTCACAACATTTTGTTTGCATATGAATTTAGGAAACTGAGTGTTTTCAAGAATAATTTATAATGATCAACATCATTATATGATAATTTCTAGTTAAATTTTAGCTTTTTTCTCATTATTTTGTATCCATGGTGGTTTTGGAGAAGTTTCAAGTAATCCAGGGTGTTTTGGAAAAATTTAGAAGACTTTTTAAAAGGCTTCAAATCCTTTTCATGGTTAGGGGAAACCATGTGGTTCTCCCCATGAAACTATGTATTTTTAGGTAGAAGAACCTAGGTGGTGCACAGTTAAGGTACACATCTTAAAAAAACCATGATGACATACCTAAAAAAATTTTACACCCTCTAGTTCCCAATATCATGATTGGTGCATGGTTTGAATAACCGTGTGACTAAACCATGTGGGTTTCCGAGGAGTGGTAGTAGCCTCACACGATTGATTCATAGTTTATAAAACCATGTAACTAAACTATGGATTTTCAAATTTAATGCTCTTTATATCCATTAATTATCCTTTAGTCCTCAAAATTAACTATAAACTCTTCCTATTATTCATGCCTCTTGAACCTGTATAATATTAAGTCTTATAAAGAGAATTATTCCCTCTTAGTAGAGAATTCTTAATGGATCTAGAAAGACCATATCATGGACATTACATATTAGAGAATGTTTCCTATGTGTTATTAAATTTATTTTCAGATGTTCTATTTTCTATTGGACTAGAACCTTAGACCCAAGATTTGGTGGTCAGATCTAGTGATGTGTTCTTGGATTGGTGTTATATCGATACAATATCTATCTTTGTTGGTCAATTCAAGCGATATTGTTCATTATTTACCAATATTAATATCTTTATTCGTTAAGTGGTGTTGTATTATTATTTCATTCATCATAAATTAATCATATTAATCCTAATTAAATAGTTGGAAAACAATTCCATTGATTCTTGATGTATATTTCCTAGAATGGCAGGGCTTTGGATCATCATGGAAAGAGGATGTCTTGTGATGATAAATGTGTTCCATTTATGGGAGTTGAAACTAATGTGTTTTTTCAGGAATGATGTCAAAATAATGCAACAGACCCTCCATGGATGTTTGGTAATGGTTCAAGATAGTAAATGAAATATATATCTCCTCATGATTAATGGAGGCTAAATGGACTTATATGGAATCATAAAAAAAATTGGGATTTTTTTGGGTGTTAACTTTGTTTAAGGTCGGTGGTTCTGTGTGCTCAACCCTATGGTATTATGCAAATTTGTTTTCATTTTATATGTGTTTATCCACCTTGAGTGAACAAACCTTAAATTAATAATTAATTATGAATAAAAAAATAATTCTTAATTAACTAATGATCCTTAAGTCATAATTAATTAAAGGAACCATGCCTAATTTAATTTGAAAAAGTTAGAAGGGCCATGATGGGACCTTGTGCATTGGTTTGATTCCAAATGTCAATGGCCTAGTATAAATAATTAATGATTTCCTTAATCTACATGGATCCCCTTAGGTGTGTGTTTGTGCTACATGATAACTAGATATCATGAGACCATGATTGATCCCTTGATCACTTATGTGTTCATGTATATCCTATGAGACCATGTTTGGTGATTTGGTCACATGTGTATGCATGAGTGGACCAATACAACTTGTTTTGATATGTGGCTATATGTTTTTTATATGGCCTCTTGAGAACTATTTTGAATATTCATTATTGGACCTTTCTATGATGCATTTTGTTTGTGGTATTACATAGCCTTTTGAACCTTACTTTAGGTATTTGGATGATCAGTTTACTCAGTTTTGGATAAAAGACCTCATAGATGGGGAAGTGTGATGACATTATGATGGCTATGGAATAAGGACCATTTATGGTATGGGTGAAATCATGGACATGTTACTAATGTGGGAGTAGACCATGAAAGAGAATTGATAATCTATCATCTACATGAAAAAAGTGGGATAATTCCATTTAGGGGTGATGTGATTATCCAATTACATCAAAAAAATTAGATGGGACTTAAAATTATGCGAGGATAATGGACACCATTGAGTATGGGTGTGCAATATTCTTGATAAAGACCATTTCTATGGTGGGGATTATGGGGTTCCTGAAAATGACCACCATTAGGGTGGGCTGTGAATTTTTCTTGATAATGAACACCATCAAGGTTTTTCTTGTAATGTTCCTGACAATGAACATCACCAAGGTAGGGCATGCGGTGTTCCTAATAACAACCACCATTTGGGAGGTCCATGTAGTGTTTCCTTAAAGTAATAACTTTTAAAAACTATCATTGGGTTCCAACCGAATTTGGATCTTTTTTCATGTATTATAATTTGTAGTGATAGACTTCAAAATCCTTACGAGCATCATGCTGAAGTAGAAGAAACTGATGGTTTTGGAAACTTGGTAAGTGCATGACCACTAGGAATATGCATGTTTTTTGGTTGTTTGTGCATTGGTTATTATATGTTGTTCTTATGAAGTTTATGTATTGAATATTTATTTTCCTATTGAGATTATAACATGAATTTATAATTCATTTTTATCTATTGTTTACTAGATCACATTGGTGGTTTCCAATTGAGTTGTACTCACAATATGATCGAGAAACCATGGAACTTTAGTACCTGATCATCCCTCACTTATTGTGAGTACATATTGGATTGAGGCTTGGTTTTATCATTAAGCGAGATAGATAAATACAAGTAAAAAGGTTGGGAGGAGGTGAGGATTAGAGTTGGGTGTATAGATCTTGGTACTTTTATTCATTTCTTTATTTGTATATGTGATCGGCCTGGTGATTGATCAGTGTCCTCTACTCAGGTAAGGCTATTGAGTCTATTATTTTTTGCATTAATTCATGTTGATGGTATATTATATGATTCTAATTTATCTGATTATATATTGTTATATGTTTAGTTATTTATTTATTATTGTGCACTATAATGGAGGGTATATTTACCCCATGATTCCACCTTAGACCCTCACTACTAGTTGGAAACATCTGGCATATAGGGAGGTGTGATTAAGGTTATGTGACATTCTTCCATGGACTTGATGATTTTGGTTGGGATGTTACAAAATGGTATCATTGAATATGATTCTTTTTTCCTATTTTGGGGAGTTATTAAACAAGAAACCCAGGAATGTGTCAGATCTTATGATGAAAATCAGTTTGGAGCATCACAAACATATTTCTTGAGGGAATTATAGGTTACCAATGCATGGGATTGATATTATTGAATTGTGATATTATGATAATATATTTCTACTTCATGTGACATACATCGATTTTG
The DNA here is from genome assembly GCA_963277665.1 of Viscum album. Classification (NCBI taxonomy): domain Eukaryota; kingdom Viridiplantae; phylum Streptophyta; class Magnoliopsida; order Santalales; family Viscaceae; genus Viscum; species Viscum album. The sequence goes on from OY728123.1 coordinate 176,111,608, forward strand.
AGGTTGTGATTTCATATGGATTTGAATCTTGTTCATTTTGACTAGAGGTATCACATGAATCATATTCATCGTGTAGGATTCTCATGATGTATATGTTACTTGTGTGTGAATATATTAATGAAAGAGGACTTATCTATTTAGTCTCAATGAATTTTATTGTGCTTTCACATATGATTTTGTGATGAAATTCTTTCAATTATACCACTATACATGTCAAATTATGATAGCAGGTCATGTGGGAGTATTTTGTGAACCTAGGTGGTAATGGAAATAATGGTGATGAAAATGATGATAGTGAAGATGACAGTGGTTATGATAATGCAGTACCTTTACGAACACATGATTTTGTGTGCCTTGTTAGGTTGTTTTCGGGTGTTAAATGTATAATTAAGGAATCATGTGATAGTACCCTTTAGATATGTCCAATTAATTAAGGTTCCAATTATGTCCTATATGGATTTATCCATCTAGAATATAGTGGTAAATTGTTTAATTAAACCAAAAAATTTTAGGCTTGATGTGGTTAGTCTAAGAGATAATTTTTCATGGTATGTTAGTAGAGATGTTCCTATGAAATTTCATGAGTTTTGAACAATATTAAAACCTTTTGAATGTGTTTTGTAAGACCTTGTTGCCTTAGAAACGTGACTCTAGTTACTAGTGAGATAGTGTCTTGTTATTATTTCATGTAACCTGATAGAGGATAATACTTATTAAGGGATATTCAAGGTTAATCACATAGGGTTAGTTTTCAATGATTAAAATTATCTGATCATGTGAGTAACCTTTAAAAGGATTAAGTGGAGGTATTAAAAATTTCCTTGAAACCCAAAAGTATGGAGCAACACAAGATCCAGTACTCAAAATAAAATGTTGGGTTTCTAAATAGTTGGACTCTTGGGGAATTGAGAGTAGGACCATGGGTTGTCTAACATGTTGGTTCATAATCAAACACTCATTGGATGCCAACTGAAGATCCTAGGTGGCCAGGACTAAAAGTTTATGAGTGTGGGTGGATTCTTGGTGGATTGAATTGACACCCATTTAATGGGTGGTACATGATGAATATTAGTATCAAGGATATTCCAATTTTAAATAGTAGAACTGTGAGTGCTTAAATTTTTTTGGGCGGTGCCTTTTTATGTGGAAAACAAAAGAGGCGAGTGAGTCTGGGCTCAGAGGTTCATGACTCATTGGGAAAAAACTTAGTTGGTATGAAAAATGGTGTCGGCATGCCTTATTGGGAAGCCTTGATGTGTGAGAGTTCATTCTCATGGTTATGTGTGTGGTGAGAAGATCTTTGAGAATGTTTTGAGGTTCTACAAATGAACCTGAAATATATAGTAGTATTAGTTCATTAACATTTTTTTTTAGGGTCACCCTTCTAATTTATAATCGGTGTGTTTAGAATAAATATCATAGGACTTGGTAGCCTATTGGTTATTGTGAGTATAAATGAATATTTGGTAGAAGACTTCATTTATAATGGATTGGGTTATTATTGTACAACCAACCAGAGTTTTTCGTTTGTGGAAGTATTGTGGTTTAATTTAGAATCCTGTGTAAGGGTTTGATATCTATCTGGATTATAAGTGTAACCCATTACTACACATATGAAGAAAATTGTTCACATTAATAATAGATTATCAGATGCATTTGACTACATTCTCGTAGATCCATGTGTGTACAGTTCTTGGTGTTTTTCATGGGTATCAAGTATGAATTGATTTCCAGGGTTTTTCATTGCATTCAGTGATAGACTATTCTGGGGTTGAGTAGAATCATGTAAATTTGTGAGGTGATAATAAAGATACAGCTCTGGTGGGGAGAAATGACTTGATCACATATGAAATTAATCTCTTGTGGAAAGGGTCATTCCTTGTGTAAGACTTTCTATTTAATGATAACTTTGACTCTGAAAGACAAATGTGTAATGGACCCAAGATTATTTGGTTCCAAAACAAATGTTTGATGTTTGATTTAGATGTAGAGATGAATGGATAACCAATGTGTGATTTAGACTAAAAAATAAATGTGAACTAAGATAGAGCTAGATTTTGGGTGCATTAGCACACAGTTGAAATCCTTATTGCTGGTGTAACTGGTTGGTGAACCAACTATCGAGAACTCCTTTGAAGTCAATTCAGACTTTGGTAAGTATGACTGAAAAATTTATTGATTCCTCTGAGTCATAAGTAATCTTGGTAATTGGTTCATGGAGCATCAGTTCTTGAACCCAGAAACCATTATAGGAAGATAGGTGGAAGTGTACCGAGTGGTGTTTCTTTGTGATCCTAAATGAAGTGGTTTGGAACCACATTGATATTTTCATATCGATTAAGAATGATGTGTTTAATAATTAGATGGGACCTTTATTGAATTTTCAGTGTGATCATGTTATGTTGGTAGTTGAATACTCATTAGTTCAACTTAGAAACATGAATGATGTTTGGGTATTGACATTAACCTATGTCTTGTGTTGGATTGAGAAAGATAGAATTGAACCGTAGTAGGTGTGTCATTGGACTAATGGAGACTTATTCTGTATACAAATTCTCATGGTCAGTAGTATCTTATTTATTCATAAGGATCATTTTATGACATTATAATGTGTTGAGTTCAATGGATGTGGTGATTAGTGTCTCAATGTTGGAGTGCAGTGAGATTTTAGCTTAACTTCTAGCATTGTGATCGGATTCATGTATCAGAAGCATGATAGGAATCCCAAAATGAGTGTATCCTTGATAATAAGAGTTTCTTATCAGGGATGGAACATATATAACTTCCTATGGATGATTATTGATTCAGATCAGGAGATGTGTTTCATGTATTTTAACAACTTCTTCGGGATGGGAAGTACTGTATTGGGGAGAAGGTGATGATCTGTGTTGTTACATGTGTAAATTCCCTAGGAAATTTTAGTTTTTTCTCCTTTTGTTCATCCTTAGTGGTTTCTAAAAAGTTTCAGGTATTATAAGTTTTTTTGGAGATATTAATATACCTTTTTTAAGGGTGAATGATTTATACATGGCTATGGGAAACCATTTAGTTCTCCCCAAGAAACCATGCGCCTTAAGGTAGAAGCACCTAGGTGGAGCACAGTTAAGAATCTTGACTTAAGAAACTATATGAACTTACTATAAAAAACCATGTGAGACCCTCCAGTGTCCAATGAAAAGGTTGGTGCATGGTCTGAAAACCCATGCAATCAAACCATGGGGGATTCCCAATAGAGGCAGTATCCTCTTACAGTTGGTGCATGGTTTGAAAAACTATGTGAGCCAACCCTATGAATGTGAATTTAATGCTATAAATATCAATTATCTTCCCTTTAATAGATTTAATTAAGTATTTATTATTAATATTATTAATTAATATCAAACCAATGGACTCCAAAGGCTTCCAAAGCGAATTCTTCCCCCTTTCTAGTGTGGTCGTGATGGATCTATAGAGATAAGATCGTGTAAACTTCGGTTTTTTCCTCCCATTATTCAAGTTAATTTTAGGTCTACTCTTATTATTTGGAATAGATCCTTATAATCAGGTTTTTGTGGTTAGATATGATGAATTATTCTCATATTGGTGTTATTTTAGTAAAAGATCTTTCTCTGTTAGTGAATCTAAGTGATATCCTTTATTATTTGTCGATCTTAATCTCCTTCTTCATCAAGAGATGATGAAATGTAGTGTTGTTCATTGTGAATGAATACTCTTGGTCCTGATTAAAGAATCAGATGAAAATTCCATGAGTTCTCAATGAAATTGTCAAATAATGACAGGGATTTGTGTTAGCATGGCTAGTGGATGTCTTGTTATGATAAACATGTTCCATTAATGGGAATTAAAACTAAGGAATTTTTCTTAGATTAAAGTTGAAAGTAAGTAATGGAACCTCCATGGATGTTTGGTCACGGTTTCATCTAGGCAGTAATATATGGACCTCATGGTTATTGATGGAGGCCAAATAGACTTAGATATATTCAAAAAATGTTGTTGGGAGTTGCTTGGTTGGGAGTGGGCTTTGTTTAATGAAGGTGAATTTAGGTACTCTACCTTGTGTTATTATACATTTTTGTTGGCATGTGATGTGAGGTTTTCCATATTAGGTGAACATACCTTAAATTAATTATTTTAAATGAATAACAAGTAATTCAGGATTAATTAATGATCTTTAAGTCCTAATTAATTAAAGGATCTATGCTTACTATAATTGGAAAATGGGAAAAGGTCCACAATGGACCCTTATATACTGGCTTGATATCACCTTCCAATGGTCTAGGCTTAATCACTAATAAGTTCCTTAGTCTACATGGATCCCCTTTGGTGTGTGGGTGTGAAATATGTGACATATATCCTATGAGAAAATGTTTGATACTTTTAACACATATGTGTGCATGTGTATCCCATGAGACCATTGTTATTCTTTGACCACATGTGCATGCATGTGTGGCCCATGTAACCTTATTTGAAATGTGATTATAGGATTTATATGTGGCCTCTTAAGAAATATTCTAGATATTCCTTATTTTTTCATTCTATGATAAATATTTTTTATAGTATTTCATATCCTATGGAACCTTACTTCTGGTATCAGGATGATCAAGTTTCTCAGTTTCACCTAGACAGCCCCTTGGAGGGGGGATTGTGATGACATGAGAGTGGCTACAATTTAAGGCTTGTTTGATGGTATGGGTTTGATATCATACATGTTACTGACATATAAGTAGACCTTTTAATGTAATTATTAATCCATTAGTTACAGGATAAATGGGAAAATACCATGTAAGAGTGATGTGATTATGTAATTATCTCAAACATTTCAGGTGGGGCTTACCATCATGTGAGGATAATGACCTCCATCAGTGTGGGGTGTTCATTTTTCCTAATAATGACCACCATTAGGGTGGGGTGATTGGTGTTTCTAAAAATAACCACCTTTAGGGTGGGTTTTGTAGTGTTCCTGATAATCACTGCCATTATGGTAGGTCCTGTAGTGCTCTTGACAAAGACTACCGTCAGGGTGGGGCATGTAATATTCCTGATAAAAAACACCATTAGGGTATAGCATGTGGTGTTTCTTTAAAGGTGGAACATTTATTTATAGTAATAGGGTTCCAAATGATTTTGATGACTATGGAACATCTTGGAATTTATAGTGATATACTTCGACATCCTTACTGGTATCATGTCGAAGTAGGTACAACGGAGGGTTGGGGTAGCTTGGTAAGTGCATGACCTCTCAATATATGGGTGTTTTTTTCATGTTTCTAAATTTGTGATTATATATTGTTCATATTTAGTTTATGTATTTCAATTTTATTTTTCTACTAAGATTATCACATTCTTATACACTACATTTTTACCATTTGGGTACCGGAGCACATTTGCGGTGTCCTGCTGAGTTGTACTCACACCCTGCTCAGGAGATCATGAAACAGGGGTACCCGAGTATCCCTCACTTATTTCATGAAAAAATTGGGTTGAGTCTTGGGTTAATCATTGAGTGGGATATCTCACTATGAGTCTAGAAACTGGGAGGATGTGAGTTTGGGAGTTGGGTGTAGATTTCATGGTACATTTTTCTTAACTATATTTTTATATGTGACCGGATTAGTGGGTGATCAGTGTCTTATACTCATGTATAATTGTTGAGTCTATTATTTCTACATTCATTAATACAGATGGTATGTTTTTTGTTTCTGTTTACTCTGAAAATATATTTTAACATGTTTTGTAATTTATTTCTTATTTTTCACTCTAATGAAAGGAATAGTCTTCCTATGATTCCACCTTAGACCCTCACTTCTAGTGGCCAACCTCTAACATATGGGGATACATGCCTGAGGTTATGTGACATTCCAGCTCAGACCCAGTGATTCAATCATAATATTATAGAAGTTTAAATTTATTATGTAAATATCTATTAGATATTTGAAATAATTGAGGATGAGAAAAGGATTTACGTTGAAATAAGGATATTTTAATGAATAAGTAGATAAAAAATGAAATTGGATAGGATCATATAATTTATTTCATGAAGTGTGTGAAGAGGAAAAGGAAAATATTGAGGGAATATTAAACATAAATGTTTCAATTGTGTAATATTATAAATTTAATGGAAAATTATACAAATTTTAATGAATAATAATATTGTGAATATGAGGATGAGAAATCAAGGATTTCTTAAAATAATAAGGTTTCAATATTTGATAAATAATTATTTTCTTAAAATGGAAAAGGTATGAATTTTTTTAAACCTAATAAGAGAAATTTAATATCTAAGTTTGAAGATGATGATAGTAGTGATTATAAATAATAATTTGATAATTATAGTGATGTTGTTTAAATTTTTTTATTATATAATTGAATGAGGAAGAGTTTATTGGTATGGAGAGAAATACTGATGTATTTGAGGAAGAAACATAAATGGATATCATGCTAAAGAAGGAACTCGTGGAGTTTCTCTAAAATATCTCAAAACACAAGAAGTGAAACAAGAATCTAAATAAATCCATTCAATTTTAAATAAAAAATGACACATTATATACTAAAAATAAGTCAAAGTAGATGAATAAAATTGATATAATTTTTTTTGAAAAGGTAAATCCTAAGTGAGGCCTTTTTGAACCCTCTAGGGAACTCTTCCATCTAACCTAGAAATAACTCCTTGGATGTGGATATCTCGGGAGTGATCCCTTTGTGGGGAGGGAGGTTTTCTAGAGAGTGAAATTGATATCATGAATAATTTTATCACTAAATAAAATAATTTCAATGTTTATATGTAATGAAAGTCTAAAAAAAGAAGAAAGATATTGAAGTTGTTCAACAATAATTGATAGAATTGGAGAATAAATTTAATAAGTTCAAATATAACTTTCAGGATTCTATTTATGAATTTAGATAAAAAATAAAGAAAATATGTTTGAAAGGTAAGAATATAATATGCATATAAAAAGTTAAATTTATGATAATGACTCTTAAAATATTCAAATTATATTAATTCTAAATTAAAATAGAAATCTTCTTAAAATGGTGATTTGGAAAGGATAGAAAAAATATTAAAATAAATAAGATAGTTTTGGGAGTCTACCATAATTTTAGTTGAGAAATAAATATCCAAGGTTGAAGGTAAAATGGTGGAATAATGGAATGGTTATATATATGAAAAAAAAAGTATCTTTCAAAGGGTTGTACACATGCTATGGATACTTCTTGTATTTTGGAGGCTTTATGAAAATATAAATGTGGTGATTGTTTAATCACCATTATCACTTTAAATATTGAAGATATGGGAGGAAAATTTTTAGTGGGATCCAACCCACGAAATGAATAAATTTTTAGAAACAATCTAAAAAATATTGATAAAAGGTTAATAATAAAATTCAATCATTAGAGGAAGAGTTCATAAGGTGTGAAAAACAATGTCACTTTTCATAAGAATGTATCACTATACTTCTTTCCAAGTTGAGTATGAATTTCAATACTAAATTTTCTCAAAATAAGAGTGATAAAGTAAAGGAGAAATAATTAGTTATTTAAGTGGCTCTTAAACCATATCAAAAGGAACATCTATGGATCTTGGATAGTGGATTCTATTCACATATGATATAATATTTAAGAATCTTGAAAGACATTGAGATTTTAGTTGAAGGATCAGTGACATTTGGTATTGATGATTCACTCAATATAAGAGGATTTGGTTCAACAGTCATTATAGTAAACATTATGGAATTGAAGAATACATTATTTTTGGTTAAGTTGAAACACAACATTCGTAGTTTCTAGAAACTTTGTGATGAATTAAATAAAGTTTCTACTCAAAAGGATGAATATTTGTTGAAGATATTGAAAGATGGATATATGCTGACTACAGTATAGAAAACATTATAGAAATTTATTATTGTCAGTGATGATGAAAATTCATGCTAATTGACATTGAAAAAATAAAATCAATTATTAAATCAAATACTTGTATAGATTGGTGAAAGGAATATAAGAAATTCTACCTAAGGAACGAATGATCATGATGTTCCAATACTGAATAGATAAAGAAACTTTATGATTTTTTACATTCCAAAAGGGAAATATTTGGAACTATTCATAGAAGATAGAGGAGATTCAAACACCTCACCCATTATATCTCATTCATTCAAATGTTTGTGGCAATATGAGAAAGAATTCAACTAATATAGATAATAATTTCATTTATTTTATTGAAAAGTTTACTATTATAAAATGAATTATGTTTTTTAATCATAAGTCGAAGGCCTTGGAGTTATTTAAAATTTTTAAAAATGTTTTCATAAAATGGAGTGTGGTTTCTCCTTAAAGAAGTTGAAAATAGAAAATTGTGTGGAGTAAAAAATTATAAAACTAAAAGAATATCTTGAAAATAATGGTATTCATCAGGAAATTAGTATAGCAAAAACCCTATAATAAATTTCAGTTTTTGAATAAAATAACAAGAACTTATTGGAAATTTCTCACACCATTTTAGTGGAGCATGATTCTTCTTGATTTTTTTGGAGGCAAGAGATTTGTACAATGGTTCATATTCAAACCCATTTTTTTACTAACCCAATTCAAATATGATTCTATATAATAAGTATTTCAAGACTAAACCAAGCTTAAAATACTTTAAGGTACTTATAATCCTTTATATTTTCAAGGTTAATGGAAAAAAATTAGGGTATTTTAATTATAGAGGGTTTGGAGGTATATTCCTTGGTTATCCTCAAAATGTGATATGATATCATTGTTACAAAAAAGAGATAGAGAAGATTAATTATAGAAATGACGGTAAAATTTGGGAGAAATAAAATAATAAATTTATACATTAAGGAGTAAGTTTTAGAAGTGGATATGATGATGTAGAGTTTTTTGAGAAGTAATATGAATATTATAAAAATAATTTTAATTTATAATAAGTATAGGTTGAATATGATGATTCATACATTACCAAATATTAATAAATACTATTTTATACTAAAAAGGACCATGAAAGTAAGTGTAGATCTGGAATATCATTGGTGATCAAGAAAATTTGATTGAAACTAGGAGAACTTTGAGGACAATGACACATACGTCATTGTTTTCTTAGGCTAGGCCAATATATGTGAAATAATCTTTGTAGCATCAAGAGTGTATCAATTCTATGAGTCATGAGTTATATGATATTAATAAGAATAATACTTGGGAGATGGTACCTAGAACAAAATATAATAATGTTATTGGAGAAAAGTGGTTATTAAATAACAAGATGGATAAAAAAGAAGTGGTGATGAGAAACAAAGAAATACTTGTGTGTAAAGGATACTCATAAGTGTAAGGATTTGATTTTGGTAAGTATTTAAAATTCATTTCTCGTCCTGGGACCACTAGAATATTTCTTTTAATCATCGAAAAAAGTTGATACAATATTTTTCAAAGGTATTTCAAGTTATTATTCCTTAATAGAGAGTTGTTAGAGGAAATGTAAAATGAGAAAACTGATGTATTATTTATTGAATAATATTAAAGATATGGTTTCAAGAAAATAAGGATATATAAGGGTTAAAACAATCCCTAAGAGCATGGTATTCAAAGATAGATTCTTTCTTAAAGTCACAAGAATTTAATATGTGAAGAGTTGATAGAAACATCTATATTAAAGAAGATAAATAGGTATCTATTGATCCATTATCCTAAATAACTTATTTCAAATAAACTATTTTGATAAATCCCAAGAAACTCAATATATTATTTTCCCTTGTTGGGTTTTTAAGTTCTATTATTTTGAAAATTTTACTTTTGACTCATGTGTTCTAGATTAACTAAAACCAAACCATGAATTTGAAAAAAAAAACTGAAGTTTCATTAACTACTTCAAGGAAAATATAATGTGTGAGATCTAAAGTTTTTTACAAGTGATATCTATACCATAAGATATCATATTTTACAATTGTGAGTTTTTTACATCAAGAATATATAAATTGGAGATTGAGTATTTGATGATCATTTTTCTTCTTATAGTGTCTTATTATGAAGAGATAACCTTTTAGATCTATTTATTACCTCAGGGACTTGAGATATTCTTTTTTTTTAGTTTCATTCTGATCTTAGAGGGTTTTTTTATGTGTGATTTCGTTGAAAAAAAATTATATTTCATGTTGTAATTAAATCATTCTAATCTAATAAGATAAAATAGTTTTTGGGATAAAAAATATTACTTTTAAACATTTAGTTTAAGGAAGTCTTTGGGATAAGTAATGAGATATTTATATTCATATAATTGAATAGGATCTCTAGGGTAACATATTTTTTCTTTAGAATTTTTTTAAAAATGTCCAGGGATAGAAATTGTTTTATAATATTTTAGAACAATTAAGTTTAAAGGTATAAAAAACATGTATCTTGTAGATCTAGGTATTGACACTCCTATCACTTTAGATTAAAATAGAATATTTTATATTAATGGAACCATGATATCCTTTAATAATATTTTTTAATGGATTTATAAATTGTAATCTAGAACATTATTTATTCATTAGATTCAATTGTATACTTGTTCTATTCACCTTGTTTACTTCATATGGTTCATAAATTATAATTTGTTTATTTCCACAAATTTTATTATATATTATCACTCTGATTAGTTTATAACTTATAACTTTTGGATATTACATTACCTAGAATGTGAAAATTTGTCTATATTTATATAAACTTCAATTCACCCTCACTCTTGAAGATAACATACTAAAAAACTGTATTATTAATCATTATTGTCTATGTAACATATATAATATTTTTTTGGAATTTATTATTGTATTTTAAGGAGTATTCCTCCTAGATAAAGAATCCTTTTTAGATTTACATTCTTAAAGAGATAAAATATTTTTGTGTTTTTAAATGTTATCAAGAGAATGATCATATTTTCCTTTCTCAAGAGAAGCATGCTTGAGAAATTATGATGAAATTCATAATGAAAGATTAAAAGAATATTTTTACCCTAATTTCAATGGGAACCATTCTATTAGGTGATAGATAGAGAAATAATGTTGATTCTAGGTAGTATAAATAACTTATTGGGAGTATTATCTACTTAACTTCTTGGAAACTAGATTTAGTTTATTTTTTACAATATACACCAAATTTCAAAGTGCACCTAAACAAACACATCTTATGGATATAAATATAATTCTAAAATATAACAAAGGTATGGTGAATTATGGTATGAAATATTATAGTAAAATACATGTTGATTTTTTTGGTTATGAAATTGTGGATTGTCATATACATGTTAATGGTAGAAGATAAACATCCAATGGCGTTTTGTTTTTAGAATAATCATGTGTGGTATGTTACACAAATAAGAATTTTTTTTGTTATATTGAGTACTGATGTATTGGATTATATCACAGTAACTGATTAAGTAAACTAATTTATGTAGATAAAAAACCAATTAAAATATCTCATGTTAGATGTGAACTTACCAATACTCATTGGATGTGATAATAAAAGTGGTAAAAAAATCAAGAAATTTGGTTAAACATTATTGATTATATAATATAGATATAAAATACCACTTTATCAAAGAGTTGGTGTAGAAATTATTATTAAATATGGATTTTTGTGTCAAACAATAATCAAAAAGTGGAAGTCTCCCTTAAATTTTTATAGACGGATATGTTTCATAAAATGATATTGACTATGGTAATTCATCCTCAATCTACTCAAGTCTAAGGTATGGTGATTCTATCCCTTATTGTCTTTGGATTTTTTAAATTTTTAAAGGGTGTAGAATAAAATAAATTCAAATCATATGTCTTTACTTTAGGGGGAATATATTTAGGGTAGTTTTTAAAAGGGGAAAGTTTTGAGTTCATGGTGTGTGTTGGTAAAGTGTGTGAAATATTATAATTCCATTGGTTAAAAATATTCATATGATGTTTTTTTGTGCATGCATGAACATTTGTTAATATTTTTTAATAATTTGGAAGGATGAGAAATAAAGGATGTATAAGATTTATTTAAGAAGTGAATGTGAGTTACCTTGGTGGATAAATTTTGTATTTTTGTTCATATTTCTTGTTTCAGACATAGAGTTTTCTCACATAGTCTTGGAATTATTGAATAATGATTCATTACTATGTTGAAAGGGTGATTTATGTTAAATAATAAACAATTATTTGATGGATCTGGTGAATTTTTGAGTGATGGTTGAAAAAAACATTAAGGGGTGATTTTTGAGATCATCTCATGTGATATTATTGAGTTCAGAGAGTTGGTGAAAATTTGTGAAGTTGATAAAGATGAATCCTCTAACATTTATGTGTTTTTAAATGGGGGTTATTGAAGAAAATTTAATATAAAGTGGATATGATTAGTATTTTATTTTGTTTTCAATATTTTAACACAATTTTTCAATGAGTATCACATTCAAAATAAAGTGAATTATATTTATTCATATAAGGTAAATCTGTCTTGGAATATTTAAAGAGAATAAAAGGAGTTTGGAACTAAGAATATAGAATTCTTGGAGAAATTATGCTACTACAAATGAAATCATGCCACAATACAAGACTTTGTATAGAAATGCATGATGTGTAAGATAAAAAACTTCTAAAGAGTAAATCATGTTGCAACCTAAGTGGACATGCTGTTATTGAAGTTTGGCTCTCATGATACTTAAATTAGTTCTCTTTGTCATGGAAATCATTCCATAAAGTAAAATATTTGTTCCATTAAGTCCAGAATCACGTCATAGAAAAGAGGCCATAAGAAATCAATACTCCTTTGGATTTGTGATTTTAGGGTGTTATGTTGTAGTGTTATAGATCACACCACAATGAATATGTATGATAAACAATTTGGGGATCAAGTTGAATTTTTTTATTCCATGAAGTTGATTACTATAGTATGAAGAATAAAATCACTCCATGATCTTTGAGCCATGAAAAAATTGGTATTTCACTAGATTATAATAAATTTTAGGGTTCATGTCACAAATATAGATCACACACCAATGGAGTGGTGGTATTAAAATAATTTGGATTACAACCACTATATCATGTTTCAATGTACCTTATTATTACCTAAATAACACTCTTATGGTGTAATAAATATGGTCATGTTTTTATAGAGAGAAAAATCTAAAATTCAACTTGTTTTCAAATGTGGCCTACTTTGTGATTTAGGACTCCTAAAAATCAAATTTTAAGCCCTTCAATCATATAAAATGGTGTCTATAATCCTATATAAATTATATTGCTAGAAAATAAGTGAGAAAAATTGATTAGAAGTTACTTTTTTTAATTCAAATTTAGAATTTGATTTTGGGAGTAAGTGGAAATGATATTGCTACCGATTAAGAGGATATAGAGAGAAGAGGAATAAAGAGAGTATATATAGTGGAATATACATAAAATAGAGAATAAAGGAGGAATAATAAGATAAAGAAGAAAATTAATAGAAATAGGAAAAATTACAAAAACAACATGATGGGTTTCTTTATCAAGTGAAGACTGTTTTATTATTATATTTGGGATTTTATATCATTGTTTGTTCAGGAGAAAATTATATAAGTTAAAATAAAAAATATAATTCATGATTAAATGGATAAACATTTCTCATTGTATCTAAAATTTTGAATGTTTTGGTTGTGTGATCATAGGTGATTCCAAATCATTCTAAGGATGTAGTTGATCGGTTTGAGTAGTGAACCTTGTAAAAATCTATTATAGTTGTTGTATTTGTGTGGTTTTTATACAATTATATTTTCATTCTATTTAACAGGTTTCAAAGGTTGTTTAAAGGAAAAACTTAAAAGGATGTGAATCCACTAATTCACCCCCCCCCCCTCTTTTAATAAATTATCACTATTTGTGTGGATCCTTTTCAGTTTCCATAATATGAAAAAGAAACAAAGTTATTTTTTATATGAATTTCAATCATTTTGAGTATTAATTATAAAATAAATTCCATAGATTCTTAGTGGTATCCTATTTGGATTATATCACACTATAAATGCTTACTAATTCCATATTTTATATTTCAAATAACCCCTCCTTTTAACTGGGCTGAGATGGAACCACTACATAACCTAGAGGCTTGTAATACATGACCTAAAGTCCCATGGACTTTATAATTTTGACCTAGATATACTGAAACAACACCCCCCCCCCAGTTCCTTTTATCAATGTCTACACCTATATCACCACATGATGATGCTTTAATTTTATCCTTTCCTCTTACAAATATGGGTGGGGCCTAAACCTAATGGCATGTATAACTTATCCCTCCATTATCCTTATGTATGGATACCTCTAAATGGTAATTTATACCACTATATATCATGATGAGGATTCTCTACTATAGTTAAACCACCCTACATTGATGATGTGGAGGCCTAGTGGCCCGGAGGACTAATGCATGGCTCAACAATCCTATTCAAGTGAATAGTACCACTAATATATTACCCTCACTACAGTAACTCTTATAGTACCCACACTGTTGTAATGTTGTTGCAATACCTCAAAAACTCAATCCCACTTGGTTTGGAACCCGAGTTTCATACAAGAAATTCATTCCTACCCAACTTAACAGGTGTTAGTTTTCTCATTCCATTGAATTAGATTGTAGGATCGGTAGTGGAATTATGGTCAAGTTGGTATTCAAGGAAGTTAGGGGCCATATGGGGGATAGTGTTTTGTTTTATTTAGGTTTAGTAATAGTAATGTTGACATTATTTCATAATCATTGAATTATATATGGTTAAATTATGGTTGTATTGTTTATTTGATTTAAAGTTAGTCTCTCTTACTCTTTATTACTGGTGAAGGGTAAATTGTTCTCTTTACATGTTTTATACCCTTGGAACATGTGCCAACCTAGGGGAATCGAGAGTGCACCTTAGGTTTATGGAATTCCAATTTAAATATAATGGTTCGGTATTTGGGTTCATAGGTTATGAGTTACACTAAGAAATATTTATATATATATATTAGATTGTATTTAAACAAACATAAAACAATTTTTATATAATTGTTTTTTTGTTAAATAATTATGGAATTAAAAGAAAGTTTTAGAAGAGTTGGAGAAATAAAAATCTAATAAAATTAATGAGGTAAAGTGAGTGGGGGAGTTAAAGAGGTAAGAATTTAAAAAAATAGATAAAGATAAGTGTTTTATAATCTATTTATATTAAACAATGCGATGAATAACAAGGAACAGGATTTTAGCCTATTTTTATATTAAATAATAAAAACATAGTATCTTTATAGTTAAACTCAATCAATAATACAAAAAAGGTTTTAACATATTTTTTATTGAATAAAAAATACTCTATTTATAAAAAATATTTACAATATTACATAATGATCATCCTATTCCCAACTTTATGTTAAATTTAAATTTAAAAATTAAATAAAATCTTATATTATCTAAATAATCCAAAACATCATATAATAAATTTTCCAGTTTTTACTTTTACATTAAATAAATAAATAAAATTAAAATTTTGATTCAAGGAAAGAAATGATGATATAAGTAAACAAAAATATTAAAATAAAAATATAAATGAAAATTTTGTAAGAGTAATGAATTAAATAGGAAAAGTGTTATAGATATATTTATATTAAATAAAAATATATGAAAAATAATATAAAAAATAGAGAAAATTGTTTGTTAGAGAATAAAAGAAAAATAATAGATATTTATTGATTAAAAAGAATATTTTTTGAGAAAAAAGATATGGTTTCGAAAAAAAAGTAGTTGAAAATTTAAAAAAATGTTGAGAGAATTAAAGAAACAATGATGAAAATAAAGGAAAATATAGAAAGTGGGATAAATGAAAAAATTAAAAGAAATAAGTAATGAGAGTGACTTAAGGGGATATTTTTTTAATTTGAAAAAAGGGAAATAAAGTTATTTTTTTCTTTTTTTATATTAAATAACCTAATAAATTGCTCAAAAAATAACTCTTACAATTTTATATTAAATATAAAAATAATTTTTCAGTGCTTTGTTTCACTCCATGAAAAAATAATGGAATGAATTAAATGAAAGAATTATTTTATATTCAATTTTACACTAAATAATTCAATGAAATACCACACAAAAATTGTTTTGTGTTTTCTTTTAGAGAACTATAAAACATATTATATTATAAAAACACAATAAATCAGGACAATAAAATTTTTTTTGTACTCAATTTTAGATTAACATTTTGATAAGGACATAAAAACAAAAGAAAATATGTTAAAATTTATTTTTTATTCTGTTTTATATTAAATAATTCAATAAATAACACAAAATAATTTTTTTCTTATTAATTTTTTATTAAATAACATCATAAGTAATATAAAACAATTATAATGTTCTTAATTTTATATTAAACATTTAAATAGATAATATAAAAAAATGTTAAATAATTTATTTTTTCAAGAAAACACAATGTACTATTAAAAATTAAATAAAAGAGTGGTCAAAAATAATTTTTTTCATTAATTTTATATGAAAGTTTTAATAAAAATACAAAATAAACAGTGGTGGGGTCATTGTAACCCATCAACTATCCCTCTACCCACATGGATATCTGATGTTGGATAGAGGGGTGACCTACCACGGTGTGACAAAGAAACAAGGCGTGATGGTGCTGGCAGGAGTGGGGATGCAATGTAAAAATATTGGTGACTCAAAATGATGCTTGGTTTCTCATATAGGCCTCAAGTCATCTCTTTTAGGGGCCTTTGGGCTACATTTATCTCGGTATTTGGGTCATTAATAACTTAGGTCTTCGATCTATTATCATGTAAGGAAATAGGTCCAATGGGTGTTTTTCATTCTTTATGATGAGTGATGAGTATTGAATCCTTGGGATGTTTGAGTGTGTGTTTTTTACATTTTGTAACTCCCTTTAAATTTTATTTAAAAAAATATAAAACAATTTTTTTTCTAATTTTCCTATAATAAAATCAGATTTTATAAGGGCATAAATTTGTATTTATCAACTCTAGAAAAATACTATTGTTGATAACACTGAAAAAATAGTAGATTTTATCAGTGTTAAAGAAATATATGATAAAAGTGATTATTATCAAAGTTATTTTTAGTGATAAAAAAAAGAAATTTTATTAGTTTAGTTTCTATCACTAATAAAAGAACTTTTATACCCACTATGTCTAGTATATAGAAAAGTTATTAACTATTGCAGTGTGTTGCTACATTAATCGTACACTATAGTATCCAAATCAAAAAATATATATAAATAAATTACAACCTAAATTATATTATAATAAATTAAAATTACAAATAAATTTACATTACAAACATGTCAACAAATTACAATTATATTAATATATATAATTTATTAGAAGTATTTATATCTTCTAACCAACTAAAAAAATAAAACACATATGAGAAAATTTGGCCCCATATTTTTCTTCCATTTATACCCACTTCTAATAAATCTTGATCCTGATAATAGTTTTCATACACACTGCCCCTAGCTTGAAGAAAAAAATCATATATCTGTAATAATAAACAATGTTTATTTTAATAATACTATAAATAAATAAATAAAATATAAATATGATATAGTAATGAATAGATAAAAAATTAATAAAAATAAAAACATGAATGATAAAATATAACACAAAAAATGATAACATAATACATTAATTAATCATATTAAAATTTAATATGCCACTCTCACAGCATTTTCTCTATTATGAGTCTGTGATGAACTTTCAGCCATATGATTATACCACATGTTGTATTAATGTGTTGTTAATTACTACATGTCACAAATGCACAATAAATTATTTTACCAAATTATCATAATAATATAAACATATTTTCTCTATTTCGACTAAGTGAAATATATTTTGAGCTAAAATATTGTTTTAAAATTAAAAACATGAACTTTCTATTATATCAATCACACTACATGTCAAAATGATGAATGGTTAATTAAAATATATAAAAATGAATAAACTATCATTTTAATAAATGATCATAATAGATCAATTATTTATTTTCTAGGGTTTGAGTATGTGATTTTTAACTAAAATATCACTTTTAAATGAAAACCCACACATTTATTCAAACTAACCATTCCATGTGTCATATTGATTTGATATTAATTTCTAATCCTCAAAAATGAATTATAAATATTTTTTCTAAAGTATCAATTCAATTTGAGAATGTCTTATTGGTTTTCAGTATGTGGTATGTATTTTGAACTAAAATATCATTTATAAATGAAAACAAACACTTTCAGTTATATCGACCACACCATGTGTTGGATTGATGTTTGTAAAATTACTACACATAAAAATTTTACTATTAATATTTTTCTTAAATTATTAATAAAATTTTATTGTGTTTTATTGGATTGGAATACGTGATGTGTTTTTTTATATAAAATAATTTTTTTAAACGAAAACATGAACTTTTAGACATACCGGACACACTGTGTGTCAGAATATTATGTAGTTAATTCCTACATCTTAAAAATGAATTCTAAATATTTTATTAAACTATAAATAAAATAAAATCATGTTTTATTTTATTTAATTTTGTGACATGCATTTTGAACTGAAATATCACTTTTAAATGAAAATGTACACTTCCAATCATATCAGACACACTATGTGTTGGATCAACCTTTAATTAATTCCTAAATGTCACAAATTAATTATAGATATATTTAATATAGTATAAATATAATTCAATTGTTTTTTATTAGTTTGTAGTATTTGACAAGAATTTTGAAATAATGTTTCATTTTTAAATTAAAACCCACACTTTCAATCATATCAGTGACACTGTGTATTAGATTGATGTAAGGATAATTTCTACATGTCATATTTAAATTATAAATTGTTTTATTAAAGTATCAAGTAAATATAAATATTTTTTCTTAATTTTGAATATATGATGCTTTTCTGAACTAAAATATCAATTTTACACTAAAAACTTCCACTTTCATTCATACCATCTGCAACATTCATTGGATTTATGTGATATTAATTTATACTCATCAAAAATTAATTATAAAATATTTTCATAAAGTATTAAGACAATATGATCATGTTTTACTAGTTTTGAGTATTTAATTCATGTTGTGAACTAAAATATCACTTTTATACTGAAATCATACACTTTGAGTCATGTCATCAACACAATGTGTCAGATTGATGTGTGAATGATTTTTATATTTCAAAAAATAATCATAGATCATTTTACTAAAGTATCAATATAATCCAAGTGTTCCTTATATATTTTTAGTATGTGTAATGTGTTTTGAACTAAAATTTCCATTTAGGGATACCTATAATCCTTTTAATAAGTGAATTTTTCATTAATATCACCCTATTAATAGGTGAATCCCGAGGCCTTCGGTAACACCCCATGTTATGTACCACAAAGATAGAGGTTATTTTATTATACTAATAAAGAATACATAGATCAAAATACAAAATATCCAAAAGTTTAGTCATCTTGGGAAACTTGATATATAATTATACATTACATTACATTTAAAAATTAAGATACATAATTTGAATACAAAAAAATGTTATTATTTCTCCTTGAAATAACATATGTAATATGTAGAAATCTTCAAGGTTTCCTGGAAGAGTGGGAAACAATGTAATGGGGTGATATTAGATATTTAGTGAGGGCTAGCGTACAATGAAATCTATCGTGTAAAAGAGGCATGATAGATATGGTAGGAATAAACAATAATAAATTATTCCATAAAACTATTTACATGAGCAAGGAATATATCCAAAGAAATAAAAATAATTAAATGGAAATAAAAAATAATTTTATAATGATGGAATGTATAATGATAGACATATTACTCTTACCATAATGGCCTCATTCCAAGACACCATACATAAAAGTTAAGGAATACGCCAATACCCAAACTATTTTTCCTCATGAGACCTTCTAATACATTGAGGGGATATATAATTTACATCCCCTTCTATCACTAAATAAGTCCAATGCATTAATTATATGAAAGTAATAAATAAATAAAATATGATCAACATACCTCATTAATAAATAAATATTCATATTGAAATAAATAGTATACAAATTATCAATAATTCTCTGGTTAATAAATTAAATCACTTTATTGGTAAACTCCCTTCAATTTGTAAGTTATTTACACTGTATATAGTAATAGATATATGGTAAAGTAAATTATGGAAATGGTATAGCATGTGTCCATGAGATTAAAGACATGTATATGAAGGAGAAAAATAATTCCAAGATAGGTATAAAGAGTGATAAATGAAATAAATTGAAAATTAATGTATTAAATTCCATCATTATGATTCATAAAGAATAATTTAAAACATCTAAAGCATATCCCATGTGAGTGTCAAACTAGGTGTGCAGTAAGGAACTTTAGTTATGCACCAAGTGAATATTGATTTAATACATGACCTACCTTTATTATGGTTATTATCCCAGGGTTCATTTAATACAAATCCCATATCCACTTGTTTATATCTATAAATGGATTTCATTTCTATAAAACCACCACTCTTTGCCAATATTTTAGGATGTTTTATTATATTTAGTTTTATTTCTTGGGTTTCCACTAATATTTGATCATTTCCAATGGTTATGAAGGTATTATAATGAGAGTTAATAGGTAATCTATCAATAAAAATATACTTAATGGATGATAATACTATATAATTAAAACCAAATAAATAAATTAGAAAAAAAATTAAATGATGTTACAATAAAATTGTTGAAATTGAAATGGAAAGATAAGGATTGGGAACTCTTATATTTATTTTATTTTGAAACAAAAAAATTCCCAAAAAAGTGAAAATATTATATTTTAAAAAATAATGAATATTTCAATGGAATGATGATAATGAATAATGGAAATAATATAAGGAAAATCCATATAAAATGATAACGTTAAAAATTATCATAACTCAATGTAAGGTAATTGAGTTATGAATTCCTTACTTTTACTTATCAATTATATTAAATTGTTTTAATCTCATGTATAATAAAAATAACAATATTAATAGATTATTTCATAACATTATTCATAACTATTTTATTCTCTAATCCTCATTTATAATTATTTATTAGTAATTTATTGTTTATTTTTATCATTAGATTCTAGTAACCTTGATTGTTTTTTCAAGTTTTGTAATCGTAATGTCAATCCACACTATTTGATACCAATTTAATAATTCCTTGATTATTCAAGGTACTATAATATTATTTACATAATGATTTATAAAGTTCTTTTTTCTATGATAGTTTCAGATATGATTTGTGAAAATAAAATCAATAAAGAGTTTGTTTCGATAATTTTTAATGAACAAAAGGTGATATATTGATAACAAGTTAGATATTATTATTACCATTATAGAAAAAAAACAAATCATATTTTACTTATTAATATCCAAACATAATATTAATTAATTTTCCATATTCATCCATGATATAAATGTATATCATCATTCGGGTAGGTGTTTAAACCAACCCAAATAAAAACATGATATAATATATGGGTGAGTACGGTTATGAAAGGGATTATTTTATTATAAAATCATTATAATAGTAGTATAATGGTATTATTTGAATTTTATTAAAGTTATTAATTATATTTTGCTATATTTTTTTATAAATAAAGAGAATAAATGGTTAGGTAGGGAATAATACTCACATTGATGGATTGATTCTTCTCTTGAAGGACATCTTTAGAAATAGTGGACTTGGGAAACTCTCTTGTAACTTAAGTCCAATAAAAATATAATAAGTTTATAGGAGAAATAAATTGGGTGGGCATTCAATATTAATTTTAAGGATAGGTGTGGCTTGAATCGGATGGAAGTGAAATCCTTTTATAGGTTAAAAATAGGGACATTTCTTTGGAAACTTAGGTTAGGGGGACGGTAAAGAAAGAATCATATGGGAGTTAGGTGAGTTATGTAAAGGGATGTTGGCGAGACATGTGATATTAACTTTACTACCCAAAAAAGGTATTATATAATGTAACGCCCTGACCCTAGTTACCCAGATTTGGTGCATTATTACATAACATTGGCATGATATAAGGAATCATGTCCTGAAAGACCAATCATTTTAGTAGCCTTGGAAGTACTAGATACATTCATAAGTTTTACATTACAGTACAAAATGAAAAACAAAAACAAAATTGTCTCTATTGACCACATTTATATCCCTTATACTATCCCTGTAGGTAAGTCATAATATACTTCTTCGCATCCTGGGAAAAATAAAACATAGAAAGAAGTGAGATCAGGTGTTCAGTAAGGATAACAATATAGCAGAAACTTTCATAAATAAACATAAAAATTTAAGACAAAGTATAATACTAAAACATAAGCCTTTTAAACATAAAATTATGCATAATATGGCCAATATAAATCAAATAATTTCATTTACTTATTCACATAGATATTCTACTAGTCGAATAATTACATACAAAATCAATAGCCACTTTCATAATGATGGAATACATAATGTCGGACATCATAACCACATAGTCAAGGCCTCATTCCAAGACTACAAATAATATTTTGTCAAGGCCTTGTGCCAATACACTAGTTTGTCTCATGAAACCTACCGATACATCGAGGAGCTATAGCAGGCTCCACCCATTACTTACTAAGTCCAATGCATTCCTCATATGAAAAGGTTTAAACATAACATAAACATTCGTATTAAAACTAGCATACAAAATGTCAATAATTTATCTATAAACCATGAATGGTATAAAAATAACACATCCATAGTCAAACATATCACAAAACCTTCAATACAATATGGAATATTTGTATAATAAATCAACCTTGATCAAGAATAATATCCCATAAAGGATGTTGACATAGTTGAAAATGATTAGTAAAAATCTTTAAGATAAATATCCCTTTTTAATGAAATCATTTAAAAGTCACATAATTTATAAATAAAGACATTTAAAATATAGTTTTGAATCAAAGTATCCCATACCACTTTGAAACTTTTTAAAGGAATTAACATTTTAAAATATTCATATCCATATAAATAGATCCTTAAAACCATTTTAAAAACATGGACATTAATGAGAAAGGTTTAGAAGAATAAATCTTTAAAACATTTAAAATTATGTTTTATTAAAAGTGTCCCTTAAAAAGAACCCCTTTGAAAACTCTTTTATGAAACACAGACAAGGATAATAAATATGTCCCAGTAGATACTTACGTAAAAACAACCTCGGATAATAATGAGATTGTGAAATTAACCCTTACCTTGTAATTTTCCTTGGTTGAGGGTAGTTTAACCTCCTGTATAATGGTTAAATAATTGTTATTAAATTATAAAATAACCATATACATTAATATGATATTGTATATGATCTTCTAATATTTCTTTGTTAATGATATTTCAGTAGTATCATTGTTTCGGGTGTTAACTGGTTTGTTTTCCTTTATATTCTTTGTTACGCAAGTCATGTTTGTTATAGATAGGATGTATCTAATTCATATCCAGAATCATATCAAGTCTTTAAACATTATTGTCACGACCCGAACCTACCCGGGCTCGAGCCGAAACTACCCCAGGCCCACCTCCATAGGCCAGGGGCTGGCGACCAGCGTCGAAGGAACAATAACTCGGGGAGGCATTTTCCTAAGTACCTGTACACACACACGCAGCACACTCAATGCAAAAGTGCAGAGTAAAAGAAAGAACAAGTAGAGTAAAAAGAACAACTGCTATATGTATAAACCACAGATGTGCATCGACCTCTAAACAGTACAAAGTACAAGCTGAAAAGAAAAGGGGAAAAACACGCGCCCAACCAAAAAGTGCCACAACCCGGCAATAGGTAAACAAAAAGAAACAGCTGACGGGTCTCCCACCTGGAACCCGGCCACGACCACCGCACGCGGTCCAAGCTCCCAAGTTCCTACACTCCACTGAAGTCACGCTCCACCTGTCCGTCGTCTACAAGGGCACACCAAGTGCGGGAAAATCCCAAGCAGGGGTGAGTATAAAAATACTCAGTAGGATACCCTAAAGGCTCAAGGGAGCAACAAAGGAGGTACTGAAGGGTGAGCAGTAGAGCGAACAGGAAAAGTAAAGGAGTACAACAAGGGGTGCAGTGGAGTAATAGTAGAGAGTCCAGCTCAACCTAACAAGAGAAAGGAGGTAGACTCATCCAGACACAAGGAGATGGAAATGGTGAGAAGATGAACTTCTCGTCGAGTCTTCGCTACCAATAGCAAGAGAGTAGACTCGTCCAACCACGCGAAGCTAGACACAGAAAGCACGTGGCATACCCCGCGCGTCTTCGCCTCACCTGGAAGGAGAGTAACCAAACCCAAGAGGTGGGTACCAGAACAAGGTATATACATATTCATATGCTCACTAAGAATCCCAAACAAGGTCGTAAGGGGATCTCCATCCCATAGCTCAGCCCAAGAAAAGTGAGTTGCCAACAGTCCCAAAAGTAACACCATCGATGCCCAGCATCCCGCACGTCTGCCCCGAACCACAAGCCAAGGGGATCAATCACCGTACCTCGACACTATCTGCTTTGGGCGGCACTGACTCACCCGCATGGTTTTAGGTTGAGTCGCAAGAACACGTCTCGGTGGGGAAAGCACCCCTCATACTTGAGAGTTTCGGTTAAGTCAAACCACGCCTCATCACTGCCCTGCAGTCGAGAGGTCTCCTCAAAGCCAAGGTCGTTCCATCACTGACCCGTACAAACAAGGGTCCTACTCTGGTAATCATGGAGAAAAGCCACATACTAGCCTAGTATAAAGGATTGAGCCTGGAATGTCAACGGCGTCCCACTGCC
Organism: Viscum album; assembly: GCA_963277665.1. Classification (NCBI taxonomy): domain Eukaryota; kingdom Viridiplantae; phylum Streptophyta; class Magnoliopsida; order Santalales; family Viscaceae; genus Viscum; species Viscum album. The sequence goes on from OY728123.1 coordinate 176,136,443, forward strand.
CAGCCCTGCTGGAGGGTAATTCATAACCAGATATTGGGTGACCCACTGCCCAACCCTGCCTAAGGGTAAACTCTAATACATCATCAGGCGACCCACTGCCCAGCCCCGCTGAAGGGTAGACCTTATTACATCATCAGGAGACCCACTGCTCATCCCCGTTGGAGGTTAGACCTGGAATAAGTCGATAGGTGACCCACTGCCTAGCCTTGCTGGAGGGTAGACCTAGAACTAGACGACGGGCGACCCACTGCCCACCCCTGATGGAGGGATGACCCTAAGAGGTCGTCGGGTGACCCACTGCCCAGTCTCTGCTGGAGGGTAGACCCTAAGTGTGTCGGGTGACCCACTTCCCAGTCTCTGCTGGAGGGTAGACCCTAAAAGTCGACGAGTAACCCACTTCCCAGCCCCGCTGGAGAGTAAAACTCAGAACTGTCCTGGCCATCTCTACTGGAGGGTACACCACTGGCCAACCGAACATATAGGGGGTATCGCGCAACCACCCAACTCCAGCACAACTCACCCAAAGGGGTTCAGCGCCTGTTCCATCACTAGGTGTCACTAGCACCGCTACCGGCTGATCCATCGAGAACAAAGCCAGGTGGATACCACTCAACCCTGCTGGTCAAACAAACGAGCACAGAGGGACCCTCTATGTAGCGAGAGGTCAAAGTATGCAAAGCAGAACATGGCACGCACATGGGGCCCACACGACGTGTGACCCCAAGTCAACCCCAACCGAACGCACAACGTTATCAGGTACGAACAACCACATGTACCTCCAAGCATTCCCGTATACTCCAAGATTATACCACATTCTCAGCCCAAGGGCCATCGTGCACATGACACCCAACGTCAACGCGAAGGTGTGACGTAACATTTCCAACTTGCCGCTTCAACGACTGGGGCACTACCAACCACATCTCTTTAACCACCAACATCACTCTCCCAGGAGTGCACGCGATCACATGCCAAGGGTCCGCTATAAGCACGGTAGAGGAACCGCCGTCGGGCACCTTTCATATTTCCACATTTAATAAGATCACGTAAGAGGATCTGCCCGCCAGAACAGATTACACCGTGGTAATCCTCGCGGAAAAACATGTGAGATCGACTACTCACACGCCTCCAATGGATATCTGACGAAAAAGTCACCCCACACCGCTTTACGCCCGAACGGCGTCCCGTGATCCCGAGCCTCGGCCCCGAAAACAGTCGGGCGCATCGCACCAATGTGATCCCCTCGGGAATACACGTCAAAAGCACTACTCACATGAGTGCAACAGATATCCGGAGAAAAAGGTGTATCCCGGCGCACCGCACACGAGCGGTGCTTCGTGGTACCCACAAACCGGTCCCGAAACACAACGAACGGATTGCACCGTTGCGATCCTCTCAGAAAAGCACACAAGATGGACTATTCACTTGTCCAAAACGGTCGTCCGGTGATAGAGATGGAAAATCACCGTCGACGCCCAAACGATCCTCGTGGGGCCCACACCATCGTGCTGAATTAAAGCGGGCGGATTGCGCCATTGCAATGCCCTCAGAAAAACACTCAGAATTGAATACTCAAACACCACAAACAGATGTCGGGTGAAAAAGTAGTGTTTCACCGTAATACGTGCGAACTAGGACCCATGGGGCCCGCACCTCGTCTTCAACCTGAACGCTTTGGAAAGCTCCTCAAAAAGTCCGCACGAGGACTGAGATCATGCTGCCGCTGACGGCGCATCAATCAGACATCCCAAGCGGGAGTTAGGTCCGACGCAAGAATAATTAATTAATTAATTAATTATTCACATTGTGTTTCGTGCCGCAGAGCAACGAAACCAACCCACAAAGGTTCCAAACCACATTGGAAGTACCGTCTCAGCCTCAGGGTCACAGCGCCTCTGACGGCGCGTCAAACTGACGTCTGGCTCGCGAGCCACGTCCGTCGCAACTTTAATAATAAATTAATATTATTAAATTAAACTCTCGGGTCACCCGCCTTCGGGTTCATAGCCTAAAAACCCCTAGACCCACCTTAAAGGGACCTCGTCATCAACACGGTCGCACAGCCGCAGACGGCGCGTCAATCGGACGCGCCGTTTAAGAGTTACGGCCCCCCGAATGCAAGGGGGCCTAACCGGGCCGGTCCACCCCGGCCGACCCGGTCCGAGCCGCCGCGGCCCGCTGGCCGCGGCCTGCCCACCAGGACCGGACCCGCTCCTCAGGTTCGGTTTTTACAAACGGACCAGCCTTTTGGCCAGTCACCACGTCACCCCCGCAGGACCCGCAAAGGGCGGGTCCTGGTCTCCTCCGCCCTCCCGAGCTCGCCGCTTGGTCCCTCCCCGCCGACCACGACAGGCCGCGGTCCGCTCCGCCGCTTGACGTCGTGCCCTTAGTCGGCCTCCTCCGAACTCCGTTTTCAATTCCAAAAAGGGTTATAGAATGATCATAAATTATACTACGCATCCATGGGATTTGATTGCAAATTCAACGGCAAATCGACAAAACATATTTAGGACAAACATGGTGCGGGAAACTAAAAACGAAACGCACGATCCTACCTCTTGGGCTTCGCCTGAAGTTTCTCCGCGATCCATCGGAGCTGCACCTCGCCAGAGAGGAGGAGGTGATGGAAGGGAGCTTCCTCCTCTGTTGTTGGGAGCTGCTGGCGCCAGGGGAGAAGAGGGGAGGAAGGGGAAAGAGAAGGGTGGGGTTGGGGTTTAAAAAGAAATTAAATTAAAACCCCCAAATTTAACCCGCGTCTGAAACACCCGACGGGGTCGAGGTTAAGCCTCCCCTAGGGTAAACACCACGCTCTGAGCGCAACGGAGGTCTCAGAATTTGATTCCGAGTTTCCTTTTGAAAGTTATAAAACTGAACGCCCAATGCCGCCAAATTATGAAAACGCCCCTGGGGCCATTTTTCACAGACGGGCCGCGCCCACAGAACTTACACCTCTCTTAGGGTAAACAGTACATTACGAACTCAACGGTGCCCTCGGTTTTCCAATTCGAGCCACCGTTTAAGAGATACTGGAGTTTCACCCTTAAACGAATAAATTAATTAATTAATTTATCCGTCTAACGTTCTGAAAGCGAGCGAGGGGTCCAAACATCCCGCTCCAACAAGTTTTATGTCGTTCCTAGGGTAAAAACCCCATTCTGGACCCATCCGTACACTCGGATCTCTGATCTGAATCACCGTTTAGGAGTTATCGCATTTATTTTGCGTTTCTAGTGTGAACGCACTGAAAATTTAATTTTGGCCACTCCGGGGCTCAGAATCGCACGCCATCTGAGGGTGATGCACTGGAATATCATCAAGAATATTCCAAAGTCTTCCATAGTAAAAACTGGGTTCTTACAATTATTTTTAATCATCAAATGAAAATTATTCTTGAATGGTTACGATGGTGAATGACATTTCATCGCGTCCTGGAGATGGTAAGCCGTACGTACGCACGAGTGAAAATATCATTATTTTGATGGTGAAATCATATATAATTGGATGTTATATCATTTATAAAGAATCATTAACATTTTATATTTATTATTTACATCAGTTCTACTCCTTATTATACCCATAAAAATAATGAAGTGTTTTAATAACAAACTACACCACGACGTGGAGACGGTAAGTCGTACGTACGCACGTATGGTGAATTTGTCATTTATAGGATGGATAGAATAATTAATAAGGTTGTACCATATTTATAATAAAATCAAATTATGTAGGATTTACTGGAGTTATTATTTTTGGTATGGAAACAACAAAGAAAGAGGAAGTGGAAGAAGAAAAAGAACTTGAAAGAGGGTGGTGAAATTATTACCTCTTCTTTGGGTGTTTCCTTTTGAGTTGATCAAAATGGATCCATAGGTTGGCTTTCTGATCAAAGTAATGACTCTAGGTTGATGTGAGGGAATTTAGTAGGATATTTGGGCTTGTTTTTTCAGATCCAAATGGCTTTGGAGGTGTGATTTTGAGAGAATGGGAAGTGCCCTTTTATAAGATGGGTGAGGATCGCTTTAGGAAAAGATTAAAATATTAATTTATTATACAATAATATTCAGTTTATAATGGATCAAAATGAATTTATTTCGAGCCTTAGGTGGTTATGGGTCGAAATCCTTTCAACCAATATGTTTTAGACAAGTTTAGGTTACCATTTTAACCTTATCTTTTAGATTTAACTCTTGGTTAAATAGTTTAACTTTTACTATGTCTTCTTGTATTCTTACACTATATGGTTAATAAACTTACTATAAACTTCCAATAGAACCTCAAGTAGTTCATTAATGATATATAATATTATTTAATCCCTTTGTATGAACCTTATATTTTTAATAATATTATATCAACCAATAATATAGTTTTTGTTTTAAAAACTAATTTATGTCAATTTTGACACTATTTGGTATTTTGTTTTTTTGAAAGTCATAAAAAAATTATTACTTTCAAAAAGTTATATTTAATCAACCCTAAAATGTCATATTCACCTAAAAAATTCATTTATGTCATAAAAACTTTGAAATTATATTTATTTTGATATTTATAATACCATTTATTTGATTCTTTCATTAATAACGTAATTACTGCATCATCGTTGTGTCGTAAATAAATTTAATTATTTAATGTATAAAATTTATAAATAAAATACCATTATATCGGAAATATTTTTATCTTTCCAATTAATATTTATAGTCAAATTTATCTTATGTATAACTCTATATTAAAAATGGTTTAGTTAATAAACTTTGAATTTAACACTTTTAACTTTTCTTTAAATAAAATAATAATAAATTTCCTAATCTAATCCAAGTGGAACAAAAGGATCATATTTTATTCCTAAGGTTGTTTTTGGTCGAAATAAACTTATCCAATAGAATTAGGATGTGTGTTAGGGTAATTATAATATCATTTTTACCTTTAATTACCCTATTTACTTTTAACCGTGGTAAATAAAAGTCAAAAGTTACTATTCACCAAAAATTATTTTTATCTTATTGAACCACATTTTATTTACATATTTCAACCATGTCTCTTGGATTTTTGAAATTCAACTCATAGAAATGGTAAAATTAAGTTTTATTCAAATTTACAAATGCTCCTAGAAGGTGGGTAAAAGACGGTAAAAAGTTCAATAAAAATTTATACATCTAATTTTATTATAAAATGACTCCAATGAATTATATTGAACTTATATAGGTATTATATATCTATTTTGACTTAAAATAAATTTAAATAAAATAAATAATTATTTAAATAAAAAGTCAGTTTTAAACAATAACACAATGTTTTTCACTATTCATCAAAAATTGAATGTTTTCAGAAAAATACCAAAAAATCACCGTAAGATAATTTTAATATTCAGAATTGAAAAATGAATTCTATTTTACCAAATTCAAAACATATAAGTTTCATTAATTAATTTAAAATTAATTCCCGTTGTCAAAATCAAAAAGTGGGTTTTAAAAAAGTAAAAACTATCAAAAGATTGACATGTGTTTATGTCAAATATAAATGTGAAAGAGACAATGTTATCAAAACCTGATTATAAGGACTGTGACCTCCCCAAAGAACCAATTTCTAGTGTGGTTGTTGGGTTTCTTTTAGGGAAGCTTGATCCTCAACTCTCTCTTTTGAAAGGCAAAGAGTTGATGATCGATGCCTCACCTAAAAGAGTTCATTGCGACCCTTATAATCTGTAAGATGATTTGGTTAAGGAGGATACCTTAACGGAGAATGTAAATTATGTACCTTCCTTTGTTGATGACTCTCATCAAATTGATACATTGCAGAATTCTGATTGTCACCAGGAAATTCAGAAGCTCTTGTAGTCTTCTAATGTTTCTGGGAAATGGGGGAATCTCTCTGATGATGAAAGGGGAAACAGAAAAACCCATGTTCTGGGAAACGTGCGACCTATATCCTTTAAGGATGTTTTCTTAAGTGGTGAGGCAAGGATGACTGATAGTGAATAATTTCCCTCTGTTCCACCAAGGAGGAGAACTCGCAAGGTTTTTTCCCATCTTCCGAAGATCAAGTTGACTAGATTATCTTCAAAGGTGTCAAAAAAGATGGATGCAAATCTTCTTAAGATGTTCAATCAGGAGCAGTCTCAATCGGTGTGGGGGTCTTCTGGTGAATCTGATTATGGAAATGACATGTCATATTATGATTGTTAGTCCTGATTGAGGGCAATTCTGTTTGTTTGACCCCTTTCACCACTTTTTATGTCCTTTTGAATAATAATTGGCCAGAAGCTTTGCTTCTGGCTGACCTTTAAAAAAAATAGTATTTTTTACTATTCATCGAAATATGAAAGTTTTCATAAAAGTACCAAAAATTTATCCAAACTAAATTTTTATGTCCCTCTTATAAAGAAGAATTTAATTTCATTAAATTTAATATATAAAATAGTCAAATATTGGTTTTAAAAAGGGTTCTCCATTAAAAGGTGGTAAAATTGCATTTTTTGAAAAATACTTCTTTTATCTGTAAAAATGAATTTGTTCTTATATTATGCCTAAGAAACACATAATATGGATGTTAAAATTATATAGAGTATATAAGATTCAAAATTCAGTTAATACTATTCATAACCACTTTTTTAAAAGCTATTTTGGTAAGTTGTGGTGCTCTTGAACTCAGCGTTGTGTGTTGTGCAAGCTATTGAATTACTTTAATGAGATATCATATTATGAAATCTCGGGGTGTTACATTATTCCTTCCTTCAATAAATTGCGTCCTCGCAATTTGAAAATTTTCTTCGAAAAGGTTAAAAATATAAAAATACCTTTGTGTAAAGCCCACATCGGAAATTGGTTTAATAAAATTTAGTCTTAATAAGAGGGAAAGGGAAATAAAAAAGTCACCACTAAATTATGATCTCGATTAGGAGAAAATTGGTGGAAATTAGAGAAACATAATTGGAGGGAAAATGTAAATATTTATAGGGAATGATTGAGGTCATCAATCACAAACAAGTGTAAAATTTAGGGCCTCAAAGACATCAATCTAAGATGATGTAAAATATCATCGATTCAACAAAACATAAGGTATTAGGATAACACATTTTTTGTTTTAAGATCTCTTCCCTAAAGTTTAAGAATTAATTTATTCATAGAATAAGAGGAATATATATATATATATATGTGACAAGTATAGTTTCATCATTCAACTAATTCCTACCACAAACTCATCTTTCACTCCAAAAGATAATAGAATTCAAAAATGTTATATTTATCCTAAACGTATAGGGTTACAAAAATAATTAATTTATAATTCATTTTTCAGAATATTTAAAAAAAATACATTATACAAACCAGAACATCACATAGGTCAGTGATAGGAGATGCACCCTTGTCGCCCTTCGGTTGCGGGTTCAAGTCTCACGGCCTTGCCGGACATGACGGGTTATCACCTGACCTCTAGGTTGTCCTTTTTATAAAAATCCAAAAAATAATATTAAGAAGTTTTTTTTAACCTTAAACAATAGTATCCAATGTTTAACTTAATCCATTCCAACCTTTAGACTTATCCAAAATACTTCTAGTCAAATTCACAGTCCAAAATTTATATGGAAGGTAAACACAATGAAGATTCTTTTTGCCACGTAATAACATGTGAATACCTTCATCATGTATTCTTTTAAAACACAGTAACACCATGAATTACCATAAAACCATATTGATTACATTCATTCTCCCTTATTCCTTATAGAATACTAGATATAATCCTTATATCCAAAAATGTTGTAAACTCCAACAATGATGGAATAAACAAACCATTAATCAGTTCCAAGGATGTCAATAATATCCAATATAATTTATCCAAATAAATCATCTCTTGTTCCAAAATCAATTCCTCAGTATCAGGACCATATTAAATTTTTATCTTTCCTTCAACCATGTATTTTCCAAAAAAATTAACTTTCTATTGAGTCACTTTTCTTGGTTCCACACAATCTCAAGTTCTTAATGAAATAGTAATTCAGTACAATCCTTATATACTCTATAATTATTATAACATGTACATCATTAATACAATACTCAAATATCACAATACTTTAAAAACAACATAAGAACTATAATCATTCCTCTTCATCTTTGGTAGTATCATAACTTGATTATTATCCAATAGTAGGATTTGGGGTATACACTGATGATTTAGACATTGATTCACATAGTGTCTCAACTCCTTGCAGATGAAGCATTGTACATTTGAATCCTTTTTCTTACCCTTAAAATCATGTACTTGGTGTCCTTTTTATCCACACTTATAACAAACTCTCATTCCCTTCAAGCATTTACCAAGGTTATTCTTTCCATAGTTATCACATATGGGAAAATTATTTTTCCCCTCTTCCCTTTATCTATCTTTCTCTCTTCCATCCTTTTCTTCTCTTGCTTCCCTTCAAAACCATAGGACTCATATAATTCTTTAATTATATTATTAACACATGATACTTTTTCTTCATATGATGAGAATACGTGTGAGACTGTTTCCCTTTTAAATTTTGGCTTAATACCATGAAATATATGATCCTTCTTAATCTTTCGATAATGCGTATTGCTGGAATTCTCATTCATTCTACTAGGCACCATTTCTAAACAATGGAATACACTAGGTTAGTTAATGAATCGCAATGCATAATTCCAAACTTGTAAAATACCTAACATAAATTGAAAATATTATGCATATAATCTATAATCATAAAATTTTTTCTTTTAGGAAGTATTTACTCCTAAATCCTTAATAATGGCTTGTAATGAAAATGTGAATTATCCCAAGATTATCCCCCGGGAGTGTCATAACCAAGAGTGCAGAAAGGCCCATTGTCATGTACCAGGATACCCTGGGTCAAGCCCGAAACTCCTTGTCGGAGTTTTCACTCCTAGGTACATCTGTTCCAAATCCGCATCTACCAGCTTGTATCCAGACAGAGATGTATTTCTTGGAAAACACACAAAATATCTACATTACCAAAATTATAGGAAGTTATTCTATACTAATCCTCAAATTATATCTTAGGGTAATGTTCTCTAATCAGAGTTTTTATAAATCTAGTTTCTAAGGTATGTAATAAACTTTCTCTAATACCAACTATAACGCCCTGACCCTAGTTACCCAGAGTCGGTGCATTATTACATAACATTGGGAAGATATAAGGAATCATGTCCCGAAAGACCGATCAATTTAGTAGCCTTGGAAGTACTAGATATATTCATAAGTTTTACATTACATTACAGAATGAAAAACAACAACAACATTGTCTCCATTGACCACATTTATATCCCTTAGACTATCCTTGCATGTAAGTCATAATATACTTCTTCTCATCTTGGGAAAAATAAAACATAGAAATAAGTGAGCTTAAATACTCAGTAAGGATAAAAATATAGCGAAAAATTTCATAAATAAACATAAAAATTTAAAGCAATGTATAATACTAAAACGTAAGCCTTTTAAACATAAAATTCTGCATAATATGGCCAATATAAATCAAATAATTCCATTTACTTATTCAAATTGATATTCTACTAGTCTAATAATCACATGCAATATCAATATCCACTTTCAAATGATGGAATGCATAATGTCAGACATCATAACCACATAGTCAAGGCATCGTGCCAAGACTACAAATAAGATTTTTTCAAGACCTTGTTCCAAGACACTAGTTTGTCTCATGAGACCTACTGATGCATCGAGGAGCTATAGCGGGCTCCACCCGTTACTTACTAAGTCCAATGCATTCCTCATATGAAAAGGTTTAAACATAACATAAACATTCATATTAAAACTAGCAAAAAAAATGTCAATAATTTATCCATAAACCATGAATGGTATAAAAATAACACATCCAAAGTCAAACATATCACAAGACCTTCAATACAATATGGAAGATTTGTATAATAAATCGACCTTGATCAAGAATAATATCCTATAAAGGATGTTGACATAGTTGAAAATGATCAGTAAAAATATTTGATAGAACTATCCATTTTTCATGAAATAATTTAAAAGTAACATAATTTATAAAGGAATTAATTTAAAATATAGTTTTGAATCAAAGTGTCCCATACCACTTTGAAACTTTTTAAAGGAATTAACATTTTAAAATATTCATGTCCATATAAATAAATCCTTAAAACCATTTTAAAAACATAGAAATTAATGAGAAAGGTTTAGAAGAATAAATATTTAAAACATTTAAAATGATGTTTTATTAAAAGTTTCCCTTAAAAAGAATCCCTTTGAAAACTCTTTTATGAAACATGTACATGGATAATAAATATGTCCCAGTAGATACTTACGTAAAACCAACCTCGGATAATAATGATATTGTGAAATTAACCTTTACCTTGTACTTGTCCTTGGTCGAGGGTAGGTTAACCTCCTGTATAATAGTGAAATAATTGTTATTAAATTATAAAATAACCATATACATTAATATGATACCATATATGATCTTCTAATATTTCTTTGTTAATGATATTTCAGTAGTATCATCGTTTCGGGTGTTAACTGATTCATTTTCATTTATATGCTTTGTTATGAAAGACATGTTTGTTATGTAATGGATGTATCTTATTCATATCTAGAATTATATGATGTCTTTAAACATTTTTTTAATCAACAAATGAAAATTAGTCTTGAATGGTTATGATGGGGAATGACATCTCATCACGTCGTGGAGACGGTAAGTCGTACGTATGCACGAACGACAATATCATTATTTTGATGGTGAAATCGTATATAATTGGATGGTATATCATATATACAGAATCATTAACTTATTATATTTATTATTTATATCATTTATAATCATTATTATACCCATCCAAATAATGAAGTGTTTGAATAACAAACTACACCACGACGTGGATATGGTAAGCCGTACGTACGCACGTATGGTGAATTTATCATTTATAGGATGGATAGAATAAAGAATATGGTTGTACCATATTTATAATAACATAAAGTTATGTAGGAGGTATTGGAGTTATTATTTTGGTATGGAAACAACAAAGAAAGAGTAAGTGAAAGAAGAAAAGAACTTGAAAGATGGTGGTGAAATTATTACCTCTTCTTCGGGTGTTTCCTTTTGAGTTGATCAAAAGGGCTCCATAGGTTGGATTTACGATCAAAGTAATGAATCTAGGTTGATTTGGTTGAATTTGGGAGGATATTTGGTCAGTTTTTTGCCGAACCAAATGGATTTGGAGGTGTGATTTTGAGAGAATGGGAAGTTCCCTTTTATAAGAGGGGTGAGGGTCACTTTAGGAAAATATTAAAATATTAATTTATTATACAATCATATTCGGTTTATAATGGCTCAAAATGAATTTATTTAGATCCTTAGGTGGTTATGTCTTGAAATCCTCTCAACCAATAGGTTTTATACAATTTTATGTTACCATTTTAATCTTATCTTTTAGATTTAACTCTTTGTTAAATAATTTTACTTTTACCGTGTCTTCTTGTATTCTTACACTATATAGTTAATAAAATTACTATAAACTTCCAAGAGAACCTCAAGTGGTTCATTAATGACATATATAATATTATTTAATACCTTTGGATGAACCATAGATTTTTAAGAATATTATATTAACCAATAATATAGTATTTGTTTTAAAAACTAATTTATGTCAATTTGGACACTATTTGGTATCTTGTTTTTGTGAAAGTAATAAAAACTTGATTACTTTGAAAAAGTTACATTGAATCAACAATAACATGTCATATTCATCTATAAAATTATTTTATGTCATAAAAACTTTGAAATTATATTAATTTTAATATTTATAATACCATTTATTTGATTCTTTCATTAATAAGGTAATTACTGCATCATCATTGTGTCATAAATAAATTTAATTATTTAATGTATAAAATTTAAAAATAAAATATTATTATGTATTAAATATTTATATCTTTATAATTAATATTTATAGTCGAATTTATCTTATGTATAACTCTATATTAAAAATGGTTTAGTTAATAAACTTTGAATTTAACACTTTTAACTCTTCTTTAAATAAAATAATAATAAATGTCCTAATCTAATACAAGTGGACCAAAATGATAATATTTTATTCCTAAGGTTGTTTTTGGTTTAAATAAACTTATCCAATAGAATTAGGACATGTGTTAGGGTAATTATAATATCATTTTTACCTTTAATTACCCTATTTACTTTTAACCGTTGTAAATAAAAGTCAAAAGTTACTATTCACCAAAAATTATTTTCATCTTATTAAACCAAATTTTACTTAATTATGTCAACTGTGTCTCTCAGATGATTTAAATTCAACTCACAGAAGTGGTAAAATTAAGTTTTATGCAAATTTGCAAATGCTCCTAGAAGGTGGGTAAAAGACTGTAAAAAGTTCAATAAAAATTTATACATCTAATTTTATTATAAAATGACTCCAATGAATTAAATTGAACTTATATAGGTATTATATATCTATTTTTACTTAAAATAAATTTAAATAAAATAAATAATTATTTAAATAAAAATTCGGTTTTAAACAATAACGCAGTGTTTTTCATTATTCATCAAAAATTGAATGTTTTCAAAAAAATACCAAAAATTCACCGTAAGATAATTTTGATATTCGGAATTGAAAAATTAATTCTATTTTACCAAATTCAAAACATATAAGTTTCATTAATTAATTTAAAATTAATTCCCATTTTCAAAATAAAAAAGCGGATTTTTAAAAAGTAAAAATTATCAAAAGATTGACATGTGTTTATGTCAAATTTAAATGTGAAATTACTTATAATGACCTACATTGTATTAAATGATAAAAATATAATCTAATTATACTTAGAAACCATTCAAATGCATCATTTAACTCTATAAATTATTTCGATTAAAAAAGTTGTTTTCAATTAAAGTATAGTATTTTTCACTATTCATCAGAATATGAAAGTTATCATAAAAGTACCAAAAAAATTTCCAAACTAAATTTTTATGTCCCACTTATAAAGAAGAATTTAATTTCATTAAATTTAATATATAAAAGTTTCAAATATTGGTTTTAGAAAGGGTTCTCCATTAAAAGGTGGTGAAATTGTATTTTTTGAAAAATACTTCTTTTATCTGTAACAATAAATTTGCTCTTATATTATGTATAAGAAACACATAATATGGATGTTAAAATTATATAGATTATATAAGATTCAAAATTCAGTTAATACTATTCATAACTGATTTTTGAACAGCTAGTTTGGTAAGTTGTGGTGCGCTCGAACTCGGTGTTGTGTGTAGCGCAAGCTATTGAATTACTTTAATGAGATAATGTACTATGAAATATTGGGGTGTTAAATAGAATTTTTTTTATCATTTTTAATCCTCAAAATTTCAATCCACTTTAATTTACACCCTTTACCCCCATTAACCTTGATTAAATATTTACAATGGTAATTATTCTTTTTCTAAATATTTAAGATGAAACCTCTTACAAAATTTCCATGCGGTGATTCCAAATTTGGAATCCATTTAATCTAATTATATTTATAAATAATTTTAAAAATATCTTTTTAATTAAAATATAAGATATAATATTTTTTTTAAATCTTATTATACATTAAGTGTTTTTATTTCTATTTATTAACAATTATTAAATAAATGAGTATTGATATATTTTTTATATTTAAAAATAATATTAGAGTTAATATATCTAACAAACCTGACTCTAGTAACCTAGATCCTATAGTTACTTTATTACATTGGTATAGAATACAAAATTTTTCATTCTATAGGATCCAATAGTTTAGTAGTCTTGGGAGACTAGATACATACATGATTCTCACATTATATTTGAAAACATGAAATATAACCTAAAATCCTAGTGATAAATTTATTATTAGTTCTACTATATCCTTTAAACCATTAATACTTCACTTTCATCCACCCTATGGATGGGAAACAAAATAAAATGGTGATCTCGAGTGCATGGTAAGGGGAAGCATATAGCAGAAGCTATCATAGAGTAAACATGGCATATGAAAAAGATAAATAATAATCAAATATTCTATATAACTAATATTGTAAAACATGAATATATTCATGGATTAAATAGAAACATAAATAATCACATATACAACAATAAATGGTTTCATAGTGGTAGACTTCATAATGTTGGGTTTCTTAATCATACCATCAAGCTCTCATGCCATGACATAATATATAAATTGATAAGGAATATTCCAAATAACCAAGCTATTTTGTCTCATTAGACCTACCAAATAATATAGGGGATATATAATTTTAGACCACAATCATCACAAAATAGTTCCAATTCATTCATCGTCTGAAAAATAATGAATAAAAAATACAATACATAATCAACATGTCTTAGAAATCAATAAACATTCATATTAGAAAAATAACATATATAATGTAAATATTTTCCCCAGGGAAAAACTGTAATAACAAGATCATAATTCATCCAAATAAATAAGGTTTATGGTATAATTACATCATATCCCCAATGTAGCATAAGAAACCTTAGAGGACGTTGAAAAAGATGAAAATCACCTTTATAAAGATAATATAAAGTTTCCCAAAAAAACCAAGAAATATCATTTTATTAATATAAATTTTTTAAAAAAAATAAAAAATAATGGGAATATAATGTTCTTTAAAACATGGTAACTTTTAAAGGAATATTAAAAATAAAGAATGATCATGATAGTGGGAAAGGAGGTCATGTTTTAAATGTTAAAAAACATTATTTTCACACTTTTATAAAGAAATTCCAAATTGAATCAAACAAAAAAATGTTAAAAATATTACTTTATAAACTTTTTTAAAGATAGTAATAAAAATATAAAATTAAATTTAACAATACTTTATGTTTAAATAATAAAATTATATAAATTATATAAGGATCATTGATGTGAAGGAAAGGGATCCTTTAGAAAAAATGGGAATTCTTCTTAACAACATCATATTTGCATAGAGAATGAAATCCATCATCAAAGAAGATTTTTATATAAATATTTAATTTTCCTTGAGTGAAAATGAAAATACCATATAGGATAGTGAAATTTTAGAATAAAATAAACATCAAATATCATAGCCAATGAAGATTTTTTATAGCCTAATGAAAAGGGTATTAGGTCGATGAAACCCTTTCTTAGAATTTTGTATAGTTGGGTAGACTCTAACTTCTCTATATGATATAATTAGGATTATTATTAATTTAAATAAAAATCTTATTCATAGTTATTTTACTTCATACCATCCATTTATAATTCCTTAATACCTATATAATAATTTTTTATAATTAAAAATTATTATTTGGGTGTGAACTCTTATATTTTCATTACATGAGTTGGTTTTGTGGTTCCATTCCTTGAGTATTTTTTTCATGGATTAATCATATACATAATTTTAATTCTATTTTAATTCATGTTTCTAATATAATTCTAGAGTTCTATAGTCATTTCATGGAACTTATATTGACGGTCGCATTGAATGCTTAAAAATTACCTTTTCGGTGATTATTGAATTAATCAAAATATCCGAATTTATAAGGAAATATGCTTTTGAATATTAACACTAAATAATTATAAAAACATATTAAACTCATAATTATTAAATTTTATTACCATTATTTATGTTTTATTATTCATTCATGAGATAATCATTATAACCATGTTCATGTAGGTGGTAAAACTGGACAAAACAAGAACATGTTATTAATGTTGAATGACTAAGAAAATTTTATTATATGGTGATAATATAAATTTTTAAAAAGATTAATGTTTTCAAAAAAATTAAATTATAAATTATATTCAATAATATTTATTTGAATAAAATAAATGAAAGATAATGGTATGAAGTTATTGCTTACAAAGTGTCTCGGTATGCTTATTTTAAGTGGTTAAATTTTATGATGACCATCAATTGTTAATATTATTAATATAATGGAAATATAACATTTAAATAACCTTAATAATGTTATAAATGTCATATTTAATCATAAAATCCATTTCTATAACAATCCATGCAAAGAGGCATTGAAAAATTAAATGTGTCATTCATGGAGGTGGTAATCTACACGTAACATGGGACATTTTTATTTTCCAATAGATGTGAGGAAGGTAGATAATAGTTTTTCCATTCACATAATAACATTTAATTGTATTAATTATACTTAATTAATTATATTGTTATTATTATAATATATTTATAGTGCCTTAAAGAAGAAAGAAACTAAAAATAACACAGTTAATACCATTGATTCTTCATTTGATATACTCTTTTAAACAACTACTTAATCCTTCCTAGATTGATCTTTTGAGTAGAAAAAAATATCTAAGATGTGGAAAAGGGGGTTGGTAAGGGGTTTTGGTAGTGTTTTTTTATCTAAAATTCTTTAGTTGTGAGGATAAGTGGGTTTGTGAAGGGATACTTTTATAAGTGAGAGGGGTGGAATTTTTTTAAACCCTCATTACATTATATTAAAGGCATTCCACGTTCAAAGGAAACTAGGTAAATAGTAAAACATAATAGATAGGTAATAATTATTGGTCAATAAATCTCTCAAAAATACATTTAGATATATATTTTCATGATATTTTGATCTTTCGTCACTTAGTTTTAACCCTTTTACCTCATTTTACCTTTACCATAGTTAGTCAATTTTTACATCACTATCATATTTTTGTGCCTAAAAATAAAAATTAAACTTATAAAATAATTTGAACATATTTATTTCTAATATTAAATAAAATTTTAAAGATTCAATTCCAAGAGTTATTGAAAATTATTTTTAATAAGAGTATGCTGAACATAAAAATAGTTTTTAGAAAAATGTATTTTTAAGCATAAAATTGAGTTTACACCGAATTCATGTGTAGTATTGATTACCGTGATATTTTTTGGTTTATAATTGAAAAATATTTTTTTTACTTTAAAATAAATATAAAAATGAATATATCAATGTGAATATTTAATTAAAGTAAAATGAATAAAATAGTTTTTTAATGGAATAAAATATATCATATGTTCTAAAATTACAAAAATAGATTTATAAATTAAAAATAATATTTTAAAATGAATTATTTAAATTTATTAAATAATTTTTTGTTGATAAAACGTGTATTAAATTTTTAATTCATTCTTATATCAAGATGATGTCATAAAAGCCACAGTATTGTGAAAACTGTATTTTTACTATCACCCAAAAATCATCCTTTTTAGAAAATTATTAAAAATTCATGCTAAAATGATTCTGAAATGATAAATTCAAAAATTATGTCCAAATAATAAAATTAAAACTATAAAAATTATGAGTCTTTATTTTAAACATAGTCAGGAATAAAATATTTTCTTTTTTATTTTGAATAGAATATGAATTATGCTATAGTTTTGAGATGTAGTGTTTACCTGCTATATTAGTATCTTAGGTATTGCACTCCCCCCTTCCCAGATAAATAATTTCATACTCAAAATTTGATAGATGTCAGATCATAAAAAAATAAGGGTAATTATTTATCATTTCATCTCCAGATTCTCACATTATTTCATCTATCTCATGATTCGTCCAAAGTACTTTTATCAGTCGAGTTATTTAATTCTGAAACAAATTCTCTCTAGTTTCAATAATCTTGAATATATTTTCATTATAAGACCATTCAGGTTCCAAATCTATTACCTCAATGGTTATTACATGTGTTTATATTGGCATTTACATCCTCAACAATGAATCATGTAAGATATTGTTCACTTTAGAGAAGTTGGGTGGCATAGCCCGATGGTAGGACACAACTCCAATTCACTCCAAAATATTAAAAGGTCCAATATACCTAAGGATTAGCTTCCCCTACATACCAAACCATATAAATCTCTCACATGGACATAATTTTAGGAATACATTATCCCCCAATTTCAATTTTAAGTCAATTCTTTAATTATTAGCATGGATCTTTTTCCTACATTGGGTTATCTTAATATGATTTTGAATATTTTACCTTAAAAGTAGTCTCCTTAACAATTTATGGTCCAACTAGCTTCCATTCTCAAACATCATCCCAACAAGCTAGAGTAAAATATATCTTCCCATAAAATTCTTCATACTATTCCATATAAATTCTTCAATGTAAGATATTAATATAAAAAAATAAACTAAAGGTAGATATTGGTATCATGTTCCTTGAAAGTCAAGATATCATGATATCAATATATATTCTAATTTTTAAATATTCCTTGTAGACTACCCATCATACTGAGGGTGATAGGTGGTGTTAAAATATATCTCGGTGTTGAGATACTACTAAAGACTCCTTTGAAATTTCTATGTGAACAGAGGGTCATGATCCGATAAAACTAACAGAGGTGAACTATAAATCTATGCCACTTAATTAATATAGAGTTTTGAAATATTATCATGGGTTAAATCCTCCCTTATTGTTATAAAATGGACTAACTTGGTAAGGCAATCCACAATGACCCAAATAGTATCATTACTCCTAGGAGTCTTCAGAAGTACAATGATAAATTCCACTTTAACATTGTCCTACTTCCACATTGGTATAGGGAGAGGTTCCATGGATCCTTTAAGATATTTTGTTTAATCATTTTCCTACTTTAATACTAATTATCTTGACATATATTCCATAATTTCCTATTCCATGCCATCCTACTAAAAATATTATCTTAAATCTCTATACATCCTTATGATATCATAGTTTATAGGGAAATTGGATATATGTGATTCATTTAGTATTTCCCTTTTTAGCTCAGGTATATATTAAACACATAGCCTCTTTACAAAAAATAACACATCATTTTCATAGATGATTTCTAACAATCTATCGTCATTCATTTATTTAATTTACTTTTGTAAACACTTATCATTATACTGAGAATGCTTTATCTTCTCTAATTAATATGGTTTTCAAATTTCATGAAAAATGAATGATGGTTCCCCTTGATTAAAAATTACCATATCTTAATTTACTAAATCCAAGAATATAGGGTCCTCATTTATCCTCATCTTGGTTATAACTCCAGGGTCCTTCCTACTCAATTTATAAACTTCCATATTTTCCTTCCCATGGTAGAAGTGTATCGATCAGTCATATTGTTAAGTGTTTTTCATCAGAATTTTCATAGTATAACGATACAATGTAATCCTTAGTCTCAAGAATATCTAATAGAATTAATTTTCCCAAATTTTTTCCCTTAACCCAAGTACAATTTGTAAATTAATTCATAAAAATACTTCACTAAAGAGAGTTTTCCCAAGTATGGTTCATGAAAATACCTTTTATAAGTTGAGTTATCCCAAGTATATATCATTAAAATTCTATTTCTAAGGTGAGTTCACCCAAATAGGTCTCATTCGTATCCCTTTTCTAAGGTGAGTTTTCCCAGGTATGTATTGTACAAATCATTTTCTCTACCTCATTCATGGAAAAATTAATACACTATTAACATCACTCAACTACCTTTATATAAATTCCATTTATTAGTTAATTTCAGGTAAATTATCACATGTAACCTACCTTTCATGAAACTTCCTATTCCTATACATTTTTCTCAAGTCTATTTCACACAAGAAACACATACAAGAAGAGGGATTCCTTAATCATCCTTGCAAATCTTTACTAGTTTCAAATGAGTGGGTTAGCTGTAAATTATATGAAAAACCACAACCTTCATGAAACTTAGCATTCTCTGACATACATTCATGTTACTTGACTTTCATAGTGCCTCTTATTCTATAATTTTCATGAAACTCAACCATTTAATTGTTTTCACATAACTCACACTTGAAAGGGAGTTTACCCAACTAACATAAATGGCCAAATGTTGAGTGGATCATGCCCAAACTAGTGAAAACCCATCTCCACTAGTGTGAATTTGCTTCAAATATCATGAAATACATGGATTTTCTTTGGAATGAACTTTCAACTTCCTCTAATATTTCCAACATAAATTTTTTTTAAACACTAGAAACCTTATCTATTATCTATAAACCATATCCCATACTCTTCAACTTATTTTTTCAACCTAAAAGTGGATTGAAAAAAAACACCAATGACCAGATAATATCACCTTAGTTCCAATAATGTGTATTTTCAAAAATCCTAATACTACTGAAAAAATATAGATAAAAATAGTTAATAAATATTTTCGATAAAATTATAATTGTATTAAAAAAATTACTCTTTGGTAATGATAGTTTATAAATGTAATATTATATCCTTAATATTAAGAATGTAATAACCAAAATCAATGTTATTATGTTGTTTCAAACACCATAGAAACATTGATAAAAATAAGTAATTTGTTTTTATGGATGTTTTAACAGTGAAATGTTATTATATATACCCTAATACTTATCCTGTTTTATAAATCCAAAGGTTTCCTGAGTGAATTTTATATCCTCATATAATGGTATTGATGATAAATAAACATCACTTATCATAATAAAATTCTTGTTAAAACATAGTATAAAATACAAAATTTTAAATCTATTTATAAAATATTGATTGTAGTATATTAGAAATACATAATATACATCATGTGTTATCTATATGTTGGATATCCATGAATTGGATCCAAAAAAGTATATCTTTGGATTATCCAATGTGATTTCAATGTGAATGTAACACCCCGACCCCTCTAGACCAGAGTCGGTGCATTACTTGTGATATTGGCATGGTTAGAAGGAATGAAAATATCAAAGGAATGAACAATTTAGTATTCTTGAAGAAACTAGATACATAGATGTAACACAAATTACATTGAAAAAGGTTACAAGATACAATACATAACAAAACTAAAAACTGCAACCACATGAACTCAATAAAAGACCTTCTCTTCATTACCTGTTGAAGGTAAACAATGAAAGGGGTGAGCTCAAACTCTTAGTAAGGGTTACAAATAGCGGAAGAATGAGTACAATAATAATTGAATCACAATCAATCTGGCATAATAAATATGGCATAGTGAATAAATGAATAACTAATGCCATTAATAAACTGAAAATGAAACAGCATCCATAGATTTTGTCATAGTGAAAACCTCATGGATAATAATAATAACTGATAATGAATAAAGATAATTCTTATTAATTGGAAGTCATGTATCTGGAACATGAAACCATAATACCATTAAAATGGTTTAGTTCTGTGGGTAGAAACCCATTTGATTTTTGGAAACAAACTCGAAGGGTTTGTCGCCAAATTGATTTGTCTCATGAGACCTACCGATGCATCGAGGAGCTATAGCAGGTCTCACCCGCCACTGCATGTCCAAATAATTCTTTATACATTGATTCAATACAAGACTAATATACCTTTTCAATGTCTGTATAGAGTAGAGTATACAGATTCATCAATATTTCTATAATTAAAATAACTTTTCAAATAAACATCGTATGTAAAATGGTATACGGTTTAGACAACAAACATATCCATGACATGATATTATGGATATTTAATATAAATATAATTTAAAATTAAAAGTGATCTAAAATTTTCATTAGTTACACCTCATAAGGATTATTAGGTGCACAATACAAAGTTAGTCACAACCAAATAGAAGTCGAGACAAAGTCTCTTACCACAATGTAATCAGTCGAATCATATGACCAGAACGTAATGAACATCAAATTAATCATTGAATAACATGAATATAAATATAATCATGTTATTTTATATCAAATGGAATTACAAATATACCACATATATGAAATAAGTGGCGAACAATGAAAATCTCATAGAAATGAAAGTGAGATGAGAAACCCCATACAAACATTTCGGCATGGTAACGAGTGTTATTGCAAGGTCTTAATGAGAGGTAAAGGGGTATTCCATTATTTATATGTCACAAGGGAAGTATGGGGGAGTTTTGAAAACATACCCCATCATTAGGAATTAAAACTAAAAGGGCACAACATAGGGAAGATTCTTGAACAAAAGTGAGAGAGAGGATCCCTTATGAAAATTTGGCAGCCTAACGGCGTCGCTTAAAATATAATAAAATGAAATGATGAGAAAAAAATGGTATCTCATAATATTGAAATAAAAATTAAAGTAATAATAATAAATAAAATTAAACCCCAACATGTGAGAAAGGAATTTCAAATAGCTAACATAAAAGAAGTGTCGACTTAAAGAAGAGAATGAAGGATTCCCTTACCTTGTAGAGTAACTCCTAAATCTTGAAGGATGGGACCTTGTGGGCTTAAGGGAACCTTGTGAGGACTCCTAGAGAGGTAAAACCACTAGATATTTGATTATGAAGGATTTAAATGAAATAAAACGAATGGATGAGTGTGTATTTATAGAAAAAGAGAGGTAATTTTTTAATAATTTCAAAGGGACACCTCATTAGTGGTTTTTGCCAAACCATGGGCTTTCCCATGGTATTTGCCCATGGTTTTAGCCACTTGGGACACCTAAAGTCATAATTTACTGTAAAAAAGTTGACCATATTTTTATATTTAATTATTACATCATTATTATGTCATTAAACTACCAAAAACTCAAAACTGTATTTTTATTATTCATGAAAATTCATGTATTTTAGAAAAATCCCAAAAAAATTCCCTAACCATTTTTTGACGTGTAGAAATCAAAAATTAACTCCATTTTTTGAAAATAATTTTCGAAGTATTTTTAATTTAATTTTTAAATAAAATCATAGTTAATTCGAAAAATAACAATTTTAAAGGTATAATTAGTTCTATATCACATTGAAAAATTAATTAAGATCTCATTATCTTATTACCTTAAGAAAATAAAATATTATCATTATTTACTATTTATAAGGGTCATATTACTATTCATTTCACTATTCATAAGGGTATGTTACTATTCATCAAAAAAATCAAGTTGGTTCTATCAGACTCCAAATGATTTACTTGTCACAACTCTAGATGACCGTTTTTTGAAATTCAAAACATAGAAGTGGAAAATTTATGTTTAATGGATAGCTTATAAGTTTATACTATAATGTTTTGATTCACAAAATACATAGTGCTTCATGAAATATAGGCTATGAATAGAATGTATTTAATATAAGCATACCATAAAATGTTTGGGGTGTTATAGTCAATATAGTGATTCTTACAAAAATTAAATGGAATAAGTAATGTAAAACATAACGAAAATATTTTATAAGACTATAGTGTATATTTTTACACCTATAATGTCAGTATCAAGAAGATCTTTTCATATATTATTTTCTTTTTGAAAACTTTGTCTACTTGGTGCATTCTTACTAAAATTCTAGATTTATACACTAATTTTTTTAGAAGTGACATAAGGACTAATGAATCTAGATTTTTCTTCATAGGGTCTTTCATTTGCATTGGTGTGATATATATTCCTATAGAAAATATGAATAGTATTGACCTATAACAAAAATAAAATATCAATTATTGGAAAAATGAAAATATACCTCATTTCTACATTCACTACTGAGGATCCAAACTATCCATTCTTGAGGATTTCATTTACATTCTCAAGACTAGTAACTTCAGAAATGGCCTATCCATATACTTGTTCTTTAAATTCAATATAGGATATATTTTTATCTTGTAACATTGTATCTGAATGACCTTACAAAATTAATAAATTAAAATGTTCAATTGGTGGGGTAAAGGTACTCTTGGAAGGTACTTTAGATCTATTAGTTAATTGTTTATATTATCTTAACTTGACCTTATGTTTCCCCTTCTGTTTCTCCTTTTGTAATAACATACCTCAGTTCATACATTTTTTCATTAATTGTAAAATGTTTTATATATATTATAAATTGGAAAGTACATACCTTATTATCATCATGTATATTTATAATATATAATGGATATTCTATGAACGTTCCAATAAAAATTTCAACTATGTGAACATCAATATCATCAAGGGGAATAGGTATCTAAGTGATTGGATCTTGAGCTACAGGATTCCACACTTTCATGTGATTTTTATATGCTTTTATTGTATATAATATTATCTCAGATATTGTACATTATGCCTCTTTCTACAAGGCGTAATGTGGGTGGTGATGGATATGAATCATAATAAATTTTACCCTATAAATCTTTTTTATAATAAAGGCATTAATAGTTGTTTAATTAAAATTTAAAATAAATTATTATGAAAAAATAAATTACCTTAGATAAGGGAGGATGTTAAGGGGAATGGATAACCACAAAATTAGGTGGGTCTCTTCATGTTTTGGTTGATTATTTATTGATTCTTTTAATTGATCCCTTTAAAAAATCAGTTGACCACATCAACTTTCCAATTAACTTATTTTGTTAGAGCATCAATCTATGTCTATGTATTTTTTTAACATATGTATCCCCTTATTCCTATGTTTTCTCAATGTATTCTTAGTGGGAACTCCAAAACCTATATCTCTAACATAACCACAATATTCTGGACACCTTAATTACATTGAAATTATTCTCTTATCGGGTACTATAGATGATGAATCTTATGTCTAAACCAGATAAAATGTATAGGAAAATAAGTAGTAATTATTATGTAATACTATATTAATAAAGAAAAATTTTCTATTATATCATACTTTTACATGTTTTTCATTCCTTTTATGTGTTTTCATCTACTATTTATCCATTTTTATTTACATGAACCTCATTCCATAGAACATGATGTGGGGTGGAAGTGGATTTAGATTCTAATTCATTAATATATAAATAAAAAAGGGAACATGATTATATTATTGTTTTATATCACATAATGTTTTACTATAGATTTAAATTACATACCATTTTATGTTCATATAAAGTGTCCCACATCCTTTCCTTTCAATAATGTTATGTTAGTTTTGATGCACGTTGTTTATTTACTACACTCCTTTGTTATTTTATAAATTATCAATTCAAAATAAAAGTGATTAACACACATAATTTCAAATAAAATAATACCAATTACAAAATATATTAAATGATTTCTCCTCTCGATGGCCAGTGAAATAATTTTGAGTTACCTGGTTTATGATGTGTATATAGGTAGCTGGTGGGTGGGGTTTTAATTTCCCCTCATAATCCCTAAGATGATGTTTCATAAGAAGTTTATGAAATTATTTTTGAGTTTTTTTAGTGACTATTAGTCTGAATTTCATCCGAAATTTCTCTAATATAAATATATTATGTAAGGGATAATGAAGGTTAAATAAATATTTAATTGTTTTATTTTTTAGTAAAATAGGGAAAATCTATCAAACTTTTACCCTTATGTCTTCCCAAATTGTTCCCTTTAATGTAGTTACAACATTTTTTCGTGTTTCTATATCAATCGCTAGGTGAATTCAAGTACTCCCCCCATATAACTACTGAAAATTTACTTGTTGGTTTCAACAGGTTAAGCACAGGTATTATATCCAACCTTGAATTATTTACCTTTATTTATCATATTAATAATATTTTTGATGCTTTTTTGTTATGTCACTCCTAAATTTTTAAAACCATGTTACCTTTTCCTGAATTCTCTCCTTCAGGTTGGTTCTCGCCTCCAGAGTTTGTTCACCTTATAGCATTCTCTCAATTTCATCATCGCTAATATATTATTCCTAGAGATTGGTAGCATTAGAAGGTACAAAATCCATTATCTACACAGTAGTTAAACATTTAATTTATATTATTTAAATGTGGTAGTGAACACATAATATTATGAGGTAACACAATGTATATAAAAAAACTAACCAAATATATTCAACTTATTCATTGAAATATTTTTTTTCTTTAAAGTTTGAATGTATTTTTTTACCTTTTTTGAGTAACCAAATCCCCTCCTTATTATCCCCTATTAAATACAAGACACCATTAACATTGAGAACACTACACAATGATTGTGATGTCCCAATAAATAGTTATCCTCAATGGAATTTTAATTTTACTCTACAGTTATTTAAGTAGATAATAGATTAATTGATCTATTCATGTTTAAAGGATCTAAGGTATGAAATACTTGTACTAATTTCTATGCCATTATGAACAATTCATCCTTGTACCATTCCTTAGAAGAATTAACTTTTATAAATCTTAATTTACTAATTTTAACTAAATTCATGTTATCAACTCCTTTTCACAAAAATATTAGCACTTGGAATATTGTATAATCCAACTCCCATTGATGGAAAAGAATAACATATTTAGAATCAATTAGGGCTAGTTTGGTAGGGATGATACAGAGAGAAAATAAATGATATTGAGAGGAGAAATTGGTTTCTCATGTTTGGTGAGATAATTTTAAGGGGAGAGAAATGATAAGGGGAGAAATGGAGAGAAATAGATTTCTCTCCTGCTATTGTTTTTAAATCACCTCAAAATTGTGATGATTTGGAAAGAAATGATGGTGGAGGATTGTTAATATTTTAAAATTCCAATTTTATCCCTATTTTTTACATGTATCACAATATAATTTCTTTTCTTTTACTTTAAAAAGATTCACCAAACAAGATGGAGATAAATTAAAATCATTTCTTTTATTTTACTAAGTTATTGATTCAAACACAAGGAGAGAAGTCGCAATCATTTCATTTCATTTTTTTATGAAATATTAAATCATTTCTTTTCTTTTACTAAAATCGCACTGAACATAGTGTTAAGATACATGAAACCGTGGAGGAACCCAATGCTGAAAAGAAATATTGTGTCCTCTGTACTATTGGGTTTTCAAACTTTTTCGAACATTAGATCTTCTCCGGCCATCATTGACCCAGGGCCATCGGGGACTTAGGTGCTCGAGCCGTCTGCTTCACCAGGCTCGGGCGCTGCCTTGCAGAATGGTCGCTCCTCCCCTGAGGTCATCAGTCCATCACTCGATCGCTACTTCAGGGATGTTCTCTACCTGCATAAGAGCTCTAGTTTTTTGGATGGGAGCTTTCCAAAGGTGACTTTTGTCTCTAGGTATTCCTTGAATGGGGGTTCCCTAGTGTTTCCAGTCCCGACAATGTCTTTCGCAAAGGCTTTAGCTCATCTCAAATGGACCTTGGTCACGAGATTTGGGCTAGAGAATCCTTCTCTCAATCTGTTCAAATACTTCATGGCATTGTGGGATTTATCCTCCCTGGCCAAGGTTTCCTCATTGACATGTAGGTCTTTCTATTGGGAAAGACGAGAAAGTGAAGAATGCGCAAACAAAAGAAAACCGAATGCACAACAGAAAAAAAATCCCCCCCCCAAATAAAATGGATGCGCAACGACCCGAAATTAAATGTGCAGAAAATAAAGTTGACACTGGAAATTTTTACATGGAAAAACCCAAAGGGAAAAACCACGGGACCTAGTCCAGAAATAGGGATCCACTAAAATCAAGAAGTACATGGTAGAGACTCCCCAAAAATGGAAGGGATCTCAAAAGTAATACTCAAGAATAAAAGTGTGGATAAAAAAGATGGAGAGCAGTAAAGATGATCGTTGAAGAAAGGCGATCACCAAATGGGATTTGCTCTCACTGTTGTTGCTACCGGTGATGTTGAAATTCCTTGCCTCTTCCTCCTTATATAGGAAAAAGAATCAGCATCAAATAATGTTGTCGTGTCAAAAGAGTGTCACCGTGTGAATTAATTCACGCAGTCTTGGACCGCATTAAAAACACCACATTAAAAGAGAAACTGTGTGGGCACCATTTGAGGAGCTGTTATGTGGTGCGCCAACCAGGAAGGCGCCCAACAAACTCCCCCTCCGACTCAAGTGGGGATCACCGCCAACCCTGCAATCTGTCAACAAGTCTCAAATTTTCCTCTGGGTAAACTCTTGGTCAACATGTCTGACCCATTGTCATCAGTGTAGATCTTCTCAAGCTCTAACTGTCTTGAATCAAGGACATTGCGTATCCAATGATATCGAACATCGATATGTTTCGACCTGCCATGGAAAGTGGAATTCTTTCCCAAACAAATAGAACTCTGACTATCACAAAATAAAACATACCTGTCCTGATTTAAATTGAGCTCTCGAATAAACATTTTCATCCACAACAATTCCTTGCATGCTGAATCTATGGTAGATAAAGCAACACGTCTCTACAATCTAGATTAACAAGATACAACTCCCCCTGCAAAAGTGATAAAATAGCCTAAAGTAGATTTCCTCAAGTCGATATCTCCTGCGATATCTGAATCTGTAAAGCCACAAATCATAGGTTCCCCTTTTCCAAAACACAATCTCATATCAGAAGTACCACGAAGATAACGAAAAATGTACTTCACTGTTATCCAATGCTCTATACCTAGATTTGATAGAAAACGACTGACCACACCAAATGCATGAGCTATATCAAGTCTAGTACATACCATTGCATACATCAAACATCCAACGGTAGATGAATAAGGTATGTGTTGCATCTCCTCTCTCTCTTCATCAGTAGAAGGTGACTAACTGGTGCTGAGCTTAAAATGTAAAGCAAGAGGAGTACTAACCACTTTCTCTCTATCCATAGAAAATCTCTGAAGAACCTTCTCAATGTATCTCTCCTAATATAACCACAATTTCTTGGCCTTCCTATCACGGGAGATCGTCATGCCAAGAATCTATTGTGCTGGCCCCAAATCTTTCATCGCAAAATACTAACAAAGATCCTTCTTCAATCTATCAATTCTAGAAGTATCATGGCCAAAAATGAGCATATCATCAACATAAAGCAAAAGTATAATAAAATCATCATTATTAAATCTCTGAACAAAAACACAATGATCAAAAGATTTCTTTATGAAAACCTGATAAGAAATGATATATTCAAACTTCTTATACCACTACCTCGGAGCTTGCTTCAAATCGTACAAACTCTTCTTCAACCTACAGACGTGATTTTCTTTACCTATTTCAACAAAACCCTCTGGTTGCTCCATATAAATATCCTCCTCTAAATCTCCATGGAGGAAATATATCTTCACATCCATCTGCTCAATCTGTAGATCTAAACTAGCAGCCAAACCAATAACAACCCGAATGGAATGTTGGGAGCCTTCCTGGTTGGTGAATCGCATAACGCCTCCTCAAATGGTGCCCATGGAGTTTCTCTTTTAATGTGGTGTTTTTAATGCTGGCCAAGACCGCATGAATTAATTCACACGGTGACACTCTTTTGACACAACAACATTATTTGACGCTAATTCTTTTTCTTATATAAGGAGGCAGAGGCAAGGCATTTCAACATCACCAGTAGCAAAAACAATGAGAGAAAATCCCATTTAGTGATTTCCTTTCTTTGACGATCATATTTACTTCTCTCCATATTTTGATCCACACTTTTATTCTTGAGTATTACTTTTGAGTTCTCTTCCATTTTTGGGGAGTCTCTACTGTGTACCTCTTGATTTTAGTGGATCCATCTTTCTGGACTAGGTCCCATGGTTTTTCCCTTTCATATTTTCCACGTAAAAATTTCCAGTGTCAACTTTATTTTCTGCACATTTAATTTCGGGTCGCTTCGCATCCGTTTTATTTGGGGGGGAAAGATTTTTTTCCACTGCGCATTCGATTTTCTTTTATTTTCACATTCGTAACTTTTTCGTCTTTCCCAACATCTGGTATCAGAGGGTTTGGTTCTTTTTTTCATATTTATTATGGAGGCAAATTACAGTCAGATGATTTTTCTAAATGGTACCAACTACCATATGTGGCAACTTAAAATGAAGGATCTGATTTTTGTCAAGAGAATTCATCTTCCAGTGTTTAGTACCCAGAAGCCAGAGAGGATGTCAAACGAAGAATGGGCATTCGAGCATGAGATGTTTTGTGGCTTCATTCTCCAATGGGTCGAAGACAACGTGATGAACCACATTGTCAACATCTCTCACGCCAGAACTTTGTGGGAGAAGCTTGAGATGACCTACGCTTCCAAGATGGGAAACAACAAACTGTTTCTTCTCAAGCAAATGATGAACTTGAGGTACAAATAAGGTATGTCAATTTCTGATTATTTAAGTGAATATCAAGGATGTTTTGATCTGTTGTCTGGAATGGGTATCAATTTTGAAGATGAGGTTTTAGCTCTTTTTCTACTTAACACTTTACCCGATTCATGGGATAATTTACATGTTACTCTAACCGGTTATGCTCCTAATGGTGTTGTGACATTTAGTTTTGTCAAGTCTGCTATTTTAAATGAAGAGGTCAGGAGACGCACTCAGGATAAATCTTCTTCAGAGCTTTTAGTCATAGAGAACAGGGGGAGAAGCCAGGACCGGGGAAGTGTAGTCGAGGGAAGAGCAGAGGGAGAAGAAAATCCAGACCGAAGCAGAGAGATTTCGAATGTCATCATTGTGGTAAGAAGGGGCGTGTTAAGAAGTTTTGTTATCATCTTAAAAGAGAGAACATATTGAAGGAAAATCCATAAAATAAAAATTACGATGGAGATGATCATGTCGCCGCAGCTATAGGGGGTGATCTTGTTATTGTTTATGATTCCATTAACATTGCTTATGATGATTCTTGTTTGGTTGTTCACAGTGGTGCCTTTTTTCACGTGACATCAAAGAAGGAGTTCTTTACATCTTACAGCCCAGGTAATTTTGTGATTTTGAAGATGGGAAATGATGGTCATGCTGACATTGTAGGCATCGGGACTATTTGTTTAAAGACCAATACAGGAAGTAAGCTGATTTTGAAGAATGTTCGACATGCACCCGAGGTTCACTTGAATCTCATTTATACCAGAGTTATTGATGATGAAGGGTTTATCAACACTTTTGGTGACTTCCAATGGAATATTTCCAAGGGATCTTTGATTGTGGCTTGAGGGAAGAAGCAATCAGGTTTGTACTAGACTAGAGCTTCTATTTCTTGTGATACTTCTTGTGTTGTTGAGTGCAGTGTTTCGTCCAAGTTGTGGCATAAGAGGATCAGTCACATCAGTGAGAAAGGTCTTGGTTGTTTAGACAAGAAAAATCTTCTTCCAGATTTGAAGAGTGTCAAATTGGACACATGTGATCGTTGTGTGGCTGAGAAACAGAGTAGAGTGAGTTTCAGCAGTCATCCACCACACAAGAAGTCACAGGTACTTGAATTGGTACATTATAAAATTTGTGGTCCTTTGAAATCTAAGACCTTTAGTGACAGTATTTATTTTGTTACATTTATTGATGACTACTCATGAAAGCTCTGGGTTTATGTTTTGAAAGCCAAAAATCATGTGCTTAGTGTTTTTAAGCAATTTCATGTTTCTGCTGAGAGGGAATCAGGAAAGAAATTAAAATGTATTCGTACTGAAAATGGAGGAGAGTATTGTGGTCCTTTTGATCATTATTATAGGAAGGAAGGTATTTGGAATCAGAAGATGCCGCCCAAGGCACCTCATCTGAATGGTGTAGCTGAGCGGATGAACAGAACTTTGCTGGAAAGAGTTTGTTGTTTGCTTTCAGAAGCAAAGTTGCCTAGACATTTTTTGGGTGAAACTTTACTTACTGCTTCTTATATTATCAATTTATCACCTATGGTTTCTTTGCAAACAGACACTCACAAAAAAATTGGTATGTCAAAGAGATCAGGTATGATCACTTGCGTGTTTTTGGTTACAAGGCTTTTGTTCATGTGCCTAGAGATGAGAGATCCAAGATGGATGGTAAGACACGCCAGTGTATTTTTATTGGCTATGAACACGATGAGTTTGGGTACAGGTTCTATGATCCTGTTTTGAAGAAACTTGTTAGAAGCCACGATGCAGTGTTTAAGGAGGATCAGACTATTGCAGACATTGATAAGGGAGAAAAGGCTTCTTCTCCAACTTCTGATGGTTTTTTCAGTCTTGAGCCAGGTTCTGATTCACATTTACCTTATATCGTTGATTCTGATGATCATGTTGATGTACAGAATGATACTCAAGGTAAACATGTTGGAGTTGATGTTTCTGATTCACCTTTTGTTTCTGATGATCCGATTCTAGGGGTTATTAATGAACCTGCAGTTCTACTCTGGAGGTCATCTCGGCATCGCACCACTTCTACTCGATATTCACCAGATGAGTATGTACTCCTCACTGAAGGGGGATAACTAGAATCTTTTGATGAGGCAATGGAGAGTGAACATAAGGACGGATGGGTTGCAGCAATGGATAATGAGATGACATCATTTCACGACAACCACACTTTTGAGCTGGTGAAGTTACCGACAGGGAAGAGAGCTTTGCAAAATCGGTGGATTTATCATATTAAAAATGAAGAGTCTAGTTCTCTTCCATGATACAAGGCAAGGTTAGTTGTCAAAGGCTTCCGTCAGAAGAAAGGTATTGATTCTGATGATATTTTCTCACCTGTTTTCAAAATGTCTTCAATTCGGGTTGTTCTTGGTTTGGCTGCTAGTTTAGATCTGCAGATTGAGCAGATGGATGTGAAGACAACTTTTTTCCATGGAGATTTAGAGGAGGAGATTTATATGGAGCACCCATAGGGTTTTGTTGAAACAGGTAAAGAAAATCACATATGCATGTTGAAGAAGAGTTTGTATGGTTTGAAGCAAGCTCCGAGGCAGTGGTATAAGAAGTTTGAATCTGTCATTTCTCATCAGGGTTTCAGGAAGACATCTTCTGATCATTGTGTTTTTGTTTAGAGATTTACTGATGATGATTTTATTATACTGTTGATTTATGTTGATGATATCCTCATTGTTGGTCATGAAACTTCTAGAATTGACAGATTGAAGAAGGATCTTTGTCAGTCTTTTGCGATGAAAGACTTGGGGCCAGCACGACAGATTCTTGGAATGACGATCTCCCGTGACAGGAAGGCCAAGAAATTGTGGTTATCTCAGGAGAGATACATTGAGAAGGTTCTTCAAAGATTTTCTATGGATGGAGAAAAGGTGGTTAGTACTCCTCTTGCTTTACATTTTAAGCTCAGCACCATTCAGTCACCTTCTACTGATGAAGAGAGAGAGGAGATGCAGCACATACCTTATTCATCTGTCATTGGTTGTTTGATGTATGCAATGTTATGTACTAGACCTGATATAGCTCATGGAGTTGGTGTGGTCAGTTGTTTTCTATCAAATCCAAGTAGAGAGCATTGGAGAGTAGTGAAGTACATTTTTTGTTATCTTCATGGTACTCCTGATCTAAGATTGTGTTTTGGCAAAGAGGAACCAATGATTTGTGGCTTTACAGATTCAGATATGGCAGGAGATATCGACTCGAGGAAGTCTACTTCAGGCTATTTGATCACTTTTGCAGGGGGATCTGTATCTTGGAAGTCTAGATTGCAGAGATGTGTTGCTTTATCTACCACAGAGTCAGAGTTTATTGCAGCTACTGAGGCATGCAAAGAATTTTTGTGGTTGAAAACGTTTATTCGAGAGCTCAATTTAAATCAGGACAGGTATGTTTTATTTTGTGATAGTCAGAGTGCTATTTGTTTGGGAAAGAATTCCACTTTTCATGATAGGTCGAAACATATCGATATTCGATATCATTGGATCCACAATGTCCTTGATTCAAGACAGATAGATCTTGAGAAGATCCACACTGAAGACAATGGGTCAGACATGTTAACCAAGAGTTTACCCAGAGAAAATTTCGAGACTTGCCAACAGAGTGCAGGGTTGGTGGTGATCCCCACTTGAGTCGGAGGGGGAGTTTGTTGGGCGCCTTCCTGGTTGGCGCACCGCGTAACGCCTCCTCAAATGGTTCCCACGCGGTTTATCTTTTAATGTGGTGTTTTTAATTCGAACCAAGACCGCGTGAATTAATTCACATGGTGACACTCTTTTGACGCGACAACATTATTTGAAGCTGATTCTTTTTCCTATATAAGGAGGCAGAGGCAAGGCATTTCAACATCACCGGCAGCAACAACAATGAGAGCAAATCCCATTTGGTGATCATCTTTCTTCAACGATCATCTTTACTTCTCTCCATATTTTGATCCACACTTTTATTCTTGAGTATTACTTTTGAGATCCCTTCTATTTTTGGGGAGTCTCTACCGTGTACCTCTTGATTTTAGTGGATCCATCTTTCTGGACTAGGTCCCGTGGTTTTTCCATTTCGGGTTTTCCACGTAAAAATTTCCGGTGTCAACTTTATTTTCTGCACATTTAATTTTGGGTCATTGCGAATCCGTTTTATTTGGGGGGGAAAGATTTTTTTTTCCGCTGCGCGTTCTCTTTTCTTTTGTTTGCGCGTTCGTCTCTTTCCCGTTTTTTCCAACATGGAAGACATTTTGACAACAAGTGAGAAAATCTCATCAAAATCAATACCTTTCTTCTCACGGAATCCTTTGACAACTAACCTTGCCTTATATCATGGAAGGTAACTGGACTCTTCATTTTTAATCTGATAAATCCACCGATTTTGCAAAGCTCTCTTCCCTGTCAGTAACTTCACCATCTCAAAAGTGTGGTTGTCGTGCAATGATGTCATCTCATCATCCATTGTCGCAACTCATCTGTCCTTCTGTTCACTCTCTGTTGCCTCATCAAATGATTCCGGTTCTCCCCCTTCAGCGAGGAGCACATACTCATCTGGTGAATATCGAGTAGAAGCGGTGTGATGCCGAGATGAACTCTCGAGTGGAACTGCGGGTTCCTTAATAACCCCTGGAACTGAATCATCAGAAACAAAAGGTGCATCGGAAACATCAACTCCAACCTGTTCACCTTGATCGTCATTCTGTATATCAACATGATCATCAGAATCAACAATATGAGGTAAATGTGAATCAGAACCTGGCTCAAGACTGACAAAACCATCAGAAGTTAGAGAAGCATCTTTTTATCCCTTATCAATGTCTGCAATAGTCTAATCCTCTTTAAACACTGCATCGCGGCTTCTGACAAGTTTCTTCAAAACAGGATCATAGAACCTGTACCCAAACTCATCATGTCCATAGCCAATAAAAATACACTGGCATGTCTTACCATCCAGCTTGGATCTCTCATCTCTAGGCACATGAACAAAAGCCTTGCAACCAAAAATACGCAAGTGATCGTACCTGATCTCTTTGTCATACCAAAATTTGTCAGGAGTGTCTGTCTGCAAAGCAACCACATGTGATAAATTGATAATATAAGCAGCAGTAAGTAAAGCCTCACCCCAAAAATGTCCAGGAAACTTTGCTTCTGAAAGCAAACAACGAACTCTTTCTAGTAAAGTTCTGTTCATCCGCTCAGCTACACCATTCAGCTGAGGTGTCTTGGGCGGCGTCTTCTAATGTCGAATACCTTCATACCTGCAATAATGATCAAAAGGACCACAATACTCTCCTCCATTGTCAGTGCGAATACACTTCAATTTCTTGCCTGATTCCCTCTCAGCAGAAACATGAAATTGCTTAAAAACACTGAGCATCTGATATTTGGCTTTCAAAACATAAACCCAGAGCTTTTGTGAGTATTCATCAATAAATGTAACAAAATAAAGACCGTCACTAAAGGTCTTAGATTTCAAAGGACCACAAACGTAAGAATGTACCAATTCAAGTACCCGTGACTTCATGTGTGGTGGATGACTATTGAAACTCACTCTACTCTGTTTCCTAGCCATGCAATGATCACATGTATCCAATTTAACACTCTTCAAATTTGGAAGAAGATTTATCTTGGCCAAACAACCAAGACCTTTTTCAATGATGTGACTGAGCCTCTTATGCCACAACTTGGACGAAACATTGCACTCAACAATGCAAGCAGTATCACAAGAAATAGAAACTCTAGTCCCGTACAAACATGATTGCTTCTTCCCTCGAGCCACAATCAAAGAGCCCTTAGAAAGCTTCCATTGGCAATCACCAAAAGTGTTGATAAACCCTTCATCATCAAAAACGCTGGTAGAAATGAGATTCAAGCGAACCTCGGGTGCATGTCGAACACTCTTCAAAATCAGCTTACTTCCTGTATTGGTTTTTAAACAAACAGTCTTGATGCCTACAACGTCAGCATGACCATCATTGCCCATCTTCAAAATCTCAAAATTACCTGGGCTGTAAGATGTAAAGAACTCCTTCTTCGATGTCACGTGAAAACAGGCACCACTGTCAAAAATCCAGCAAGAATCATCAGAAGCAATGTTAATGGAATCATAAACAATAACAAGATCACCCCTGTAGCAGCGACAACATGATCATCTCCATCACCATTTTTCTTTTTGTGGATTTTCCTTCAATATGTTCTCTCTTTTAAGCTGATAAAAAAACTTTTTAACATGCCCCTTATTACCACAATGATGACATTCGAAATCTCGCTACTTCGGTCTGGATTTGCTTCTGCCTCTGCTCTTACCTCGACTGGTCTGCCCCGGTCCTGGCTTCTCCCCCTGTTCTCTGTGACTAAAAGCTCTGAATGCGTCTCCTGACCTATTCATTTAAAATAACAGACTTGACAAAACTAAATGTCACAGCACCATTAGGAGCAGAATCGGTTATAGTAACACGTAAATTCTCCCATGAATTGGGTAAAGTGTTAAGTAGCAAAAGAGCTAAAACCTCATCTTCAAAATTGATACTCATGCTAGACAACTGATCAAAACATCCTTGATATTCACTTAAATAATCAGAAATAGACGTACCTTCTTTGTACCTCAAGTTCATCATTTGCTTGAAAAGGAACAGTTTGTTGTTTCCCGTCTTGGAAGTGTAGGTCGTCTCAAGCTTCTCCCACAAAGTTTTGGCGTGACAGATGTTGACAATGTGGTTCATCACGTTGTCTTCGACCCATTGGCGAATGAAGCCACAAAGCATCTCATGCTTGAATGCCCATTCTTCGTCTGACATCCTCTATGACTTCTGAGTACTAAACACTGAAAGATGCATTCGCTTGACAAAAAGCAGATCCTTCATTTTAAGTCGCCACATATGGTAGTTGGTACCATTCAGCAAAATCATCCAACTGTAATTAGTCTCCATAATAAATGTGAAAAAAAGAACCAAACCCTCTGATACCAGATGTTGGGAAAGACGAGAAAACGACGAATGCGCAAACAAAAGAAAAGCGAACGCGTAGCGGAAAAAACAATCTTTCCCCTCCAAATAAAACAGATGCATAGCGACCCGAAATTAAATGTGCAGAAAATAAAGCTGACACCAGAAATTTTTATGTGGAAAACCCGAAAGGGAAAAACCACGGGACTTAGTCCAAAAAGAGGGATCTACTGAAATCAAGAGGTACACGGTAGAGACTCCCCAAAAGTGAAAGAGATCTCAAAAGTAATACTCAAGAATAAAAGTGTGGATCAAAAGATGGGGAGCCGTAAAGATGATCGTCGAAGAAAGGCGACCACCAAATGAGATTTGCTCTCGTTGTTGTTGGTGCTGGTGATGTTGAAATGCATTGCCTCTAACTCTTTATATAGGAAAAAGAATCAGCGTCAAATAATATTGCCGCGTCAAAAAAGTGTCACCGTATGAATTAATTCACGCGGTCTTGACCCGAGTACGGCGGTCTGAGTTTTTCTCCCGGGCTTGCCCTTACCGTTTCAGAACGTGGGCATGTTACAAGGGATTGATAACTTGCTTGGCTCATTCCTGTGTGTGGATTCTAGGATGCTTCGTCTTGGAGAGGCTGCGCGTAGACATGGATCTGTCTTCTCCTCTGCCTTCGAGGATCTCTATCTAGGTGGAGGGTTTGGCTGGTTGGTCTCAACAACTAATGTATCCTTCGACGCCTTTGTTCTATTGGGGTTCTCACTTGCAAGGCCATCTTTGGGGTCTTGTCATAAGCGGTGTCAGGCTCGGTCAGCGGGGTGGAAACCTCTGGTGGTTTGGCGGACTAACGGTGTTTCGGACCCGAGGCTTCTGGAAAACAAGCATCTATTGCTTTCGCGGACGGGGGCTGAGACTCGATCCTTTCCGGATGTTCCTCTGCAGGGCCTGGCTCCTCCAGGATCTTTCAAGGATCCTTCGGCATCCTCCTTGGAGACTGCTCCTTCGGGTGCCTTGGAGAATTCACGCAGGATGCTGATTCTGTTCTGTCCCCCCGGTTTTGAGGTTCTAGGTTGTTGCAATTCAGCCTCAGTCAATCTTCAAGGATCTCCGTGCAGTAGTGTGGTTTGTCTCGAGCGGTTAGATCTGCCTAAGCTTTGTTGCGGTAGGATTCTTGTGTGGACGTGGGCTACTAGTTCCCCATTGTTTGGGACTTCTACTATCCCTTTTTATGTCCAGTGCGTGTCCTCTGGTCGTCTTGTGGTTCCAGGTGATCCAGTTTTCCAGGGCCGGGTGGGGGGAGTGGGTATCTGCTTCTCTTGGATGACTCGGCTCACGACTCTCTGCACCCAGTGACCCCGACTAAGTCTCCTTGTGTGGGTTTAAATGGTCCTTAGGTTTCAGGACCAAGGCGGGGGTTCCAGGCGAAGTTCGAGTCAGCCAGTCACTCGTCTTTATCCCTTTCTAACAAACT
Source organism: Viscum album (assembly GCA_963277665.1). Lineage (NCBI taxonomy): Eukaryota > Viridiplantae > Streptophyta > Magnoliopsida > Santalales > Viscaceae > Viscum > Viscum album. Next base: position 176,174,773 of record OY728123.1, read on the forward strand.
CAATGCCTTGTTGCTGGATTCGGATGTCCATGGTTCTATTGCGTCTATTTTCTCTTCTCCTGCAAACGGGGCTTGTACTAGGGCCCATGCTAAGCTTATCCAAAATGTCTCGGTTTCTCAGAAGAAGGGCTCATCTATGCCTGAGGCCAAAGCCAAGCATCTCCGGACCCAATGATTTATCTGATTATCTGTAATGAAAGGGGCTTGGGGTACGGGTGAAGTCAGATTTTATTCTCTCTAAACTGCTTCGTTCCATAGCTTTGGTGGTGGTGATTTTGGAACCTAAAGAGCAAGCTTCTAAGATCTCAGATTTTGTCCAGAAAATTGTCCTTCATGGTTTCTTGCATGGTGAGCCTGTCAATCAACACGTTTTGGGGTTTGGGAGAAATGATTTTTCGGTGGATCTATTGGATGCTTTCTAACCATCTTTTGTTGGTTATGATTAGTGGCGGTAACCAGGAATGTATCTTCTCGTTTGTTTATACAATGTGCGAGGCTAAGGATCGGGAGGCTTTGTGGCAGGATATGGACTGTTTTGATCCAGGCAATTCATCGTGGTTTTTAGGAGGGGATTTCAACATAATCCTTGACTCCTCGGAGAATTAGGGGGGTGATGTTGTTCCGGGCAGGGATCGGCAGGCATTTGTGTCTTGTGCTGCACGTAATGGCCTCTTGGATTTGGGATTCACAAGTAACAAATTCACTCGGTGTAATAACCAAAAGGGGAATCAGCACACCTGGTGTAGGTTGGACTGTTGTTTTTCCAACCTTCAAGCAACCTCGTCTTTTTCGAGCACATGGGTGGAGCACCTGGTGCGGGATCTTTCAAACCATGATCTTCTTCTTATCCATTTGGAGCAAGGATCAGAGCGGACTTTAGGAATTTCTTTTATTTGAATCGGTGGGAGAATGATAAGGGTTTCATCAATATGGTGAGGGAGTCATGGACAAAACCAATGCAGGATAACAAATGGGTGGGTCTGCATAACAAGATGAGAGGACTTAAAAGTGATCTCCAATCCAGGTATGCAAGGAGACCAGATCATTTCTCTAGGTTGGATAGATTAAAAGATGAGATCGGTCGTCTTGAAGCTTGTCTTGAAAGCTACTGGGATGAGGAGGTCTTTGGTTCTTTGGTGGGAAAAAAGAGCCCGCTAGCTGAACTGGTTTTGGAACAGGAAATATCTACTCATGAGCGGTCTAGGGCGACTTGGCTTAGGGAGGGGGATCGGAACATAGCCCTTTTTCAGGCTTTCATCAATGAAAGGAAGTTGTCCACCATTCCTGATATTTTTATGGAGGATGGGTCATTTACTTAGGACATCGACATCGTGGGAGGTATGGCTATGAATTACTTTAAACTGTTGTTGGCTACGCCTAATTTCCATATACAGGGAGGATACCTGAATGATCTGACTGACTTATTTGACAGCATTCCAAAGACAGTGTCCAATGAGATCAACCACTTTTTTTGAAAGCATACCAGGGGAAACTGATGTTTGGGAGGCTATCTAGTCACTTAATGTAGAAAGTTCTCCGGGACCCGATGGGTTCCCAGGATCTTTTTATATATCCTTCTGGGAGTTGGTTAAGGGGGAACTGGTGGAGGCTATTCAATATTTCTTTAAAGGTGGTGTCTTCCCCAGGTTGCTTGTGCTTCAACCTTAATCCTCATTACGAAAGTGAAATATCCTTTGTCGTTGAGCCAATATAGGCCTATCAACATTTTTAATTTCCCCTATAAAGTGTTGGTTAGTATTATCAACAGAAGGTTGGCGGCTTACCTTCCCCAATGGGTTTCAGAAAATCAACAAGGCTTTATTAAAGGGAGATCGAATCAGTCCACAATTGCCATGGTTCAAGTGATGATTGGTGATATTAACAAAAAAGTATTGGGTTCCAACATGGTGATTAAAGTTGATATGCATAAAGCCTACGAAAAAATGTTGTGGGCTTCATAAACAGGGTGTTGAATTGCATGGGTTTTTCCAAAGGGGTTGTTGATATCTTTTTCAGGGCAGTTAGCACACCATGGCTGGCAATCTCCTTTATGGGAAGGAATTGTGGGTTCTTTAAGACCACCCGGGGTTTAAGGCAGGGTGATCCCTTATCCCCCAGCCTTTTCAGCCTGGTTCAGGACACGAGGAGTAGGTATATGGAGAGGAAGATCAGTTCCAGAATCATGCGGCCTTATCGGGGTAGGACGCCATATGGTGTTATTTCTCGTGTTTTTTTCGCTGATGACGTGATTTTTTTTTTTGAATTGAAATCGTAAAAATTTTCACGAGTTCAAGAAAACCATGAAGCTCTATTGCAAGTGGAGTGGTCAGACCATCAGTTGGGACAAGAGTTGTGTGTACATTTCAAAATGGTGTTCTAAGAGGCGGTATAAAGCTATTGAAGATGAGATGGGTATTCATAAAAAATCCTTCCCTGTGACTTATCTTGGAGCTCCTGTGGCTCCAGGGAGGGTCTGAATTCACCACTTTGATGGTCCTGTGGATAAAATTTCTGCTCGCATTACAAATTGGAAGAATTGGTTCCTTTCCTTTGGGGGTCGTATCACTCTTCTATCCCTATGCATGTGTTATTAGTGATCAATGTTCAAACGGCATTTTTGAATAACATTGAAAAAATATTTTCAATCTTCATCTGGGACTTTCAAGACGAGCGGATATATCATTGGGTTGCTTCAGACAAGTTGGCCAGGAAAGTGGGAGATGGGGGTGTCAACCTCGGGAGCTTCAAAGAGGAGATGATGAGCATGCAATCCAAGCTTGCGTGGGACTTCTTAGAAGGGAAATATCTTTGGTCCCGGCTTATGTCTAACGGGTATGGTAGAAAGGGAGTTCCTGATCGTGGAAGATCTTCTAGACTTTGGCTGGCACTTTCCAGTCATTTACCGGTCTTCAAAGTCATTCCAGGTGGATTATCAGCTGTGGGCAGGTAAGCTTCTGGAATGATAATTGGGCTGGATCTAGGATTGGGTTCTCGGGATGTCCTATGCCTACAATCACTTTCTCTCAAGCTAGCAGGTTTGATTCATTTATTTGGGCCATCCTCAATCGGCAACAAATGCAGGTCTTCAATAACATCAACCTCAATGAGGAACTAGAAAAACTCGTTTTTACAGGATCATCCTCAGGTATGATCTCTACAAAGGGGTATCGCCAGGTTTCTCAATCGGAGGGTAATCGGCAGGCTTGGTGAGATATTCTCTGGTGCAATGACTTCCCTACCAAGTACAAATTCCTGGTTTGGAGGATTCGTAATCAGGCCCTCCCCAACGATGAACAGGTTTGGAAGAAGGGGATTTCTCTGGTCTCCAAATGTCTTTGTTGCAGGAACCCTAAAGAGGAGTCTGCAGTTCCCCTCTTCTTTGCTAGAGATTGGGCTACAACTGTCTGGGATGCTCTTGGCACGGTCACTGGGCTGGAAAATAGGATCCTCTATCCTGATTCGTTTCTTCAAACCTAGTTTTTGGGGACTGAGGATGATGCCCAGGAAAAAAGGGCAAGGTCTCTTCTTGTTGCAGTGGGTTGCTGGATGATCTGGACCGTGGGGAACCATTGTCGCCATTCGACTGATTCCATGTCTCACCTGGGATTTATGGTCAAAGTTAAAATCAAGGCGGTAGACCTGGTTCCTCTCGTCAAGCATTGGGATCACTCTTCTTCACTGCACAAAATCATGGCGGGCAAAACCACAAGGTATACTGCTCGAACTCCTGCTAATCAGGGAAGGTGGGCGAGGTGGAGGCCTCCTTGTAAATCCTTGAAACTGGGGCGGTGTTGTTGGCCTTTAGTAGTGGGTTTGGGTAGGGGAATTGTCTAATGGTGGAGGCTAATGCGATGTTGAAAGGGATTGAGTTGTGTCATGAGCACAGGATCAAGCTAGAATCAGTGGAAACAGACTTGACGGTGATCCATGGGGTGTTATAGGGGCAGAATCTGGTTCCACAGGCTGTCACTTTTCTCATCCGAAAGGCGAAAAATCTCCTCCATCTGAGGGTGGACATTGCTCATACTTGTTGCGGAGGGAATAAGGTGGCTGATTTCCTTGCTTCATGGGAAGGTAATGGGGGCCAATGTTTCTTGTTTTCCAGTTTGGGTTCCTTACCATCGGCATGTAGTGATTGTTTGGGAGGATGCACTTGTCTACACTATTTTAAACCACCTTGAACTTGTTTTTCTTGGGATTTTCCTAGATTGAAATAAAATTGTTACTTTGTAGTAATGTCATATTCCAAAAAATTGGATTTTTTTTCCTTAGTACTAGATGCATGTATTGCTACCCCCATAAGAGTAACTCCATTATTTTGTATCATACTATGTTTATCATGTTCCTATGTGTAAAATGTATAAGTTTTAATTACATAACAATTTAATGAAAATATATATACATTTGGTCCTCTAGCTAGTCATTGAATACATTATGAAATTGAATTTTGATTTACAGATAAATCCTTAAAAATATGTTTTTGAAACCATCCTATAAACTATTGATTATGTGTATTTTATATAAAGCTTTCTACTCTTGATGGACTTAGATACCTAAGAATAATTTTTGATTTTCAAAATATGGTGCAACCTCTATACTATCATGTAAAATTTAAGGTGTTCCTAATTCCACTCAATAATAGTAATTTCAAAAATATATCTTCTTGAAATTCTTTCACCCATAAGGTTCCCACTGTTATGATATTTTGGGAACAATGTTATCGACAACAGAAATGTAGTCAGTAAAGAATTCAATGTGTTCTTGAATAATATATCTATCTACAGTATAACATTTTAGCTGATAATGATTTTTGATGTATCTTTTCAAAATCTTCATATACCATTCAATGATGTATATCCATCTATAATGTGCAGGAACACATAGTCAGATCTCTCTAACTAAATGAACTATTATATTAAACAATGGGAGTGGGAATAATATCTCCAACATAATATGACAAAAATTTCATTTTCCATAGTTGATAACTTTGTTGGGTATATAAATTTACTACATATAACTTTCAAAAAGAAAATATTGGTTAATGTGTTCCAAACATTTTTAAGTAGAATGTAATGTAAATCCACAAGCATTAAATCTTTTATTAAAACATGATAGTTATTTGATTTTAATCCATTTAAATTCCAATCATTTATCACCATGATGTTTTCTATATTTGATGAACACCCCTCTGAAACCTTTGCGCCATTAAGGAAGCATAAAAATTGAAATCACTATTTTCTGAAAAGAGTGTAAGCCATTGGAAGAAGAAAAGTTCATACTTCACCCTTAACTAGTGTCAAATCTTCCCTTGTCCCCATATCAATTACGATCATCCTAGCCTTAATGTTATATTTTTTTTGTCAGGTGCATTTATTATCATTCTAATGACACTATCACATACATTTTTTTTTCTAAGTGTATAACATCAAAAAAAATTATGATGCACAAACAATTCCAAAACGAAAAATGAAAAAATTAATATATGTTTTCAACCTATTCTTATAAAAAATTTGAACAATGGTTATCCAAAAAGCGTGACAATATCCTTTTCTTTCTTAAAATTTTCATCGCTTATCAATAAAGAAGTTTTTGTACCTTCTGAATTCCCATTGAATGATGTTGTCTAAGATTAGTATTTATGGTGTTGGGGTAAAAAAAAATCCATTTCATAAAAACACTATAATCAAGGAATGTTTCGTCCTAACTAAGTGTGCACCATCTTCACAAATGCTACACCCTAAAATTATTTTAATTGTATATCTTCACAAATTTATATACGTAGAAAAGTCATTTATCATCCTGAACAACATGGATCTCATTGTAAACTCTTCTTTTTTATGAGCATCAAAACAATGTAACACTTCAATCCCATATTAATTTCATATCTCTGATCAATGGATTCAAATAAACATCAATATCATTATCATGATGTTTTGGTCCAAATATAAGCAGAGACAACATAATATATTTGCACTTTATGCATAAATATGGTGGTTGGTTATAATTTACCAATATAACCAACCATATAACATGAGTGCAGTTTTTTTACACCAAAAGGGTTCATTCCATATATAGATATCAGAAGATGATGGTTTCTCATCTCATTTCCAAATTTAGGGTACTCATGATCAATTTTCTTTCACTAAGGAGAGTTTGTTAGGTGATGAAGATTCCCATTTTGAATTCTTGTATATGTATGCCATGTCATTTACCTTATAGTTTCCACACTTCCATATAGTTGTATAAACCTTGTAATGATTGGAATGTATCATAAACTATTCAAGGACTTGATTCTTCTTTCCGATATCCAGTCTCACCACACTTAGGACATTCTTTATGTGATTCATTGTCCTTGTGAAACAATATATAGTCATTTGAATATTCATGTATTCTTTTAGAGATCATACCCATTGAACATAACATTAATTTAATATCATATGTTTGATAAGGATTCCCATTATCTTCTAGAAACATATCATTCAATAGATAAAGTAGTTTTATAAAGCTAACATCACTCCATCTGTTGTTAGCTTTCAAATTATATAGCTTCACTGAAAAAAAACAATGTTGTATATTTAATATAGACAACAGACAATGGAATCATTCCACATCTCTTTAACTTCTCAAACAAATTTGGATAATCACAAACATAAACTTCAACTATCATTGTCATTTCTTCAATATTATCTATATCATCGTTTATAATTTTACACATATCAGATGATCCATAAACTGAAATGTTATCCCAGTCATTATCTACATTCAGTTCTTCCTCTCTTTTAGTTTAGAATTTATAACTTCAATCAATTAATGAAAAATAAATTATTATTCCAACTCATCTGAAAAAAATCATCTTGAATAAAAACAATGTAAAAAAAGGAAAATTATTTAGAAGTGTCATTTCCATGATCTGTTGCAAATTTGATAAAATTTTTAACCCCATCCTCATACACTTTTATCATATGATCGATATCCATTCATTTTTTATTCATATTAATCATATTTGGTTCAACAATATTCATATTTGACATGATATAAATACACATAAGATATGTTTATAATGCATCATTTTTTTTCAAGCATGGATTATATAAAGAATATATTTAAAAATTACAATTATAAATTATAATACATCCACATAAGAGATATTTAGTATATCCCACTTAATATAAAAATATATATTTAACATGATTTGAATGGGTCGTTTTTCAAACTATATTTTTATACTTAAAGTTAAAGGTTTTAAATGTAATTTTACACGAACCTATGTGGTGTTTTTGATTTAAACTTGCATTCTTTAAAACCTTGATTTAGAACCTTATGAACAATTGGATTTTGGTAAAGTTTTTCATATTCATGTTAATGTTTAATTTGAATAACTAACTTCTTGTATGTTATAATGGTTTTTTATATTGGGTTTTTATTATATCCTTTCATGTTTTATAGGGATTTGAACATTTGTTAAAGTATTATTATCCATGAATAACTTGTTCACATTATGTGTTTACTCTTGGTTTCTTTTGTAAGGTCCATTAATCATGTTTTCTTGTTTTAGAATTCTATGTTCCATGAAATCATCATGTGGTATGGTGTTATTTAATTGCTTGTATGATTCTATTAATGGATTTTCATGCTTATAAACATTTCAAATGTCCATAAGGTTTTAAGATACATAAAAGAATGTTTTTTTCACATTTTTCGGTTATGTTAATTGACTTTATTTTTATTAAGTAATCCATATGATTACATGTCATGGGCATTGGGTTAAGGAAGGAAATTAATATTTGATTCATATTTATTTTCTATTATCTTGAGTCATTTTAGTAAACCAAAATTTATGTTGTAAAGATATAATCTGAATGGTATGAATATAACACAATTAATCATTTATTTTTATACTCTGTTTTGTATTAAAAATAAAGTTATTTCTTTCCAATAAATTTTTAAAGAATTAAAATTAAATGAATAATACTTAACCCAAGTTAATAATTGCATCGGTGATGAGATAATGGTTTGGATTGACCAAGTGAAAAGGAAAGACTTAGTACTCAAATATATTTGGTTTCATTAATTAAGTTGTTTTTGTGAACTAAAACTAAAACTTTATCGATACAAATGGTTTTTATTTTCTTAATGAGTTTAATATAGGATTGGTTTCAAATAAAGACTTAAAAATTTATTGTTTTTCTTAGTGAGGTCATAACCATGGGTAATTTATTTCTTTAAAATGTTTTATTTAAAAATTATTTTACCCTAAACTAAATGGATTTCCTCTATATGGTAAAGATCTAAAGTGTGAATCATTACTATCATTAAATATTGGAAACATGGGTCGAATTTATCTTAATACAAAAAAATTCTTTAGTAAACATTATTTTCTTTTCTAAATTAGGTTTCAATTATAGAAAACATATTTAAATAAATAACTTTTACTTCTATAGTTATATATAATGAATAGTGTATATGTCAGGCCATATCCTTTATTTGGATCACTGGGAGTGTGCATTGGTTATAATCAATGTTATATTAAATACCTTACTTGGTTATCTATTAGTATTCAAACATCATTAAAACAAGCCCCAATATTTCTATTTGGGAATATTACACTTGATTCAACCATGAATTACATGTTTTGAATCCATGGGAAACTCTAACCAACATATAACCATTAAAAATTATAAAATTGATTTATAATAAACATTTCTATGAAAAACGTACCAATAAAAAACATAAAAAATAACCAAAATAAATATAAATCAATTAAATCATAACAAAATTCATCCCAAATCCATTATTATAAAACTCAAGCAATTCATTGTAAAATTAACAAAAACTATAATTAAAATGAAAACAAAATGAATAATAAAAAAACTCCCTCTCATCAAAATTATTTATACTTAAATAATAAATCTAGATGGAAATTATGTATTCTAAAAAAAGATACCCTTTTGAAAATACAATGAAAAAACATGACATTATTCTTTAAAAACCATTCCCCTTCAAATACCTACTTATAATAAACTTGAATCAAAATTATATTATAAAAACATCCCAAAGAATAGATGAGTTTTTCTTTAACAAAACATTATTAAACATTTTCATTCAAAAACAAACTCTACCCAAACAACAACCAATATGGAATTTTAATTATAAATTTATATCCACAACACTCTATGACCCGTTTCATAAAAAATTTGAAACAAAAATCTACAAAAACATAAAATGTATAAATGATTATAAAAAACAGATGTAGAAAAGTGTGGAGTAATTGTATATGAGGAACAGTCCAAAAAATCATCCAAAAACACATCATGATCGGAGGATATTTCATACCTTTGATTTGAAGTATAATCATTCAAAAAATGATGTGAGGTGAGTGTGATAGAGTTCAAATTCCATTATAACTTCAAAGATAGGTTTGACCAATGACATAGTTAGAGTTATATTTAAAAAATAGTAAGGGCTTTATCGGTACTTACTAAAAAGTGATAATAATAGAGGATTTTATCAGAAATAAAATTATAAGTGTTGAGAGATTAATATTTTATCAGTGCTAATTTTAATTCGCAAAAAATTTATCTTTATCAGTGTTAAGGATAACATTGATAAACACCTAATATGTAAAAAATTTAATCAATAAATAAGATAATTCTAATATGCTAGATTTTTCATTTGAACAAAAATCAATATGTAAGAGTTACCACCTTTATCGGTGCTAACGTTAGTATTGATATAGGTAAATTTATCATCACTAAGGTTATCACTGATAAGCATTTAATACGTATGAAATTTAATCAATAAGTAAGATAATTCTAATACATAATATTTTTCACTTTAACAAAAATCAATATGTAAGAAATTTAAAAAAAATATTATTTTCAAATAAATGAAGAAATGTTTTTTAAAAAATATCATTAATTATATAAATGTATAATTAAATTCATAATTAATTATATTTATAAATTATTAAATATATAAAAATTTAATATTTAATAATTTTATATTAACGTGACTAATTTTATTTTATAACTTTTATTAATTATATAAATTTGTAAATATATTTTATTAATATAAATATAAAAATATAGAAATTATATTTAAATAAAAAATATCTAAAAAATATATATAATTATATAAATTTATAAAATATGAATTATACATAAAGTATTTAATATTCAATATTTAGTAGTTGGGGGGTTTTCAGAGTGGTAAAGTCGTACAATAATTCAGTATATGACCAGGGTTTAAATCCTAGTAGCCTCTCTTGGAGAGGATTTCTGGATCCATTTATGGCCAATGACATGAGTAGGGATGTAGACCTAGGTACATGCTAACATGGGTAGTGATGCAATATAGAACAACGGGCCATTGGTCTAGGATGAAAGGGGTGTTCAGGTCATGTAATGGCTTTCAAGTGATAGAGCCTTCGGGCCATTAAATTGTAAGGCTTATCTTGGTTGCGGGTCTGTCATTGGGGGAGTGATGAGGCTAATCCATGTTATCCCATGGTGTGTGTGTGTGTGTGTGGTTTTTTTTTCATTTATTGTATCCTCTAAGATCTTAATAAGTTTTAAAAAACATAGTTAGGTTTTGAATTAGTGGTAAGAACCCCGTGATCTTGCATCAAAGACTCAAAATCAAATCTGAGAAAATGAAACTTTATATGGTATTGTATCATTATTGTAGAATTATAGAAGTGTGATTATTATAGTAGGTATATAATATGGGTATTATAGCATGTACAATAGAGGAGTACCATAACAGTAGTAAAATTCACTGAATTGGGCTTCCAGACCACGTATCTAGGCCACTCGGCCTTCGGGGCATCCATGCAGGGCCTTTGGGACACCATTCAAGATCTATAGGTGGGGAAGGGAAGCTTATAATATTTGATCCAATGGATATAAGGAAATCATTTGTGGATCTAAAGTGAAAGATGATCATTTGTCTGTTTGGTCATATTAAGAAGCACATTGGGCTCCATGTAGTAGTACGGGGTGGAGATAACAAGCTATACATGAAAAAGACCATGTGATGGGCTAAAAGACAAAAAAATATAGAAGAAACTACTTAAACCTAGGTCTAGGATTCCCCTATCCATCGGGCATGTACTATAAGCCTTCAATACCTCTGGGCCTTTGGGTTACGTTAGAGTTACCTCTCAACCCAATTAAAGAGGATTATCTGAAAATGAAATAAACCTGGAATTGGGAAGGATATATATATATATATAATAAATATATTTAAATTTTTTTAATAATATTTTAAAACATTTATTAATTATATAAATGAATAAATATTTAATATTATAAAAATGTGCACTTATATATATATATTAATAACAATGTCTCAATTTAAAAAGGATTATTTTTAATATATTATTAATAAATATTAAATTTATTATCAACTGTATTTAAAATCATACTAAATTTTTTTTTTAATAATATATATATAAATTAATAATAAAATATATTTTTTATCTATATTGAATATATAAATGTATAAATGTTTTTCCTAATATATTATTAACTATAAAACTGTAAAATTAAAAATAATTTTTTTAATAATTACATATAAATAGATTTACAATTGTTAATATATAAATATATTATCATTTATAACATTGTACGTATATATTTTATAGATTTTATAAAAAAATATAATTAATTATAAATTATACTTAAAAATATTTGTATTTATATAAACGAGTAATTTTTTTTAAAATATATCATTTATTATATAAATGTATAATTATATTAATGAATAATTTTATATATACATATAAGAATATTTCAAATATACATTACTTAAATTTAAAAATTAATAAATAATTATAGTATTATAATAATATATATATCAAATTAAAAATAAAATTACTAAAATTCTAAATATAAGTTCATTTTATAAATTCATTCAAAGATTTGAATTATAATTTTTCAATTACATATTTATATATATGATCATCTTTATTCACATATAGATGTGTGTGTGTGTGCGTGTGTGTGTGCGTGTTTGTCTAAATAACCCAATGATGTATGTGTGTGTGTGTGTTTCATAGGTGAACTCAACACATACAAGTGCATATCTAACTATATACAATTCATATAATATTAATTTTATTGTAACTTATATATAAAATATACCAAAATTAATTACTAATATAAAAAAATATTTTATATGTTAATATTTTAATATAAATATTAAAAATTAAAAATTATATATTAATGTATATAATATTAGTGGTATAATACATAAAAATTATTCATGTGTGTGTGTGCAGGTGGTGGGACAGGTAGTCAATGCAGCGCGACAACATGCATGTGTCATCGGGTGAGCGACTCAAAAGAGTGATAAATGTTTTGGTGCCTATCAATCGATCCTCTAACCACCTGAACTTCTGATGTGGGATGGAGGGGTGACCTTCCACATGATGATCATCATAGCGGAATAAGTTGGACCATGTAGAGTGACTTGGAAAATGGTGTAGTGAGGCGCCACATAGGCATCACTGAGTGGGCAACTCGAAAGAGTGATGAGTATATTAGCACCTATCAACCGGTCATCCTCCCACATAAATTTTTGATGTAGGATGGAGGGGTGTCCTTCCTTCTAGGGAGGGGGAAATAAAAACTTTAGATGGGTGATATAATGTGATTATTAGTTGCATGAGGGCTGCATGATGAAAGACTGATGACTTAGTGTGATGTATGGTGCTCTTTCATGAATCCAGATCATCTCCTCTAAAGGACCTTTGGACCCAAATTAGTTAGATATTTGGGTCATCAAGAACATGGGACTTTGGTCCACTCCATATAATAAAATAGGTCAAGTGGGTGTTTGTCATTCCTTATGAGGAGGAATGTGGTTTGACCTACTAGGGTGCCTAAGTGTGTGTGTGTGTGTGTGTTGTTTATGGTTTGTAGTCCCCTATATCTAATATAGATTATATTAATTAATATTTTTATATAAATATTAATGATTACTAATTATATAAATGTATAAATTATTAGTATTATACATAAAACATATTAATAATTAAAAAAATTATTTAAATTTTATTGAAAAATAATTGGGGAGGGTGAATTATAAATTTCATTTAAATAGAAAAATATTTTTGTTACATTTTACTAATTATAATAATTGTAAAATTTACCATCAATTTCATTTTAAAAAAATAATATCCATTATTTCTATATTTGAATTACAACTTTTTAAAAAATAATAAATTACATATAAATATATTTATATATATATATTATTAAAATGAATATATATAATTACATTAATTACATTTAATGACATGAATTATTGATATTATAAATGATGAAATTATATATATATATATATATATATTAGGTAAATATAATTACAAATCGTAAACAACACACACACCCATGAAGCTTAGTGGGCCAATCCTCATCCCTCCCCACAAGGAATAACAAACACCCACTAAACTTATTTTATTACATATTATAGTATGAAGGCTCAAGTTCTCAATGTCCCGAATACCCTTCTGAATGGGGTCAAAATTCCCCTGAAGGAGATGACCCAAAGGCCAAAATGAGCCACATGAATCATGTCATGTTACCAACCTTAAGTCATACCCCCCATTAGTAGTCATCACATCATGTTACCATTCTGAATGATACTCCCCCTCCTATGATAAGAGTCATTACATCATGATACCTTCCCACACACCATGAAAGGGAACCCATCATCCTCACATTAGAAATTTTAGGGTCTAATGATTTGTGTTTTCACACTCATCTCTCTTTCAATCCATCCACTAGGCGATGCTTGTATGACACTCTACCACATCACCTTCCCATCTCATCACATCATAAAAATGGTCCCAATGTATATATAGTCACATGAAATGGAACCCCTCCATTCCACACGTGGAATAAATTTGGATGGAAAGCTAGTTGTTGGGTTTCAGTGCAACCATCCCTCTTTTGAGTTCATCCACCCAGCGATGCCTACATGCCACCATACTACACCACCTGCCTAATGCGTCAAGTTGTTTACCTATTTATGATATGACACATGCTTCCAAATGATGATTTTATAGAGACCCTATAACATATATACCTTTTATGGTATAGATACCTTGCATCACAAAATCCTAAATCAGATGAATTGTACCGATGCTACATTACTACTACAGTGCTTACAAAATCTTTTCCCTACTCAGATTTGATCCCAAGCCATTCAAACAGGATAAGGGGTTCATACCACTAATCCAAACCCAAATTTAATGACACATTTATATAAATAATATTAATAATATCTAAATATAAAAAAATTATTTCTATGTTATAATTAAAGTTCAATTTTTTTAATTCCTTTAATTAAATTAAAGATATTATTTTCATTATAGTATAAACTATATTAACATTTACATGTATTTTAACTATAATATATATATATATATATAATATAGGCCAAAAAATGTATGATTATGTGTGAAAATATGTGTGTTTGTATATATACTACAAAAAGATATGTGAAATTGAAAAACCAAAAGTGTGTGTCTCTCTCTACATCACATATAATCTTTAATTTTATAATTTATACAATAAATATTTTACAAGTTCTAAGAGTATCATTGATAAATATTAAATTTTATTAGTATTAAAACAATAGCAGATAAATATAGACTTTTATTAACACTAAAAAATGCATTGATTGTAAAATCCCACCACCTAAGACCGCTCAACAGTTCTCAGACCGTCATTCACCACATGACCTCTAGTGTGCCTCCTCAAATGCCAGACAATTTCTACTAGAGCCCGGGGAATGAGGAGGTGTTATGGGTAGTATATACCCCTAGTATCTAATTGTTAAATCATACGGAGGTAACCAAGTATCATAATAAAAAAATGTAAATTGTATAGTGGAAGCGATGTGGATAATACATGTTATATCAAACTAAAATGCATCATACAACTCAAATGATCATGCTAAAAATTGTAGAAAAAAATTATCACCCACTGGGTTAATCGATTTAAGAAATAAAATAATATAAAAAAACATAAAAAACATAACACTTTAATCCAAATCTAAGCCAAACCATATCCAAATATAATGATCCCATAAAAGTTTTCCCACTTGACCATGAAAAAAATGATCTTGGGCCTCATACTAACATGTTTCTACAAAAAATTGAGAGTTTATCCATTATACATGTGTAATGGTATCCTTCTAAGAGTGTGAGTACATAACTCCGTAGGGAACCACCAATGATGTCCCTCGCTTACCACTGCTTGTTGTGATACATGCATATGAATTAATCATCTAAAATAATAGATAAACTAAAAACCCAGAAATAAAGTGAAAAACCACAATACCTACTTCATCCTTGTGCTGTAATGTCTCTGAGCACATCACGTGGATCATGTCAACCATCACCACCTCACAAGGGGAACAAGTTCCTTCCTAGAAACAAGTAACTAATGTCAATCCTTCGATTCATGACTCCAATCGACCATACCTTCTTCAACCAATTTCAAGGTGTCTTTGAGCACTTCACATGGATCGTGCCTCACAATAAAACATAATCGAGTCTCACATCATTCATATCGAGTATCAAATACCTCCCAACAAATTGTTTCTTAGATAAGTTACACATACCTCCCATATGAGAGTTTTTTAGTCAAATATCATAGACCCCCCTATTGAAGTTTTCTTATGTATAGCCTATAAGTCACACAGACCACCCCTATGGTAGTTTTATCAAAAAATTCATATTTTCATAAGTATAATATACCTCACCTTTGGGACTTTTATAGATAAAAGTAACATATACCACCACTACTGGTATTTTCTCATCCAATAACACATAATAAATCACCTCCCCTATAGTGTTTTCCAAACATAAAAAAATAATTCTCCCAGGGAAATTTTCCCATTAATATCTATACTACCTAGAGGGTGTATACCATTACACATAAAAAATAAAATATAACATAGGGTTGGATAATTTTGAGAACCTATTGATAATTTTAACATCCCCTTAGGCTCACATGTTTGGTACAAGTTCTATGATGACACCTACCACCACCTCTACCCAATCTCAAACACACTCACTTAGGGTTGGTTAGTCATTGAGGCACCCAATGGGGTCCCATAGCTCATGACATCACATAGGAGACCTCATAAGGGTCCTTGGTCTTGATTAAAGTCTTGTACCAACACTTGATGCACTAAAAACATCAAGTCCCATGACATCATCATCAAGACAATGTTGCCTCATTGGCTACACATGGTACACCACACTAGAAATTATCAAGGAGATGGAACATGGACCATCTTGGTCCTCAAGGTATCATGAGGTTGGTCCACTCACCCAAATCGATCTGTTTCTTCCTAAGGTTAATCTACCTAGTCTTGGTCACATCCAAAGTATAGGTTCACTCTCTCAAGGTCAACACTGTGATCCATATGGATCTAAGGCCTCAAGAGACCAATAAGGACCACAAGGGCTGAGTATGTCAACATTATTATACACCCATACTAGGGGTGTCCAAGGATACTAGAAAAAATACACTCATCTTAGTTTAACTAATTTTTTCCATTTAGTTCACACCCCTCATGTGGGGTTTATACTGGTCAGGGAAATTCTCAAGTCAAGACCTCTTCCACCAGCTATTAGGGAATCAATTCAGTGCCCTAGAACTAACTTTTCCTATATTATTACTCACATAGTTCATGGATTTCAATTAATTAATCATTATAAAGTTAAAAATTTAATTCATTTAAAATATTTGAACTAAATTGGAGGGAACCACCCATAGTGGAGATCTTTTATCTCACATGATATATAATAAAACATAAATATCATAGGCTTCTATGTGATAACTACTACCTTAAAAACAAATATTTCCATTTCATTTCATAGATCAAAAATTTCATACCCAACCAACCAAGAATTTTCCAAATCCAAACCAATCTCACATCATCACCCAAGCCTCTAACACATTAACAATCACCCAAGTTAATTAATTAACAAATTATGATTGATTTAATAATTTATTTCACATGGAATAATTTATGATTAACTCATCAGGAACAGGATGATTAGCACAATCTCATTCAACCACCCGTGAGAGGTCTGTAATGGACTCCTGACACCATTTCCAAGAAAATACCTCAACTAAAACAAAAAGAGTTGGCATGAAGATAAAATCTTAGAATTACCTCAATTAAAGTAGAACAAAATCCCCATCAATATTGTCTAATTCCACCATATAATAGCGTAATCAAAATAAAAACCCTCAAATTTCCTAAAAAAATCAAAATTCCTCCCAAAATAAGGGGTGAATGTGGAAGTAGGGAGTGTTGGAACTAGTCCGCATGAGAAAACTGTAGAGGAATAGGGTTTCCTCCCTTTTAAAAGTTGAGGGGGATAAAATGAGTAATTTATCCCATTAAAAATCCCACTAACTAGCTGATACTTAGACACTAGATAGAACGTGATTCCTAAGTGGCTATAACACCATGACTATAGACAAAAGCTATCCTATTGAACCTGAAAAGCTACAAGTGCTACTACCAGGACACTGACCATACAGTGGCTATAGGATATAGTCCTAGACACCCCATCATAACTCTGATTCTTCCCTAACCAACTGGCCCCCCATAAAGTCCTCATTTCATGTTCGAAATTTCATGATACAAACCACTGAAACCTCCTTGGAAGGAAATAAGTCGAGTGTGGAACCCTAATCCTGCCTCTAATTGGTTAGTGGTTGGATACTATCATTGAGTAGGTATATCATACATTTGGGAGGCCTTATCCTAGTGTACCTACACACACACACACACACACCTACATACACTATTATAATTCATATAAGATAAACAATGGATACTTTATGTACATTCAAAACATCTAACCCCACACCAAAGTATGATAAGGAGTATTGAAAATTAATGGGAAAAATAAAATCTCACCATAGCTACAAAAAGAGTCAAACTAAAAATAAAATGGGGATTTCTATCAATATGAAACTTCTAGAACCATCTACGGTTAATCTAGAACAACTACGCTCCACCTTCTCTTGGTCCTCCTTGGAATCTGTTAAAAGGTATGTCATTTTCATAAGACACAACATGTGTGGGTATATTTCATGAAAAGGTGACTATAAAAAAACCTAATAGGACATCCTAAAATCACCAAACATAAGGCATCAAAAGAGATTCACCTTAATATCACAAAGATGATTCAATCAGAAAGAAAGATAATAAGAGACCAGATATTCTCATAGATAGAAATCATGTCTCAATGAAAGGTCACTTACTCATTTCCATATTATAATACTAGTCATGGCTCAAGGTCATGCTCGTCTAAGGGAACTCACTTCACAATTCTCACTAACACTGATGAAACCCGTCTGATAGTTCATACTCATTGAGCCTTTCCATGTTGAAGTATGAACTAAAACTCATAAGATATTGATACACATCTAGGGGATCATTACTAGGTCCCATGAGGGTAACATATCCCTATTAAAAACAACCCAATAGGAAATAAATAACATGCCTTGATGCTAGACAAGAGATACATGTCCCAAACTAGGGAAGAATGATAGAGGATCACACCCCAAGCCTCATAGAGGGATACCAAATCTATTGAAAACTAACCTATATAGGGGATCACACATCCTATGCATGGGAAAAGATGTCATACTTCACCCTCTTAGTGATGGACCAAGTCAAAAAACCCATACTAGTATTGATACTGGAATGAGGGGACTGAGGACTCTAACCTTCCCTAGAAATGATACATGGCATATACATGTGATACATAGTATGTCCATCTAATACTAGTCATTCCCATGTCTATGTTCATGTACTCTATATTGAGACCATGTAGTCTGATCTTACCTATAGACATATTTCATGTATGTTCCCATGTACCTAGGGGTACATGCCGAGTCATAGGATTAAGGACCACATTACATGTGAACAATTAACTTGGTCATGTGACATTTAAGTTCATGGGTAAACCCTAATCTTCATGAAATAGGGTCCACATGGTATGTGTTCCTCTAAAATACACACCATGAATGTTGAAATTCTCCATAAAATCTTAGCCATCACATGTATCTTCTTACACTGCCTCCTCCTCTACTCTAGCCGTGAATCATGCCTGCAAAGTCCAAATTTGAGGTCAAATGAGCATGAACCATCACTGGTGGTTGGATTTTGACTACCCGTCTACTTGGAAATTTCCTTCCATCACAACACATCATAAAAACACCAAAACCCATGAAATAAACTCCTTTGATCCAAAATTGATCTTTTTTCATTGTCATTAAGCCTCCATTATGCCTTCAATCCCGAATATCAACCCACAAAAATGATCGGTTGCACCAAAGATTTATTTCACAATGCTTAGTTCTCTGATATAGTCAAACCATTAGTTAAATGAAACACCGATGATGAAAATTCAATGAAAAAAGGGAGAAAAATCATGAAACAAAGAAAATGAGAAATTAACATTGGACATTGTTTAGGATAGACTTCATATGTTGATGAAGAAATTGATGAATGAGAGTATAATCCAAAATAAATAATTCTTATATTGGAATTAAAGTAATTAAATCCATAAACAAAAAATAACGATCCATGAATTAATTTCTAATTGATTTATTTTAATTTTTTTTGGTAGAAATCAAGAATTGGGATTAAAATAACAAATATAAAGCATCCTACCTCAAATAGGATCGATCATTGATGAATACATTCATGCATGAGAGGTAATTGATGAAACTAGTGAATTCATTTTCACCTTTTCAAACCTCCTTGATCACACCCAAATTTTCTTCTGTGGTAGATCACCTTCAGTCTCTAGGGTTATGTCACTAACCTTGTATTTTTTCATAGAGAGTCTATAAAAAGTGAATTTTCTAGGTTTATAAAATTAGTTATACAATAAATAAATAAATAAATTAATTTCATTTATTTTTTATGATATCCACTAGAGAATGCACTTTAAATAAATCACCCGACACACAACAAAAATTAATATATCAATATAGAGGCTCCATGGGCCTTGTAATCCCATGAAGACTCTATAACTAACTCTGAGAATATTAATTAAAATATTCCAAAGTGTTACATGAAAAAACTAGAGTCATTACATAAAATTACTCTTGTTGGATTCCTTAAACCTCATAATTCTCTTCTGAAGATCAAATCAAAATTTAACCCATCCACTAAATGAAAATTCAAATTTCTTTAGAATTTTTCATGCTTGTATAGACATGAGGAATTACAAACTCCTGAGTATAACTCTTCTCATACTCCAGAATTATTTTTTGTCATCTATACACATCTCCTAACCTACATTGCTTACCAATTCAAATCTAAACAGCCTCATCCCAACTCATATTTCCAAACACACTTCAAAATCACAACTTCAAAAATAATGTGCTTAAACTATCGAACCATTATCCAATACTCGTGACCATTACTAAAACACTGGGATGAAACCTTCCTGATCCCTTCCTTCATGAGACATGATCATATTATTTTACATTTCATCATTTTCTTATGGTTCTCCCCACTATAGGTCTTAGCTCATAAGTCTAATTCTGACTCATAGAACTCCCCACCATGGAATTACCTTTCATAACCCAATTTTCATATTCTAAAGATGTTCTTGGTGTCGTACCCAACTTAACACACTTAAACATACATGAAAATACCAAACATAATTTGATATCAATCAACATTATCGATTTCTAAAAGGAAAATATGAGTCTCCATCATTCAAGAACCATCCAAAACATGATTAATTTATTTTAAAATAATCATATAATTCTTAAAAATACACTATCATATCTGAGATGACATTCACAATATTATTTCCAATACGCTCCATTCCATCTCATATTTTTTTGGCCTCTTATGGTTGAACCACCTTTATATTTCTTATCTTCCAGAATTAGTGCATTACCCAAACACCCGATCATGATTCCATTAAGCCCATAGGAATCCCATGATCATCTATTCAATGTTACATGTTTTTGAAATAGTTGTAATTTCTAGGAAATTTTAATTTTTTGTTTGGTGAGCTGGACAACATTCATTCTGGTCTTAAAAACTTAAATATGAGAGTTTTAATTATACAAGGTTTTATATTAAGATGGATTTTAGGGATAAATGAGTGTATCTGGGGTTTCAATGAGTTTTGGTAATGTTATGCCTCAAAAACTCATTTCTGGATGGTGAAGGTAAAGGTACATGGTTTGTTCAAACTGTGTGTCCATTTAGGGGAAACCGTGTGGCCCATTTTTTATCTATACCATGGTTAGTTAAACCATATGGGTTTGGGTGAATGTATATGTGAGAAACATACATTTTATTTAAAAGATGTTCTACATGGGTTGTGCACAGTTTAACAAAATATGCACCTAACCATGCAAGGTGGGGTTCCCTTTCAATAGTTTTACCACATGGTTGGTGCATGGTTATCCAAGATGTGTTACCTAACCATGAAACCCATTAAAGGGTGTGAAATTACAAATTTTACCCTCTTTTTTTATTTCTTATCCTTCTTCTCATTCTCACTCGTATGCACAGTAGGGGGTTCTCCCACTGCTTCTACCACATAGGCTTTGTCCTATCTCTCTTTTTTGATCATTGATTTGAGACCCTTCGGTGGTGTTGTATAGATAATGGTAAGGATATGAATTTTATTCCTTCATTTCTTCTTTTATATTGTATTTTGGAATATTATTTCCATCTGATCTCATTTTCCCTATTTCTAGGGTGTTTTTTATATTCTTTGTTTTCTCTTATTTTGGCTCAGATTATAGCCTGGTAATTAATGAGTGAGAACCTACAAGCATAATGTAGGTGGTGCCTAGATTTCTACACAACTATACACATGAATGGTATATGTAGTTAAATATGCATGAATGGGTAGCCCAAGTGAGACACTTTTAATTAATTATTATTATTATTATTATTATTATTATTATTATGGTTTTATTATTGGAATTTTCAATGGTAATTTACACAACTATTAAAATACATTATGCCTCAAATGGAATGACATGTGTGTATGGGGATTTCAGTTGGTTAGATAGGTTATGCCGATTGTTTAAATTAAATTATTTTATGTTATGATGATATTGGTTCCAGGGGGACATGGTAGGAATGGATTAAAATACTTGGGGTGATGTTGATAATGAAGATTGATATTAAAGGGTTCATTAGGGCAAGGGCATGGACCTTGGTACTTGGGATAGTGTTGAAAATCATAATTGAGGTGATGTGAATACCAAGTTGATATAGATGGTGATGAATATTCTATAGTCAAGTGACATGGTTCATATATGGCAATGAGGTTCACCTAATAGCGTGTATAAGGAAATTCTGGTGATTTCTGCTCATCGTGATTGGATAATAGCATCATTAGAGTTATGTGCAAATAGATGAGGACTCAGTGAGGTGGTGTTGACCAATAGATGTGGGTAGATGCCTCTGTAGATTTAGCGACTTAGGGTATGGGTTTTAACATAATTTATGGAGGATTTTCTCACCATATAAATCCATAAATTATGGAATGTGAGAAAATTAGAAGGTGATGAGGCTCTCTATGTATGTTTGGCTGATGGGACATGATTATCGAAGGGAATATATTATCATTCCTTGGATGTTGGGATGTGGTGATGATGGTGGATCATTATTTCAAGATGTATGGACATCAATGCACCTTAGGATGTTAGGTTATTAAGTCAATGATGGTTATAAAAGTAGAAGTCAGAGGGAATTGTGACATGATTGTTGAGAATGCCGTTGGGATTCCCGTTTACTTATGATGGTATATATATATATATATATATATGAGATGAAAGTTGGAATGAGGTGTTTTGTGACACATTATGTCTGAGAGACCAAGGGTTCTCAAGGTATGAATGACCAAGGATACATAGTTTCATTTTTGGCATTGGTGAAAGTTGGTAAATTCTTCCTCATGGTTTTTGAGAATGAGAAAAGTGAGTTATGTATTTTTATGCATGATTTTAGTTTCTATTTATTTACATATGCATAAATTGGTATAAATATGGATGTAAGATATAAACACATTGGTGGTGTATTATTGATATCATAATCACACACTACATAGACCCCTTGGTATGCATATAGACTCTATCTCTTTAAGATCAGGTAGGGGAACTGACATTGGAGTTGGAACTTAATAACTAGGGATATGCCTTGACTACATGGGATAGATGGAAGATGGACCATGGGTTTTTTTTCATCAAGATGGATATTTATTTTTTTCTTTTGTGTATTCTCTTATATGACTAGCCATGTGTGATCCTACACATTTTTTATAACTATATGACATTTATACTTTATCTTATATGTATGAATCTATTGTTATTGGATCATTATTTCCATTTTTTTATTTTTCCTTCCAATAATTATTTCATTGCTTATGAAATGATGGTATTATATGGCCATTATTATAACTTAACTAGAGTGTATAGTCTCCCAATTATCACCTAATTAGATTATTTCTACTAGTCAACATCATTTGGTGTGTCGGGAGGCATGCCTAAGTCCCGGTGGCCCTTCGGCCTAGAGGGCCAATTAAGTGGGTCCTGGGTCGGGGCACTACAATTTGTATCAAAGGAGTTTCTTTTCCATTTTTATCTTACTATATGTGTTATGATAGATTGGACTGTAGGATCTAATTATAATAAGGTAATGAGTGTGTGTTTTGGTTCCTGTATCCCCATGCAATGGGGATGGACCAAGTTATCAGGGGTGGGAAATTGATGTTCTGTTTTGTGTTGTTACTGTTGTCATATTTCCACCTTGAGTGGCACACTTGGGTGCTATTTTATTAGATTATGATATTTTCACCCTTGGCTTGGTATGCCATGGGAGAAGTATTTATGCATCATGGTAGGCACTTAGGCTCGTATGACATGCATATTTGCTTATGAATATTGTCTAAAAACTGGAACATGTGAAAAGGTTTTGGGCTTTTTAAAGTGTAAAAAATAGGATAAAAAGTGTTTTACTTTATATTCTCTTAGTTTCATTATACTCAACTAGCCTAGGTATATGGTTCCTAATGATATTGATATGTGACCATGTGTATATGGTATTTATGGTACTAACAATAATATGGGTTGGTGGGAACAAATGAATGGGGTGAGCTATACAAAATGTCAAAAAAAATGTAAAAATAGTTTTCCTGTATTTCTTCTTAGTGTCATTCATCTCATCCACCCCATAATAATGATTTTTTATATGCGTTATATGTGATACCTAACTCTGATATCAGTGGGTAGACATACATGAGGCCATATTGTTGGAGTTGGTGTCTTAGGACCAACTGTTTGTAATTTGATTACATGAATATTTAATGTATTGAAAGTTTACAATTTTTTATTACATATTGTTCATTATTATTCATGAATCAAATGTAATAATTTCCTAGATTATACATAAAACTGATAAGGTCATAACAGTTCCCCACTATGATGAGAACCTTTAAGTTCTATGAAGATATTCTTAAATATAGTTATGTGGTTAGATAATGTACTATGATGAGACACATAGTGTATATAATTTCAGGTGTGAGTACTAATAAGTAGATGAGGATTCATCTTATATTATTTTCTTTGAAATCTCCAATATGGTAGATTATGAGAACACACCCGTCAGTAGGAATTCCATATATTTTGGTATCATTAGATATTTCTATCAATGAGTGTTTGTAATGGTATTTAGACGTTAAGATTATAATTAATGCACATCATAGATAATGCACTTAGATTTACTGATAAAAACTATGACACCATATGTTCATGACTAGGTAGGGAACTTTGGGTGCATCATCATTGACATGTCATTAATGGATAAGTTAGGGAAGGATTTTCCCCTTCCATATTTATGGAAGTTTATATCTCATCCCATTGATTGGAATAGAACAATCACTTTAAATTACATGGACATGGTGAAATAATTCATTTGTTTTTGATAATGAAAGAAATATGTATCAACCATATAGGTTTTTGACACAAACATGAAACCTGCTTGATGAGATATCGAGACAAATGGATTATATTACACACTGAGAACTCAAATTTAGTTGTCATCATTGAGACATTAAGTTTGTTATATTGGATGTATTAACCCAGTTCTGGATAGTAATATTGGACATTAGGCAAGCCCACCTAATCCCAATGAGAAGGAATCCTAGAGGTCCACACACTATGTTTTTCCGATGATCTCGATTAAATTATATGAAAATTTAATTAATTGAATAAATATTATTCTCAAAACCGAGGGATAATTTATTCATGTTTTATCAATCGAAAATTTTTATTGATAAATTAAATAATTAAATTTAATATTTATTCAAAATATTAATAAATTATTGAGGAGTTCGAATGGACCAAGACTGAGTCTGATGAAAAATATTAATTAACAAGTTGGTTAAATAATATTTATTATTGTGAAAGTTTGAATGCACTAAAAAATAATAATAATAATATTATTATGTATAATGGGGTTTATTAAGGATTAATATATTATTTAAGGTCTGGTATTCAATTAAATAATTATTTTAGCCTAAACCCTATCTCTATAAACTAAGCATTATGTCTATTATGTATTGTATCCAAAATCAAAACTAAAGAATCATTGAGCACAATGAAAATCTCTCTCGACCCCTAATTTCTATCTTCCTATCAAGAATGGGAAACACAAGATAGATCCCTTAAATATCAAAGGATGAGTTATCAACATGAATGACATAATACAATCGACTCTCTATTCTATAACATATATATCAATTGGTGTTTCTCGGAGATCAAAGGAGCGCATGTGGATCACTATTAGAGGGATTATATCCATGGATTCTTATAGTGAAATAAAGTAAATCCAAAAGGGTATTTTTAGATTATTTAATTATACATTGAATACATAATTATCATATAAAGTATTCATTTCTTTTGATATTAAATAAATACATTATAAATTTTACATACAAGATCCTTTCATGGGGTTCTAGGAAACTCAATATTAAATGAAATTTTAATATATCCCCCACCATCGCACGCTTATACTATGACCAAAACTATCAAGTGGTATCAGAGAAGTCACCTTTAAATTTATAATTATTTATTTGATTGTTGATACATACGTGATCATGGTTGAATTTTAATTTCATATTATTCACAATTAAATCTATTTTAAATTAACATTTTATCAACATATTAATGATTTTCATTCAATGTTTTAGTTTCTTAAAGGTATAAGTATATATGAAGAATAACCGAAGATGAAATCAGGAACTACCAAAATTTTGGCTGGTAAGTCAGGATTATACGGCGCGTAGTTGGAGTATACATCATGTACCCTAGTATGCTGCACCTGACCAAGCTACATGATACATAGAATGTCCTGTAGTTATTACATGTGGTGTACATAGCATATTGACTAGCCAACCTATTACACAATATGTCAGATTACATTGTTTTTATATGACATACACATTATTTATTCTACATGGGTTAGTGGAGAAATTCACGCAATATATGTGGTCATTATACATGTTCAAACTACATGAGACTAAAAACTTGGGAATTAATGAGATACACATCATGTATTTGATGTACCCGAAATGTAGTTCATCAATTTCCACATCTGATATACGCACTGAGTCCTTGGTATTATTATATAGACAAACATCATTAGAGTTACAAGGAATTTATTTGGAGTGCACATGTCATGTAGTCTCACACCCAAGAACACACCGAGTCTTTCGATGGGTTTAATAGGAATGCAGAGTTCAGATAACATAGCATGTATCTGGCTCATACACTCCATGTAATACACTGAAATACACACCAAAGACTAAGGTATGTATCTTAGGCATACAGAAAGTAAAAGACATGTTTTATAACTCATTAGTACACACCGTGTAGTCCATCCATGGTACACACCAATGCCCTAGGTGATTACCCTAGATACATGAAAATTGAGGCACATGATGTGTAGAAAGATATTATATTCCATTTAGTCTTCCAATAAATTCATATAATTTAATTACATTACATTGAAAATTCAATCATTAAAATATCATTTTTTATTAGAACCAGTTGTGTTAAAAAATATAATAATATTTTTAAGGAATTTTAAATGATCAATTAATTTATTGTAATAAAATCTGTAACTATTGGTTCTGTAGTTTATTTTGCATGAATTCCATTAATGACTAGAATAACCAAAATGAAGTCATATGTCCATTAAGATGAAATATAATTAATTAATTCAAGATAATTTATCTTAATAATAAATAACGGATAAAAATGAATGTTATCCATTTACATTTTCATATACATTGCATGTATGATCATTCATGAGATAGACTAAGACCATTGTATGTGTTAGAATTTATTTAATTTAATTTATTACATGGGTTTGAAATTATATATTATTAAATTAAATTTTATAGCCTACGAGTCATCTCTCCATCCATTATAATGAAGGACATGCATGTCCAAGTATATTTTTGTAATCCCCCTTTAACCAATCCTTTGGTTCCCCTCACCTGTTTAGAGTTATAAGTACTTGTAATTAATGGAGTTTCCCAACATGCATGGAGACATTTCAAGACGAAACCATAATGATGCCAGCCCAAGTGTTACATTGGTGGATAGGTGGAATGTTGTAAATCATGCTAAGACCAAAAAAAAGAGTTATTTTACCTAGGCCATATAATTATTTAATTTACTCTCACTAAATAAACCACTTGATAAAGCTCATAAATGGTTCATTTAATTAATTAATTATTTTTACCTATTCATTATTAAATTTTATTGATGTAACAATATGATAACATAAATGAATGAATTAATGTGAAAAGACTGAATATAAATAAATGGATTTTGCATGAATTTTTTATCCATATTGGTTAATTAATTAAGTAACATACACTTAATATTAATAATATATTTAAATGATAAAACAAGATAAAATTTATTCATAATAAATTAAAATACCTCAAATATATATATTAATTCAAAATTGGACTTACATCACTTGATTAGGAATAAAAGCTTTAGAATTAAGTGTTTGACCAACCCTCATTGGGGAACTTACTTTAAAAATGGAGTTATTATTAAGTTTGTGGGTTGAATTAACCATATTACATAAAGAGAAGTACCCATCACTAGACTTGATGTAACTTATAAGAAAGTGTTAAGGAAATATATGTCATGATTTCAGGATGGCAGACTCCACTCAATGGTTCAAGGAGCTGTAAGTCCACAGTTGGAAAAGACCTACCTTTATAAAAACCTTCATGTAGCTTCACAAACCCTTGTTGGGGTTATGTGAAGGGAAATATGATTTTCCACTATAATTTCCTAGAAAATAGATATTCTAAGTTCAATGATGAGGGATATTTGGACTTGATAATATAGTAGGAGATTTAATAAAATCAATTAATTTATTATTTCTCACATATTTTGTAATAAAAAAAGTACTAATAATATTATATTTTAATTGTAGAATAAAATGGAAATCTTGTCATCCGCACTATCCCTTATATATATATTAGATAAAGACAAACTACTCATTGGAAGTAACTTCTAGGAGTGGTTCAGATGCCTTCATATTTTTTTTCACCATGAATAGAAATCTTACCAACTAGAATCCTCACTTAATGATCCATATCCACAATAAGAAATTGATGATTATTTCATCATCTATGAAAAAAAATTGAGTGATATGGTCAAAGTAAAATGTTTAATTCTTTCATATATGTCTAGTGAACTCATAATGTCTCACAAAAACATGGAAGTATATAGAATACTGGAGAACCTCTGTGATATTTACCATGAGAGATCCAGAGAGTAACGGTTTGAGATTACCAATGTGATATTTTATAGAAATCATGGAGATTGTGCCCTAGATGTGACTCATGTAGTCAAGTTCATTATCTACATTGATTTCCTAGAGGATCTAAGGTTTAAAATCCCTGAAGAATTGGGCATCAGTCTCATTACAGAATCACTCCCTCATAGATTCTCCATATTTGTTGTAAATTTTAATATAAAAACTTTGATAAGTATCCATATGATATTCTCACTCTTATTCACCAATTATATAAAGAGATGAAGTGAAAAAGTCTCTGGACCTTATGGTGAACAATTAGAAAGGGAAAGTGAAGAGCTTTAAGACCAAAGATTCTTTACACCCTTCCAAGAAGAGGAAGATCAAGGAGAGAGTAGGGGAACTTGATGTTGTTTGTTTCGCATGTATCAAGAAGGGCCGCTGGAATAAAAACTACACCTAGCTAAATAAGAAATGGTAATCTTCAGGTGTGTTTCTTATCAAGTGCAATTTATCTATTTCTATAAATTTTGTATTAGATACATATTTTGGTTATCAAATATTTATTCAAATACAAGAACCAAGTAGATTTAGAATGATAGAATGATGGGATGTAGATCTATTAGAATCTATCATAGATAAACATTTTTTTGTAGCTATAGGGGACTACCACCTCACATTGCTGACTGAAATGATCTTGGTTTTAAAGGGTTGTTATTATGAGCCTTCAGTGACCCAAAATATTATTTTTTGAATCCAGAATTGATAAATATGGTTTTATTTTATTTTTTAGAAATTAATTTTTCTTATTTTATAAATATATCATAAGGAACATTTAAATATTTTTCTTTATGTGTTGGATTATGCAAACCAAATAATGGAAATTGATAGTGAAACTGCTTCACATGACTCAACCACACCCAACTGTGGAATCCTGGTGAGGTCATGTAAAAAAAGCATTTGACTAAATTATACCGATATGGATATTTATATTCTTTTGAAGAAAACTACTTGGTATATGTTACAAATGTTTAAAAATGTAAATTGGACAAATCCCCATTTAGTGGAAATGGTGAAACAACCAAAGTGCTTCTTAAATTAGTTCATACAAAGGTTTGTGGACCATTTACTAATGAGGTAAGTGGTGGGTACTAATACTTCATAACTTTTACTGAAAATTTTAGTATATATGGATAGGTAAAATTAATGAGATATAAGTTAGATTATTTTGATAAATTTAAGGAATAAAAGAATGAAGTTTAGAACTATCATGGTTAGAAGATTAAGAAACTCCACTCAAATCATGGTGGAGAATATATTAATCAAGACTTCAATGATTACTTATGGGATACTGGGATCCTATCTCAATTTAATCCTTATACACCTTAGTGGAATGGTGTAAGTGAATGAAGGAACCACGCCTTGTTGGACATGGTGAAAGAAACGATGTTTCATGCGAGTCTTCCATTGTCTTTTTGGGGATACGTGTTACAAACCATAGTAAAAATACTTAACCAAGTGCTAAATAAAGGTCTAGATATTATTACATACCATTTTTTGAATGAAAAGAAACTAGTTTCTAATAATTACATGTTTGGGGATGAAAATTATTTGTTAATGCCTCTTTAGGTGAAAAACTTGCACCCTAAGGCACAAAGTGTACCTTTATAGGATACCCCAAAGAAACAAAGGCGTATTACCTAAATGGCCCCTTATAAAAAAATGTAATAGTGGAAAGAGAAACCATATTACTTAAGATAGAAAACATCTCTAAAATAGAAATTGGGAGAAATATAGAATTCGATGAAGTGGAGGCTCAAGGTATACAAGAGTTAGCATAGGAACATATTCCACAAAACCCCATGGAGGAAGAAACTATTCAAGAGACACAAGTACTATGTGGGAGTACAAGAGAGGTTAGAGAACTAGATCAATATGGTTTTATAGTAACCAAGGATAGTGACTCATTATTAATTGATAATAATGATCCCCTAACCTATAAAGAATCAGTAAGTAGAAAAAATGTTTCCAAGTGGTAAGAATCCATGAATTTGGAAATAGATTCCATGTACCAAAACCAAGTCTGTATTTTGGTTTATCCTCTAGTGGATGTAAATCCCATTGGTTGAAAATGGGTATTCAAGAAGAAACTATATGTGGAAGGATAAGTCAGTTCATATAAGGTATGACTATTTTCAAAAGGGTTTAAACATTATCAAGGAATTGACTATGATAAAACATTATCACTAGTTTCAATACTAAAATCCAAAAAAATTCTACATTTCATTATGACTTTCCATGACTATGAGATTTGGTAAATAGATGTCAAAATAGCCATAATTAATAATATCCTTCAAGAAGATTTCAATATTACACAACCATAATTTTTTGTGACTCCAAAGGATTCCAACAAGACATGAAAATTGAAAAAATCCATTTATGATTTAAAGAAAGAATCCAAGTCCTGGAATGTTCATTTTGATGATTCCATAACAAAATTTGGTTTCATAAAGAACAAATGTGAGCCTTTTTTATAAAAATGATTTAGTGGGAGTGTAGTCATTTTCTTAATTGTATATATCAATGATATATTACTTATTGAAAACAAAATACTAGTCTCACGGTCTGTAAAGGCATGGTTGAATAAATTATTCTCCATTAAAGACTTGGACAAGGAATAATGTATTCATGGGATCAAGATCGATCATGATAGATCCAAGAGACTACTTGGAATAAGTGAATGTACACACATTGATAAGATATTGAAGAGATTTAGTATGGAATAATATAAGAGGGAATTGTTTCTAGTGTAACATGGCATTCATCTTTCCAGGACGATGTTTCCTCAAACACATGTAGAATGAAATAGAATGGAAAGGATTCTGTATACATCTATGATTAGGTAATTATTGTATGATATACTATGTAACATGGTATATATCGCCTATGCATTAAGTGTTGTAGGAAGATATCAAGCTGACCCAGGTGACCACCATTGGATGGATGTTAAGAAAATCCTTATGTATCTGAGGCATAATAAGGATATATTCCTAGTTTACTGAGGAGATAAGGAACTAATCATCAAAGGATATACATATTCTAGTTTCCAAATAGATCAAGATGACATGGAATAACAAATAGGATACAACTATTAGTTAGATTGATTATCTCAAGAGGGGGTGAATTGAGCACCTAATAAAAATTTCTATTCAAAATGGATTAAAATAAATTCCCACAATTAATTTAAAAACATCGCAATTAACCAAAAAACAAATCATTATAAATTTAAATCATTAAAAATATTTCATAGAAGATTGATTAGGTGTTATAAAGATAAGATACAATATTACACAATCCTTTTAAGTCAATTTACTTAATTAAAATATTATAAAAACACTAATTAAGGTTAAATATCAAAGTATTTATTTTATTAACAGTTTTACATTATAGATTCAAAATAAAACAAAATAAAACATGCATAATAATTTTGAATACAGGAGGATCAATCTCAAGCTGAGACCTAGTCCTATTCACTTGGTTATCATCCACCACCAAGAAGTTTATATAAATAAATAGTTTTATCCACAACCTGAATCGAGTTTTTTAATAGTATACAAACTATCCAGACCACACAAGGCCTCTTATATTATTATCCATGGGAGAAAAAAATATAAAAGGACACACATGACCTCTTACATAGTTTCTATGGGAGTACATATATAAAAATAGTTAAGAATATATATATGTATCTTCCAGTTATAGTAGTAGATAGTGCGTTGTGAAATAAACAGAGAAACACAAACACTACTCATAATGTAAAATAAAATAATAAAACTAAGAAAATAAAAGTTTGAAGGGATAGAGATTCTCATTTTGTTATTTAGTGCAACTCGTGACTCTTAATTTTGATTTTCAGTATAGGTCGAGTTGGGTTCTGGTAAAAAATTCAACAGAACAGAGTGTTGTAGATATTTTTGTTCTTGATTGTAGGAAGGAACTAGATGTGTATTGTTCTTCTACTTCCTCTATTGAGTGTAGTCATGTATGTTCTTGCAATGATCTACATATCTTGTTTTGTGTACAAAATTCATCATGTTCCTTTTCTATCACATACCCTTTGCATTCATCACACTTTCATGAGAGATTATACATATCTTTTTATCAGCAACATGCATGAGTATCCACATGAGCATTCAAATATTCTTCATCCTCATTCTCAGGGCTAACACATCCTTTAATGAATTCTATTGAGCCATTAAAAAACAATAATTAAAACAAAACTTATCATTAAAACCAGTTAGAGGCATATTTCCAGGGTACTATAGCAGTACTATAGCAGGTAATGTAGTAGAACTATACATTGTGTGGGTACTATAGCAGAACTGTACACTGTGCAGGTACTGTAGCTAAATTGTACACTGTGTGGGTACTGTAGTAGGCACTGTAGCAGTTACTGTAGCATGTAATGTTTGGTACTGTATCAGATGAAACTATTCACCTTGGGCCATCAGTTTGGGCATGGAGTCCTTAAGGCTTTCAAGCCACCCAGGCCTTCGGGTTAGTAGGGATTTCAGGCCACCTTTAAGGTTTTTGGGCCACCTCAAGGCCTTCGGGCCACATGTAGTTTCCCCAGACATACTCTACAAAAAATGAGCAGCCCAAAAAGAGGATTTAGAGTAGGTACACTCACCAGAGTAGAGCCAAATGGATTGTCAAAATGAGAGGGTATAACTATTCCATCGGGACTAACATGTGCTTGCACGGGAAGCCTAGCCAGACGGTCATGCGAAGGTGGAGAGCTACGATCATGATGCAGATGCTGGGGAGGGGTAGTTCCTTGTAGATAGTCTAGTTGAATTCCCTAAGACCTTTGGGTCATGTAATCTCCTAAGCCTATGGGCCTTGTAATCTCTGAGCCTACGGGACTTATAAGGGTTCCCCCTCATCCCTTGAAAGGGGGTTTATAAAAAATCAATAAAAAAAGAAGGCCTTCGGTCCATTCATGAAAAATAATATATCCATTATAAAAATTAATTCAAGATAAATTAAAATAGTGGTGGTGATTCCTAGAATGGTGACAAGAATCTGGTGGTGTGTCTTTGTAACAGTGTCTCTCTATAGTGGTGTCTACTTCTGGCATGGAGAATTTGAAATTGTGTCACATTTCTGGAGGTGACTTATACCGGCACTGTGACATTTTATATTTAGCCAAAATTCTACACTTGTGGTGTCTCAGCTAATAGTGAGTCAATTCTATTCTTTTACAAATTTCCTAGCTAGCAGTGAGACACATTTTGAAAGAGATTCATCCTTCTAGATGTGACTCCTATTATGTTATGTTAGGCTAGTAGTGACACATCAATTTTCTGATTCAGTGGTACGACACAACTGTTGTTGAGTCATTCCATACTTTGAAAAATTTACACTATGGCGATATGACATCCTTGAAGGTGTCTCAAGATGATTGTGAGAAATTTTTGGTGGTATCTCATTGTTAATGGTGAGTCATATAAAACAATGAATCTTCCTTAACATCAACCCATCTTCACAGTGTCTTAACCTCAAAGGTGAGTTATACTTAGCCAAATTGTTTCAATCTGCAGTATAATATAAAGTGCTAATAGAAAACATGAAACTCATTAATATAATTAGAAACATGATTTTTTGATCATTAAAATAAGTATATCAACGATATCCCCTTTTTTATGAACAAAAATCCTGACATCAATTGAAAGATAAAAAACAAATAAATCATCACTTATCATGCACATGATATTAAAGATAACAAAGGGAAATGATTATAGTGTAGAAATAGTATAAAATAAAATGAAATATCATATGTAAAAGATAAAAATAAATTCTATAATATATTTCTCACCCATTTGGTGTTATAAAAAATGTAAAAAAAATTAGAAGAAAATAATTAATAAGAGAAAATGAATAACATGCTCATCAAATTTATTTAAAGTCATTCATAGTCATACAAAATCAGTCCCATAAAAGAAAAAAAAGCTAATCCAAAAAAATATCAAGGCTGGGTAGAAGGATATATTAATTCTTTTCCTCTATCCTAAGATTTTATATGGTATGATAAAGTAGGTTAAGCTCAAGGTAGATTGGAAGGAACACTAGTCAGAGATTGAGGCTCTCTAATAAAGATGAGTATGAGGTGTTTAACAGCTTATGTAGGAGATAAATAAAATGTCTTGAAATGGGATAGAAGAGGAGCAAGGGGATATATGGCTACTCCCAGCCAAAGAGAGAATTCAACATCAACTCCTGGAGTTTTTATGGGAGGAGATAAATGTGCAGTCACTAGTATGGTCTCGTGAGCCACAACAACAGTCCCATGCACATGAAGAAAAGGCTTCATAAGATGGATGAATTCTATGATGATATTCCCACCTCTCTCCATGGATCTTACACATTCTCCCTTATCTTCTACAAATATTTGATTCACTAGATTCATTTCATTCAACTGCCATACCTATTCTTTGAAAGCATGGGAAATAGGGGCATTCTCATATTTTCAACCAAAAACTTGAAATTTTCATCCATGTCATACTTAGTATATATCATTGAGATATAATAATAAATTTCCTTGGTCATAGTTTCCCTATCCAATTTCATGTCTTTTTAATACTTTATTATCATCATGTGATCATGGTCATTGATTTTCTCAAACTTCTTCAAAAATTCCAAAGGAATGGCAGGATCACCACTGGAAGGTCCACTTGAAATAGAAGCAATTTCTTCTCGAAAAACAGTTCTTATCAGGTAAACATCAATATTAAGAGTAGTAGTTATGTATCTAAAGAGACATCTTCGAGGATGTTAATAATAGAATCCATAGAATCTATAAAGGATCACTTCATTCCCTCCAGTAAGGACATCATGGATTCCATATAACTAATTATTCTCTTATTCTCAATTTCAATCTATTGAATATGATACATAATTTTAGGTTGGATATGATAGATCACCAACTCAAATAAATAACTTGCATTATTTTTCTCATCCTAGTGATAAGGGGTTCTTAACTCTTCAAAACCTTATCAAAATTTGAAAGCATCTTCTCTCTAAAAACATCCAAGCCACCCTTGGTGACTGTTTCCACTAGCACAAGTGAAATAACAGGAGGAGTAGAAAGTGTAGAAACTATGTTAGAATCAAACCTTTAAAATGTCCCTAAAACATCAATTTCATTAACCAATGACCCCTTAGGATCCATTGCTGTTTGAAGATTAGGCCCACCATTATTTGGTGGAATCTTAACTTCACCAGAGAACTTACCCCATTTCTCTATCATAGGATCAATCCAACTGTTAGAATACTTAACCATAGAGGATTTAATAGTGGTATATAAAAATATAGTAAGTACAAAAATTGGGATTTCAACATGTATTTGAGCATCTTCACTCTATGAAGAAATAGTCATCTCAACACAAGTAGCATGTTCTTCTTCCATCTAAACATCATATTTCTGTACAATAGTAGCTAATTCAAATTTCTTATTCTCATAAAAATATGGATTATATTAAATAGAAACATTATGTTCACCATAAGCAGGATCTTCTTTCATTTTTACATCAATAACCGGTTCTTCTTATACATATTTTTCAATAGTAAACTCAAATGACTATGATAAGCTAATGTTGGCATCGTAAACTGGCCAGACTAAAAATCAAGTTTCGAATTGGTTCATCAATGCTCGAGTAAGGCTGTAGAAGAACATGATCAAATAAATGTACAAAGAACATTTGGTAGAATCATTAGTGTTGATTTAGAGTGACCCATTATTCAAAGGCAGTGATTAAGATCTCCATAAATCTCAACTGGAAAAAATATGTATTCCCATAACATT
The DNA here is from genome assembly GCA_963277665.1 of Viscum album. Taxonomy (NCBI): domain Eukaryota; kingdom Viridiplantae; phylum Streptophyta; class Magnoliopsida; order Santalales; family Viscaceae; genus Viscum; species Viscum album. The sequence goes on from OY728123.1 coordinate 176,211,515, forward strand.
TATTTTCAAGAATCAAATCTAAAACCAGGGTTATGTAAAAAATGATCCTCCAAAATCAATGTAGGATTCTGAATTTAGTTTCTAAAATTATTATAAATTCAAACGAAATAAGATAATTTCTCAATTTTTCATCCACATATTGGTCAAAAACAGCAATAACTGCCAACTGTTTAGAAACAACCATATTTTCAGCTTTATCAGCAACTTTAAGACTTAGGGATTTCTCCCCCTCAACAAAATATTCTTTCTCTTCTCTAGAAGCAAAATAAATTTCACCAACAAGACTAGGTCTGTCCTTGGATCTAGAAACATATTCTTTAGGAGAAGAAAACAAGTCTTGAGGAGTTTCAACATCCTCCCTTCTTATCTTTCCATTAGACCCAATTGCGATCTAAATTATCACCATCACCATTATTAGAATCTCCATTTACATTTCCATTTATTTTTCCATTTTCATCTCCATTATCATCATCATCATCTTCCTCCTCCTCCTCCTCCTCATCATATTTAGAGCCACTCTTTATCTGTTCTTTCCCTGAAACTTTAGTTTATTCTTCATCACTTCTTACTAATTTTTATATTTTATTAAGTCTCCTTAGAGGACTAGGAGATCCATAAGAAATAGGTGTAGAGTCATGAGATAGATATAGATCACCACCCTCATTAATAGGATATGTATCTTCCTCAAATATGGAGGTAGTGACTTCTTCTTCCTCATCTAAATACTCCACTATATCATCTGGTTCTAAACCAGGATCAACAAGGTATTTTATAATTTATATATACTCTATATGGTTGAAGTGAACATAGATATTTTCACCATTAGGTATCCATATATTATTCCAAGTGCTCCAGCTAAATTTCTTCCTCGAAAAAATTACTTTTGATATATAATGACCACTAGAGTCCACACATGACTCATTATTTTCATCAACAATCCTTCTAGATTTCAAAATAGAAAAAATCATCTTCAAATAAATTAGGTAATTATATAATGAAGTAGGCTTGATCATTTCAGACAAGTGGACCATAAGATACCTACATAATTAGATCTTCTGTTCAATTTTCATCAATAAAATAATGTCTACATCCTGATACCTTAAGGTGTAAAATAAACTTTCATAGGGAACAACAAATGTTGAATAAACTTAAACAACACTTTTCATTCCCCATCAAACTCAGAAGCTATAGGCCTTTTCATAGTTTTATCACTTATAAACTCAGAAATTTATTCTTAATAAATGAAATTATCACCATAATCTAGTGTGATTCCTTGATAATCATTGAAAATACCTTCATGTTGGAATTTCAAGAACTCTATGTACTGTTTTGGTGAAAAGACAATTTTATGACCTTTAACTTGTCTTCTTACCTATTAATCTCTGTCTTATTCAAAATAAAACTCCATATAATGATAAAAGTCATACACCAGCTTAGGATAAAATGGTATCTTCTTTGAAGAGAACTAATTAAACCAACCAAGTTTCTGAAGTACATTGAGTACCAATAACTTACTTGAAAGCATCCATTCAACTTAAAATTCTATTTCAGGTATGAAAACTCTTTGTGAAAGCTATAGATTTATAGGATCTACAACAACTTAACTACTGGATTCTTCTTTCTACTTTTTAGTAGGACACAAATCATCTAGGAGAAGACATTAAAGGTCAATTTACTATGTACATATAGATAGGTTTAGTTTTCTTGGTATAAGGTGAAGGGAAGGTTTCATGGTTTCAGTTTGTCTAACACCCCAAGATTCCATGGTATGTTTCCCTTTGAATAATACAACAGCTTTTGTTGTACGCAACTTAGAGTTCAAACACACCACAACCAATCAAACTAGCTGTTATAAATAGTAATAACCACTTTTTTAAATTTTATAAAATTTATCATTAAAAATGGAATTCATTTTTGGATCTGGAATATCGAAATTAGCTTAGGGTGAATTTTTGGTATTTTTCTGAAAACTTTAAATTTTTGATGAATAGTGAAAAACACTATGTTATTGTTTAAAACCGACTTTTTAATTAAATATTTAATTATTTTATTTAAATTTATTTTAGGTCAAAATAGATACATAATACCTATGTATGTTCAACATAATTCATTGAAGTTATTTTATAATAAGTTTAGATATATAAAATTTTATCAAACTTTTACCGTCTTTTACCCCCCTCCTAGGAGCATTTCCAAATTTGTATAAAACTTAATTTTACCGCTTCTGTGAGTTGAATTTCAAAAATCAGAGAGACACAGTTGATATCAGTAAGTAAAATTTGGTTCAATAATATGAAAATAATTTTTTGTGAATAATAACTTTTTACTTTTATTTACCACAGTTAAAAGTAAATAGGGTAATTAAGGATAAAAATGATATCATAATTACCCTAAAACATGTCCTAATTATATTTTATAAGTATAATTCGACCAAAAACGACCTTAGGAATAAAATATGAACCTCTTTGGTCCACTTGGATTAGATTAGGACATTTATTATTATTTTAGTTAAAGAAGAGTTAAAAGAGTTAAAATCAATGTCTAATAACTAAAAAATTTTAAATATAGGGTTATACATAAGATAAATTCGACTATAAATATTAATTAGAAAGATAAAACTATTTCCTACATAATGGTATTTTATTTATAAATTTTATACATTGAATAATTAAATTTATTTATGACACAACGGTGATGGAGTAATTACTTTATTAATGAAAGATTAAAATAATTGATATTATAAATATCGAAATAAATATAATTCGAGACTTTTGATGAATTAAATTAATTTTATAGGTTAATATGACATTTTAGGATTTAATAAATTAATTTAGTTTGAATTAATAATGTTTTTAGGACTTTAAAAAAAATTAATTACTAAACAGTGTCAAAATTTACATAAAAGAGTTTTTAAAACAAATATTATATTATTAATTGATATAATATTTCTAAAAATATAAGGTTCGAAAAAATGACTTATATAAGGTTATATATATCAATAATGAACCACTTGGGGTTCTCTTTGAAGTTTATAGTATGTTTATTAACCATATAATATAAAAATACAAAGAGACATGGTAAATGTCAAACTATTTAACTAAGAGTTAAATCTAAAAGATAAGGTTAATATGGTGACCCGAACCTATATAAAACCTTTTGGTTGAGAGGATTTAGACCCATAACCACCTTATAATCTAAATAAATAATTTTTCAGCCATTATAAACCGAATATTAATTTATTATAAAATAATATTTTAAGTTTTTCCTAAGGTGCCTCTCACCCCTTTTATAAAAGGTCACTTCCCCTACTCTCAAATTCACACCTCAAAATCCATTTGTCTCAAACAAAACCTGCCAAAATATCCTCAAAAATTCCCTCAATTAATCATAGAGGCCTTACTTTTGTCATAAATCCAACTTAAGGATCCCTTTTGATCAAATCAAAAGGAAGAACCCGAAGAATAGGTAAATATTTCATCACCTCTTTCAAGTTCTTTTCTTCTCCCACTTCCTATTTCCTTGTTGTTTCCATTCTAAAATAATAAATACAATATCATATATATACTGTGATGTTATTATAAAAATGGTGCAACCAAATTCATTATTCTATCCATCATATGAATGACAATGTCACCATACGCGCATACGTACAGCTTACCGTCTCCACGTCGTGGTGTAGTTTGTCATTCAACACTTAACTATTTGGATGGGTATTATAATGATGTATAATTGATGTAAATAATAAATATAACATGTTAATGATTCTGTATATATGATATATCATCGAATTACATATTATCTCACCATCAATATAATGATATTGTCGCTCGTGCGTACGTACGAATTACTGTCTCCATGAACGCGATGAGATTCATTCCCCATCATAACCATTCAAGACTAATTTTCATTTGATGATTAAAAATGATGTTTAAAGACCTGATATAATTCTGTATATGAATAAGATACATTTTATCCATAAAAAACACGTCTTATGTATCAAAACATATAAAGGAAAACGAATCAGTTAACACCCGAAACGATGATAATACTAAAATATTATTAACAATGCAATATTAAAAGATCATATATGATATAATATTTATATATATAGTTATTTTATAATTTAATAAAAATCATTTCACCATTATACAGGAGGTTAACCTACCCTCTACCAAGTAAAAGTACAAGGTAAGGGTTAATTCTACAATATCTTCATTATTCGAGGTTGTTTATACGTAATTATCTACTAGGACCTCTTTATCATCCACATCCGTGTCTTCTTAAAAAATGTATTTCAAAACATTTTTACTATTTAATAGACAATGGGTTAAAGTAATTTATACCCTTATTTGACCTTATATTTTTTGAAAGGAATCTTTCCGTCGTTTTCCAAACAAGGTACTTTATGACCTTTTCGACAAAATTAAGGTAAGAATGTTTTTTAACTTATACGGCGGGTGCAGCTATTTTCCGCCATTATAACATCGTCTAATATTCCATTACAAGATTATAAGAATATTTTCAAAATAAATTTTTTCTTTATAATTAGGTGACTCTTAAATGATTTCAAAATAGAAAGAGATATTTCTCTCAAATAGTTTTGATTTCATCTATGTCAACATCCTTTGATAAATTTTACACTTGTTTGAAGTTGATTTATTATGATACAAATATTCCATATTGTATTTAAGGTTTTGTGATATGTTTGACTATGGATGATTTATTTTTATTCCATTCATGGTTTATGGATAAAGTATTGACATTTCTTATACTAGTTTTAAATACGAATGTTTATGTTATATTTCAACCACTTCTTAAGATGAATGTGTTGGAATAGTATGTTCCAGGTTGGGGACCGGTAAAAGTAAGCCCTCTGGGTTGGGGTCCGGTTACAGTAGACCCTCCGGGTTGGTGTCTGGTTACAGAGTCTCTCCAGGTTGGAGTCTATTTACAGAGGCTCTCTGGGTTGGGGTCCAGTTACAGTTAGCCCCTATGTCCTGGCATGAGGCCTTGACACAGAAATTAAAGTCCGACATTATGAATTCCATCATTATGAAAGTGGCTATTGATATTTCATGTGAATATTGGACTAGTAGAATATCCATGTGAATAAGTAAATGGAATTATTTTATTTTATCTTTTCCATATTATGCTGAAGTTCTATTTTAAAAGGCTTTTGTTTTAGTCTTATACATTGTCTTAAATGTTTATGTTTTTTTATGAAAGTTTCTGCTATACTGTTATCCTTACTGAGCATCTGAGCTCACCCCTTTCTATGTTTTATTTTTCCCTGGATGCAAAGAAGTATATTATAACTGACCTGCAGGGATAGTATAAGGGATATGAGTGTGGCCTATGGAGACAATGTTGTTGTAGTTTTTCATTTTATAATGTAATGTAAAACTTATGAATGTATCTAGTATTTCTAAGGCTACTAAACTAATTGGTCTTTCTAGACTTGATCTTTTGTGATCATGCCAATGTTATGTAATAATTCACTGAATCTAGGTAACTAGGGTCAGGGCGTTACAGTTTGGGAGATAATGGGTTGCATTGGGCTTGAGAGGAAAGAAAGGAATTAGAAAAAATGTGCATTTAAATTAGAAAAAAGTCAATTTTAAATAATTTGGGATTTAGGTATTCAAAAAATAAAAATTTAAATAATACATGAAAAATCGAATATGAAAATCAGGAAATAATCAAAATTGGTTAAAAATAAAATAAATTGTAATAATAAAAAAACCGATGATTCAACAATTTAGAAGTAAAAATTTTCAAAGACATGAAAACCAATGGTGTAAATTTTACAATGGAGATACAATCAAAATGGTGATACAACCACAACAATGTGTCATACCTAACGTCGTTTCATATCCAGCATTGTGTCATACCCAATGGTATGTCATTATAAAATTAAACTTAATCAAAATTAATCATACCAAGATCATGTTTGATGTAATTCATTATCTCCAAATTCAAATTCTTTGTAAAGAAATCATCCAACTGATGTTCTTTACCAATGTATTCAATAGTGATATCACCTTTTTGAAAATGATCTCTCAAAAAGTGATGTATTACATCAATATGTTTTGTTCTAGAATGAAAAAATGATTCTTATAAATTTTAATAGCACTTATATTGTCAAAATTTATTGATAAATGTCATAATTTATATCCATAGTCTTGTAATGTGTGTTTCATCCAATTTTTTTTCATTGTAACTACCTATAGTTGTGTAGTTATCTTCATCAATAGACAATGCAACAAAATTTTTCTTCTTAATTCACTAAGAAACTAGATACTTTCCTAAAAAGTGACATTTTACAGAGGTTTTTTTATCTAACTTACATCCACAAAAATCACCATCAGAATAAATGAATAAATCAAATTATTATACTCTAGAGTAAAACAATCCTAAATTGGTAGTATATTTTAGGTATTTGAAAATTATTTGGATTGTAACCAAGTTTGACCCTTTTGGATTAGCTTGAAAGAGAGAAAACATACATACACTAAACATTATATCAGGTAAACTAGAAGTCAAGTAGAGAAGACTTCCAATCATACCTCTATAACTAGTTTGATCCACTGGCTTCTAAGTTTCATCAATATCCAATTTATAGGTGGTACACTTAGGAGTATCACTACTCTTATTGTTATCCATGTTGAAACATTTTAAAACATCCTTTGTATATTTACTTTGAGTTCAAAAATAATTCCTTATTTATTTTGAAAAATATGAAAAACAAGAAATAACTTGAGTTCACCCATCAAACTCATTCCCAAATCATTTTTAATTATTTTAGAAAAGTCAGTTCATAAAGAATTTTTAGAAGATTCAAAAATAATATCATCTACATAAATTTTTACAACGAAATTTTTTAAATTTGTTATATAAAAATTTTAGGATCAACTATACATTTGGAAAATCCCTTTCATATAAGAAAATTACAGATCCTATCATACCAAGCTCTAGGAGTCTGTTTTAAACCATATAAATATCTTGTTAATTTAAAAACATGATTTGGAACATTTATATTTTGAAAACCAGTGGGTTATTTAAAAAAATATCCTTAGTTATAAGAACATTCAAGACAGAACTCTTGACATCCATTTTATAAAGTTTGAAATTTAAATGTGCTGCATAGGTAAGCAGAATTCTAATAGATTCAAGTCTGGTTACTAGTGAAAAGTTTTCATCATAGTATATTCCTTATTATTGACTATATCCTTGTTCAAATAGTCTAGAATTTTTTCTTACTATAGTTCATAACTCATCTACCTTTTTTTAAACACCCATTTAGTGACTATAGTTAAGGTGTGTTTGGTTCTATCAACAAGTTCCCACATGTTGTTTATTTCAAATTGATTTAATTATTCTTAAATTTCCATCACCCAAAATTTATCATTAATGGATTTATTGATGTTCTTAGGTTATTTTTGAGAATATAATCATTTATGTTCAACCTAATACCTAAAAGAAACTCTTGTCTGTCTACCTCTCTCTAGGTCTCAAATAACGACTTGTAAGGGGTGATACTTAAGAGTTCAAACAGCTCTAGAAAATGTAAGGCACTCCACTTCAGTATTTTATATAGGTTTAGATTTAAGAATTTCTAGAAATTATTAAAAACTGGATGATTTTTATGACTATTTCACAGAAGAATCAGAAATCTTAGAGTTTAGTTTTAGAGAATACAAATCATCCTTGATATTTTATAAATAATTCATAGGCTCATCTGGATCTGTTTCATAAAATTTGACATGGAATTTTTTTTCAATAGTCTTAGTACTTTTATTGAAAAATCTATAGTATTTATTAGAAAATGAATAACCCATAAAAATTATTTCATTTGTTTTGGTGTAAAATTTGTCCAAATTATCCTTAGTTTTAAGAATAAAGACATTGAATCCAAAAAATATTAAGTTATTAACATTAGGATTTTTATTATTATAAATCTCATAAGGGGTATTCTTTAATATATGTCTAATTAAAACTCAATTTATGATGTAGTAGGTGATATTCCTAGCCTCTTCCCAAAAATAGACAAGTAATTCATACTCTTTTAACATGGTCTGTGCTATCTCTTGAAGCGTTCCATTCCTTCTTTCAACAACTCCATTGTGATGAGGGCTCCTAGGAGCAGAGAAGTTATGAGTGTAACCATTTTGTGAGAAAAAATATTCAATGTCTATATTTCCAACACACATATGTGGTCTCTTAATAGGGTTTTAATTCTAAGACCACTTAAATTATCTATATATCTATCATACTTGGTGAAATAAGATCAGTATTCACTTTTGTGAGCTAGAAACAACACAGAAGTATACCTAGAAAATTCATCTTATAGTATATAGAAATAGTGCTTATCTTTTATAATTTAAACTATATATGGTCCAAATAAATCCATATGAACCAACTAAAGATGTTGAGAATTTGAAACATCATTATTTAACTTAAATTAAAATTTGTGTTATTTACCTTTTTGATAGGGGTTACAAACTTTATCATTTGGGAATAATAGTTTTGGTAGATCCTTGAATAACCCTTTCCTAGTAAGATTACTAAGTGAGTGAATGTTGAAATGACCTTGTATCCTATTCCAAATCCAAGATTATTTGTGAAAATATCTCAAGAGAGAAACATTTTGAGAAATTAATGAATTTAAATCAACAGAATAAATATTTTCTATTCTTAAAGTATTAAAAATTAAACCATTATTAGAATCATAAACATTGAATTCATCATTATCAAATTTTACATAAAAAAAATCTTCCCAAAACTATTAAATACTAATTAGTTTATATTTAAAACGATAAAAAAAATAATACATTAGAAATTAAAACAGAGTTATTGTTACCAATTTGGCCAAGGATGATGATTTTTCCTGTTTCATTATCACCAAATGTGACATGACCACCATCAAAATTAGTGATGATCTTGAATAAATAATAATGTCATATCACATGTCATGAAAATCTGCTATCCAAATACCATATACTTTTATAGGAGGTATTCAAATAGTTTTCCTACAAAACCAAATTTATATAATGAATTAATTTGGTACCTTGGTATTTTTGGGTCCATAGATGTTAGAAAATAAATATTTAGGAACCCACATTTGTTTTATAGGATTCCTATAAAAAACTGAATAATTTTTTAAATAAATACTTTGTTTGGTCCTCAAGAAAAATATGTAGTAGTAGAACTCCCTGGTTTTGACTTAGGTACAAAAGTACTCTTTACTACTCTCCTCTATCTAGGTTGATATCCTAGGCCGAAAAAATATTTTTGTGCAACCTATTTTCCTAAAATATGTGTGAGAGTCTCTCTACCATTTGTGAGTTTTTTTAATTAAATATTTAGTTTATCATTTTAATTTTTATGTTCAATATTCTCTTTCAATTTTTGATCATTATTTTACTTTTCAACAAACATATCAGATTTAATATTTTTTAGATAAATAATGTTTTATCTTATGAACTTTATACGTATCCTTAAGTTCATGAAATGTATCTCCCATCATACTACAATATTCAAAAATTTCTTCCTTAGTCATACCATTATCATTATTTTCAATCTCTTAATTATCAGAAATATCTACAAATGATACAGTAGCTACCTCAATGACTTTTCTCACAAAGAACATACTGCCTCTATCATATTTTTATTTAGGATTAGATTCAGAATCAATGGATTTATCCTCAAAACCACTCAATGTTCCCTTAATTTCTTTCTTTTACATTCTATCATTTTCATCATATCTCTTTTTATAATTTAATTTTTCATAGTCAACTTTCACATGCCCTTTCATTTTTTACTCATAGCAAGTAACTTCATGTATGTTGTAATCCTTCTTCCAGTCTCTTTTCCAATTTCCTTTAGTGTTATATTTCCCTTTATATTTTTTCATTCTATAAAATTTCTTGAACCTTCTAGCCAGGTGGGACATCTTCTCATCACTACCAAAAATATTATTCAATTTCACTCTAACTTTCAGCATTTATCTTGTACTTTTCCTTTTGTTTAGATGAAGTAGTATTAAAGGATACAAATATTCTCTTTGGATCTCATCATCTTCTCTGTTAACATTTTACTCTTCTTCATACATCATTATTTTACCAATCAACTCTATTATAGGTAGCTTGATGATATCACATTAATCTCTAATTGGAATAGATGTGACTATATGTATTTCTGGTAAACATCTAATTAGTCGCATCACCTAGTCCTTGTTGAATATAGGATTCCCAAGTGAGCTCATTGTGTTCACAATCTCATTGAACCTGATGTACGTATCAAAAACAGGTTTATAAGGCTTCATCTTAAAGTTATAATACTTAATAGTATATGTGTTAAGTCTCATCTACTTATCATTAGTTGTTCCCTCATGTGAAATAGATAATGTATCCCAACTTTCATATACCATTTTTTAGGAAGATATTCAATTAAATTCTTCATCTTCTAAATCACATTAAAGGTAATTCCTTGTTTTACAATTATTATTTTAAGAAATATTTGTAGCATCATCCCAATCCTTTATATTAGTAGTAGGAATAACATATTTATCTTCTGTAGAAGTCTAAATTTTGAAACCCATACTCTCAATGTGCATTTTCATTTTAATTTTCCATTGAGAACAATTGTTACCATTGGAAAAGGGAGGTCTATCGGTAGAAAAACCTTCTTTAAATGGTCTACAACTCTAATTTGGTGTACATATTTTAGTTTGTTCCTTTTTTAGTGCTTCACTGTTGTGTGTATCACACTTTAATGAGAGATTATACTTCTCTATTTATCAACAGCATGCATGAGTATCCATGTGATCATTTGAATATTTTTCATCCCCATACTCAAGGATGAAAGATCCTTTAATTCACTTTATCAATCCATTAAGATAAAATCATTAAAATAACACTTGAAAATAAATTAAATAATATAGTTTTTAGATAAATATATTCAAAATAAATTGAAATAGAGGTGGTGAGTACTATAATAGTGAAAAGACTCTGGTGGTGTGTCTTTGTAATGATGTCTCTCTGTATCAGTGTTTATGTCTAGAGGAGAGACTTTTGGAATGGTGTCACATTGTTGATACTGACTTATACTAGCAATGTAACATTTTATACTGAGCCAAAATTCTACACTGGCGGTGTCTCAACTGATGGTTAGTAAATTTTTTACTTTTCCCAAATTTTATAGATGTAAGTGAGACACATTCTGATGATTATTCATCATTATAGTAGTGATTCCTCTGACAGTAGGTCAGGATGACAGTGACCCATACTTTACCAACTTTTTGATTCAGTGGTATGACAAAGATGATGGTGATTCATTACATACTTTTCTAAATTTACACTCTATTGGTATGCCATCCTTTTTGGTGTCTCAAGAAGATGGTGAGACTTCATTGGTGGTGTCTCATTTCTAATAATGATTCATAGGCAATGGTGACTCTTCATTGGCGGTGAATCATCTTGAAGATGTCTCAACCTCAACGGTGATTCATAACAAATTTATTCCATATGTGGTATAATATAAAATTATAATAAAAAAAATAAAACTCATTAATATCATTAAAAACATGATTTTTGATCATTAGAATGAGGAGTTCAATAATAACTTAACTTTTAATGGGGGTGTTATGAGATGAAAGAGCTCAAAGCAGGTTGTGGTCATAGATTCTACAGTAGATTCTGAGTATATTAGGGATTATGAGGTATACAAATAAGTAGTATGGATGTGAAACATCGTCCAAGATCTTGATTTAGTGCCTAGTCATAAAGATCCTATCATAATTCATTATGATAATACAAAATTGGTGGCTCTTGAAAAATAGGTAAGGTCACAATAGTGGATGAAGAACATACTTTGAAAGTATCATTTCTTGATAGATTTTTCTCATAGTGGTAAGATTTTTTTGAGTATTATTTCTAAATAAGACAATATGTCAGATCCCTTAACTAAATACTTGACTAGAAAACATGATTATAATGTGAGGTCCAACATACTAAAGGTTATAGTTAGTTATCTCTAGTCTAAGTTGGATTTTATTGGAGTTGGTTCCCTAGGACCAACTATTTTTACTTTGATTACATGTATATTCAATGTATTGAATACTAATAAAATATCTTATTACATATTGTTCATTATTTTTCATGAATATAATGTAATAATGTCTTAGAGCATACATCGCATTGATAAGGTAAAAGCAGTTCCCCACTATGACGAGAAACTTGAAATGCTATGACGATATTCTTAAATATAGATTTTTAGTCAGATAACATACTATTATGGGACACTTAGTATAAAGATTGTTAGGTGAAAGTTCTCATAAGATGACCAAGATTCTTCTCATGAAGTTGGAACTTGGTAATCTCTAATATGAGAGATTATGAGAGCATACCCACCAGAAGGAATTCTATATGTTTTGGTATTATCAGATATTTCTATTTGTGAACATGTGTAATGTTCCTTAAACTTTACTATTATCATTAATGCATGTCATTACTCACACACTTATATTTTCTGGTGAAAAATTTGATGCCATATGTTCATGGTGATGTATGGAATGTTGGGTGCATCATGATTGACATGTCATTAAAAGATAAGTCAAGGAAGGATTTATTCCTTCCATATGTATAGTATTTGATATCTCTTTCCTTTGATTGAAATATAACCCTAAAATTAAATTCCATGTCTATGGGGAAATGACATGTTTATTTTAGATAGTCAAGGAATGAAATATCGAGAATATAGATTTGTGACACATATTTTCAACCTTCTTGATGTGATATAGAGATAAAGATTTTATTTTACACAATGAGCATTCATATGTGGCTATAATCATTGTGAAATTAAGTTTTTTCTCTTGGGTGCCTTCAACCATTGCTATATAGTAATCTGGGACTTTAGAAAATCTCATATAATGCAAAAAATAATGAATCCTAGAAGATCACAATCTAAGTGTTTCTTCTGATCATGATTAAATTCTATTTGAATTTAATTAATTGAATAAATAATATTATCAAGCCTGAAGGATGATTTTATTTATGTTATATTGATCAAAAAAATTTATTGATAAATTAAATATTTAAACTAAATATTTATTTAGGAGTTTAATAAATGCTAGAGAAGTTAAAATAGACCAAGACTAAGTATGGTGAAAAATATTAATTAACTATATCATTAAATAATATTTATTATTTCACTATTTGGTGCACACCATAGAATAATAATATAATTATTATTATGTGTTATGGGGTTTATTAAGAATTATTATTTTATTTAAGTTCAAAAATAAAATTAAATAATAATTTTAACTAAAACCCTAGATCTATAATTATACTACTATATCTATTGTGTACTTCATCCAAAATTGAAACATGGTAATCACTACACACAATGAAACTCTATCTCTAGACTCCTCCTTTATCTCTTCCTCTCAAGAATGGGAAATGAAAGATATATCCCTTCAAGATTTAAGGGAGAGCGATCAACAAGAATAACACAATATAATCGACTCTCTATGCTAGCGCTTGGAGATCAATTTTCATTGCTCGGAGATCAAAGGAGCATGTGTGGATCACAGCTAGAGGGATTCTATCCTTGGATCCTTATAGCACAATAAAGGAAATCTGAAAGGGTATTTTTAGATAATAGACATCTACATTGAGGAAAGAATTCTCAGACCATGTATTCATTTCTTTTGATAGTATATAAATTAATTATAAATTTTATGTGAAATATTCTTACTTGGGGATTCGAGAAAATCAATAATAAAACAAATTTTAATATATCTCCCACCACCACACACTTATGATATGCTTGGAAACAACATGAATGATATGTGATATGGGTGTGTTAGGGAAGTGTAAGGGTTATGAGATATTCTTCCTATTACATATTTTCCTATTTGTGATATATATATTTTTATTACTATTATTGACCATGGTATTTTGTCTTCATTATGATGCGACCTAGATGAGATCTGGTGGAGCATTAGGATAGTAGAGATGTGGTGTCATTAGAATGTGCATGGGATGAGACCCTTGAGGGTGAGGATGGTCATGAGCCACAATTAGTGGCTCTGAGATATACGGGGAATATTTATAAGATGGTATATTTTGGGACATGGTTAGATGATCATCTCAAGGTGATCTTGGTACGATACATATAGATTGTTGATTGGGGGGCTCAGGGAGATGATCCATCCATGGATTATCTAACATGGGAGTTCTATTATCCTCACCAACCATTATTTCAGGGTGAGGTTGGAATACATGAAGTAGATAATTGGATAGAGTCTTTGAAAGTGATATTTGACCAGCTCAAGATACCTCAAGGTCAAAGGGTGAAGCTGGCTACTTAAATTATCAGAGGATCGGAAAAACACTTGTGGGACATACAAATATAGGATGGTAGACATGAGGGACTGGTATGGAATGATTTTGAGGCTAGGTTCATCGATCATTTATTCATGGAGACATAGAGTATGGACCAAGACCATGAGTTCTTGAACCTGCATTAGGGGGACATGTTTGTTATGGATTATGTGGTGAGTTTCACGAACCTATCTCGGTTTTCACCGTCTATGGTAAGCAACGACATCACTAGGGTGAAACAATTTGAGTATGGATTTTGAAATTCCATGAGAGAGTGAGTAAACATATTTAGGTTGAACTCATTCTTGTAGGTAGTAAATTAGGAATTGATAGCTTGGGGAAACCTAAAGGACCAGACTTACTCAAGATAGGTGATAATTAAAGGGTGAGGTGGGATGTGACGTTTCATGTAATTGAAAGCGGGACAGTGAGGATTCTCAATAGGGAATTCAGAAAAGAGACTTAGGAAGAACACCGAGGTGTGGGTCATCAATGGTGTGTTTCAATTGTGGGTAGTCAGGTCATGTTTGGACCTAATGTGAACAACCTTGGAAAGAGTTTCGGGCATGTGGATAGATGGGGAACTTGGGGAGGTTCTGCAGTATGAATTCTTAGGTAGCTTGAAGTTAGAGACCAATTCATAATCAGGAATTAGAGTTATGAATGAGAGTGATACTAGGAGCTAGTAGCTAGGATTCTATTACATGTGCAGGTCATGATAGAGAGAGAGAGAGGCCCTATAATGAGGTCAGTGGTTGGTAGCTGTTGTATCTCCATAGGGAGGACATGCCTCAAGAGTCATGCTTTAGGTTAGGTACATGATGTTGAGATGGAAGGGTCCGATTAGAACATGGAGATGATAATGGTTATAGGTACGCCATGATCATGGGAGTGTTTTCATTTTTTTATTGGATATGATAGACATTGGTGCATGTATGTTAGCTGAACTAACCAGGTTTGGGTTACTATGTGGGAATTAGATGTGATGTGTGGTTTTTATGAGATGTGTAGGTATCGAGATGTGTGTGGGAATTCACACACACACACACACACAATGCGTGATCTCATTGATAATCAGGTGTGATGTGGGTTTTTTTCAAGCATCGATTGTGATCACTACCATATAATGGGGCAAGGGAAGTGCCTAGTTTTATCAGTGCTAAACAGAAAGTGGTGATAAAAGAGGGGTCTTTATCAGTGCTAGCTAAAAGTGCTGAAAAATCTACCCTTTATCAGTGCTAAAAAAACCCTGATAAAGGTGTACCCTTTATTAGCGCTTTTCTTAGTGCTGATAAATGATTGATTTATCAGTGCTATGTTTAGTACTGATAAATTTATTTAATATTTTTTTATTCATTTATATAAAATTATTATATTTATATTCAAAAATATTTTTTATTTGCATACATTAAATAAAAAACACATGTTTATAATTAACACATATTTTTTTAAAATTCATATATATATATATATAATGTTTTAAAAAAAGTTTTTCTAAGATTCTAATTAAATATATATATATATAATTATAAGATTATAATAAATTTCATTAAATAATAAATATATTTATTAGATTTATTAGATTTATTAAATTTATAAGATTTATATTTATTAGATTTATTATATATATTATATATATTCTATTTTTTATATTTATTATATATTTATTTTATTTATAATTAATATATATAAATACTTTTTAAATATAAATATTTGTAATTATAATTATTAAATAAATATATATGTTTCCAATGAATTTGGTCAATAAATATGTTAATCATGCATGAATTGATGTGCATATATGTTATGTATCATCATAAATGTTCATTTATACATTACACCCTTCTTATTATTCATGTTGTCCATATGTGATGTCTCATTTTTTATTATGTACACTTTTCTATGTATATGATTAATTCATGTTAGCAATATGAACTATTATATATGTTCACAAAAATACTTATAAAATTACATTCAATATATTTAAATAATATATATATTTGTTATATTTATAATTTTTAAATTTTAATTATATATAAATACTTTTTAAATATATTAAATTGTAATTATAATTATAACTATATATATTTAAATAATTATAAAATGAAAATAAATACATATTATATATATATATATATATAATTATATACAAATATTTATAAATATAAATATTTATAGTTATAATTATAACTATAAATAAATATATATATGTAAATAATTAAAAAATTCTAATAAATATATTTATTATACTTATAAAGTTATAAATATATATAATTAAATAAATATATACAAATAATTAAAAATAAATACAAATAATTATAATTATAATTCTTAAATAAATATAGATATATTTAAATAATTAAAAAATTATAATAAATATATATTAATTATATATATTTAAATAAAAATATTTATAAATAAATAAAAATAGTTATAATTATAATTCTAAATAAATATAGATTTATTTAAATAATTAACAATTTATAATAAATATATTAATTATATATATTTATAAAAGTATAATTTTTTTTATTATTTTATAATTATTAAAATAAATAAATAACTATACATATAATTACAACTATGAATAAATTTTTATTTATTATAATTTTTAATTAAAAATAAATATATATTTATTTATAGTTATAAATATAAATAAATATATATTTATTTAAATAATTATTAATTTATAAAAAATATATTTATTTTATATAATGTTATATATAATTAAATAAATATATTTATTAATAAATACAAATACTGATAAATAAATAAAAATATTTATATTTATATTTATAATTATTAATAAATACATATGTATTTAAATAATTATAAAATTATAATAAATATATTAATTATATATATTAATAAAATTATAAATATTGGAAATATAATTTTTTTTAAATTTTATAATAATTTAAATAAATAAATATTTATTTATAATTATAAGTATAAATAAATATATATTCATTTAAATAATTATAAAATTAGAAAAAATATAGTTACATATATCTATAATATTATAAATATATATAATTAATCTATTTAATATATATATTTCTATAATTATAAATTTCATAAGTATATTTCTTATAATTTTATAAATATAAATAAATAAATATTTATTTGTTGTTATAATTATATATATATATATATTTCATATATATAATTTTATAAATATATATCATAATATTAATAAATTATTAAAAGTATATTGTTATCAGCTTTTTTTAGCACTGATAGAGAAAGGCCTTTATCAGTGCTAAAGAAGCGTAGATAAAAGGTGTCTTTATCAACGCTATAATTTTATCACTGATAAAGATACCGTTTATCAGTGTTTTTTAGCGTTGATAAAAGCATTTCTTTATCAGTGCTAAAAAGTGCTGATAAAGGCATGCTTTATCATCGCTTTCTATTTTAACGCTGATAAAACATACCTTTATCAGCTTTTTTTTATCTAGAGATAATAAAAGGTTCAACCTCTCTTATAAAGAAACCTAAATAGTCTCCTTCATTCTTGCACCCCTTAAGCTCTCGTGGAAGCTGACCCCTGTGCCGTCGACCCCTCCTCCGCCACCGACCCCCCCTCCGTTGTGAATCCTCCTCCGTCGTGACCCCTCTTACGGTGCAGAAACTCCACCTCCACGACCCCTCCTTTGCCGCGGACCATCCTTTGTCGCGAACCCTCCTTCATCGCGGACCCTCCTCTGTCACGGACCCTCCTCCGCCGCGAACACTCCTCCGCCACAGACACTTCTATGTCACGGACCCTCTTCCGCCGCAAACCCATTTCCACTATGAACCCCCCTCCAAGATTTCTCGAATCCCTTATACCTCAATATTTGGGTGGTTTTGACTCTAATTATTCAATGAAACATCAAGCAAGTCTCATTTTTCTTGATTTCTCTCTCTTTTTAGGGCTTCCCTTCCCCATTTATTGAGTTCTTATTTTCCAATCGGTTATTTGACATAATGTTAGTCTGACCTTGTGTTTTTGGGTAAAATATTCATGTTTGTGTTTGGATATTTCCTTAACAGGGTCTTGTTAAGCCGTGGTTGTGGTTTCACACCGATTTCTGAAGGTTTCCAAGGGTGTGGTAGGTGATTCCATGCTTTTACATTATTAGATGATTTTGATATGCATTTTCTTGTTTGCATATATGTGTTTCATGTATTATTCATGTGGTGAGAAACATGTTTTGGAAATGGTTTGGCATTAATATGTGATGAAATTTGGTTTTTGAAAATAAACTGGTTATATTTCTTATGCACTTTGTGGTGGTCTTCCTTCAGAATATTTTATGCCTTGTTTAAAAGGTGAGAATTATTTTTTCAAAAGATATTTAAAGGTGAAAATGTGATCAAAATGAATTTCTCCAAGGGAAATGGTTTTTTAGTGTGTGTTGGCTTCCTAGTTGTGTACCTTAAATTCATATTTGAGCTGTGAAAGTAATGTTAAGCATATTATGAAATAGTTTTTATGTGAGCTAGATTTTAAAAAGGGGATATTCCCATATGACTGAATCATTGTTTAAGATCCCAACACGAAAGTGATAATTCGATCACATCAGTGAGGCATACGCTAAATTTTCCCTTGTTTGGTCTTTATTTTGTGGTATATGTAATGAATATGAAACAACCCACCACTGAGTGATAGCAGTTTCTAGATCAAAGTAAGGTTTTCTCACCTTTTTAGTCTATACACAACCATATTTTGGAGGTGGTTCCTCCTTTGACTATATAGGAATCATACTCCTTGATCCCTCCCTCTACTAGGAATCCGCCTTTAATGCTCAACATCATTGAGGCATATCCTTTTTCACTCATATTTTGAACAAGGCCAATGGTCGATATAATATTTTTTCTCCCTATACTTCACCGATATGGGTTTTGAACCTATGTTTTGAATTTTTTCAATAGTAATTCCCCTCCAATTAGTCACTCCCTATTGTGGTTCAAATCTCAAAAGTTCCTATTTACTTCCCTTCCACCTCCCTTTTGTTCTGGTGGAGTATTAACACCCTCGGGGTTACCCCTCTATGAACACACACACTTTTATTAAGGATGTCTATGTTGATGGGGAAATTTAAACTTGACATCTCTTTTCACTTGTCATTCACTCCCATGTGAAAAATGGGACACTTTCCACCCCTTGTTTCACCCATCAAACATGGATCATGTGGGATTAAGAGATATGGTAGGGTCTCCCCCACATGGGTGAGATGAACCAAGACCCCTATCATCCCAACCATCAATACCTTATATTATGGGTAACTCTTTCCAAGGTTTTTTGTGTGGTGTGTAACCTTTTTTCCTGCTATTCATGTTGGAATTAAACTTTCAAGTTCCATACAAACCCTCCTAAACACATAACCCTTTTGTTCCATGCTATATGACCTTAAATTGATGGGAATCCTTTTGGTCTAATCAATAATCCATTAACATAAAAACTATTGTCTAGGTATCATCACTTTAAACTATGTGAAACTTGTCTTGGGGATGTTCATTTGGTGAGAGGCCTCCATGGACATCCTTTCACAGTGGGTTCATACTCTCTCCCTTTCCATAAGATCATCTCCATGATACCCCCTATTTTGGCTTAAGATATAATAAATTAAACTATAATAAGCCATTTCAGTCCAAGAATCATGACCTTAAACTATGTGAAACTTGTTTTGGGGATGCTTTGATGGCATGAGGACTCTTTGGGCCTCCATTCACATCAGTTTTTGAACCCTACCATGCCACACAAATAATTCTGGAACAATCCCCTTTATTCCAAGATCAACAACCTTAAAATGGTAGATATCTTATTATAAGAATTATGAACATAATCTATTTGTACATATGGACCCATTTAGTCTTCAACCCACATCAGTTTTTTCATTACCTTTTGTTCTTCTCTGACTAGTATCCCCCTTCATTACATCTTCACTCAAGAGGACTCCCCTATTTGGTGTCGATCACCTACCAAACCACCTACAAGAACTAAATGTGGAATGATTTATAGTTCTATATGATATGTAGTGATACCTAGACCCCCTATCCTTAGTCTAGTTTCAAAATTCCCCATCACTCATGCCTTGTTTTTGGAATTTATCTATCCACTCGGAACCTCAGTTCCTCATTGAGGTGTAACGATTAGATGAAAATTGTCCAAGATATATGACCTTAAACTATCATCAACCCATTTTTACAAGCATCATAACCCAAAACAATGTGAAATGACCCCCACATAAAACTTTAAAACACTTTCCATCATTTCCATGGGGCACATATTCTAGCAATAAGCCACTTAGGCCTAACCCATGTGCATCCATTCACATTGGGTGTGATACTCTCTAGCCAAATAATCCATATCATCCCTTCTATTTCAAGCATTATAACCTTAAACATTGTGATCATTATTCAAATCTATGTCCATGTAACACTAGGTCTCTAAAAACCTCTATTCACATTAGGTTCATATAACCCTTTGTTCCACACAAGATTCCCCGTGAAAATTTCATTCTGAATGGCATAACCATAAACTTGCCAAGGAAAGAGGAAAAAATTTATTTCAAGTTGAAATCATTTAAAGGGAAACCTAAAATAGAGTAAGGATTCCCCCCCCCAATTCACCCCTAATACTTGGTAAAATTGAAGGGAATGAATAGAAAATGTTTAAAGCCCTCATGAATCTCTAACCAACCACATTGACAACTTAGATGTTCTCACTAAAACCACTAATTCTAGATTAAATGAGATCCAATCCTGCCTTTTTCACACCAATTATAAGGTCCTCCATGAGGTACCACCCTCTGAACTTTCCTATCATGCATCCCACTATGTTAAAAGGGTTAATGTTATTCATGTTGGTTTTTCGTGTCCCAGTCGCATGATGATAAATTGTATGATATATCATACCCAACATATGTTGTTAAATTTTTCATTAAATTTCCTTTTTTAAAGATATTAAATTTCATTTTTATCATCCTCACTGAATTATGTAAAATTTCCCAAGGTTATTTCCCTTGTGTGAGAGGAACTCCCCCTGGTGTTGGTCACCTACCACAGTACTCAAGTTACTCGACTGTCACATTAAAATAAAGACAAAACTCCCCTTGGGATACATTTTTTTTACATTTAATAAGGATGATATTACCCTTTAATGTTCTTAGATACATTTTAGAAAAATGTACGTAGCATTAAACTCTACTTGAATGTGTTTTTGAGAGGTAAGAATTATCTTGAGGCTTATAATGATACTCCAATCACTTTGATTCTAGAGGTTACTGATATGAGTTCAGTTAAGGATTTTAGAATTATTAGTATTTGTAATGTCATTTATAAAGTCTTTTGAATATTTTATAAAATAGAATATGGAAAATCATACCATCTATTAGTTTAGTACCATAGTTATTTTCTTATTTTGACTTGAGACCTGATGTACTTAAATGGATTAGGAAAGAAATATAGTTTATTCTAGTGATGAGAGGCATAGGAAAATTCTTTGTGTGAAAGGAATGAAACTTGAGAAATTTTTGATTATGTAATGGGTTCATGCTTATATATTTTCTTAGGTTTATTTATAAAGGAAGGAACCAATTTATTTGGTGTGATCCAAGGATCATTGGGATAATTTAGTGTTTGTAGTAAACTAGAATATGAGTGTTTCATGGTTGCGAGTGTGGTCACTGACTGTGGAACATATCTATTGGGACTCTGGTGTTGCGGTGAAGGATAATTCATATAACTGGACAATGGAAGCATGGATAAGGGATATCCAATGGTGGGGAAAAAATATCAAATTCTTATGGAAATTATTATTATTACACCAAATTTTGGAATAATGTAATGGAATCACACAACACTGATTGATTTGGGATGAATTGAGGTGTTTTCCATGTATCTTTTCTAAAGTTAAACTCTTGGGATTTATATCTGTGTGAAAATTCATAAGTTTATCTATTAAAATGATTTAATTGTTTTTAAATGTTTGATAAAAAATTGTACGTGTTCAACATACCCTTTTGTGGTTGTAAATTGCTTTAAAACTATTTAAACACTTGGCATGGACTTAATTTGCATTCCTAGTGTTTTTCAACTCACTTTATTGGCTTTCATAAGGGGATGTGAATTTTTTGAAAGAGTATTTAATGTTGGTTTCAATTTAACAAGGGGTGTTTGAAGTTTTAAATGAAAATTTGTCAAATATAGAGGGTTTTCAGTCATTTTAATTGATTAAGATTTTTGGGTCATGATGTTTCCTTGAATGATTAAAAAAAGGAATTGTGGTTTTGTGAAAGAGTGTTTGGAACTGATTGGTTTATTTTAAAAAGGCTGTGTTATTTTAAAGAGTAATTTGTGTAAATTATAGGTTTTTAATGGGATTTAAGTGTGATTTTATAAATAGTTTTCAAAGGACATCTGAAATTTAGCTTTTCTATAATATTTTAAGTTTATATTTTTCTTTATAATTATGAAAACCATTAAATTATATCAACGTTTTATGTATTTATTTTGATAAATATTATTATTACTAAATAAAATAGGATTTATATGAATAAATAATAGATTAATGCAAATTTTTTGACAAAAGAGTATGAAGATGGCGTGAAAGAGTTCATCATGTTTTCAAAAGATCATGCATATGACCCTACTCAATTTTTTGTGTGTTTACACTGTTTTTATTCAAGACTAATTAGTCCAGAAGATTTAAGAGAACACTTAATCTAACACAGAATATATCAAAGATATAAATGTTTGAAAAAACAAAGGGAAAATATAATGTTGGTAGTGATTGGGATAACAATGCATTTTATGGATCATTTGATTTGATTACAAGTGTGAACAATGAAGAAGACTGTATCAAGGATGTGATTACAAATGTGAATGATGATGAAGATTGTATTGAATAAATGACAAGGATAGTTGAAGATGAACTTCTTGATTGCCCATTTTTTTGATAAGTTAAAGAGTTGTTCAACGATTCCATTTTATGTGTGTTGCACTAAATATACAACATTGTCAGCCGTACTAAAGTTGAATAATTTGAAAGTAGGAAATATATTGAGTGATTGTAGTTTTACATAACTACTTGCTCTCCTAAATGACATGATCCTAAAATATAATGAGATCCCGAGCCAAACATAAAACACCATCTAAATACTATGCTCGATGTGTATGATCTTTGAAAGAATACATGCCTTCTTGAATAATGGTATATTGTTTGTCAAGGACCAAAAATCACTTAGAGAATTCCTAATGTGTTGTGCTTCTCGATACAAGAAAGATGAATCCGGTCATATGAAATTTGTATGGTACTTTCCAATCATTCAAATGTTTAGCCTCTTATATGGAAGTGAGGATACTGCAGGGCAATTTACATGGAACGTAGATACAAGAATTGAAGATGGGAAACTATGTAACTCAGAAAACTCTCCTTAGTGGAAGAGAATTGATCCCGAGTATCATGAATTTGGAAACAAGCCAAGAAAACTTTGTCTTACATTATCTACATATAGAGTGTATCCTTTTAGTTTTCAAAGAAGTACTCACAGTATATGGATGGTTATGATGGTAAATTATAACACCACCATAGTTATGAATGAAATTAAAATACACCATGTTATATATTCTTATATTAGGACCAAAACAACCGGGTAATGATATTTATGTTTATTTGGATCCAATGACCAAGGATTGGAAATTGTTGTGAGATTCAGGTGTTACGTAGTATGATTCTTACAAAAATGACGATTTTACTTTGAGAGCCGTGTTGTATATAATGATAAATTACTTAACTCTTTATGTAAATTTGTCCGGATATAGAATTAAAGAAACTCAGGGGTTTCCCATTTTTGAAGAAGGTACACAGTCAATTAGGTTGAAAAAATCATTGAAAACTCTGTTTCTTGGACATCATAGATTTATACCCAGATTTTATAAGTACTAATATTGGACTAAATCATTTGATGAAATTTTAGAAGAACGTACAACACCATCTCCAATAACACATGATAAAATGTTTGAGAAAGTAAAATATGTGGACACTGCATTTGGTAAATCATTTTTGAAAAACCTTATGAAAACCAATTGGAAAAAGAGATTGGTTTTTTTTGAATTACCATACTGGAATTGTTAGTACATCAAATATTTTTATGATGTTATTAATGTTAAAAAAATGTATGTGACAGTATCATCGACACATTGCTAAATTCCCCTAGAAAAATAAAGAATCGAATTAAGAACTAGGTTGGACATGGTTTTCATGAGAATATGAGAAGAGTTGGAACTAGTGAAGGGTGAAAAATGAACATTTCTTCCTCATAATTCTTACACGCTTTCCAATCAGGATAGATATCAGTTTTGAAACTTCATGAATGACATAAAGGATCTTGAGGGGTATTCATTGAATATCAAGAACATCATTTCAACAAGTGATTTAAAGTTAAAGGGTCTGAAATCATATGACTTCCATGTTTTTATGAAAGATATAATTATTATAGATTTAAATTGATTTTTTCCAAGAATTATTATCATAAATTAACCAAGCCCTATTTCTTCTTCAAATCTATATGTATCAAAGTTATAGACCTGGAAAAATTGCAGACTATGAAAAGAGAAGTTTCCATCATATTATATGAATTGGAAATGTTCTTCCCGCTGACATTATTTGACATGATGGTTCATTTGATGGTTCACTTGATGAGAGATATTTGACTATGTGGTCATGTACACTATATATGGATGTAACCCATTGAATGGTAAATGAGTATTTTTAAAGGGTATGTCAGAAATCAAAGTCGGCCAGAGGGTTGTATTGCAGAGAGATATATTGTTGAGGAAGCCATTGAATTCTGTACTAAATACATGTCCAGTGTGGAAAGAATTGGTCTACCAAAATCTCATCACAATGGGTAGCTTGTGGGTGAAGGAATTTCTGGAAGAGAGGTTGTCACAATCAATATTACAGATCGGGAGTAGGCCCACCATTACATTTTTCATAATAGTTTGGACATTGAACCATATGTTGAATCCTAAAAATAAATTTTTAGGCATTTGAATCCATCAAGGTATGAAAAATGGATATCAAATACACATAATCAATAGTTTATAGGATGGTTTTAGGACCATATTTTTAAGGATTCAGATGAAAATCCACACTCAATTTCAGAATGACTTCGATTGCTAGCCGAAGGAGAAAGTGTGTATTTAATATATTACAATTATTATTTAATTAATGGTTATACATTATATAATAATGAACATTATAAAGATAGTACCATGAAGAATAGTGGAGTTACACTTGTGGATAAAGTGATGCATGTTTCTGGTGCTAAGGGAAAAAATCCAATTTACGCAAAGATGTCATATTTGGCATCATAAAAAAAATATGGGAGTTGGATTATATGACATTCCAAGTGCTAATTTTTCAATGCAAGTGGGTTGATAAGGGGAGTTTTATTAAAACAGATAAATTGGGATTCGTGAAAGTTAATTTCAGTAAAGAAGGGTACAAAGAAAAATCATTTATAATGGCATCAAAACTTTACAAGTATTTTATGTTATAGATCCCACAACCCGAAACTGGTTAATTGTTTTGTTATTGACCAAAACCACTGAAGGTTTAGATGAAAATTCAATGGAGGATGACCCTTTAATTGGGAAGTCACAATTATATCATAGTGGTCCCAATGAAGATGGTTTTTTTTATGTCAGAGGAGACCATAATAAAAGGATTTGGATAGTTGATAGAGGTTTCAAATCCCTTCAGCCTTTAAAAAAAGAAATTTCAATAATCAGGTTATATATTTTTTAATATACATCATGTTACCATATATTATTATCTATTCGATACTGCTTTTATGTAATCAAAATTAAATGTTAAACCACTTCTATAGATAATGAATTCTAAACATGCTAATGCTCCCAATCCTGAGGAACAATAAGTCTCCTAACCCACTACAACTCACAATGCATAAGAACAACATGTTTCTCAACCTACTACTTCTACCAGTGCAGAGGTACAACATGTGTCTCAACCTATTGATGCTACTAGTACATAGGTACAACTGTCATCTGCGATGATAGCACTTCAGAGAAACATATTGATGATGTTGAATCTAAGAAAATGGTTGGCGATGAAGCACTAATGGCGCAGAAAAAATAGGAGTTCCATATTTTAATAATGTTAGAAAAAATCATTAAGACAAAAGAAAAAGACATCAAATATGAGGTCATATAGAATATGTGGGGCCAACATGTTAACCCCAATAAGGCCATGTTCACCAGTTACATTGGAATCATCAATCGGTAACACGTGCCGATTAATGTACATTTGTGGCACCATGTTGTCACAGAGTTTAATAAATTTACATGGGAAGAAATTATAGTAACATTATGATATCATTTCTTTAAATTACTAAAAAATAATATAATGAAACATTGACTTACTCTTCATCATCCCTTTTAGATTGCATTTATTATAGATGACTCACATAAGGACTGTGTATTAAGGGTTGGTGGAAGGATTCATAGAGGATTTTAGAAAATTTTAATAAGATATCATCTTAAAGATTCTTAAGGGGAAATAAACCCACACCACCTCCTATTTATGCACACCTGATAACCCAAACAGCGTGAGATTCATTTACTAGCTGTCGTGCAGAGTAGTCTTTAAAGGTACATTGTGTCTAGTAAAAGGTTGTTTGAATATTGATAGAGATAATATTTTCACTATTATTAATATTCTTATCAATGATTTAATCCCTTATAATTAATGAATGTGATCTAATTTGTATCATTTTATGATTTTTGGTGAGTTTTGAGCTAAAATGTGCAAATTGTTTAATTCTGTAAATTTAACAGTTTTAATTCACCTTTTTTTTTCAGGAATAGCTTTTAACATTTGGTTTCAATTCAAGTGATTCCTTTTTTAGGATTATTATGTTCGTGGGATAAAAATTCTTCTTTTCAAACAAGATCCAATTCCAAATTCCACATGCCCAAATAATTCGACTATGTTGAATACTTATTCTAGTCAGCATAATGTACCCTACCTCTTTCAAAGAGGCATATCTCAGGCTACCAACCACCTAATGAGATGATTCAAGAAGGGTTATAAATAAGACTAAAAGGGGAATATTTAAATTAAATTTTATGGATAAATTCTTTCATTAAGGCTTCCCTTGAACCGGTCAAAGTGGGGTATGTGGAATAGTAATCCGTGGCCATAAAAATTCAGGTCTAGTAATGTAGCCATAACTTCTTTTAAACATCTCCAAATTTTCTAAAATTTAAAGGGTATATTTACAAATCAAATTTTAACATCATATAAGGAATTAAATCATCAAATTTAGGCAATCTAGTGGTCATAATCGAATGCAACATCTGGCAAACAGATTTTGGAGGATTTATTTTTCCGCTCTTTCTTTTCTTTATTTTGTTCTTCGTAATATTGTAATGTATTATTCTTCACCCTTATTATAAATTAACCTAAACATGGTGGGGTAAATATTATTAGTTATTGGGGAAGTTTAGGTTTTATGTTTTATAATGTTGGAGTTCATACACTTAATGGTATGAAATCATTCTCTATTCTCTGAAGTAGGTTTCAAATTCTAAAAATGGTTTTTATTATATTGTGTGATTCTATTTGATTTTAGATTATATTTTATTTTTTAATTGTTAAATTATAATTATCTAACTCAAATAGGTTTTGGACTATATACGATGGAATATATCGGGGCTTAGTGGTGATGTACTCGGTGATCGTATGTACGTGTGGGAGATGTTGTGCGTATTTTTGATTATTTTGGATAAACAAGACCCAATCGAGAATTGCCTAAATCAATTGATGGTATTCACTGAAAATATTTCACAAAATGAAGGATATTAGACCAAAATAATATATTGGTATGGTTTAATATCACCATCTCCATTGACTAATGGAGTGAGTGGAAGTGATCATGAAATCTCACTTTAATCGGCTTAGCAGAATATGATTGGATTAATTGGAAATAAGATAACATTGAAATTAGAAAACCAACAAAAAACTAATCACCCAATTATTATCAGTATTTTTAATCACATGATTGTAAATTTATTTTAAATATTTTACTTTATTTCTTAATTTTGTTTAGTTTCTTTTTTTTCAAAACCAAAGAATTTAAAAAAAAACACCACTTCTTTCTCAAATTTAAAGTGACAAATGTGATTTTTTCACACTCCTATCTAGAGAAAACATAGGTTAAACACTATACTTCATTTTAACATAGGAAATAATTTTTTCCACACCCAATTATAGTAATGTTTCAAAACATTGCGCCATTTTCGTGGAGGTAGTTCCACAATCTAATTATAAATATTTGACTCTTCAAAAAAAAAATTCCAATGATGTTTTCAAATGATTATTTCTTTAATTCATGGATTAATTAACCAAAAGTGCCGGAACCAATTAATATCTCACCCATTTACATGGATGATAGTGTTTTTGTTATTATAAGACAGGTGGGGTTATTTTCAAAATCAAATAATTGGAAGCAGGCATTCAAAGAATTCCTATATGGCCTAAGGGAGGACATGAACCTAGAAAATTTTAAAGTGATGGCCCAAGAACTAATTGATTTCTACCACTAATTTCCAGAATTTTATAATTTGGACAAGGTATAAGAAGATTATCCCTTACTATTCCCTAATTTTTTAAGGAAATACAATAATTTGAGGATCTCGATTACCTGCCTCAATCTCTTACTACTCAAATCTAGGAGGTTATTTCCACTGAAGAAGAAACTGAATCCAAACAAACTCAGGGAGATGATCTTTTCATGAACTCATTATCTTCTAACTTTATTAAATATTACTTGAATATCACCTCCCATTTCATTAAATTTTCATATTTTGTCAACACATCTATTTCCTTGGTGTCTAAGGAAGAAAAAGAATATGCACTCGATGAAGAACATCTAAAGCTCCCTAAACTTGTTGAACACTTGTTGGATGAAGTTTAAGAGGATACCAAAGTGGATTTTCATGAGGACATAGAGACACAATATTACTAGATTTAAAGGGAATATATTTATATTGATTCATCATGTTTTAATTTTATTAAAATATAATTACACTTCTATTTTCCTTTGACTATTATTTTGATGCATCATACACTGAGAAACCACTGGAGAATAAAGAAGAAGTTGTGAAAGTAGAATCCAAGATAGTGGATGACTCATTATTTGTCCTAAACCCACTATAAAATATGCATATAATTTTTGTGGGAGATTATTTGACATAATATATCCATAGATTCCTCAACCAAAAGGAATAAGTGTATACTAGAAAGAAGAATTTTTTTTGGTTCATGAGAAAGAAACTTCACCAACCATCAGATTGGGGATAACCAACTGAAACTGCCCATCTAGAGGCAGTCAAAACCCAGAGCCCACCTGGGGGATTAAACCATTATCTATCCTTATATTCTCATTATAATTATATTATATTTTATTTTTAATAAATTTATAATGTTATTTTCTCTACTTTTGGTTTTAGGGTTTCATGAATGCAACACTTAAGAGCTTAACTCAATGTTGCACTACCAATCCATCTAGCTATACTTCTCTTTTACACTCTCTTGTTTGTTTTGATTTCATATAAAAATTTAATTATGTGTTAAATACACTTTAATTCACTTAGGACACTACATAATTTAAGTGTGGGGGAGGTAAACTTTGTAGTTTTGGAATTTGAATTGTTTTTTTCTATTTTCCAAAAAAATAAACAAATAAATCTATGTGTTTTTTTTCATTTTTTTTGTGTTCCTAAAATTTTTTAGCTGAAATGATTATCATTTAAAATTTTTAAACCCATATCAATGTGTTAAAAAATTTATCCCATGAAACTATGCTTAAATAAATGCTAAAAAGGACTTTGTCTCAAGTTCAAATCTTTAGGAATTTCATAAAAAATACTCTGATTTTTGAATCCCATGCCACATCTCATTGTATTTCTATTTGAAATCACATTCCCATGAGTCTTATAAACCTAATTTTCATATTATTTTCATTCACCTAACTTCTTGAGAGAACCAAACCATTATTTATTTAACCTGAATTTGATATATTTCTATCAAAACTTGAGGGTTTGAGGTACTTGTGTTTTAAATGACTGGGGCATTTATTTGGTTTTAAAGCCCCCCCTTTTTAAGAATCCTTTTTATAATGGACTAAATTTCACATTTAATCATTGTATCCCTTATAATACATGAAAAAACTGTTAGGTTCTCCATATTACATGCCAATTTTTCTTATCCAACCTACTCTTTAAGTGAAATTTCATAATCTAGTTGAACTTAAGTGTAAGGGATGTTGTCTTTTATTGTGATACCTCATTCGGTTATAGTGTGGGTGAAAAATAAAATGTTAAATAGATTTTATTTCCACTAAAAAATCATTCTATTAAAAACTATCCCTTTTTGGAGCTTTAATTTATGATAAGTTGTGCCTTTTTAGAGCTTCTAAAGAAAAAAAGTGGTGGCTATCTAGAGATTTCAAGAGGGAAAAAATGTTTGAGAAGATTGAAATTTTTTCTCTTGAAATGATGAATGGTTTGAAAATTACTTGATTTTTCATGATTATTGAGATTAATTGGTACTAAGGGGAGTTATTAGAAAACCATACTAGGGTGAAAATTAGAATAATGACATTTTTCTTCAAAAAGAGTCAAGCCCTCCTCATTCAGCCTCAGAATTTTTCACATCTAAATCCTACCAACTGGAAGCCACAGAATAACCCAGAAAATTCCTCATGATAAAAATATGTACTTGAATCACATTGGTTAGATATTTAGAAATTTATCAATACTATGGTGACCCTTGTATGATTTTGGATAAGAAAGTCATGGCTAAAAAATTGAAATTTGTGTGATAAGAGAAAATAAAAGTTAGGTAAGTATTTTGCGTGCATAGGAGGATAAATGAACTGGAAATATATTTAATTATATTAATTAAGAACTTTAAATAATGGTTATTTTATGAGGCATGATATCTTTTGTTTCTTGTTGTCAAATTGGTAGGTTTTATGGGAATGTGTTATAAATTTGCTTTGATTTGATATTGATATTTACTTGTCCAGGAGTCCAAGTGATAAGTGTGGGGTAATTGATAGGGACAATATTTTATTTATTATTAATAAAATTTTCAATGATTTAATCCCTTATAATTAATCAATGTGAGCTAATTTTCATCATTTTATGATTTTTGGTGAATTTTGAGATAAAATGTAAAAATTGGTTAATTTTTTAAATTTAATAGTTTTCATTCACCTCAGTTTTTCAAGAATAAATATTACTATTTGTTCAAAATTTGAGTTATTCATTTATTTAGTATTCCTATTTTCATGTGCTATTAGTTTTACTTCTACAACAAGATCTAATTAGAACTTCCACATGCCCAAATAATTCGATTAAGTTGAATACTTATTCTGGTCGGCAGAATGGACCCTACCTCATTAAAAGAGTAATATATAGGGATACCAACCAAATAATTATATTATTAAATAAGGGTTATAAATAAGAATAAAAGGGGAAGCTTCACATAAAATTTCATGGACAAATTCTTTCATTAAGGATTCCTTTGAACCAATCAATGTGGTGTAGATGGAATAGTAATCAACATCCAGAAAGAGTCATGTCTAGTAATGTGGCCATAAATTCTTGTACATGTCTCCAAATTCAAATAAATTTATAGGGTAGATTTACAAATCAATTTGAAACATCTTATAATAATGGGGATCATCACTTTTCGGCCATCTGGTGGTCATAACTGAATCCAAATTCTGGAAGACAGATTATAGAGGATTTATTTTTTTGTTCTTTATTTTTGTTCTTTTGTTATTCTTAATATTGTAATTTATTATTCTTACTCCTTCTACTAAATTACCCTTAACATGGTTTGGTAAATCCTATGAGTTATTGAGTAAGTTTTTGTTTTATCTTTTGTAATGTTTGATTTCATACACTTAATGATATGAAATATTTCTCTCTTCTGTGATGTTGGTTTCAAATTCTAAAAATGATTTTTATTATCTTGTGCGATTGTATTTGATTTTATATTATATTATTATTATTTATTTGGTAAATTATAATTATCACCCTACAATAGGTTGTTGTCTATATATTATGTAATAGTTCAGGGATTAGTGGTGAAGTACTCAGTGATCATCAATACGTGTGGGAGGTGTAGTGAATATTCTTGATTATTTGGGATAAACAAGACCCGATCAGGAATTGTGTAAATCAATTGAGGGTATTTGATAAAAATCTTCAGAAAAAGGAAGGAGATTATACCAAACTAATATTTGGTTATGGTTTACTCTCACCATCACCATTGACCAATGGAGTGAGAGGAAGTGATCGTGAAATCCCACTTTAATCGGCTTAACAGAAGAGTACTAGATTAATTGGGACTATGATAAAATTACAATTGGAAAACCAACCCCAACCTGATTACCCAATTCTTATCACTATTTTTAATCACATTATTGTATTTTTTTTCCAATATTTTACTTTATTGCTCATTTTTTATTGATTTTTTTTTCAAAACCAAACAGTTTCAAAAACAGCCCCACTTCTTTCACAAATTTAAAGTGAAAAATGTGATTGTTGTGTACTCCTATCTAGAGACAACCTGGGTTAACCACTATAATTAATTTTAAATTAAGAAATTTTTTTTCCACACACCATGAAAAGAATGTTTAAAAACTTGGTACCTTTTCTGGGGAGGTAGTTCCAAAATCTAATTATAAATATTTGAATCTTTTCAAAAACAATATTTTTCTATCATGTTTTCAAATGATTATTTGTTTAATTCATTGAATAATTACCCAAAAGTTCAATAACCAATTAATATGTCACCCATGTCTATGGATGATACTTTTTTTGTTATTATAAAATTTTCTAGGTTATTTTCAAAATTAAATAATGGGGAGCAGGCATTTAATGAATTCATAGCTGGCCTGAGGGAGGTCAGGAACTTAGAAATTTTTGAAGCGATGGTCTGAGAACTAATGGAGTTCTCTCACTAATTTCCAGAATTTTATAATTATGAAAAGGTCAAAGAATATTATCCCTTAGTCTTCCCTAATTTTCTAAGGAAATACATGAATTATAGGAGCCTGAATACCTACCTCAATCTGCTACTACTCAACTCCAAGAGGTTCTTTCCACTGAAGATGCAATTGAATCCCAAAAAACTCAGGGAGATGATATTTTCATTATTTAATTATCTTATAATTTTATTAACTTTTAATTTATTATTACCTCTCCTTGCATGTAATTTTCAAATTTGGTCACCACATATATTTCCTTGGTGGATGAGGAAGAAAAAGAATATGCACCCAATGAAGAACATATGAAGCTCCCTAAACTTGTTGAACACTTATTGGACGAAGTTCAAGAGGATACCAAAGTGGCTTTTCCTAAGGACAAATAGACCCAATATTCTTACTTTTAAAGGGAATAATTTGATATTTATTCATCATTTTTTAATTTTATTCAAATATAATTACACTCTAATTTTCCCTTTAACTATTCTTTTGATGCAGCATACCCTGAGAAACTACTGGAGAATTAAGAAGAAGTTGTGAAAGTGGAAACCAAGAAAGAGGAGGAATCATTTTTTTCCTAAACCCACCATACAAGATTCATCTCATTTTAATGGGGGTGGATTTGACATACTATATCAATGGAGACCTCCATAAAAGGAACATGTTCACACTGAAAATAAGAATTTTTGTCAGTTCATGAGCAAGAAAGTTCACCCACCATCAGATTGGGGATAACCAAATGAAATTGCCCATCTAGAGGCAGTTAAAACCCAGGACCCACTTGGGGGATTTAACCAATATCTATCCTTCTATTATAATTTTATTTATATTTAATTTTGTTTTAATAAATTTATAATGTTATTTGCTCTACTTATGGTTTTAGGTTTTCATGCATGAAACACTTAAGATCTTAACTAAATGTTGCACTACCAATCCATCAGGTTGTACATCTCTTTTAAACTATCTTTTTTGTTTTTATTCCATATAAAAAATTACTTACATGTTAAATCCACTTGAATAAATTGAGTACACTACATCATTTAAGTGTGGGGGAGGGAAACTTTGTAGTTTAGAAATTTCAATTGTTTGTTTTTCTATTTTCAAAAAAAAATTTATGTGTTTTTTATTTTTTTTGTGTTTATGAAGCTTTTGAGATGAAATGATTATCATTTTCATTTTTTGAAACCTATTTTAATGTGTGAAACAATTTATCCAATGAATATCAGCTTAAATAAATTCTGAAATGACTTTGTTTAATGTTCAAATCTTTAGGAATTTCATGAAAAGTACTCAGATTTTTGAATCCCATGCTGCATCTCACTATGTTTATATTTAAAATCACTTTCGCTTGAGTCTTCTAAACCTAATTTTCATATTATTTTCATTCACCTAACTTATTGAGAGAACAAAAACATTATTTATTTAACCATAATTTGATATATTTCTATCAAAACTTGATAGTTTGAGGTACTTGTGTTTTAAATGACTGAGGCATTTCTTTGGTTTTAAAGCCCCCTTTTTTAATAATCCTTTTTATAATGGCCTACCTTTCACATTTAATCATTGTATCCCTTAGAATCCATGAACAACCTATTATGTTTTCCACATTACAAGCCATTTTTCATTATCCAACTGTAATGTCTCAAAATTTCCGTATAATTTTATTTATTTATATGAAATTATTTCGAGACTGTGAAATATGACGGTGCGTAATTCCGAGGCCCGGAGTGCCTGGAATGATCCGTCAAAAAATTTTAAGTTTAAAAATAGTGGGTGTGAGTGGTTTTACTAAGAAAAGTAGAATAACTCTTAAATGGGTGGTCATATCAGAAATCCGAGGGCATCGTTGCATTCAGGATGGAGGGTTTACCCTAGGCACAACATAATATTAGTCGGCGCAGGGCTCCAATGGAGAAACCCGAAAATGGCATAACTGTAAATAAAATAATTAAATAAAATTATTTTATTTTTCAAATTCTTATAACTCATTAATGGTAACTCAGATTGAAAATCAGAGACCACTGTTGAACTCGTGAGGGTATGCTTTCCCTAGGATGATACTAACATTGGACGGTACGGGCCTCTAGTGAAAGTTAGTTTTTGGCCGTAAATAAAATAATTAAGTGACAATTATTTTATTGTAAAATCTATAAATTCTAAATGGTAACTCGGATTGAAAATCCGAGAGTACCTTTGAGATCTTGAGGGTGTTTTCTCCTTAGGTGGAGCCTAACCTCGACCGGTGTGAGTGGAGGGTGATTGTTAATAATTTTTTGAACTTTTTTTCATGTACGTTTAGTAAATGCGTGGGTGACATTTTATAACTTTTGAACTGGTGCTCGGATTAAAAATCTAAGGGAACTGTTGAATCTGCAACACCAAGATTCTCTTAAGGGAGGTTTTACTTCAACTGCATTAGTTCTGGAGAAAAATTTAGATTTTTGACTTTTTAAAAGAAAAAGAAAATAACTTTGTTATTTTATTTACCTATTTCTTTTCCTCCAACGGACAAGCGGTAGCATGGGACCAATGGTGTGTCAAGCCATTAAATGGCCTGACCCTTAAAATCCTATGTAATAGAATCGTTATAATTTAGGAAGGTTCCTATTAAATGAACCCTCATAAATTCTACAAGCGTTGCTCACCCTCCCCCTCTTCTATTTATATGGAGCTTGGGGAGATATAATGGCACGAATTCACAAAGCAAAGAAGTGCTGATAAAGTGTCGCAACGCCAACTGTGGAGGATGGAGCCGGTTCCAGCGGGCAGTGATGGGTGATGCCGAATCATGAACCAAAGGAAGGCTCTTTAGCAACAACATTGGAGGCTTGTTGCGGGGGCAACGAACACCAACCCACTTCCTCAACTGCGGGCATTCTCCATCGTTATTGAGGTAGGGATTTATCTTGTTTTAAATTCCAAGAGATTATTGAATACTTTATCTCCCTCATGTTACCAAGCTAATTTGGAGGGTGTGGTAAAAAAAAAACAAGGCCTTAACCCTCCATTTTTTTTGGAATTTATGCGTTCTTCGCAGGAATTTTTATTTCGGGTTGGATGGAACCCGGAACGCCGGATGATGGCGGCAGCCGGCAATGGCCAGCCACGAAGAAGATAGCAGTGCAACGTCGCGTGCCACCATTAGAGATGGTCATGGATGTAGCTGCGGAAAGTGATGGCGGCAGCCAACAATAGCCAACCATGAAGGAAGTGGCGGCACACCGTCACACCCCGCCAGAGAAGGGGGCTGTAGTGATGTCGTGGCAGGCAGTAGCGGCCGACACCGACTGGGCGCGGACGGAGGCGGAGCGGTGCGCCGTCGCACACCAGTGGAGGAGGCCGTGGATCAAAGCTATGGTGGTAGAGGAACCCATTCCTCTAGCGGGTTCTGCAGTGACCGGGCGACGCCCACATGGTGCCACCACTTCAGAAGCTGAACGACCATTCGGGAAGACCGGGGGTCTCACCCCCCGTGTCGGTTAGGGCGGGCCCTACTCCAGCCGAGCCACGCAATCCCAGCAGGCCATGCGAGCCCAATGGTACGAGCCCACTACAACCTAGCCTAGCCGGTTCGGGCCGGGTCGGTCCGACTGGGCCGGACCGGACACAGACCCAGACCCAACCAGGCCCAGTTTCGCTTAAAGGGCCATAACTTGAAATCCGGGCATCCGTTTGATGAACCATCTATAGCGCTGGGACCCTTGGAGAAATATTGTAATTTTGGTATGCTCCAATTAAGTTTTGGATATAGTTGGAGTACGATTGGGTTGGATCGAACCCAAATCCAACCGGGCCCTTGTAACTAAAACACTTATAACTCACAGACCGGGCATCTGATTGATGCACCGTCTATTGAATTGGAACCCTTATGAAATGATGGTCCTTTGGGTTACTCATTTATGGAGGTTAGTGACGTTTGAGGTACGACTAATGTCTTGAGGGGCAGATTATATGGAACTCGAGCGCATCGTGTGCGAGGAATCCTATGGCTGGCTGTAACGTGAATAAAGAACATCGATCATAAGTGGGACAACATCTATCGATCCTGTGTGGGTTAACATCTATCATATTCTTTGTGGGTCAGTGCTCAGTGATCCTAAGTGAGTTAGTGCACACTGATTCTGTATGGGTCAGATCCTGTGTGGGTCAACGGGGGTTATCACCTATCGATCCTGTGTGGGTCAGAAGCAATGCCTCTTAACAGAATAAGATAATCTAAGTTATGAATAATCACATATACTTCTATACTTAAGTTATACTTAGTGTGAGCTGAGTCTTTTACCTTTGTGGTGTTAACTTCATGGTGTTAGTTGTGTGGTACTTCTATCTTCGTGGTGTTACCTGTGTGATACTTCTATCTTTGCGGTGTTACCTGTGTGGTACTTCTATCTTCACGATGTTACCTATGTGGTACTTCTATCTTCATGGTGTTACCTGTGTGGTACTTCTATCTTCGTTGTGTTACCTGTGTGGTACTTCTAGCTTCATGGTGTTACCTGTGTGGTACTTCTACCTTCATGGTGTTTTCTTCATGGTGTTACCTGGGTGGTACTTCTATCTTCATGGTGTTATCTGTGTGGTACTTCTACCTTTGTAGTGTTACCTTTGTGATATTATTACCTCATGTATGAGATGAGCATATATTGATAACTTAGGTATATGTATGGGAATATAATCCATGTATCCATTATAATCCATGAACAAATTGTTACGTTCTCTACATTACAATCTAAATTTCCTTATCCAACCTTCACTTAAGTGAAATTTCATAATCTAGTTGAACTAAAGTGTGAGGGAAACTATCTTGTATTTTGATAGCTCATTTGGTTATAATTTGGTTGGGAAATAAAATTTTAAAGAGATTTTCTTGCTGATAAAAATCATTTTGTTGTAATCTATGCCTTTTTTGTAGCTTTCATGTATGAGAAGTTGTGCCTTTCTAGATCTTCCAAAGAAAAAAAGATGTGACTATTTGGAGCATTCAAGAAAAAATAGTTTGAGAAGATTGCAATTTTTCTAATGAAATTAAGAATGGTTTGCACATTCCTTGATTTTTCATGATGATGGAGCTACATTGATACTAAGGGGAGTGAGGAGGAAACCATACTTTGGTGAAAATTAGAATAATGCAATTTTTATTCAAAAAGAGTCAATCCCTCCTCATTTAGCCTCATATTTTTTCACATCTAAATCCTACCAACCGAAATCTATAGAAGAACCCTGAAAATTCCTCATGATAATAATATTTCCTTGAATCATAGTGTGTAGTTATGTAGGAAATTATCAATCCTATAGTGACCCTTTTATGAGTTTGGATGAGAAAAACATTGCTAAAAATTGACATTTGTGGGATAAGAGAAAATGAAAGTGAGGTAAGTGTTTTATGTGAATGATAGGATAAATGAAGTGGAAATATGTTGAATGATATGAACTAATAACTTGAAATAATGGTTATTTGAGGAGTCGTGATATCTTTTGTTTCTTTTTGTCAAATTGGTAGATCTCATGGGCATTTGTTATAAATTTGCTTTGTTTTGATATTAATATTTACTTTTCCAGGAGTACAAGTGATATGTGTGGGGGAATTGATAGAGATAATATTTTAATTTTTATTCATATGATTTTCAATCATTTAATCCCTGAAAATTAATCAACCTGAGCTAATTTTCATCATTTTATGATTTTTGGCGAGTTTTGAACTAAAATGTGAAAATTGATTAATTCTTTAAATTTAAAAATTTTAATTCTCCTCTATTTTTTGGGAATAAATATTAATATTTGGTTCCAATTTGATTAATTCCATTTTTTTAGGATTCCTATATTCATGGGATACAAATTCTTCTTCTACAATGAGATCCAATTCAAACTTACACATTCCCAAATAATTCAACTAAGTTGAATACTTATTCAGGTCAGCAGAATAGACCATACCTCATTCAAAGAGGCATATCTTAGGATACCGACCGCCTAATAATATGATTCAAGAAATTTTATAAATAAACTCAAAGGGGAAGCTTAAAATTAAATTTCATGGGTAAATTCTTTAATTATGTCTACCCTTGACCGGTCAATGTGGGGTAGGTGGAATAGTAATCAGTGTCCAGATAAAGTTAGGTCTATTAATGCAGCCATAACTTCTTGTACATGGATCCAAATGCATTGAAATTTAGAGTTTATATTTGAAAATAAATTTTTAACATCTTATAATGTGGGACCTTATCACGTTTTGGTCATATAGTGGTTAGAACCGAAGAAAAATTCTGGCATACAAATTCTGGAGTATTTATTTTTATGTTATTTATTTTCTTTCTTTTGTTCTTATTAATATTGTATTGTATTATTCTTCTCTATTATTATCAATTCCCTAACCATGGTGGGTTAAATATTATGATTTATTAGGGAAGTTTAGGTTCTATCTTTTGTAATTTTTGAGTTTATACACCTAATGGTATGAAATCTTTCAGTCTTCTTTAAGGTTGGTTTAAAATTCTAAAAACAGTTTTTATTATCTTGTGTGATTGTATTTGATTTTAGATTATGTTGTTATTATTGCTCTGGTAAATGATAATTATCTACCTTCATTAGGTTTTGGTATATATACAATGGAATGGATTAGGTCATAGTGGTGAAGTACTCGATGATCATTAGTACGTGTAGGAGGCGTAGTGCATATTCTTGATTATTTGGGATAAATAAGACCTAATTGGGAATTACCTAAATCAATTGAGGGTATTTGCTAAAAATATTTCACAAAATTAAGGATAATATACCAAACTAAGATCTTGGTATGGTTTACTCTCACCATCACCATTGACCAATGGAGTGAGTGGAAGCGATCATGAAATCTCACTTTAATCAGCTAGTAGAAGAGGATTGGATTAATTGGAAATATGATAACATTGAAATTAGAAAAACAACCACAAAATAATCACCCAATTATTATCACTATTTTTAATCACATTATTGTAAATTTGTTTTAAATATTTTACTTTATTGATTAATTTTTTTTCGTTGCTTTGTTTTCAAAACCAAAAAATTTCAAAAACAATCCCACTTCTTTCTCAAATTTAAAGTGAAAAACATGATTATTTCACCCTCCTCTCTAGAGAAAACCTAGGTTAACCAATATAATTCATTTTAACTTGGTAAATAATTGTTTTTTCTACACCCCATGACAAGAACATGTCAACGATACATATATTCATCACATTGATTGGCATTTTTTTATTTATAAAACAATAACTGGGTGATAAAAATAAGGAACGAGTTGCAAAACCACTATACCCATACCATAAAGAAAGGATGGGGTACACTTCACTTGAAAAAAAATTGGTACGTATTTTAAATCTACCTTAATACATTTATATGAAATCAAACAACACCATAACTATATTCCTATTTTTATATGCTTATTGATGAATCTAAATCCAAATACACTTATATCCCATGCCATGTGCTATAGAAGGAGGCACATGTAAATAAATATGGGATACTAATAGACGAAAACACACAAAAAGTGTGGGAAACATGTGTAATTAAGACATAATAAAAATTTATTTTTTTTAAATTGATATTAAATAAAAAATATTACTTATTTTTCTACATTTTTTATCTGACACAGTCACGGGAATCAGAAACACCCACACCAGATGTAGAAATACTTTTGGTGGCCTTGAAGCAGCCATAATAGTATATCCATGTCAGAGGTTCAGGTTTTGGGGTGACACCTCGAATATATTTGGAAAAAAAATAGGAGGATCAAAGTGAAGAAATGAAAAAGATGAAAGAAATAGTATCTATCCTTAAAGAACAATTACAATGGAAGAGAGATATGCTAGAAAATTTGATGGGGGAGGTAAATAAAAGAAACAACTCATGAATAACTAGTGCATGAAGATCCTACCGCACCCCCAATTGGCTTTGAAGAGAGCCATTCCCCTTAAAAATCTATCTTAAATGAGGCAATCAATGTACTAATAATTGTTTATGTGAAATGTGAATCAGATAGACACTGATACTTTTCATGTACTAATATTCTACTGGGTGAAAATGAATGTCTTTTATATCTATCAACACCCACCCATCACCTTGTAGTGAAGTCTATAGTGTGCAATATCTAAAAGGATATGCTATAAAATATACCACTTACAACAGGTCATGTCAGAGTGTCCATTAACATAGCCCTTGAGATGTGAACCGAGATACATGTTCCAATTAATGATGAAGATATTCATAAGGTTGAACAAGTTCTTGGAACATTCATCACATGACCATAACATCTTGTAAAAAAATATCGATAAGGAGTTATTTATTAACAATTTATTTTTTTAAGATAAAACTTTAACATTTAATGAAAAAAGATACGAATTGATGAATGTTATTATAAATGGACAAAGGGAAGGGTGTGAAATGAAAAAATAGCTCAAACCTATCTCAAGGATCAACCAACCAATTGAAAATATATATTGAAAGAACCATAACCATGCCCATTATGTATCCTCATTTATTATCATTACAAGCTCATGTGGATACGAAGTTGAAATATGTTTGTAGTCAAAAAACTGATATGAATAAAATATGTATGGAATGAAAGATCCAGACTTCATTCGTGTTGATAATATAAGTGAAATCCTCGATTATCATTGGCTTGGTGGATCAGTTGTAAATGTATACATGAGTTATG
Organism: Viscum album; assembly: GCA_963277665.1. Taxonomy (NCBI): domain Eukaryota; kingdom Viridiplantae; phylum Streptophyta; class Magnoliopsida; order Santalales; family Viscaceae; genus Viscum; species Viscum album. The sequence goes on from OY728123.1 coordinate 176,253,661, forward strand.
TTTTCATGATTTTATTTTCCAAAAGATGATATACTATGTTAATTTTGACAAAATACATTTCATATTTTTCACAGGAATATATATGAAATACAATTTAAGGGATTTATCCATGAACAAAAAATTAGACTCGTTAGTCCCCACATCACCTCTATAGAATAATAAAAAATAGATTCCAAGAAAGAGAATGAAATATTTTTAGGCCTGGTCAAATCATTTAAAAGAAAAAATAAAAATGACAGACTCTTCTTAATACTGATCTTTTAGGGGTGAAATTATTCATTTTAATCATATCAAATATATTTTAATTTCCTTCATTAATTATTTTTTTATGCAACATTGTATTCTAATTGTGTTCAATTTGGATACTCTAAAGATTTATTTCCTGGATTCAATGCATGGATATGCAACAAACCTACCACACATGATGGAATTTGTCAATTTTTAATACACTACATCAAAAATTTTGGAACTAAAAATCTAGTTATATAATTTATATTAACTTTTAATGTGGATTCGGTTATAATAGGGTGGTGCATCAATATCATCTACATCATGGATTGAAGCTAGTGGATAAGGAAAAGAAACATGAAAAGTACTATGAATGGACATGTATCGGGGTATATATAATAATATTTCACTATATAAACACATATAAAAATAGATTACTGATTTTTCTCAATGTTTTTTCAGTGTATGAAACAAAAAAATAGAAAATAATGTGGTTATTATGTTTCTAAATTTATGAAAGAGATTATATTTCATAAATAAACTAGCATCCATGATGGGGTATTTTCGAAGACAATTAATATTTAATTTAAAATATTTATTGATACTTTGTGTATTTATATTTTTTCAGAACTACTATGACTGTTGAAAAGTCTCATATTCACAAGAAAATATAGATTTGTTTAGAAATGAATGGGAAGCATACCTGATGTAAGAACGTACAAAAATAGCATGAAGATGTGACTTCTATAGAAGTATTGTATTTTTTCATATTTATGTTCAATTTAATTATTTTTAGTATTACTCACATAATAATGGTTTTATTGTAAAAGTGAATTCATTTGTTTGAGTTGGGGTAGTTTGTTCAAAATGGATCATGCTCGTGAGATATTAGACTTTGAGGCTGCAACCGAGATAACTAAAACAAGTAAATAGGCTAGGAATATATAAAGGTGAATTCATGATACTTATTTTATCCTTAAATGATCACTAATATATCCCTTATTTACACTTATTGTGTATCTATTATCACCCTTTCTTATGTTTCATATCCTTATGTTATGAAGAATGATTTTAGAAATGATGTGTCTTTAAAGTAAAGAATGGCTTAATGAGAGACTCTTATAAACTAGTTCTTTATGTTTCCATGTTTCCAAAAGCACTTGACCTGAACTTATAAGGCCCCAGCCTTAAACCTTACTTAATCTTGAGTTATTACAAGATTACACATTGAGGATCTTTTCGGGTTTAGAGTTTTAGAGAATTAGATCATAAAACTTGAATTACATTCCACATATAAACAAAGTGGTTACATAAAGATAGTATTCTTCTTTCCCATCAATGGAAACATATTTAAAATAAAACATGGATTCTTTCTTGACACTTCCTTGACACTATCATCATATCATGTACCTTTCCCTTGACCTGTGAAAAACATTTCAAAAAAACTTGGGATGAGCATAAAAAGCTCAGTAAGGGATATAAAAATATGGAAAGGAAACATGGGTATATATATACATAAGAATGAAATCATACTTTACCCATAAAACATAATCACTTTAACATACCTCATCAAATCATGAATAAATCATAGAAATCATAAGACATAAAGGTAATTTGAGGCATTCATAACATTCTTACGTAGGGAGTAACCCTCTTGGTTACGTTTGGAATACCCATCACAGTATATTCCCTAAATCTCTTCAGATAAACCTTAACGTTTCACTCCTTCGCGTTACCCAATGCATTGGAGAGCTATATCGGGCTCACCCTCCCTTAGTTTATCACGGAACCACCCGTCTTCATAATAATGCCCAAGAACCTCAACATAATCGTATCACATAAAACATGCATAAAGGAAACATAAAATTTCCACCTTTCAATCACAAGATATCAATACAACACATTGATATAAAAACATTATGAAAACCATTTTCAATACCAAAATAAAATAAAAGTAAAACATGGTATTTATTTTTCTTAAAAAAAACGTATGGCTTGTAGAGGAAGCCGAAACTCAAATAATGGTCACGGCGGCAAAGAAGTCGTTGTCGCCGCATACGTACGACAAAAACATTCCCTTTTTTCATTTAGTAAAATGCTTTGTATAAAAAAGATTCTTTTTGGATAAACATAAAAGTCAAAGGGGTTTATACACCGTATAAAATAAGTTTGTGTATAAAACAAAATATGCCTCAATGAAAGGAGATTGAGACGAAGTCCCATACCTCGGGTCCGACTTGACTCGGTCGTTATTTAATCTCCTGAATAATAAAATTGAGTTAGTTTCTACTTGTTTAAGAACCTTTTTCAAGTTCATTATTCCTTTTATATCACTTATTGCCATGTCATGAACACTATGTAATTATTTAAGTTAATAACGGTCGTTTTAACGATCATTGGTACTTGAGTAAAAAATAAGCCCTTTATAATTACAAGTTGTTCATGTATCCATTATATCCAGAATGGTATTAATGATGTAGATATTATATATGTTATATATATCCAGTATATGAATGCATTTATAATATTACATAATCATTTAGAGGTAAGAAATGAAATGCACCGTTCATGGAGACGGTAAGCCATACGTACGCATGAACGCTACTTTCATTTCTATTTCGTATTTTATAGAATGGAATCATAATTATATAAAGTTATATTATAATTACAGTATAATATAATATATAATATCATAGTTCCATCCTTTATACGTCCCACATATGGTATTTAACGAATCAAATCACTTTGAGGGGGCGGTAGTCCGCACTTCCTTAAATGAAGATATCGCGTTTACCCATAATGGAAACCATAAAGGTATGCCCAAAATGAAAAATACATAAGCTTAAGGAAAACATAAACATATTATATATCATATATAAATATAGTGACATCTTAATGGCCACCTTTGAAGGTGTTAAAAGAATGTTGAACAATCATCGTTTCGGGAGGCATAAATTCACCATCCACGGAAACAGTATGTCCTTTAACCATTAGATGTAGGTGTGTGTAAGTGTAGCTAGAATACTTCTTATAACAAAATCCTAGTATATTTAAGATACTGTATTTGTTACAAAATAAATGAATAAAAAGAGTTTAGGGGGTTGGAGAAGCAAAATAAAACAAAAGGACTCAAGTGAAGACATTACCTTAAAATCGGGTAACTCCCTTTGGTTTGAGCTCAAAGGCTTCCTTGGGAAGACTTCTGCCCAAAGTGAGGCTTCAAGGAGTAATATAGGGATGTGGAGAGACAAAATGGGCAGGGTTTGTCCGAGCCAAAGGCTTTGGGAGTGTGGGTAAGGAGGTAGAGGTGGGGGCCTTTTATAAGAGGAGAGGAGGGGCACTCTTGGAAAGTAAAGAAAAGTTACTTTATTTTAAAATTAGATTCATATTTTAGAGGTCCCACATTGAAATAATTCTAGTATCAGGTGATAAGGGTTCTAAATACACCCATCCAATAGGTTTTGGACATGTTTAGGTCATAGATTTTACATTATCATTTCATTTTATTTAAATCCTTTATTAATGAGGTAATCGCTGCATCATCATGATGTCATAAATAATTTAATTTATTTAAAGTCTAAAAATTATAAAAAAAATACTATGATGTATGAAATCTTTTTATCTTTCCAATGACTATTTATAATCAAAAATATGACTTGTATAACCCCATGTAAAAATTATTTTAGTAAAACATCTCATGTTTGTGTCATTTTTACTTTAACATTAAATAAAAAGTTATTTATGTCATTTCCCAACCAAAGTGGCTCCATGGGGTCCCCAAGTTGACCCATGGATTGTCTTGGTCGGCCATGACACATCCAATGAGGTTAGGACATGTGTCAAGCTCATCTCATATTATTAAAACATTATTTTTACCTTAAACTACACTAATTACCACTAATCACGATTAAGAACTTAAAAGTTACTATTCACCAAAAAATTATTTTAATATCAGTGAACCAAATTTTAATTCTTAATGACAACCATGTATGTCGGATTTTTGAAAATAAAATCACCGAAGTGGCAAAGTTTCATTTAAACGAAAAATCAGTTTCTTTAACTACCACTTAGTGGTTTCACTATTCATAAAAAATTGACGTTTTTCAGAAAGATACCAAAACTTCACCCTAAGCTATATTTGATATTCCGAATTAAAAAATGATGTCTATTTTAAAAAATTCAAAACATTTAAGTTTCATTAATTAATTTAATAACTAATTCCCGCTGTCATGACAAATAGCGTGTTTTTATGAAACAATAAGTATCAAAAGATTGACACTAGTTTAAGTCCAATTTCAAAGTGAAATTGATTCCAATGACCACCATTGGATAAAATGGTAAAAATATATTCTAATTTCACTTCAAAACCAATTAAAAAGATAATATAATCATATAAATAAATTATATTAAAAATAGGTTTTGAATTAAAATACAACATTTTTCACTATTCCTTAAAAAATGAACTTTATCGGTAAAATACCAAAAATTCACACAAAGTAAATTTTGATGTCCCAATCATAAATAATAAGTTTATTTTGACAAACATAGCTTATAAAATTTTCAAAAGATATATTTAAAAAGGGTTTTCCATCAAAAGGCAGTAAAACAATCTTTTAAGAATATTAGTGTATTCCATGCATAAGATTGTATTTATTTTCATTTTAAGCCTCTAAAACACTATCTTAATAATTAATAGACATAGATAAAAATATATATTATTCGTTACTTACTTGGGATGTTACATCCTTCCCCCATTTAGAAAATTGCGTCCCCGTAATTTATTTACTTATCGAATAAATGGGGGTACTTATCCCTCATTGCATTTTCAGATTCCCATGTTGCCTCTTCCATCATGTGGTTTTTCCACAAAACCTTTACCTAATTAATCACCTTATTCCGTAACACTTTATCCCTGTGGTCAAGAATCTGGACTGGTTGTTCCTCATAATATAGGTTCTCTTCCAGCTGAACTACCTCTGGACTTAAAACATGAGATAGATCTAGCATGTACTTTCTCAGCATCTAAACATGAAAAACATTGTGTACCTGAGATAAAATCGGAGGTAAAGCCACTCGGTAATCAATAGATCCAACTCTCTCCAGAATTTCATATGGTCCAATGAACCTTGGACTCAGCTTTCCTTTCTTACCAAATCGCATCACACTTTTCCATGGTGATACTTTGAGAAAAACATGATCACCTACCTCAAAAGATAGATCCTTCCTCTTGTTGTCTGCATAACTCTTCTGCCTACTCTGAGTTGTTCTCATGTGTTTCTGTATCAGCTGAACTTTTTCTGCCAACTCTTCTACCAATTCTGGTCCCATCAACTTCCGTTCACCCACTTCATCCCAAAATACTGGAGTTCGACACCGCTTCCCATATAACGCCTCAAATGGTGCCATCTATATACTGGAATAAAAACTGTTATTATATGAAAATTCAACCAAAGAAAGATGTTGGTCCCAACTTCCCTGATAATCCATCGAACAAGCTCATAGCATATCCTCCAAGGTCTGAATTGTTCGTTATGACTGCCCATCTGATTGAGGATGAAAAGCTGTACTAAAATTTAATTCCGTACCCAACGACTTCTGAAGGCCTTTCCAAACGTTAGAAGTGAACCTGGGATCACGGTCAGATACAATGGAGAGAGGAACTCCATGTATCCTGACTATCTCTTTAAGATACAAACAAGAAAGTTTATCTAGGGAAAAAGTATCTCGTATAGCAAGGAAATGAGCAGATTTAGTCAAGCGATCAACAATAACTCGGATTGCATTATTACCTCGAGATGTCTTCGGTAATCCCACAACAAAATCCCGGGATATATTCTCCCATTTCCACTCTGGCACTGGTAAAGGCTGAAGCATCCCTTTCAGTAACTGCCGCTCTGCTTTAACCTGTTGACATGTCAAACACTTCACAGTAAAATCAATAATATCTCTTTTCATTCCATCCCACCAGTAATACTCCCGCAGATCTCTGTACATCTTAGTACTGCCAGGATGAACTGAAAATGGAGAACTATGAGCTTCACATAACAACTCTCTCTTCAACTGTGAATCATAAGGCACACACAATCTCTTCCCAAATCTCAAAACGCAATCATTATCAATGTTGAATTTAGGCAACTTACCTTTCTGAACCAGCTCTACCTTTTTCTGCAACTCACTGTCTTGCTTCTGTGCTTGCTTGATTCTGTCTGATAGAGAAGATTTCACTGATATCTAAAACAAAACAGAAGAACATCCTGCGCCAAAAACTTCTATGCCAAAGTTCATCAAATCCTTAACCAAAGGATCACGTTCCAAACACAACATTGTTAATGAATCATTACTTTTTCGACTCAAAGCATCAACCACTTTATTTGCTTTTCCCGGATGGTAATGAATTGTACAATCACAATCCTTGATTAATTCCAGCCAACTCCTCTGTCTCATGTTTAACTCTTTCTGAGTGAATATATACTTTAAACTTTTGTGATCAGTATATATTTCACACTTTACTCCATACAAATGATGTCTCCAAATTTTTAAAGCGAAAACTACAGCAGCTAATTCCAAATCATGTGTAGGGTAATTTACCTCATGAGTTTTCAACTGTCAGGAAGAATAATCAATTACCTGATCGTTCTGCATTAGGACACAACCAATTCCTTTCAATGAAGCATCACTGTATATAACAAACTCACCATTCCAAGAAGTTAGTGCCAAAACTGGAGCTTTCACCAATCTTCTTTTCAATTCCTAAAAACAATCATCACATTATTTTGTCCAGATAAACTTAACACCCTTCCGAGTTATCTTAGTCATTGGACTAGATAACCGTGAAAAATTTCTAACAAACCTTCGGTAATATCCTGCCAAACCAAGTAAGATACGAATCTCAGTTACATTTTTGGGTCTTGTCCAGTCTTCCACAACTTTTGTTTTTGCAGGATCAATATTTATCCCATATTTAGAAACAATGTGACCAAGGAAAGAAATTTGTTGCAACCAAAACTCTCACTTGCTAAATTTTCCATACAGTTTCTTTTCTTTTAAGGTTTGCAAGATAACCCTTAAATGTCTTTCATGCTCCTCTTTACTTTTAGAAAACACCAAAATATCATCAATGAAAACCACAAAAAACTTATCCAAGAACTCATGGAAAATTCTATTCATTAAGTCCATGAATACAGCAGGTGCATTGGTTATCCCAAAAGGCATTACTACAAATTCATAATAGCCATATCTTGTATGGAACGCGGTCTTCGGAACATCTGCTTCCTTTACCTTCAGCTGATGGTACCCCGATCTCAAGTCAATCTTTGAAAAATACTGAGCTCCCTGGAGCTGATCAAACAAATCATCGATATGAGGCAAAGGATATTTGTTCTTAACAGTGATGTTATTCAAGGCTCTATAATCAATGCAAAGTCTCATTGAACCATATTTCTTTTTAAAAAATAAAATAGGAGCACCCCATGGTGATGTGCTAGGTCAAATGAAACCTTTCTCTAATAAATCTTGCAATTTCTCCTTCAACTCTAAAAGTTCAATTTGAGCCATTCGATAAGGGGGTTTTGAAATTGGCTTAGCATAAGGAACTAAGTCAACGGTAAACTCAACTTCCCGATCTGGTATTATTCCAGGAAACTCATCAGGAAAAACATCAGGATACTCATTTACCACTGGCACATCATTAATCTGAACAGTTCCTTTATTTTCAACGATGTGTGCAAGGTAACATTAATTTCCATCTTTTACAAGTTTCTCGGCCTCTTGATATGTTATCAATAGTAAGGGTTCATTCTTGTACACAAACTGAAAGTCTTTCTGAAAAGAAACTTCTTTAGCTCTATAGTCAATCTTAGCATGGTAAATAGAGAGCCAATCCATACCCAGGATAACATCAAACTCTACTAGAGGTAGAACAATAAGGTTTGCAAGTAGGTTCTTTCCACATATAAGGATATGAAGATTCTTATAAATTCTTTTTGCCTCAACATTTCCCCCAGGTGTTTTTACCAAAAGTTCAGGAGTCATTTCTTGAGATGGTATTCCCATTTTACTAGAAAAGTTTTTAGAGATGAAAGAATGTGTAGACCCCGAATCAAACAACACACTGGCATAATCTGAAAAAACAAACAAAGTAACTGATACAACTTCATTTGATGGCCCGACATCTGCTGAAGTAGTTGCAAAGGATTTCACCACCCCTTTCGGCTTGTAGTCTAACTGCTTCCCATCACTCAAGCTCTTTGTCGGACACTCGTTTGCATAGTGACCCATCTCATTGCACTTATAACATTTCACTAACTGTAAATAAAATTTGGTCTTACCTTCACCTTGATCCTTTTCAGTGCAATCACGAGCCTTATGTCCCATCTTACCACATCGGTAGCACTTTCTAGAATTTAGAAGACATTCCCCAGCATGCCTTTTGCCACATTTATCACAAACTGGAAACTTAGTTTTCTTACCATTAGACTTTTTTGAAGAATTCTTACCTTTCTCCTGCCACCTCGGTCTCTTCTTCTATTGGTTGTTATAGAACACTTGATCATCGGCAAACTCCATTTCCACCTTCTCAGCACATAGAATAACTTTTAAACTCACGAGAAGCTAATTCCCTTTGATATTTTGGATTTAATCCTGAGTAAAAACGATTGATTTTACTATCAATGTCTCGGATAAAATTTGGAGCATACCTTTCCAATCGAGTGAACCTTTCTTCATAGGCGACCACTGAGTCTTCCTCTTGCCTCAATTCCAAGAATTGATTTTCCATCATAAGTCGAACAGCCTTAGGAAAATACTTCTCAAGAAACATACCTTTGAATTCATCCCAGTTGAGAGCATCAATCTCATCAGCGTCCCTGATATTTTTAACCATCGACCACCACTGATCTGCTTCACCCTCCAAACGGTAAATAGCAAGACTAACCTTTTGATTGTCTGAACACCCCATGACATCGAAAATCTTCTCCAGTGCTTTAATCCACTCTTCAGCTAGTACAGGGTCAGATGATCCTCTGAATGATGGGGGATGTTGCCTCATGAAATGTTCCACCACTGACATGTTCCTCTGCGGTTGATCTGGCTGATCTCATGCATGGATACCACCACCATTTATCGCTTGAGTCAATTGCGCCATTACTACAACAAACTGTTCAGTTCCAATTCCGACCATCTCAGGATGCTGATTCGGAAGGTTATTTCCTTCTGCATGCCTTCCTAGCACTGCTTCCCTGTTTCCTATGCGGAAAACCATTATGAACAAACATGTCTTAGATGAAGCAACATGGAAATCTTCAAATGCTACATCACTTCAAAAAAAAAAAATATTTTTGGATAATAATTTAATAGAATTCTAACTCCTAAAGTTATCTAAACCGACCTCTGATACCAACTATAAGGACCCAGCCTTAAACCTTACTTAATCTTGAGTTATTACAAGATTACACATTAAGTATCTTTTCGGGTTTAGAGTTTTATATAATTATATCATAAAACTTGAACTACATTCCAAATATAAAAAAAGTGGTTACATAAAGATAGTATTCTTCTTTCCCATCAATGGAAACATATTTAAAATAAAACATGGATTCTTTCTTGACACTTCCTTGACACTATCATCATATCATGTACCTTTCCCTTGACCTATGAAAAACATTTCAAAAAAACTTGGGATGAGCATAAAAAGCTCAGTAAGGGATATAAAAATATGGAAAGGAAACATGGGTACATATATACATAATAATGAAATCATACTTTACCCATAAAACATAAGCCCTTTAACATACCTCATCAAATCATGAATAAATCATAGAAATCATAAGACATAAAGGTAACTTTAGGCATTCATAACATTCTTACATAGGGAGTAACCCTCTTGGTTACGTTTGGAATACCCATCACAGTATATTCCCTAAATCTCTTCGGAGAAACCTTAACATTTCACTCCTTCGCGTTACCCAATGCATTGGAGAGCTATATCGGGCTCACCTGCCCTTAGTTTATCATAGAACCACCCGTCTTCATAATAATTCCCAAGAACCTCAACATAATCGTATCACATAAAACATGCATAAAGGAAACATAACATTTACACCTTTCAATCACAAGATATCAATACAACACATTGATATAAAAACATTATGAAAACCATTTTCAATACCAAAATAAAAGAAAAGTAAAACATGGTATTTATTTTTCTTTTTTAAAAAAAGGTATGGCTTGTAGAGGAAGCCGAAACTCAAATAATGGTCACGGCGGCGGAGAAGTCGTTGTCGCCGCATACGTACGAAAAAAACATTCCCTTTTGTCGTTTAGTAAAATGCTTCGTATAAAAAAGATTCCTTTTGGATAAACATAAAAGTCAAAGGGGTTTATACACCGTATAAAATAAGGTTGTGTATAAAAAAAAATATGCCTCAATGAAAGGAGATTGAGACGAAGTCCCATACCTCAGGTCCGGCTTGACTCGGTCGTTCTTTAATCTCATGAATAATAAACTTGAGTTAATTTCTACTTGTTTAAGAACCTTTTTAAAGTTCATTATTCCTTTTATATCACTTATTTCCATGTCATTAACACTATGTAATTATTTAAGTTAATAACGGTTGTTTTAACGATCATTGGTACTTGAGTCAAAAATAAGCCCTTTATAATTACAAGTTGTTCATGTATCCATTATATCCAGAATGGTATTCATGATGTAGATATCATATATGTCATATATATCCAGTACATGCATGCATTTATAATATTACATAATCATTTAGAGGTAAGAAATGAAATGCACCGTTCATGGAGACGGTAAGCCGTACGTACACATGAACGCTACTTTCATTTCTATTTCGTATTTTATAGAATGGAATCATAATTATATATAGGTATATTATAATTCCAGTATAATATCATATATAATATCATACTTCCATCCTTTATACGTCCCAGATATGGTATTTAACGAATCAAATCACTTTGAGGGGGCGGTAGTCCGCACTTCCTTAAATGAAGATATCGCGTTTACCCATAATGGAAACCATAAAGGTATGCCCAACATGAAAAATACAGAAGCTTAAGGAAAACATAAACATATTATATATCATATATAAATATAGTGACATCTTAATGGCCACCTTTGAAGGTGTTAAAAGAATGTTGAACAATCATCGTTTCGGGAGGCATAAATTCACCACCCACAGAAACAGTATGTCCTTTAACCATTAGATGTAGGTGTGTGTAAGTGTAGCTCTAATACTTCTTATAAAAACATCCTAGTATACTGAAGATATTGGAGTTGTTACAAAAGAAATGAATAAAAAGAGTTTAGGGGGTTGGAGAAGCAAAATAAAACAAAAGGACTCAAGTGAAGACATTACCTTAAAATCGGGTAACTCCCTTTGGTTTGAGCTCAAAGGCTTCCTTGGGAAGACTTATGCCCAAAGTTAGGCTTCAAGGAGTAATATAGGGATGTGGAGAGACAAAATGGGCAGGGTTGGCCGAGCCAAAGGCTTTGGGAGTGTGGGTAAGGAGGTAGAGGTGGGGGCCTTTTATAAGAGGAGAGGAGGGGCACTCTTGGAAAGTAAAGAAAAGTTACTTTATTTTAAAATGAGATTAGGATTTAGAGGTCCCACATTTATATAATTCAAGTATAAGGTGATAAGGGTTCTAAATCCACCCATCCAATAGGTTTTGGACATGTGTAGGTCATAGATTTTACATTATCATTTCATTTTATTTAAATCCTTTATTACTGAGGTAATCGCTGCATCATCATGATGTCATAAATATTTTAATTTATTTAAAGTCTTAAAATTATAAAAAAATACTATGATGTAGTAAATATTTTTAGATTTCCAATGACTATTTATAATCAAAAATCTGACTTGTATAACCCCATGTAAAAATTGTTTTAGTAAAACATGTCATGTTTGTGTCATTTTTACTTTAACATTAAATAAAAAGTTATTTATGTCATTTCCCAACCAAAGTGGCTCCATGGGGTCCCCAAGTTGACCCATAGATTTTCTTGGTCGACCATGACATATCCAATGAGGTTAGGACATGTTTCAAGCTCATCTCATATTATTAAAACATTTTTTTACCTTAAACTACACTAATTACCACTAATCGCGATTAAGAACTTAAAAGTTACTATTCACCAAAAAATTATTTTAATCTCATTGAACCACATTTTACTTCTTAATGACAACCATGTATGTCAGATTTTTGAAAATCAAATCACAGAAGTGGAAAAGTTTCATTTAAACGAAAAATCAGTTTCTTTAACTACCACTTAGTGGTTTCACTATTCATCAAAATTGAAGTTTTTCAGAAAGATACCAAAACTTCACCCTAATCTATATTTGATATTCCGAATTAAAAAATGATGTCTATTTTACAAAATTAAAAACATGTAAGTTTCATTAATTAATTTAATAACTAATTCCCGCTGTCATGACAAATAGCATGTTTTTATGAAACAATAAGTATCAAAAGATTGACACTAGTTATGTCCAATTTCAAAGTGAAATTGATTCCAATGACCACCATTGGATAAAATGGTAAAAATATATTCTAATTTCACTTTAAAACCAATTCAAAATATAATATAATCATATAAATAAATTAGATTAAAAATAGGTTTTGAATTAAAATACAACATTTTTCACTATTCATTAAAAAATGAACTTTATCGGAAAAATACCAAAAATTCACACAAAGTAAATTTTGATGTCCCAATCATAAATAATAAGTTTATTTTGACAAACATAGATTATAAAATTGTCAAAATATAGATTTAAAAAGGGTTTTCCATCAAAAGGCAGTAAAACAATCTTTTAAGAATATTAGTGTATTCCATGCATAAGATTGTATTTATTTTCATTTTAAGCCTCTAAAACACTATATTAATCATTAATATACATAGATAAAAATATCTATTATTAATTACTTACTTGGGATGTTACATAACTATTCTGGAATGGATCATTATTTTATGTAAGGAATATTAATATACTAATATGTGATATATATGTATGAAATTTCTGGTTCAATATAGTTGGCATCAGAGTAACTGACCTACACAAAACTGAGAAAATGAATTCAGTTATTTTTATACTTTAGGGAAATGATCCATATGTCATTTAAAACATGTAGGAATCATCCAAACCTCAATATGACACATGATGCGATAGATATGACTCAAAGTATCTCTTTTTATTTAATATTGACATTATTTTTAGCAAAAAGAACAAGTGACAGACTGAAAAATGATAAAACACATTCAGATTATTTTGATACTTTAGTAAAATGATACATCATTAATTTTTAACATGTAGGAATCAACATCACCAAAATATGATACACGGTGCGAACATTATTACATTAAGTGTGTATCTTTATATTAAATTAACAATAGATTTAGCAAAAAGAACAAGTGACATAATGAAAACTAAGAAAAAACATTCAGTTTGTTTTGATACTTTAGGAAAATGATCCATCAGTCATTTGTGACATGTATGAATCAACCAAACCTCAATATGATGTACAATGTAAATGTTATGACATTAAGTTTGTATTTTTATATTAAATTAACAATAGATTTAGCAAAAATAAAAGTGACATACTGAAAACATAGAAAAAGCATTTGGATTGTTTTGATACATTAGGAAAATGATCTATCTATCATTTGTGATGTGTAGGAATCAACCACACTTAAATATGATTCATGGTGTGAACTTTATGGATTTAAGTGTGTATTTTTATATTAAATTAAAAATATATTTAGCAAAAAGATCAAGTGACATACTGAAAACTGAGCAAACACATTCAGATTGTTTTGATACTTTAGGACAATGATCCATCATTAATTTTTGATGTGTAGGAATCAAACACACCTCAATATGAAGCACGGTGTGAATGTTATGAATTTAAGTGTGTATTTTTAAATTAAATTAACAATATATTTTGTAAGAATAACAAGAGACATACTAAAAACTGAGAAAATGAATTCAGATTGTTTTGATACTTTAGGAAAACGATCCATCAATAATTTTTGATATGTAGGAATCATACACACATCAATATAATAAACAGTGTGACCGGTATGACTAAAAGTTTCTGTTATCAGTTTAAAATGGACATTTTAGCTCAAAAAGTTTCACTCACTGAAAACCAAGCAAACATGCTCAGATTGGATTCATAATTTAGGAAAATGATTCATAAGTAATTTTTGATGTGTATGAAGTAGTATCATTTAAAATTGATGTATGATGAAACTGATATGACTCAAAATGCAAGTTTCCAGTTTGAAATGACATTTTAGTAAAAAAACACAACTGACGTACTAAAAACGGAGTAAACGCATTTGGATTATTTTGATACTTTAAGAAAATTATCAATAAGTCATTTTTGACATGTAGGAATCAACCAAACCTCAATCTAATGCATAGTGAGACCAGTATGACTCAAAGTGTCTCTTTTAATTTAAAATTGACATTAGTTTTATTATAAACAAAATTGGCATACTAAAAACTGATCAAACACATTCGTATTATTTGGATAACTTAGAAAAACGACCCATGAGTCATTTGTGACATGTAGGAATAAATCCCACCTCAATAAAATGCATGATGTGACCGGTATAAATCAAAATGTGTCTTTTTATTTAAAATTGTCATTAATTTAAGTACAAAGAATAAGTGACATACTTAAAACTGGTAAAACACATTCTGATTGTTTTGATAATTTAGGAAAATGATCCATGATTCCATTGTGATGTGTAGGAATCAACCCCACCTCAATATGATGCACGTTGTGATAGGCACAACTATAAAATTAACCTAAGACCATGGTTTGAAACCGTGGTCGTAGGCCCAAAAACCGTGGTGATAGCATGGCCACAGTTTCAGAAAACCATGGCCGCTATCGCCATGAAAGTAGGGGCCTATTTCCACAGTTAAAACCGTGGAAATAGGCCAATATTTCCACGGTTTAACTATGTTAATAGGCTAATATTTTCACGGTTTAACCGTGGCATTAGGGTAGTTAAGGCCACAGTTAGAACCATGGCAGTAGGATCTACTTCCATGGTTAAAAACGTGGCAAGAAACCCCATAATGCCACTGTTTAACCGTGGCACTAGGGCCCTGCTGCCACGGTTAAAACCATGGTAGTATAATTCATATGGTATAAAAAAAACTAATTCAGTCCCCCAGCCGTACATCCCCTTGCACCCCCCTGGACCACCCTGGGCATCCCCCATGCACCCCATTGAACACCCCCTGCACCCTAGAACACCCCTGGACATCCCCTTTGCACCCCCTTGAACACCCCCTGCACCCCCATGCCCCCCTGGACAACCCCCATGCACCCCCATGCCCCCTGGACAACCCCTTGCACCCTCTTGAACACCCCTTGGACAGACCCCATGCACCCCCCTGGACAACCCCCTTGCACCTTCTTGAACACCCCGTGCACCCCCTGCCCCCCCTGGACAGACCCCGTGCACCCCCCTGGACAGACCCCGTGCACCCCCTTGGACACCCCCATTCCTCCCTTCCCCTGCATGCCCCCTACAGAAATAGATTGTATAATAATTAAATGAAATTTCATTTGTATTGATATAAACTTCACTTTCAGTATATGAAAACAACATGATATTCACCCAACAAGATCAAAATAACACATGAAAGCAGTAACAAATACACTTAGCATGGATTATGAATTTAAGCAGAAAGAAGAGAGTAGAAAAGTAAATGAGGCAGAATAATCCCCTGAGTGACAGCTTCCAATCCCAAGACTCTCTCCTCTATCTTCATTGAACAAATCTGGTATAAATATTGAATCACCTGTAAACCAGGAAATAGCAGACTATTAGAATCTTATTCCTATATATGCAATATTTGAAACCAGTAGCAAACTCAGGATTTAGAAATTATAATTCATCTTGATAGTGCACATGAATATAACTAATTAAAATTCAAATCGAATTTAAACAAACAAAACTTGTAATGTGTCCATCACAACTTGCAAATGATATCAACATGGCATAAAGCATGCACATTACCAGAATACCATAACATTAATTTCAAACAAATATAACATCTACAAGTTAAGAATGGAGATAAGTAAACATTATTAGGGAGTTGAAAATACCAAACATAATCTACAATTTGATCAACATTCAATATTCCATTTAACATTTTCCAGTCCCCCTTGCCTCTGCCCCAACCCACTTTCCCTCCCCCTTTTCCTCCCTGGATAGCCCCCTTGCACCCCCTGGACACCCATGAACCCCCTGGACACCCCCCTGCACACCCCCTACCCCCTTTCCCCCTCCCTTCCCCATGCACACTGCCCCTTGGACAGCCCCTTGCACCCCCTGCACCCCCATTCCCCCCTGGACAACCCCCTTACACCCCTTGGACACCCCCCTAGACACCCCCCTACACCCCCACCTCCCCTGCAGTATCCCACCCCCACCCCCTGCACACTGCCCCCTATTCCCCCCTAGATAGACCCCTTTCACCCCCCTGGACACACCCCCATGCCCCCCTGGACAGCCCCCTGGACACTCCTCCTAACCCCCCACTAGACACCCATGACCCCCTTGGACAGCCCCCCTGGACACCCCCCCTGCACCCCCCTGGACACCCCCCTGCCCCCCTGGACACACCCCCATGCCCCTGGACATCCCCATAGACACCCCCTGCACCCCACCCCTCCCTTCCTTTATATGAATTATCATTTGGATTATTCTGATTTCTTGAGATGATGTCGAATGAGGCATCACATGATCAACAGAGTGATAATTTGAATAAGTAGTCATCACACAGATTGTGCCATCATTCTAGAAATTATGGAGATGCTGAGAATATCAACATTCATAAGATCCTGAGATCCTCGGGCATTTGAAGATGTCCTTGAGACACCTTAAAAAAAGAAGCAACACCACCTATATAAACCAAGGAAATACCAAGAGTTTGGTTGTTGTTGGTTTTCTTAGAACTCAATGGTAACTCTCAAAACTAATGAGCTTGCGTGATTTAATAACACGAAAAAGATCTCACAAAACCATCTTGGTTACACGATGGTAAGGAGGAACCCATAGAAAAACCATAGTCCCACAAAGGTGATCCCGCAGACATATCTACTATCTCACAAAGGAGAAACCTGAAAGACACCGGGTCTTACAAAGAGGTGAAGGAGAACTCATAGACACACCATATGTCATGCAAATCATTTATGAAAGACATCTTCTGATCACACAGTGTTATTGAGATCTTGTGAAGCATCTGTTTGTTTATGTGAGGAAATTTGGTGATCCACACTTGGGGTCACATGAAGGTAGTCAACAGATCACATAACATTGTTTAGATCAAGCGCTTTTCATGATACAATGAAGAAGAAAGGAAGATAAAGTTTTCATGCAACCCTGATACCCATGAAATCCATGCAAGCATAATTTAGATACCCTAAACCAGACTTTAAATGAAACATAAAGTAATAGAACATATAAACAAGTGTGTTATTGTTTCATATTCCATGCAACCCATGCCCCCTTCACCCTGCACTACCCCCTGCACACTGCCCCTCGGACTCCCCCATGCCACACTTGGACAGACCCTTGCACCCCCACCCACCTTGAAGTAGCCCACACCCCCTATACCCCCACACCCCCTGCCCCCTCCCTGCCCCCTGCACACTGCCCCCACCCTACACCCCCTCCCCCTCCCCCTGCACCCCCACACCCCATTCCCCCTCCCTACCCCCTGCACACTGCCCCCCTTCCCCCTACACACTGCCCCTACCCCCTGCACATTGCCCCCTATACACTGCCCCCTGCCCCCTGTACACTTCCCCCCTGCCCCTACACACTGCTCCCACCCTGCCCCCTTCCCCCCCCTTCCCTGCCCCCTACACACTGCCGCCCACACTGCCCCCACCCTGCCCACCTCCCCGCCCCCTACACACTGCCTCCCTCCCTGCCCCCCTGCACAATACCCCCAACCTTCACCCCTACCCCTTACCCCCGACCCCCTCAAAGAGAAAAGTTTGATTTATTTCAGATAAAAAATATAAACATCCATCTTCATCCACTACAGTACTAGATGAATTAAGAAAAAATGAGGGTGAAAAATCCCATTATCAACAAAAATCCAATAAAGCAAACAGATTCAAACTCAGTTTCAATATGCTACAAACACAAAACCTATATTAAAAGAATATGGAAACAAAGAATCAAAATAACACATGAAATTAGTGACAAATAAACTCAGCATGCATTGTGAATTTAAGCAGAAAGAAGAGAGTAGAAAAGTAAATGAGGTAGAAGACTCCCCTGAGTGACAGCTTCCAATCAGAAGACTCTTTCCTCTTTATCTTTGTTAAACAAATCTGGTATAAAAATTGAATCACTTGTAAACCAGGAAATAACAGCCTATTAGAATCTTATTCCCATATATACAATAGTTGAAACCAGCACCAAACTCAGTATTTAGAAATTATAATTCAGTTTGATAGTGTACATGAATATAACTAATTAAAATTTAAATCGAATTTCAACAAACAAAACATGTAATGTATCCATAAGAAATTAAAAATGATATCAATGTGTCATAAAGCATGAACATTCCCAGAATACTAGTCCCCCCTTTAGTTCCCCACCCCCACTGCCAGTCCCCCCTTTCACCCCCACCCCTTACACCCCCTCCCCCTACTAGTGCCCCTGCCCCTGCCAGTCCCCCCTTTCCCTCCCCCTTTCACCCCCTCCCCCTACCAGTCCCCCACCCCCTACCCCTGCCAATCCCCCTACCCCTGCCCCACCCCCTTGCACCCCCACCACTTGCACCCCCACCTTGCAAGTCCCCCCCTACCCCATGCCAATTACCCCTGCCCCTACCAGTCCCCCCTTCCCTCCCCCTTGCACCCCTCCCCCCTCCCTCCCCCTTGCACCCCCTGCCCCTGCCAGTCCCCCACCCCTTCCCCCTTGCACCAAGAACTACAAACAGAAGATTTTTTCTTTCATCAAAACTAGCATGGAATCAAAAAAATTGAATACAATATTTACCTTTGATGCTTGGATATTAGAAAGTTGCACATTATTCCCTGATTGGGAAGCTACTGGACCATATCTACCATCACTTTAGAGAGTCTCCTGCACAACTCTAAAAAACATCAGATTCAGGTGAAGTTCCATCAAACTGCAAGGAAAACGACATCCTAAATACCTGAAAGTCATCATTGAAAAATGAAAAATCGGATTTGAGGGTGAGCATACTTGGCTCTAGTGTACCAGTAAGGCTGGTCTCCCCGTGGTAAATGTCAGCCTGTAGAAATAGATAATATAATAAGGTAAGATGCATAAAACCCTAGAAATCACCTGTCAAAGTCAATTCCGAACCTCAAACTTCCGAAGCCAATTCTTTACAACTTCTATCTTTTTCTTGATGAATGCAAGATCAATTGCATTGAATTCTACATCGTTGACCCACAAAAATTCCTGCTTATGATTTTAGATCTCACTGAAGTATTCTTTTTCTTTTTTAGATGTGCTTGTACCCAACCCCCGGTACACAAATTTCAAAAAAAAAAAACAATTCAGAAACGATGATTTATTGTGTTATTATAGAAATGAATATGATGCTTGATTTCATCATATTAGAATGACACAATTAGAGTAGACTATGGGGTTTATATATTAAGGATGGTTTTTATAAGAATATTGGGTTGTAATATGTGTATAAGAGAGGGGCTGGTGTGCAGGGAGGGGGAGGGGTTTGGCAGGGAGAGGGGGGGGGGGGCTGGGTAGGGAGAGGAGGGGGAGGAGCTGGGCAGGGGGAGGGGGAGGGGTTGGATAGGGAGAGGAGGGGGAGGGGCTGGGCAGTGAGGGAGGGGGGGGGGAGGGGCTGGGCAGTGAGGGAGGGGGGGAGGGGCTGGGCAGGGGTGGACTGGGCAGGGTGGAGGGGGAGGGGTTGGGTAGGGGTGGGCAGGGTGGAGGGGGAGGGGGAGAGGTTGGGCAGGGGAGGGGCTGGGCGGGGGGTGGGTGGGGGGGCAGGGCAGGGTGGAGGGGAAGGGGCTAAGTTTGGGGGGATGGGCAGGGTGGAGGGGGAGGGGGACGGGTTGGGAAGGGGGAGGGGGCTGGTGGGGGGGGGGGAATTCTAGATCCAGTAATTTAGGGTTATTTGAATCCAAAATATTCATGTGGTTTAGTGAATGATGAAAAAGAATAAATTAGTGCTGAAATATTTGATATATATTCATGCAATTCGAAATAGAGACATGTGAAAGTTTGAAACTATTATTCAAGATAGAATAATTTATATGAGCTATGTAAAAGAGTGATAAGACCCAAAACAAATGGTTATAAAGATATGGAGTGGGAAATTCTAGATCCATTAATTTGGGGAGATTTTAATCTAAATTATTCATGTGGTTTAGTGAATACTAAAAAAGAAGAAACCAGTGCTGCTATATTTGATATATATTCAAGCAGTTCTAAATATAGAAAAGTGGAAGATTGCCAGTATTATTCAAGAGAGAAGAATTTCTATTTTAAAGATTAGAAGGTTATTCTATTTTAAAGATTGGAAGGTTTTATTCCTAATCTATAATGAAGTTCAATTTTAGTAAAGATTTATCAATCTTAGATTCGTATTCTATTTCCACCAAGACTAAATTACTACGTGTAGATCTTGAAAGGATCTAGAAAAATTAATCACTCTACTTTGGTAATTCAAGTGTGATTCATTTGGCCTAGATATTAGTGTTTTATGTGAGGATGAATCACATCAACCTAAAGTAATGTTATATCTTAATATTTCTTGAATATAGAGTGTTAGGGTTATAGAATATAGTTTGATGGTGGAATATTGAATATATGTTCACAAAAACATTAGTCCATGAGATAATGTGACAATATTTTGCCTTAATTGGGCATGGGTGAATAGATTAAATAATGAACAGGAGCATTAAATATAGTAGAAGTATAGTGGGTGATGTTTTCCAATGTTTTTGAGGATACCATGAATCCCTTGAATTAGTCTTTAGGTTGAATATTGTTATGATTTGTAAAGAATGTTCTCAAAATATAGAAATTTACCCTAAACGATAAATTTCTAAGGACTCTTTGGTTTTACTGGAGCAATGGATGTAGGATTATTTTGGGTGGTAGTGAGGTTTCTAAAAGATTGTAAAATTTTGATCAATGTAATCTTAGTTGGTAATATCCTTTGGAAATTTTCTAAAACAAGGTAATATATTACCTATCATTTCCTTTTTCACTTCATCAGTATCCTGATACATAGAATTTCCAAATGTTTCTTGACATTTTTAGATCTTCTAAAACACTTAAAAATATTCTGGAATGCGTTCAAAACTTCTTCACATAGATATAATGATCTTTATCCTTATAACTCTATATAACTAAAGCATTAGAAAGTGAAGGTTTGAAAATAAGATCATTGTGTCATCTAATGGTAATTCTCAAGTAGACCTAATGTAATATTTTTTCTAAATCTATTTTCATAGAAAGTGAATTTTTAAAAATAAAATCTATGAAAGTATGGGTGAATCAAAATGAAGATGATATTTACACCATGTCTATAGTGGATAGAGGAATGAGTGTAGAAGTTTGTTCTGTAAGAAGAACCCAACTAGTGATAAAAGAATCCCCAAAACAACAGGCTCTAAAATATGGAAATTCTAAACAACATGTTGTAAAGAATAAAATATTTAGGTTTGCTAGAAAATGATGGTAGTGTAACAGGTTTAGGAATTTTTCATTGGATTGTCAGTACAATCCAACAATACTTGAAGCATAAAGGAAGAAAATTTCAAAGGGGGTTAGGCTAGAGAAAAAGAAACATCCATAGTTTGAAAAGAATCTGTCTACATCAAAATGATTTGGAAAGATTGACGAAATCTATGATGTTTTCAATGGTTGTGGTCACATAAGTGATGCATGTTCATATCAAACTTATAAATTCTGTAAATATCAGAAATACAAAGTCTATTACACAAAGCACTTAGAAACAGATTAATAATTCCAGAATAGTAAATAGAAACATAATAATTCCATAATAGTAAATATATAATAGAATAGTAAACAGATTAAACCATGAATATAAGAATACCAAATTAATTATGAGAATTATATTAAAATATAAACCATGAAATTCCAATGAATAATAGTTGACATGATACCAGTCAAAAAACCGAATCCTCAAAATAGTTGACAATAAACAAAAACTCCTCTGGTGAACTCCTCCTACAATTGAAAACTCCTGAATCAGAATGAATACTGTAAACTCCTCTTGAAAACATAAAGGAGCCATAAAATAGGTTAACAATACTGAAAATAGAAGGAATAATGCAATTAGGATCCAAAAAAATAGAATTAAGTAAAATGGTTTGGCCAACAAACCAAATGGAGGAGTAACGCCTGAAGAAACGATGCACTGAATGGAGGAGGAATGCTCAAATGGAGGAGTAACACCCGAATGGAGGAGGAACACCCGAATAGAGGGGAGGAAAGATTTAGCCGATGCACCGAATGGAGACACGGGTGAGGGAAAGAGGAACCACGAGTGGATAGGCCTCAAATGGAGTAGTCATACTGCGAATGAAGGAATCATGGTGAGAGATGGTGGAATCGAATCTGGAGAGGATGAATGAGAGAGAATTCTCCAGTCGGGAGATGATCGGACAAAAGCCGCAAGGAAGAGGAGAATGGTTTTGAGGGAGAGTCGGTGAGCGAGAGAGGAAAGCCGTGAGAAAGAGAGGAATTTCCATGTCTAAAGCCACTATTTTTTAATAACCGTGGTGGTATCATAGGATGTAGCCACGGTTTTTTAAACTGTGGCTATATAAGTGTGGATCTATCTTTAATTTCTAGTAGTGAGGTATGAATAAAAGCGTCTATTATCAGTTTAAAATTGACATTTTAGCTCAAAAATGTGTCACCCACTGGAAACCAAGAAAACACGCTCCAATTTTCTTTATAATTTAGAACAATGATTCATAAGTCCTTTGTGAAGTGTATGAAGTAGTATCATATAAACCTAATTCACGATGTGACCAGTATGACTCAAAATGCGTGTTTCCAGTTTGAAATGATATTTTAGTAAAAAAACACAACTGACATACTAAAAACCAAGGAAACTCATTTGGACTGTATTGATACTTTAGGAAAATGATCCATGAATCATATCTGATGTGTAATAATAAACCCCACCTCAATACAATGCATGATGTGATCGGTATACCTCTCAAAGTGTATTTTTATTTAAAATTGAAATTAATTTAAGTAAAAAAGAACAAGTGACATACTGAAAAATGAGAAAACACATTCAGATTGTTTTGATACTTTAGAAAAATGATCTGTGAGGAATTTGTGATGTGTAGGAATCAACTTCACCTCAATACAATGAACGATATGACCGATATGACTAAAAGTGTCCATTATCAGTTTAAAATCGACATTTTAGTTCAAAATGTGTCCCTCAATTAAAACCAAGGAAATACCCCCCGATTATATTAAAAATTTAAGAAAGAAATTTTTAAGTCCTTTGTGCTGTGTATGAAGCAGTCTCACATCAAACTGATGCACGATGTGACTGGTATGACTCAAAATGCATGTTTCCAGTTTAAAATGATATTTTAGTAAAAAACACAACTGACATACTGAAAACCAAGAAAATGCATTTGGATAATTTTGATAAATTATAGAAACAATCCATGAGTCATTTTTTATGTGTAGGAATCAACCACTCCTCAATCCAACGAATGATGTGACCAGTATAAACCCAAATGTGTCATTTTAATTTGATATTAATTTTAGTAATAGAAAAAGTGACATACTCAAAACTGAGAAAAACCATTCAGATTATTTTGATATTTTAGTAAAATGATCCATAACTCATTTGTGACATGTAGAAATCAATCCCACCTCAATACGATGCACAGTATGACAATTATAACTCCAAATTTGTCTTTTTTATTAAAAATTGACAATTTATTAATCTATTCTTTCATATTAATGGTTAATTTATTTCTTTATATTATTACTAACATAATATTTTTTTTCTTATATATAAGTGGAATCTCTTTCTTGTGTTGGGATGAATTGTTTGGTAACTAATACCATGGGTGGGAATTTTTGAGAGGGGATCACAGATGTCAAAAGATGAAACATTACTATTTTTAACTATTTGTTGGATAATTGTAAATGTAATTATATAAAACATTATTTTAAATATATATAGTAGTTTTTTTGTATATACCATAAGTGGATATTTTTTTGAATTCATGATGTGAATTAAATGTATATAGAATTGTTTTCCAAACACTTGTGTGCGCTACTTGATTTTTCGTCATTTGTATTGTGTATTTGTTTCTTTTGTCCTGCTTTGTTCTTATAACACATTTATTACAATATTATTTATTTTGTATATTGAAACCATGTGAGAATTTCACAGGATTATATTAATGAATTTTCTATTATTTTTTGTAGGTTTTTTCTTGGTGTTATGTTATATAAACAACACATATCAGGTAGCTAGGCCTTTATCAGTGTTATTTCAAGCCCTGATAAAGGCCCCCCTTTATCAACACTAATTAAAGAAATAATGAATGGTATTTTATTATCTCTCAAAATAGTGCTGACAAAGGGGCTAGTTTGTCCACGCTAAAATAACACTGATAAAGGGGACCCTAACTTTATTTTTGCTAGGATTAATAGTTATTTTTAGCACTATTAAAATCTATTTATATTTATTTTAAAAGAGATATCTGTAGTAATGGATGCAGGACCTTGTGGGAATCATGGATGACACATGAAGGTTTTGAGCATCATATGTGGTGTGGGAACTCATGGTTATCAGGTGAAATGTAGGAATGTGGGTGTCATTTATGACATGAGTATGAATTGATACCCTATAGAGGTAAAGTAATGAATGTATTTAATGTATGAATGTGTATGTATAGAGGGTGGTTGTAGGAAACATTAGATTGTCAGATTGGATTGGTGAGTAACTGGGTAGGAAGCACATGAGCCTCAGCCCGGTTGGTGAGGACTCGGTAGGTTCATCCAAGAGACCCAAGATCAAATACAGGTGGAGGAGTATTTCCAGGTTACCGTAGCAGTACTGTAGCAGTCATTGTACTAGGTACTGTAGTAGGCACTGTAGTAGCCATAACTGTTCATCCATCTAGGCCTTTGGGCCACCAGTTTGGTCCGCAGGTCCTATAAGGATTTCGGGACACCCAAGGCCTTTGGGCCAGTTGATTCTCAAGGCCTTCAGGCCACCTTAATGCCTTAGGGCCACCCCAAGGCCTTCAGGCCACATGAAATGCAAATGTACCAGTTAGAATACAGGGGACAAGGCTTCAGAGGAGGATTCAAGGTAGGCACATTCACTAGAGCATATCTAATTGGAATTAGATGAATGATAGGGTATGACTTTTCCATTGGTACCAGGCCTGTGCAGCTTTGCATAGGAAAGCTAGTTGACCAGCCCTGCGAAGGTGGATTGCTGATATCATGACATATGTTGGGGAGGAGTAGTTCCAAGTTGTCTTGTCTAGGTGATTCCCTCTAAGAACTATGGGTAATGTAATTGTATCTAAGCCTTCAAGCCTTTTAAGGGTTCCAAATCACCCCTTTAAAGGTGGATTATCAAAATAATAAAAAAATGAAGGCCTTCGGGCCATTCTGACCAAGTGACCGGGTAGGAAAATTCTTAAGGTGGGGAGTGCTATGAGAGGAATTAACCAGTGACTGAGTAACTGGGATAGAATGTGGTGATTTTTATTATATGTGGTTGTATGGTACCATATTTTAATGATACCAAATATCTCAGGGGTGAGATATTGTAAGTTGAGGAGATTTTAATGTCTCAGGTTTTTGAAAGTGTCGGGATTTCCAAGTAAATTTGAATTTTTAGTTTGGCGAGTATGCCAACTTTAATTTTTTTATTTGAAAGTTAAATATGAGAATATTAAAGCTCTAATATGTTTTTTAGATGTGTTTTAAGGATAATTGATTTCCTCAGGGGATCGTATATATTTTGGGAACGTCAGGACCTAAAAACTCATTTTCAGAAGGTGCATGTATAATCGCATAGTTTGGTCAAACCATGTGGCCCTTTAAGGGAAACCATGCGGCCCAGTTGTTCTATAGATCATTTTTAGTCCAAAAATTTATGGTGGGGAACATGTTCATGTGATAATTATATATTTTATTACCATGGTGATCTGTACAGTTTGAAAAATCGTGCTCATAGCCATATGAGGTTGGGTTCCCTTTGGATAGTGTAACTGCACAGTTAGTGCTTAGTTAGCCAAACTATAAGTACAAACCATGATAATAATTATAGGGTATAAAATTGAAAATCCCCCCACCTACTTTAATATTTATTCTCCTTCTTCTCCTCCTCACTCAAACGCGCAACATGGGGCTCTGTCACTTCTTCTCTCACTTAGGCTTTGGCCTATCTCTCTCGTTTGAGCTTCGATTTGAGCTCCATCAGTGGAATTGGATAGATAGAGGTAAGGATATGAATAATATCCATTAATTAACTCTTTTATATTACTTTTTGTAATTATATCTTCATATGTTCCCATTTTCCTTATCTCTGAGGCCTTTCTCATATTCTTTGTTTTTTTCTCATTTTGGCTCAAATTAGAGGTCGATAATAGAAAAATGAGTGCCTGAAAGCATAAGGTAGGTGGTCAGTAAATTTCTCCACAATTATAAGTGGTCTATGTGATTCATAATTAAAAATTAATGAGTGGATGGTCTAAGTGAGACCCATTTAATTAATTTTTTTTTTTATTATTTTGGTTTTATTATTAGATGATTTTTGGGCATTTCCGTACCTATTGAAATACATTGAGCCTCAAATGGAATGAAAAGAGTAGTGTGGAACTTTTATTTGGTTGTTAATGTTATTATATTTTTTTAAATTTAATTATTAATATTTTATTATGATGATATTATTTTTTTGGGAACATATTGGCATGGCCTGGAATGCATCAGGTGATGTTAATCACTAGGATTGAGATGACAAGGTCCTTCGGGCTGAGGGCATGGCCCAAAAAACATGGGATGGTTTTGACCATAAAAATTGAAGTGATGTGATCATTACATTGATATGGATAGTGATGATCATGTCATAGTCAAGTGACGTGGTTCACATTTGGTGACGATGTTCGTTGGATTGTGTGGCTTAGGAAATGTTGGTGATTTTCGCTCATCATGATTGGATGATAGCATCGTTGGATTCATGTGCACACTGATAAGGACTCGGTGAGGTGATTTTTTCCAATCTATGTGGGTGGAGGCCTATTTATATTTAGTGTATTAGGAGATGATGCTGAACATCAGTTATGGAAGATGTGCTCACTCTAGAAATCCATGAATGAAGGTATGTGAGACTATCAGATTGGGTCTAAGGCTCATCCTGTATGTTTGGAAAATATAAAAGGTTTATAAAAGGTAAGATATCAACATGCCTTGTACATAAGACTATTGAAATAATGGTGGATCATTATTTTTGGATGGATGAACATCATCTTTCGTTGGGACGTCAGGTTGTTGAGTCGATGACAGTTGTGACAACATAAGTCTAAGTGACATGTGACATTATTATTGGGAATGTCCTTCTGATGTTGGTTTAATTATGATGGGATATATATATGCATATATATATGATATGTAGGTTGGAATGAGGTTTCATGTGACACATTATGGTTGGGAGACCAAGGGTTCTCTGTGTATCACTAACAAGAGATACATCCTTTGTTTTCTAGTGTTGGTTCAAGAAGGTAAACACTTCCTCAGGGCTATTGAGCATGGGAAAATCAGGTTATGTATTTTTATGCATGATTGTAGTATATATTTTTTATGTATTTATAAACTAGTATAAATATGGATGTAAGATAGGAACATGTTGGTGGTTTCCTACTGAGTTCATACACACACCCTATACAGGCCCCTAGGGATGTGTGTAGACTTTATGGATTTGAGATAAGGTAAGGGATCAACATCTATGTTGGACCTTAGTGACTGGGGATGATCCATAAGATCATGTGATGGACGAAAGATAGAACATGGGAGTTTTTTTCCCTGATATGGATATTTATTTTGGGATTTTGTGTATGCACTTATATGATTGTCCATGGGACATTGCACATGTTTTTATTACTTTTTGTCATGTATATATTATCCAATTTATATTAATCTATTGCTTTTGGATCATTATTTACATTGTATATTATTTATTTCACTAGGTTTCATCATTTCTTCTATAGTGATAGTATTATATGACCATTATTATATCATCACAAAAGGGTATGTCCATTATCATATCATCAACAGAGGGTATAGTCTCCCCACTATCACCTAATTAGATCATCACTGCTAGTAGGCATCCTTTGGTGTATGGGGAGGCTTTCCTAAGGCACAATGGACCTATGAACCAAAACATTGGTTAAGTGGATCATGATTTGAGGCACTATAAACTAGTTACCCACAATAACTTTTGTACCTGACACCTGGTGTGATTCCATGATTGGATAATCAAATGACCGAACCAACCATTTTTATTTTCCACAAGAACCAACCCACCGCCAATCCAAGAACCCTCAGATAAATTTAATTACACTCTAAGACTGAATAAAACACTTGATTTCATTTCAAAATATCCTATAATTCCAAATTTGTAATTCCCTATGGAATCCAAATATTAATCAAATTTATTACACACTAGTATTCAAATGACAACCCGACCATCCCATAGTTGATCCCACACAATCTCAACCCTTCAACTATAAGGGTCATACACCCATGACCGATATGATTCTCCCATCCATAGGGATTTCATTATTATATATTCACTGAAGAAATTTACAATCCCCACATCCCATGATCCATTCATCACCATTATTTGGGACTAGATATGATTTTCCTCGTACCTGAGTACCAATATTAGCATAATTAACTTTCTATTCTTGGATTCTAAGAAAAAATTCTTGGGAATTTTTTGATATTTGATCCATAATGATATACTCAACCTCTAATGGTTGATGGTGCACTCCCATATATAAGTATAAACTTATATCTCTCTTCAATCATGACTCAAATGGTTCAAATATTACATGTGTGTCACTCCTTCCAAGACATGCACATTTCATTCTAGGAAAAACCTTCCCAGGGTTAATTCTTGTGTCAACTGTGCCACCTCACCCAATTCATTTACAAAAAAAAAATTATCACCCCAGGGAAAACATCTCATTTCTTTAAAACCTTAGGCATCCAAGCTCATAGGAAAACTACTAATTTCATCGGTCCTCTTATCGCACATGGTCTCTCATCGATCCATGATCTACAACATGTCAGTTTTTCTAGATAACCATATTCTTAACTTCCATTTGGCATCATTACAAAGACTTGAATTTTTACCCATGCTCGCACTTCATTTGAATGAACACCCATGAATCTCAAGTTCAGGAATCTAAATAATCCTTCCCTTCAAAAACTAATTCAACACCTAAAACACAAGCACTCAAAGATCACCTCTCCATAAGGACTATGATATCATGATGCCTTTACCACACTTTATAGCACCTCCAGTTCATCGATTGAATAACCAGAAGCACCTACCCATGCTTCCTACCTCAAAGGAACCAATAACCCAATCCAACCCCTATTATGGGTTTCCCTTGATTGTATCAAGGATTTGACTCACTAAACACTAAGTTGTATCAAAAGGACTATAGTTCCTCCCACCTAACTCATAAAACAATGTATTTCTAGGGTCCTAACTCATATGAAAAACCAAATGGTTCCCACTAATGTCTATACAAATTCTCAAATTCCAACTCTCTCTCAAGGGTCTCATATACATATCTACATCAAATGAAAACCTAATAGCCTTCCAAGGCACTAATTTTTACTAAGAATCCTCATACAAGATTTCTCACTCAAGAATAAAACTCAGGATAATCCCCATTGAATCATTCAAGAAGACTCGTGTCATAGAACCAAGGTCATCGAGTTTTCTTATATAGAGTATCATTCCAAGCTATATAAGAAAACACCATATAGGTTTCTACTTTAACTTTAAATAACCAAACCTACACAACACTCACCGCCCAAGTGTTACATATCTAAGACATTAAATATCGTTTCTAACCCTTTAGGTTATCTACTCATCCCTTGATGAAGGGACCATATGGATGTCGTGTCCATCATTTGTCTTATGATAGGATCCACAAGACCTACCACCAGAATAAAATATATTCTTACTAGTAAACCCAACTGAATAGAATGCCACCAAGTGCTTATTTGGGAAAACATTGTATGAGTATTTTATAACACTTTAAATAATTAAACCTCAATTTCCAGTGATAATAATAAAACTATCCTTCCTATAAATAATTTGAATCCTACACGCCTAATATGATGCATGAGATGCATCTCACCACTAAAATCAAAGAACCAAATCTAGTAACCAGACTCTTATAAATGGGACAAGATCTAAAAATACACATGAAATCATTAATCTCAAACATCATGTTTGTCACACTATTTTAAAATCAAGAAACTGTAACATAAAAAATCTATAATATCAATCTCATACCTCTACTAACCTATACATCCCCCAGAAACGTTGTTCACAATGCACCACCCCAGGTTCCATCATAAGATTTGAAACATTCCAATGTCTCCATTATACCATTTCCCATATAGTAAGACAAATAAAAATGGAATCTTGTACCACTTTGTAGCATCCTTCCACTTCGATCCACTTAATAGTTCCTAAATTGGTTGTCTGCACATGAGCTCAGGTGTGCCTCCTTGAGCTCCAGAGGTTGCTGACAGTAATGGGGGTCTGAGGAGGTACTATGATGAGGCTATACCCCTAGTATTAGAGGGTGAAATCATAGTGTGGTTACCAAGTATTGTGATCAATATAAATTAAACTATAAAAAGGAATAAATAAGGATAATAAATACTATAAAAACTAAAATGCATCATACAACATGAAATTCATGCTAAAAAATGTAGACATTGACTTATTTCCCCACTAGACTGATCAATATAAAAAATATATAAAAGGAAAAAATTAAATAACATGAAGCTATGATCTTAATCTAATCCATACTATATCCTAATCTTTTGATGACATTAGATCTGTTTTTATCAACCATGAAAAACCCAATCTCGAGCCTCAACTCGACCTCTTCCTATAATAAGCGATAGGTGAGTGGGTAACCATGTCGAATGGTCACATGATCAATGTTTGATTCCATAACTCAGTAGGGAATCACCAATGTGGTTCTAAAATAACTAGTGTATATTGTGATATGTGTATAAGGCATAATAAACTAAAATAATAGATTAAATTAAAAAAAACAAATAAAATGAAAAACTCCAATACCTTCTTCGACCTAATGTTATAATGTCTATGAGCACATTGTGTGGATCGTTCCAACAATTAGGATCATTTTCCCCATCCTTAGGCCTTCCAAGACCAAAAGATAATCCCATATGAGGTTACATCATAAAAATCATGAGTGATAAGAGGAATTTATCATCTAAGACTATATAGGACCCACTATCCTTTGTGTAATATGATGTGGGACTTGTATTTTCACCCAAAAATATTACCCTCAAACCGATGACCCCAAAATTAAAGATTTTGGGTGCAATGGAATCATGCGATGTTCCATGACAAACTTTTATTTTTTTCATGATCATTGATCAATATGAGATCTTACTGATGATAAAAGCATTTATCAATTGAATTGAATAAAAAAAAGATAATGGATAAAATTTCGGAACTAGAGGGGGTTCATCACATATTTTTTAATTAATTAATGAATAACCTTGTTGAAATTATTTCTTCATTAATGGATCTGATAATAGATCTTCATTGTTATATCATTGCATTGTATGAATCAAGAAAATATTATCACTATCGGTGATCCACACATATTCCAAAAATCTTTTAACATTTTCATATGAATCTCTAGGTGATAGCATGGCAGATCATATCACTTGTGCCACCCACCATCGATCAGCTTGAGAACCGCTTCCAATCCATTATCCTTGATATCTCTTGGCTTGAGATTGGGAGGTGGAGGAAGATCCCTCTCTATTCTTGGGAGAATTCTTGGAGAAGGGTACTCTCTAGGTCTTTAGAGGATTATCCTAATCCATTGGCACAACCAAACAAATGAATTGGATCTACGATAAAATAATATAATTGGTTACATATATCACTAGGGTTAGAAATAAATAATTGCAAGAGTTACCCCTTATTATTTATTTTATCCCTTGTGTAAGCTCGTGTCTATAATAATAATAATATTATTATTTCTTAACATTCTATTAAAATTAGAATTATAATTAAATATTATTTATTCAAATAATATTCAATATAAATTATTTATCACTAGACCATTAAACTTGGTCTGAAATTCCTCTATAATATTTATTGGGCCTTGAATAATGACTATTTATTTATTAAAAAAAATCATTGCATTATTTTCCAACAAATAAATGAATATTATATTCACTAAAAAAATAAATGTTTAATAAATATTCTACTCACGTTATATTCTCTCAAATAACTGGTGACAGAATATATGTGATTGAGAAAACATGAATAATTATTAAACCAAGTGTGGGAAAAATATTTAATCAACCTTTTAAACAATAAATTATAGTATATATCATTTAACTGAAATTATGGATACACTTTATGTGTGACCCTCTAGGCTTATTTCTCAGTGGAATTAGAAGAATATTCCTAAAGTCCAAGTTTAGAATCTAGAAACTCACTAAGGCACCCATAAAAAAATAATTTAATGTCGTAATGACAAGATAAATAATATAGACACTTACTTTCTAATATAATCCATGTATCATGATAGATCTAATCAAATGGGTTACATGCTGGTGCCATGAAACTATGTGCTCGATGTCTCTTGCTTTAAATTTTTATAAATTGAAATTACCTATAGAACACCATGACCATGTATTTATTTAGGTTATATAATTTCTATCAAAGGTCCTAAGAGAGAAATTTACTTTAAAGAAAAGAAAGGAAAAATCCTTTTTCTCATTATTTATTAATTCAATATTGCATGTGATGTACCCAACATATCATGCTTTTCTGCGGACATCTGTCATCACAATTTTCATCAATACATAAAAGTATGCAACTCATAATATTCATTAATAATAATATTAAATTATAGGGATCAATACACACGTATGAAGATATGAACATCCAATGACACATATAAATGTGGATTTCCTTTTGGTTGACCGCATTCTCATAATATCCTACAGTGGATATTACCAAGGGCATAGACCATGATAAGGTTCCTCGATGTCCTATGAGTCTCCACCCATAATAGCTAGTATCATTCCTATCCCTAAAATGATAAAATCCATTTATAGAACATATATTTAAGAATAGTTTCATAGCACTTCTAGGTTCTCATCATAGTGGGGAACTACTATGACCTTTTAGCAAGAAAACTACTCTTAGTAAATTATCACACACCATATTACTTACAAGAACAATCATGATGTTATAATAATTTTATTAATATTCAAAACTATGAATACATGTTATCATATTGTATATAGAAGTTGGTTCTAGTGCACCAACTCCAATAGACTCCCAATTTCACTAGAGTGAACAGCTAACAACCTTCATTTCACTAGCTCACACATGATACTCATGCTTATGGTGATATAGGGATTTAGTCAAGGGGTCCACCAAATTCTCTCCTGTGGGTACTCTGTTTACTGTTACATTACCCCTCTAATAAATATCCCTCTAGAGATGATACTTTCAAAAGATATTAATTGTCTATTTGTGTGACCTTTTCTATTTTACAAGATCAACCACTGTAATATTATCACAATAAAATGTGATAGAATCTTTACTACTAGGTACCACATAAATCTCCTAAAAAAATCATATCAAATGGATTCCATGGCTGTACCAATAGCCTTTATATACTCAAAAAATACTAGAGAATCAATGATAACTAAATGCTTTAAACTCTTCCAACTTACAGATCCTCCATTTAGATAGAAAACATATCCTAACTATGATTTTATATCATTTTGATATGTATGAAAACTAGAATCTATATGAACCCTGATGATCATCTCCTCGTCTCCTCCACACACCTGGAACATATCCTTAGTTCTTCTTAGATACTTAATGATAGACTTAATAGTAGACCAATGTTATTCACCTGGGTATTCTTGATATCTTCCTACCATTATCAATGCATAATAAATTCTAGTACATAACATGGCATACATGATTGATCCTATCACAGAAGCATATGGGATCTTACTCATTCTCACATTTTCCTTGTGTCTGAGGAAACATTTTATTAGAAAGATGTAAACTATGTGACACTGGAGCCAATACACTCTAGGATTTTTCCATACCAAATATCTTTAGTATTTCATCAATATATGTACTTTGACTTAGTCTAAATAACTTATGGGATCTATCATGGATGATCTTGATCCCTATAATATAGGCTGCTTCATCTAAGTCCTTCATGGTGAATTTTTTTATCCAGTCCTTAACTAACATTAATATTGGTATTTCATTTCAAATAAGTAATATTTCAACAACATATATTAGTATTATAATGAACACATTCCAACTAAACCTCTTGTAAACACAAGGATAACATTCATTCTTAATGAAACACAATTCTTTTATGGATTCATTAAATTGAATGTTCCATGACCCGGATGCTTGATTTAATCCATAAATGGATCTCTATAACTTTAAAATCCTTTTGTAATCACTTAGAGTCACAAAACCTTCTGGTTGTTTCATATAGACATATTTCTAAAGGTTCACATTAAGGAATACAGATTTGACATCCATATTCCAAATATCATTATCATAGTAAGCCTCTATAGAAATTTTAATTCTGATGGATTTAAATATGGAAACTAGTGAAAAGTTTTTATTATATTCTGTTCATTAATGTTGTTTAAACCCTTTATCCATTATCCTTACTTTATAGGTATTTACTTCTATTTTCATGTCCAGTTTTCTCTTTAATTCCCATTTTCACCCAATGGTATTTACATCAACTGGTGCATCGATGAGAACCCAAACTTGATTATGATACATGGAATCTATTTCAAAATTCATGGATTATTTCCATCCTATAGATTCTAAGATCTCTACAACCTCTTTATAGAAGATAGGTTCATAATTGTTAACCAATATCGAGTCACCATATTCAGTGACTAGAAAACTATATCTCTATTGTTCTATTATCCCTCTTATGCTCCTATGAAATACTTGTGTTTTAGGAAATACTTCTTTCATGGGGACCTATGGAATCTATTCTTATACCAAATCTTGTGTATATTGGGAATTAACTTCATAGAATTCAATCATTCTCCCACTATCCTTTTTAAGGATGTTCTCCCTCTCAAGAACAAAGGATTATCTGGAAATAGTCACTTTCTTATCTAAGGGGTTGTATAGGTAGTATCTTAGTTTCTTTAGGAAACCCTATAAAGACTCACTTTGTTCCATGGGGTGATAGTTTTTTTCCTAATAAGTCGTTAACAAACTCCTCACAACCCCATACACATGTACATGAAAAAAAAGTTTCTTTACACTCCATTACTCGAAGGGAATTTAATTTTTCACTTTAGTTGGTACTCAAATTAATTTTTATGACTCATTTTGTAATTCATATCCCCAAAAGGATAATAGAAGATCTTCATGAATAATCATTGACCTTACCATTTACTATAAGGTATGGTTCCTCCTTTCACTAACACTATTCCATTGTGGTGTGAAAAGTGGAGTGAGTTGAGATAGAATCTCCAACTACCATTGAATGTCTATAAAATCTTGGTTAAGATATTAAACACCTAGATCTGATCGAAGCTTCTTTATCTTTTTTACAAGTTGATTCTATATTTTATTCTTGAAATCTTTAAATTTATCAAAGGACTCTGACTTATTCTTCATCAAGTAGATATATCCATATCTACTTAAGTCATCAGTAAAAGTTAGGAAGTGTGAATATCCACATATAACTTCTAATTGAAATGGTCTACACACATCAGTTTGTACCAATCCTAGAAGCTCTATGTCCCTTTCACTCTAACCACTGAATGAATGTTTTGTCATTTTTCCATGTAAAAAAGAAAGAAATCATTCAAGTGGTTTTATATCTGATGATTCTAAATAACCATATTGATAGAGATTTTTCAAATTATTCTCATTTACATGACCAATATGGTGATTTCATATATGGGTGTTATATGAGTCATGTGAACATGATTAATAATCAATTTCCAATACTTGTTTTTCATAATTTAATACATATAATCCATTATTTAAACGTGGCATAACATAACATATATTGTACTTATGAAAGAAAAAACTTTTATTTCCATCCTTGAAAATAAAATCATTTTCATCTATTAATGATATAAAAATTATGTTCTCGGTAACCTTCAGTACATAATAAAAATATTTTAAAACCAAAAATCATTACTATTGGAAATGAATGGTGGTAGTCACCAATAGGTAAGAAATCCAACATCACACCATTGATAAATATCATATCCACCTATCCTCTAGAAATATTTCGAAATCTATTGGGTTCTTACATTTGGATAAAAATGTGAGAAACACAACCTGTATCTAATACCTGATTTTTTGATATTGAAAGATTACACTTGATAAAGAACACACCTTTAATTTACCCTTACTTATGGGTATAGTTCCTCTTAAAGTGGCCTGAATTGCCACATGATGAACAAAATTTCTTCTTTTCATTTCCATGCCTATGGATCTTCCTCTTATTGGAAGGAAAATGCTTAGAAAATTTAGAATTTATGGATCTTGGGACCCTTTTTCTTGTTCTTCATTTTCTTTTTCACCATAAGGACCATGGGTTTATCATTCCCCATGTCCATATACCCTTGAAAAATCAAAGTAATAAGTTCTAAAATACTCTTCTAATTATTTCTCATATTTCAATTAAGATTAAAATTAGAGAATTTATTAGGAAGTGATGAAAGTATGAGATCTATACACAAATCATCTAGGATTGTAATCCCTAATATGTCTAAGCATTAAATATAGCCAACAATATTGAGTAAATGAGGACCATATAACACATAATCAATGATATTAGTTTTAAATAAAGAATTGGATATCTCATACTCTTCTGTCTCACCTTCTCTTGATAGAGATCCTAAAGGTGATACATCATACTATACACATACATGTCATAATGTTGCTTCAAAATATCATTGGTTGTGGATGATAGAATGGAACACTGAACATCTGTAGCATCATCCAAATGCCTCTCAGAGATAGATAACTCTTCATCACTAGCATCTTTACTTGGTGATTTATGAAAAGTTTCTTCCAACACATATAATTTCTTTTAATGGAAAAGGATAACTCATAGGATCTTTTTCCATTCATAGAGATTTTTTCTAGTGAGAAGGTTATATTTCTCAAGTATGTATCATAGTGATATGTTTGAAGTCATTTTAATGTTGTTTATGAAAATAATATGAGCATAATTTCAAAACATTATTTGGTAAAATATATAAAAATAAATATATATTATATTTAGCCGTCTCCCACTATTTTATCAAAACCCAATAACCCTCACCATTGGATTTGTAATATCCTATTTCTTGGATATTCTTGTGCAAATGATCCATATTATCATTCTCATACCCCAACATGGGTTGGTAAAGAAACTTTAATGGTTTTAGGTAGGAATTAAAAATTTCAAAATTCATTAACTCACATTTCCTTGATCTTTTGAGTGGACTCCCCAATCCTAAAATCCTAAAATTGTATTTCCTAAACCTTTTCCTCTTAGTTACACCAAGTTATACTTTGGCAGTCAACCCTTGATCTTAACTAAGTTGATTCGACCCAAAAATTCAAGTTATAATTCCAAAATAATTTAAAGTACCCCAACTTTGGTTGGTTAATCACTTTAAACTATAGTTTTATTTTAACTGTATTAGTGGTAGGTAATATCAACTTAATATATGTTATTGAGGTATTTTATCCTTTTATCTGAAAATTTCCAATTTATATATTTATCACATGTTTTTTGATATTAAGTGGATTTAAATAAGTTATTAACCATGTATTAGATTATATTTATGAATAAGACAATTTGTTTTAGTTTTTTCTTGAATGCTTGTTAATTTCATTAATTCAGGTGATCACGACAAAAAACTCATGATGAAATAACCATGAAACTTGACCAAATTAAAATAATTAAGTGGAAAAATAATGATCTTTTACTAATGGATAATTTATCTAGAGGTTGATAAACTAATTTTTGTACTAGGGGAAGTCACCTAGAACTAATTAAGGTTTGTGTTATAGCTTTACACATGTCCACCAATGTATCTCTCTTAGATTGATTTCACATCGACTCTAAACTTGAACCACACCCACTAGCTTGGGAGCTATATCCATTACATATGCTTTCACTCACACTTAGGTGAGTGGAAAAAGGTTTACATAAAAGAATTCATGGGCATGGAATACCTTACATATTAAGAGGAGAGAAGGAATTCAATCCAACAATTTAATTTAATAATCAATTAAATAAAACTAATCACATACAAATGTCTAGTCTATGATCATGATCATCCATATCCATGAAATGGATTACACATTTAATAAAAATACCTCCAATTCTTAATTTTTATTATTTAATATAAATAATATGGCATCCTGCCTTTTATTACATAACTTTTCATTACATTTTACAAACAGAGGATCTTTAAAGCCTAGTGTCTTGGAAATTAGAAACATAAAACATGAAAACATAAAACATTATTCTAATACACTTGAAGGGATTCATAAAAAGTTCTTACTATGTAAAATTATTGCATCTCATAACCTAGAGACATACATCAAAGTAAAGGGTGAGCAGAAGGACCAGTAAGGAAAACAAGGGAATCAATTTACGTGTTAAATCAATAAGAACTTGATAAAAAACATAAATACAAGATAAATGGAAGTAGATAAATTTTATAATGAAAATAACTTGAACCATAACATGAATATGTGGCTAAAATATTTAATTTAGACATTCATGAACATATCACTAAGGTTTATCCCCAAGGTGTCATAAAAATTACCAAGGTTATTTACCAAGGTATCGTGACACTTGTCATCTCTAGAGATTAAATTCTTTACCCAATGCATTGGATAACTATCAGGGAGCACCCTTAATATGTATTTTTTATGTGATACACATAGATAAATATCAAACATTTCATAAATAACCCATATAGAATAAAATAAATGGGTTCATTTCAAAATCATGACGTTTTAAAAGTTCTTAAAAATAAGATCATTATGTCATTTATAACCCATGGAAAGGGAGAGAGGGTTATATGTATGTCAATTCCAAAATAAAATAGATCAATATTATTTTTTGATGAATACCCCTATAAATAAAATAGGTTTGGGTATCCATATAAATAATACAAGATAATTTCTTGTGAAAAAAAGAGATATTTTGAGATGAAAATTCTATAGCATAACGACTACATAACATCATTTTAGAAAACATTAAAAAGAGAGGGGAAAAGAGTCACCCACTCATAAAAAACTCATAATACATTATGGGTACACAATAAAAATAAATAATATCATAGTATGGATATTTTAAGGAAATATAATATGAAAATAAAACTTGAAAGAAAAGAGAAGATGCGATTTCTTTTACGAAAATTCGGTAGCTTCACGACGTCAATTAAAAATTAGGAAATTCAGATGATGAGAGAGGAAATGTTTTATCATCATTTGGAAATAAAATAGACATAAATATGAATATATAATAAAATAACCCAACATAATAAGATGGAAACTAGAAGACACAACATAAAGTAAGTCATGACTTAAAAGAGGAGGGTGGAAGGTTCCCTTACCTTAAAGAGTAACTTCAAAAGCTTGAAGGTTGGGACCTTGGGGGGCTTGAGGGAACCTTGGGAGAACTCCATGGGAGGTAGAAAGACTAGAAATTCGTTGAGTGGTTTTTTGGAATGAAATAAATGAGGGAATGGCTTGGTATTTATAAGAAAAGTGAGAGAATATTTAATTAATTTCCAAGGGACACCTCATCAGTGGTATTTGCAAAACCATGGGCTTGCCCATGGTATTTGCCCATGGTATTGGCCAATTGGGACACCTAATAGAATATATTACTATTAAAAATTCTACCAGAATGATTACATCATTATTACATCATTAATGGTGTCATTAATCACACCGAAACACAAAACTGTATTTTTACTATTCACCGAAAATTCAACTATTTTAGGAAAATCCAAAAAATTTACCCTAATATAATATAGATTATCATAATTCAAAAATTAATTCCATTTTCTGAAAATAATTTTTTAAATATTTTTAATTTAATTCTTAAATAAAATCATTATTTATTCAAAAAAGACAACTCCAAATCTATTACTTGTTTTATAACACCTTGAAAAAGTAATCAAGGTCCCATAAAATTATCGTATAATCATAAGAAAATAAATTAATAATTTATGATTACATTTTTTGAATATAAATTTTAATTTTAAATTATTAAATTAATTATAAAATTGTAAATAAAATTTTTATGACGTACAAAAATATCAAAACTTATACGATGATCGTTTTTTCGGTTTTAAGATGTCTAAATTGTATTTATACATTCAGGGGTGAAGTTTTTATTTTTTTGGCCGATTTACTATTCATTATTATTCATTACTATTCATAAGGGTATGTTAATACTCATAATTTACTGTTCACTAAAAATCAAGTTGATCTTATTAGACTCTAGATTTCTTACTGATCACAACTATATAAGACCTTTTTTTTAAAATCATTTTACATTATTAATTATTTAAAGTTTACATTAATATTTTAAAATACCCTTTTTTCCAAAATTCATTAGTAATATGGATCTATGAATTCATCCTACATTTATCTAGATATTTTAAATTCACCAACTTTTCCATAATAAGAAATAAAAATTTTACTTATACAAAAGGTTTACACAAGTAACTAAGGTTGCATTACATAACCCCTTATAACACCTCCATTAGACCTAAGTATAAGGTGTGCTATAGTGATAGAATATTGGGGTGGCTTAGACAACATTGCTCGAGTGGTGATTTCAATCAGCTTGAACTTCTCCCTTAGGTGATTCCGTTCAAGCTTCACATGTTGAAGCTCAGCTTGGGCTTGGTCTAGAACAAAGCCCATAGATGCTACCTCCTTCCCAACCTCTGGCAGATGGGCTTCGTACAACCCAAGTATATTGAATGAGGCCATTGAATCTTGTTTCTGTATTAACCAATATCACTTGTATATATAAACAATAATTGTAACGTTAAGAGTTTAGTTTCTAATGGTCATATTGACCTCTAGTCATATAACAGTTGAAACCTAATGGTATCACTTCATTAATTAAAGTATATAGTTTTATGGAGTATAAAATGAAATAACACAAAAATTTTGGAAATAAATATCATTCAAAATATAGGGTCATTACA
This sequence comes from Viscum album, assembly GCA_963277665.1. Taxonomy (NCBI): domain Eukaryota; kingdom Viridiplantae; phylum Streptophyta; class Magnoliopsida; order Santalales; family Viscaceae; genus Viscum; species Viscum album. Next base: position 176,295,515 of record OY728123.1, read on the forward strand.
AATAATGATCAAATCAATTAATTATCTTCTCTAATTAATCAATTTTGTTATCTTAATTCTCATACAAATTTCCTTAATAATCTTATCCATCATATTTTTCAATAAATTAAATAAATTTATTTAAAATTAACAGTGTACATAAATGTACCTTAGAGGCTAAACTGTGAATACTCGTCTTAATCTACCCAACATATATTATACTCATATTGTGTTTAATCATGTGAAATATATCATACATGACTTATCATGTACTTTCATGATGTGTACGATAAACTTAATGATTACATGAATTAAACATTTTTTTGGTAAGGTGTTATGCTTTAATGAATATAGAGTAACAAAAGTAATATAAATCATACATGATATGAATATTTGAACATTATTTGGATATTAATTAAACATTTATATATAAATATTAAAACTCATCACGCGGTGTGTCCTATCAACTTAATGACCACACACAAGAACATGTTGATAAGGTTTAAATAGTATAATAAATAAATTTTCAATATGGGTAATTTGGTATAAGTACATGGCGTGTACAGGAGAGATACATGGCATGCGCATATCTCACATTCTATCCAAGGAACATGCCTAGGGACTTGATGTGTAAACCATGAAGGTAGGACATGTATGGAAATACACAGTCCATCTATGACTCAAAGGGACTACACACCATGCACATAGGCTACACGGTGTGTACTCTAGCTAAAAATGCACTTGGTTAGCCCATTCAAAATGCGGTATAAGAAATGCACACACCATGTGTCATTAATGCACATGATTTGAATTAATTTCTGAATTAATTCCTAATGCATTGCACAGAAGTACACAGTGTGTAACTATGTTTACACAACGTGTACTTTAGTGTTATCTATCCAGAATCCTCACCACCTCTAGATGAGTTCCTTATTTTTATTTCATTCCTAAAATTAATAGTTTTGATTAGATCTATGAGAAATGATGGAGGAAGAATCATATCTCTAAATTCAGATTATAATAATGATTACAATTGTATTGAAAGCTAAATGAAATATGATTAAATCAATCAATGATCATTAAATAATTATAAATAATAATGTGACCACTATGACACCACATTTAGGTTCCTGGTGCGGTGGAAGAGTGCAATAGGTTTTTCCCAACATTGCTTTTTTTTTTCATGGATAATGATCAATATGAGATCTACCTAATGATAAACATCATGATCAATGGAATTGAATCAATGAAAAAAATGATAAAATGTCAGAACCAAAGGGATGATCATCACATATTATGTATAATTAATTTAATTAATTAAAGAATTACCTTGTTGGTATTCTTTCATCATTGATGGATTTGAAAATAGATCAGTGTTGTTCCATCATTACGTTGTAGGAATCAAGAGCAGATTCCCTATAGCGGTGATCCACACATGTTCCAAAAATTTCTGAACAATATCATAGGAATCTATAGGTTCTAGGAAGATAGATCATATCACTTGAATTTTATTCCATTTATCACCTCGAGAACTACTTACAAATTGTTCAATATGATCTCTCTTGGATTGAGAGTGGGTGGTGGAGGAAGTTCACTCTCCATTATTGAGTGTGTTATTGGAGAAGGGATCTCTCTAGGGCTTAAGAGGATTCTCTAAATCTATTGTGCACAACTAAACAAATGAATCAGCTATATGAGAATATAATATATTTGGGATTATATATCACCAGGTTTAGAAACAAATATTTTCACATGTTCCTCATATTATTTATTTAATCCTTTATGGAACCCCATATTTATAATAATAATATAATTTTTTGTCCTCGACATGCACTTAACTTGTGAAAATATTATTTATTCAAATAATATTCAATTTATATTATTTCTCACCGAACCATTAAACTCGGTCCTCCATTACTCTATAATATTTATCAATCCTTAAATAATGACTATTTATTTATTAATCAAATATCACTACATTATTCTCAAATAAATAAATAAATATTATATTCACTAAATTACAAATAAAATATTTATTAAATATTCTTCTCACATTATATTATCTCAAATAACAAGTGAAAGGATATATATGATCAAGAAAACATGAATAATTATTAAACCATGTTCGGGAATAATATTTATTGAAAATTTTAAATAATAAATCATAATATACATAATTTAACTGAGATTCTGGATACAATTAGTGTGTGACCCTATAAGCCTCTTTCATAGTGGCATTAGGAAAACTAGCCTAAAGTACAAGGTTAGCATATAGAAACATGACAAGACACCCATAGAGAAAGAATTAAATGTTTCAACAGCATAAAACTCATAAGAGTGCAAACTAAGTAATATAATCTCTTTATCATGATATCTCTAATCAAGAAGGTTTCATGTCGGTGCCATCAACCTATGTTCATGATGTATCTTTCCTTGAATTCTTGGAAATTGAAATTTTCTATAGAACTTTATGATCATGGATTTATATAGGCTATATAATTTTCATCAAAGGGCCTAAGATATGAACTTTAGTTAAAGGAAAGAAAGCACAAATCCTTTCTCTCATTATTCATTAATGCAATATTTCTCTTGATGCACCCAACATATCTAACCTCATAGAAAACATATATCATTATGGTTTTATTCAACACATAAAATTATTTGACACATAATAATCAGTAATAATAATATAAAAGTATAAGTATCAATACACACTTCTATAGATAGGGACATCCAATGACATATATAAAAGTGAACTTCCTACTGGCAAGTCTCGTTTTCATAATATCCAACACTAGATATTGAAAAGGGTGTACATCATGATAATATGTCTAAAAGTACCATGGGTCATGATTTTACATTACTCCCATCAAATAATTTTCTCTTAAAATGATTAACTTCAATTCAATGTTCATGTTTTTATCGTAAACATATATAAAGAGCACTGTTTGAAATCATTTAATTAAACTATTGTTTAATGTTTTTATCATATCCTTAAAAATAATAATCCAAATTGTTTGATTTTTGTTTTATTGGGTTTATAATTTAATATTCAAAAAATCATTAAACTAAATCTAGGTCTAATTCTTCCATATAAAGGGTCATATGTATGAAACAAGAAGGCCTGAATAATTTTCCAAAGAAATTAGACTGGTGGTGATGGTATATTTTATGGGAACAATAAAGAAGTAAAAATTCTTAGATTATACACCAAAAGTCTAGGGACAATAAATTTCTTCTGGTATAAATATTTCAAGTCCCAACTAAAAACATAAGGGGTCTAATTGATCAATGAAACTCCCACCCACCATTCTGCCTAGTATTTCAAAGCAGTACACAATAATTGATATTTCTATGACTATAGACATCCAATTGAGCCTAGATTTTGTGGTTTGAAAGAAAATATATATTCAAACTAATTTTTTGAATAATTGTTTTGGTATTGAGTGAATATTACTAGACTAAATTTCAATCAAATTTAGACCAAGTAAAAACTCAATAGAAAATGGAAAGAATGACTTTAATTGGTAAAATAGCCATAATATTGGTTCTGAAAGTCCAATGGACACACAATTTTGGGGGTTTACTTTACACATCCACATATAAACCTTTTAATAAATATATTTCTCTAAATTTGGATATATAAATTATCAAATTGGCAAGCCAAGTGGAGGGTAATATTTGGAATGGAAACAATCCACCATCTTGGGATATAAATACATCCCACTATAATCTATGAAAGGTGTTGGAATTTAAGAGAATAGGAGGATACATTGGAATGAACAAGACCCTAAAAAAGTCATAGTAGGATCTTTCAAACTTATATTTTAACTTGAGATACCTTTCCTCCTCTCTTTCCTTTCATGTTATTTTTTTCCTTTCAATTGTAATCAAATAAATTGTTTTCAATTTCCTTTGAATTTTAATGCATTATATTCATATTATCTTATAATAATCCACTATCTATTGATTAATTTTAGTGTTCTTAAAATAGTTTAAATAATGTTGAAAACCCTTCCCTTATTTCACATTCTCATTCATCCCCTCACAATTTTCTTAGTCTCTTTTATTTATTCACAAATTCATTCCATTGTAAATATTTATTTCAATTTCCTTCCATGTTTCATTTCAAAAAAAAAATTGTGCATTGTTTTTATCATGTTGACGCTTTACACCCATATTTCCACTCTCCATTCTCAATCAATTATTCTGAAAGTCTATTTGAGAGTGTGTTGACCCCTGATCCATCATGTTCTTCTTGTTCTAATGATAAAGGAGTTTGTGAATTATCCATCCCCATTAACCAAGTCATAAATGGAGAAGTTGATGTTGACATTTAAAATGTAAACTCCATCGATATAAATGATATTGAAAACTCTTTGTAATACAACCTAAACTTTGATCTCAACTACTCCAACTTCGATGGTAATAAGGAAAATGTACTAGCTTGCTCATTTGCTGATTCAGATCAAATTATCTGACATTCATCATTTCCTATACATGATTTTTAAATTTATCCTATATGTGAGGTGAACCCTAGTCCAAGGTGTTTATATTGTCCCAATGGTAGTGATGTTTGTGATATTTGTTTCATAATTAATAAAGTGACCACTGTTGAGGTTGAAATTGACTATTCTTTGGAAAACAATATTGATATTAATGATTTGAAAAAATCTATTGAGTCTCATGTCCTATTTGATCCTCATTACTTCATATTGGAATGCGATGAAAAAAATGAGATTAAGACAATATGGATCTCATACGCTGATTTCATATTATCTAAACCACACATAAATGCCCCATCTGAATTGAACCATGTTCGTGAACTTTCAATCATTTAAAACAACCCTCAATTAATTGCATCATTCTTCAAGTTTAAGACCAAATGAAGGATACCAACATTCTCTTTATACCTCCATTAAATTGAAATCATAACACCAAGGAAGGGAAGAAATTATCCAATTAACAATGAGGCCTCCCAAAGGAGAAGTTTTTTCAGAAGTACACTAGAGTTGAGAAAATATGGTGTCCACCATAAAACTATGGGTAATATAACACAACTATCTATTTGTAGAAAAAAATAAATGCATTGATTATTGGGAGGAAACCCATGTTTTTACTTTTATTAACATTTGATTTCTTTTCAGTGTTTCATTAAATGAATAATGTCTTTTTATCTTTTAGGTAATGGAAAATTTCCAAATTATCACTAGAGAGGACACATACCCCATGAAAGACATCAACTCCCACCATTGGATGGAGATAATGACCCAGAAAATCCAAACTAGGGAGAACCTCTTTCCTTTTAAATCCCACTTTCTCCCTTATTTATACTTATCTCTCTCTCTATCTTTATTCTTTATCCTATCTCATTCACTTTTTTACCACTTTCTTTATCAAACCATTTTTTTCTCTTTCCCCTTTTGTGTTGGTGTATAATTTTAAAAACTAAAAAAAAACAAAAACAAAAAAAGAGCCATAATTGGTCACCATTTTTTTTTTTATTTTTTACAACCTTTTTTGGGATTCCAATGACTTTTTTTGTATCTCATAAATTTTTTATTTTCTTCATCAACTTGGATAAAGATTTTTTTTTCAAGAATAATAAATTTTGAGTGCTCAATTTTTGATTTGGAAAATGATTCTTCCCCAACCATAAGGAACAACATTAGAATTAATACCAAGGTCACCTATGAACATCTTTTCACATTGTGTGTTTCACCCCTAATTGCGAGTCTGGAGTTTTTGAACCTTCGAGCTGAATTTTATACTTTAGCATACATTAATATCATAGATTAATTTTCTAAACCACATTAGAATCACAGTAGCCAAACAACCTTCCATTACCCTTACATTGATCATTAATTTGAATTCCCCTTAAAGGCTATTAAAACCCTTTTTTATAGACACATTTTAATCCCAAACCTTTTCTCGTCCAACACCTGTATGGATTTAAATTTCAAAATTCATTGAAATTTAAGTTTGGGGGAATGGATTTCATTTTGGGTACCATTTACTTTATTTTCAACGTGTTATCATATAATTGACGAAAAAAATACATTTATGTATGGGGGGGTTGTAATTTAGTGTGTTTTTGGAATGTATATATGTTTTTTACATCTTGGACAAATGATATTGAAAAGTTTTCAAAAAAAAAATGAAAAAAAAAATGAAAAAAAAATAAAAATAAAAAAAAACAAAACTCAAAAAAATGAAAAAAAGAATGGGTTGTGTCTCAGGAAATTAAAAGATCACTATTACCCTAAAATTTATCTTGTTATAACTCTTAAAACTAGTGTTATGAGAAGATAAAAAATGGGTTCAGAGATGAGTGTGATATTTGTTTCAAGTTCAACATTCAAAAAAAAAGAAGAAAAAAATAAAAAAAAACACTTTCATCATCTTTTCATGTGTAATTGGGAGAGGTTTTGTGTTTTTTTATATGTTTAATAATTTAATCCCCTTAAAATTTTCTCACTCTCTTGTCTTTATTCACAAATTCATTCCCTTATAAATATTTTTTTTTCATTTTGTTCAAAGTTTAATATCAAAAAAATAATTCATTTTTTCCCATGTTAGTGTTTTACCCCATCTTTTCCACTCTTTTGGACACTTCATTGAAACTTTAATTTGGCCACTGAAAACCCCCATAAAATAACTCTTGATTCTTGTGCACTTTATGATAGGGAAAGTAATTTAGAGCTCTTAAACACTCTAATATTTTCACTTTTTGTTGGTGAATGATTGAAGTTCCATAAAAGTTTTTATCATCTTGAGAGGAGTGAGTTTTGAGTACCTACATTTTCAATTTATAATTTTGAACATGAAAAATGAATTAATTTTGGAGAATTATTACTATAACAATTTGTGGTGGAATTATTTATTGATTTTTAACTATTCTAGACCCCCCTGATTGGATAAAATAAAATTTTAATATTTATTGGTGAGTAAAAATGATTTAGCTATGTTTATTTATATTTTATTTACACAAGGGAATGCACAAGACTAAGTTTGGGGGGGGGGGTTGATCTTACATATTCATTCATGATTTTAAATTACTATCATCACATTATTTTCACTTAAAAATGTTTAATTTCCATTCAATGTTCTTGTTTTAATCAAAAACATATATAAAAAATCATTGTTTGAAATTATTTAATTAAAATATAGTTTAATAATTTTATTATATCATTCAAAATACTATTCCATATTGTCTCATTAATGATTTTCAGAGTTCAAAATTCATTATTCTACAAATAATTAAACTATATCTGGAGCCAATTCATCCATATAAAGGGTCATATGGACCACACAAAAAGTCCCAAAGAAATTTTCAAAGAAACTAGACCAGTGAATGCGTTGTCCTGACACATCAAATTGATTATGATTTTAAGGTTCATTTATAGTATAGGTCAGACCCTAGGTTGCCTCTCAAGGATAATTTATTTTTTTAGATTATGTGTTTTTAATAAAAAATACTAAAAAGGGGGGTGATTTTGAAAACAGTTTAATGAAAATAACTTAACTTAAAGAGTTTAATAGTTGAAAAACCAAGTTTATTTTGAAAAATATTTGACAAATGGGTCATTGTGATTTCACAAAAACAAATTTCAAGTTTATTTTTATTATATATTCATTTAGTTTTGGATAAATTATTTGGTTGAAATTAATTGGAATCCTAATTAATTCCTATGCCTTTATTTCATTGCTTGAAGAACCAAACCTTGAAATAACAATCGTATTATCAAGGCACAAAATTTATGCATGGAATAATAGCTTCCAAAGAAAATTTAAATCTAAAGAAATTGGTTAAGAAAATTATTCTTGTGTTTTCCAATTGGAACAACACAAGTCATGCACTCAAAACCTCACACTAATCGGTTAGGAAATAAGATCAAATCAATCACATGCATCAAAACATGAAATAAAATAATAAATAATGTAAGATACATGGATATAAATAATTAAACACACAAATCACTCCAAAAAATTATCTAATATATTCTTAGGAACTCCCTTTACATGTCTGTATCTCCCTCACAATGAACGCCCACTATTTAGCGTGACATTGGGAGGAGGAGGAAGCTCGGGTGAGACTTCTTCATTCTTGATCCCACTATGAGGATAGGGGCCTCCAGAAATTCTAGGATGAAGAGGAGACTCCCAAAGGACTCCAAAATGTTAGATATTTTCTCATGGTTCAATCTTCAAAATGAGGAGCCCAGGGTTCCATTTTATAGGAAAAGTGAAAGGTGGTTTTGGGCACATAGATTTCATAAAACCAATTGGAACATGGTTTTAGAACTCTAGAAAACCTTATCTTACTTTGGAGAAAATTAAAACGTTTTATCCCTACCTCATGACTATATCTACCTAAATGTTTTCTTCATTTTTATACCTATATCTTGAAATATGGATAGATCATATGACACCCCTTTTGACATCATGCAATTTCGATGTGTGGGAAATATTGGTTCGGATGTGCATCTTAGTGGACGAATTTGGCTTGGGTTACATCATATTAAATGTATCCCAATGAATTTTGGACCATCCCACAAAATTTTAGCCAATTTTAATTCACAGTTCAGTAGTAGTGTTCGGTTTAGTCCACTGGTGTGTTGGGATCCTGCAGAGTTTGGACCATTTTTCTTGGACATCATCATGGGACCTCCAAATCACCTCCACCTACAATGTAATTTTCAAAAAAAGTAAAATTTTCATTTTTAAAACAGATAAGAAAAAAATAATTGAATAAAAAATGAAGTCATATTTGTTATTATTTTTATAATTTCTATACAAAACTAGTTTAGCACAATGGTGTAAGGCTGAAAATGAAACAATGAATCACGGTGAGATCACACCCCCACACCTAAAAATTTTCACTCCTAGGAAAATTTATATTTCCAAAAATTATTCATGAAGATATTTAAAACTTCATAAAGATTTAACATTAAATGAAAATTTAATTCCTGATAGAAATGTGATCAAACAAAAAATCACACCGAGAAGTTATTCTGAGTGAGTATGGAAAAAGACATCTCAAAAATTGTATCAGATTGAAATTAAAAGAGATTCATGATACCAATTAACAAAAATAATTCAAAAGTTAATCATGTCAATAATTCTCCATGTGTGTGTGAAAACCATTTCATGCTATTCTTTCCACTTTTTATCGAGTAAATATAAGTTATTTTAAAAATTGTCTACTCACATGATCCTTTCCACCAAACCTGACCCAAATCCTTTATAATAAAATTTCAAGACCCACTCACTTAAGCATTCCCAGAAGTCAAACCATAATCCCCTAACCTAGGTATCCCCATATGTTGTACATTTTATCACTCCACTCATTTATTTATTTTTCAAAAGTTTCACTTGGAACAAATCTCAAACTCTTCTCTCAACCCATATTTGATATCCTCATGACACTAATTATAATAGTTATAATAAGATAAAATGTAATGGCTCGGACCCCTCCAGTCCATTCCTTTGTTGAAATCGATGTGGTCAACACGACACATTTTATAATGATAATTTTTAATACTGATGATAACGTAAAAATATGTTAAATAATAATAATGATGACATAAATTGTGTGATTAATTAAACGAAAAAGAGATTAATCATGATAAAATGATTTAATGGGTGTTATTATTATTAATGACATGAAGTGGGAAGGTGTGTGACCCATTAGATGTTGATAAATGAAACATGCAGTTTATTATTAATTGAGTAATTGTTGAAATTAAATTTGAATAATAATAATGGGTGTTGTGTTATTAATATTATTAATAATATTAATAATAATGAGAAATTAATGAAACGATTCATGGTATTTATTACAAACAAGTAAATGAAGATGCACAATGGAAGCATGGTGGTGCATTAATAAAATTAAAGGTGAGTTCATTATTATTATTATGTTAAATAATAATAATAATGGTGGCATAAAAATATGTTGGGTTTATTAAATTGAATGGTTTTAATTTAATAAAAGTGGTTTCAATTTAATCAGTGTGAAATAAAAATAAAGAAAATTAAATAATTAAATTGATGGATGTTATGCGACATTGACATGGCATGGTCAGATTCAGATATCCAATGGGGTGGTTTAACGTGGTCAATGCGATGAGCGTAAATATTATCATTATTAAAAATAATGACGGTGATGAGTTAATAAAATAAGTTGATGAATTGTTATTATTATTGAAAAACAATAAATAACAATGATGGCGTAAAACTATGTGCGAGAGGTTAATGAAATTAAATGTATTAAAAAGGGGTTGAATATGTAAGTTATATTAATTTTGTTTTGTCATTTAATTCAATTAAATGAAATGGTTTTGAGGTGAATGGAGAATACTTGCTTTGTATATACTATATAACTTATATAATATATATATATAATATAATATTAAAACAATCAATGGATGTAAGAAATAAATCAACCCATGAAGGGGGGGGATGTTGTTGGTGTAAAGGAGGCGCACAAGGGGTTTATTTTTTCCCTTAAATAAATAATATTCATATAATGATATTATTATTATAATAAATTAAATAAGGGGGAGGCGCATGGTGAGGAGGGAGTTCATGCGTGTTTCCTTTCCCCCCCTTGAAATGAGTAAATTGATATAATTAATTATATTATAAAATATCATTATTATGGTTTTGGTCAAATAATCTTAATTTGACCGTAACTTCTTCATACAGTGTCGGAATGACGAACTGTCTGCGATACTGTGACCCTGAAATTAAGATAGTTATTTTAAGACCAATGATGAATATATTTTTATGAATTTTTCCTCGGGTCAAAGAAACGCCTAATATTAATTTATTATTATCATTATTATTAAAACATGTGGAAATCGCGTGAAGTGTCATGTGTTGACCAGTCAAGTAGCGTAACTGTTGTACGGTTACGGCGCGTATTCATTAATTCACGCTGAATACAGTTTTAATTTCCTTTGCCTATGTAAGAGAGGGTAACATATTATTTGCGGACCCTTCTTCTCCACACGACGACACTCCTGGACGATCGAGAAGTCATCCTCCTAACTTCTTCATCCGGACTCCGATCGTCGATCCGTCAGTGACTGCAGGATCGTGTCAGCGAGGAGAAAATCATACACCCTATTCCGTTCCCTCTTCTTCGACTTCCCCTCCTCAGTTTCCAATCGAGGAGACTGCTGATAATAGACTGGAACGAAGGTCTTTAACGAACGACTCTAAAAAGGTATGTTAAACCTCTGTTCTTGTATTCTCTTTCCGATCCTACTTCTCTCGTTTTCTTTTCATGCTACGGCATGTGATCTCCATGTTGAGGGAGTTTCTTGTGTTGTTGATTCGGTGGTTCCGCGACGTCCTTGGTGGGTGCAGTCGTTCTGGGAGAAGCCTTGTGATCGTGGTGGTTGTGTTCATATAAGGACATCAGAACCTGTTGAGGTAGGGATCTTACCTTCATCTCTCTAAATTTGTGCATCATGTAGGGTGGGTGTCCTCTTTTTTATGTGAAACACATTTGAACCAGTTTAATAAAGATAATAACTGGATTATATAACGGGGATGAGATGTTTGTGAATGCAGTTACATTATTTATATCCTGGGATATTATGTTTTGAATTGAATGAAGTTCTGCCTACTGAAAATCATGGTCGTTGGGGGACTTTGCTTACGCAATTAAATGTTTCCCTCTCCTTCTAGTTTTTCTTATGGATGAAAATTTTATTGAATGTGGAAATTGGTTAATCACATAAAGTTGGCTGATTAAATACCTGGAACCCTTGTGTGATCACCCCGGTTGAACAAACTGAAATAATAAACATGTGGGTGTTGGTTAGGGTTTATTTATGTGAAGGGGGTATTTTGTGGGTTGTTGAGGATCGGGTGAGCAGCGGGGCTACGATTGTCTTGGTTGTGGGTTGGTGTGAATGCTATGTTGGTGATGGGAAGCGGGGATGCGATAAATGGTATCAAAGGGATGATGATGTACGGGTTTCGGTTTGATTGTGGTTATGGTGGTTGGCAGCGGGGCTACAGGGATGGGTTTGAATGTGAACGAACTATGGGTTGTGAATAATAAATAAAAGTGGAAGAGTTAATGAATGGTGGGGCATGGTAATGGAACGTGAATAATAATCAATGGGGTTGGTTGGTTAATAAGAAGGGACTTGTTTGTGTTGCTTGTGTTTTCCTAACTTGATTTGTGGATGGTAGGGATATGTTTTATGAACGCTTGATCTAGTTTGGTTGTTGATAGTTTCCCGGTAGTTAAGAAACTGATAACTAAAGCTATTGAAACATAAAAACATTAAATGGGGTTTTGGGATTGATTGTTGTGTGCATACTCTCGAAGTAGCAGTGCCAAGGCATGTGCTCAGATCTTTGTGTAGAAGCCTTAGGATGGGCTGAGTGGTTGTTATACTTATATAAATCTGTACATTTTATGTTTCTTTACGCACCCCACCCATGTTGAGCACTACATTCCGAACACCCGTGGGACGGGGGGGGGGGGTGTGAGATTCTCAAACATCCAAAGGATGGCTAGTTACTATTCTTCCCTGTGCTCCCTCTTCTAGGTTATATAGACCAAGTTCCGTCGGGAAGGTTACGACAGATGTTTCCCAAGAATCTTCGGGATGAGCTGTGATATGTTCCCAGGTGTCTTCAGGATGAGATGTGGTTATGGCCTAGGATTGTGTTCCGGTGGGATGTGATTTGAGATGGCTGAGGATTGTGTGCCGGTAGGTTACTATGAGCTTCGTATGGCCGAGTTGCGACACTAGCTTAGGAAGAGGGGGAAGCATTAGAGCATTAGGTGTGAGGGCTTGAGCAGTATCCAGTGGGAAGGTGGTGCAGGGTACCCATACTTTGATAACATTACTACTATACTCTATTGACTTGTGTTACTTGGTGAGTGTGACTGGTGAGGCTGGGTGGATAGATTCCTTGCTAGGTTTTGGTTCTTATGTTTTCTCACGGGGCATTAGGATGTCTCCCCACTTGTGCACAAGAGCTTTAGGTTTCCCTACTGAGTATACTTGTATGATCACCCTACATTTGCTTTCCGGTTTTCAGGAGGACTACAGGGACTGTGTTGGACCTTACTACTCAGGTAGGGGGAGTTGCTGCTGTTTTCTGTTGTTGTTTTCCTTTACTTTTTGGTACAGTACATTGGAGCTTTTCTATACTTGTACTTCTGTTTCAGTATTGTATAAAATATACATGTGGGTTTGGTTTTGGGTTTATTTTCACTTACTTGTTCGTTTTCCTTTTGGTGTTTGACTCATCCTATTTCCCGATCATAAATAATAAAAGGGTAATGCCTCCCATATTTGTGAAAACTCATACCCTTGGTGCTAGTTTCCACTCCGGGGCCTACTGGAGGTGGGAATCGGGGGTCATTATCTACCTTTCACCATTTCCAGCTCAGGAGGGGAATCTTTGGTGGGAGGGGGTCGTGACAGAATGGTATCAGAGCTGATGGTTGAGAGATAGGATGAAGTCTGGAGTTAGGCACAGTGAGGATTTCATGGGATGGTAGGGAAACAATGTTGGCTGATCTTGTTGCGTGACATAGGCCAGGGAAGACTGGCTAGGACACGAGATTTTAGGTCCCCCCGTGATCCGATTCAAGGACTCTGAGCTTACCGAACGACCAAGTAAGACTACATTGATTGCAGGGTAGAGACCCTAGGAAAGGTACATGCATCATCATGATTTATGTTTTACTTGATTTGGGTGTTTTGGAAAAGAAATCGAAATAAAATGATAAAATGAAACCTTGCAAAAATTTCCTTGCTACTTGGGCTTAGGCATTATTTGTTTACCATACAGCTATGGCACCTGGACGTCATTCCCGGGTGACTCGGGTAGTCGAGGCCCAGAAGATTCAGATGGTCAATCAGCTGAGGATTGACTGAGAGGAGGAAGATGAATTGTGGCAGCGCACGTTTCGTGATTTCTAGCGACATAGCTTGAAGAAGTATGAAGGCATCACTTCGGATATGGAATCATAGATTTGGTTGGAGGAACTCGAGATCACCTTTGGGCTGATCAGGGCTCCATCAGAGTAGTGGGTTCCTCTAGCAGTAAGCCAGCTGCGAGGAGCGGCGCATCAGTGGTGGATGCTTTACCTTGGGGAGGGGAAGGAGACAAAAGTTATATGGGCTAACTTCGAGAAGGAGTTCCGCGAGTAATTTCTTTCCCCGACGAGGAAGGGATAGAAGAGGCCGGAGTTGTTGTCTCTCCAACAAGGAAGCATGTCAGTGCGGGAACTAGGGGTCAAGTTCAAGGATCTCCTCCGTTTTCCCCGAATCTCTTTCTGGATTAGGATTCCCGAGCCATACATTTAGAGGAGGCACTTCACCCCTCTATTCGGTGCGCGGTGACCCCTTTCACCTTACCAACGTACCTGTAAGTACATAAGAAGGAGGAGATAATCGATAGGATGCACTCGCAAGTAGGTCCACCACGAGAGAGGAGTCACCCAAGTTCTTCCAAGAAGGAGGCGGTCATTAGTAGATCCCCAGCAACAGGACCTTCCAAGTTTCGACCGGCAGGGAGCAGACTTCAGCAGGTCCCATACCAATCTCACAATTTCCGTCCGTTTTCTATGGGCCATAGATCGAGGTGCTTTGCATGTGGGAATAATGGGCATCTTGGAAGACATTTCCCTTTTTAGACTCAGTATGGAGGGACTGGTCAGGTTCAGCCCCAGCCCCAGTAGCAGTTCCCAGCCCGACCCTTCCAGTAGCAACATGCTCTAGTCCCTCCAAGGGGAGCTGGAGAAAGTGGTATCGAACCACAAGGAGTTCCTCAAGGACCCAACTGGGACATGGTCGAGGAGGTGGACATCAACATAGAGGCAGAGGAGTGGGATGCAGACAGTTGAATGCAACAGAAGCGACAACCCTAGCAAGGCCAAAGATCGAGAGAGATGTTTTAGGTTTTACTTAAATGCTCTCGTTTATGTTTTGGAGCGTCACAATCCTTTGTTGAAACTCATTCTCTCCCATGATTTGGTCCTGTAACTTGTTTTTCTTGAGTCTATAATGCTAAGTTGTTTCCCTCTTTCCTTTAAATGTGTGTGAAGAGTCCTAACATGTTGGGAGAGGAGGAACTGATCCCTAATCTTGACGCATTAATGTGGATGCGATTAAACCCGTGCAGGCGAGTCAGTTCTGCCTAAAGCGGATAATATCTCGACATGGGAGAATTAATTCCTAAAGCCATGTGTTCGGGCAATTTATTGTTGTTTTGTATAGTGTTGGGGGCAGTGTAAGATTGGAAAATCCTAATATATGGAAGTCGGAAGACCTAATTCCTAATCGAGACGCATTAATGTGGATGCGATTAAACCCGTGCAGGTGAGTCAGTGCCGCCTAAAGCGGATAATATCTCGGTATGGGAGAAGGAATTCCTAACTCATATAATTAGGGTTGTCGGTTGTTTCCTGTTATGACGAGAGCCCTAAGAGGTATCTTACAAGGTGGTTTTTCGGATCCATTCTTTCTTCTGGGCTGGTTTTTAATTCTCGAGGATGAGAATGTTTTGAGAGGTATCTGATGTAATGGCACGGACCCCTCCGGTCCATTCCTTTGTTGAAATCGATGTGGTCAACACGAAGTGTGTTATAAGGATAATTTTTAATACTGATGATAACGTAAAAATATGTTAATAATAATGATGATGACATAAATTGTGTGATTAATTAAACTAAAAAGAGAATAATCATGATAAAATGATTTAATGGGTGTTATTATTATTAATGAAGTGAAGTGGGAAGGTGTGTGACCCATTAGACGTTGATAAATGAAACATGCAGTTTATTATTAATTGGGTAATTGTTGAAATTAAATTTGAATAATAATAATGGGTGTTGTGTTATTAATATTATTCATAATATTAATAATAATGAAAAATTAATGAAATAATTCATGGTATTTATTGAAAACAAATAAATGAAGATACACAGTGGAAGCATGGTGGTGCGTTAATAAAATTAAAGGTGAGTTCGTTATTATTATTATGTTAAATAATAATAATAATGGTGGCGTAAAAATATGTTGGGTTTATTAAATTGAATGGTTTTAATTTAATAAAAGTGGTTTCAATTTAATTAGTGTGAAATAAAAATAAATAGAATTAAATAATTAAATTGACAGATGTTAAGAGACATTGACGTGGCATGGTCAGATTCAGATATCCAACGGGGTGGTTTAACGTGGTCAATGGGATGAGCGTAAATATTATCATTATTAAAAATAATAATGGTGACGAGTTAATAAAATAAGTTGATGAATTGTTATTATTATTGAAAAACAATAAATAAAAATGATGGTGTAAAACTATGTGTGAGAGGTTAATGAAATTAAATGTATTAAAAAGGGGTTGAATATGTAAGTTATATTAATTTTGTTTTATCATTTAATCCAATTAAATGAAATGGTTTTGAGGCGCATGGAGAATACTTTCTTTGTATATACTATATAAATTATATAATATATATATATAATATAATATTAAAACAATCAATGGATGTAAGAAATAAATCAACCCATGAAGGGGGGGGGGGTGTTGTTGGTGCACAAGAGGCGCACAAGGGGTTTATTTTTTCCCTTAAATAAATAATATTCATATAATGATATTATTATTATAATAAATGAAATAAGGGGGAGGTTCATGGTGAGAAGGGAGTTCATGCGTGTTTCCTTTCCCCCCTTGAAATGAGTAAATTGATATAATTAATTATATTATAAAATATCATTATTATGGTTTTGGTCGAATTATCTTAATTCGACCGTAACTTCTTCATACGGTGTCGGAATGAAGAACTGTCTGCGATATTGTGACCCTGAAATTAAGACAGTCATTTTAAGACCAATGATGAATATATTTTTATGAATTTTGCCTCGGGTCAAAGAAACACCTAATATTAATTTATTATTATCATTATTATTAAAATGCGTGGAAATCGCGTGAAGTGTTGTGTGTTGACCAGTCAACGTTACTGTTGTACGGTTACGGAGTGTATTCATTAATTCATGTTGAATACGGTTTTCATTTCCTTTGCCTATGTAAGAGAGGGTAACATATTATTTTCGGACCCTTCTTCTTCACACGACGACACTCCTGGATGACTGAGAAGTCATCCTCCTAACTTTTTCATCTGGACACCGATCGTCGATCCGTTAGTGACTGTGGGATCGTGTCAGTGAGGAGAACATTGTACAAACTATTCTGTTCCCTCTTCTTTAACTTCCCCTCCATAGTTTCCAACCGAGGATACTGCTGATAATAGATGGGAACGACGCTCTTTGATGAATGACTCTAAAAAGGTATGTTAAACCTATGTTCTTGTATTCTCTTTCTGATCCTACTTATCCCATTTTATTTCCATGCTATGGCATGTGATCTCCGTGTTGAGGGAGTTTCTTGTGTTGTTGATTCGGTGGTGCCGCAACGTCCTTGGTGGGTGTAGTCGTTCTGGGAGAAGCCTTGTGATCGTGGTGGTCGTGTTCGTAGAAGGACATCGGAACCTGTTGAGGTAGGGATCTTACCTTCATCTCTTTAAATTTGTGCATCAGGCGGGGTGGGTGTCCTCTTGTTTACGTGAAACACATTTGAATCGGTTTAATAAAGATAATATATGGCTTATATAATGGGGATGGGAAGTTTGTGAATGCAGTTATATTATTTATATCCTGTGATATTATGTTGTGAATTGAATGAGCTTCTGCCTACTGAAAATCATGGTCGTTGGGGGAATTTTCTTACGCAATTAAATGTTTCCCTCTCCTTCTGGATTTTCTTATGGATGGAAATTTTATTGAATGTGGAAATTGGTTAATCACGTAAAGTTGTCTGATTAAATACCTAGAAACCTTGTGTGATCACCCCGGTTGAACAAACTAAAATAATAAACATGTGGGTGCTGGTTAGGGTTTATTTATGTGAAGGGGGTGTTTTGTGGGTTGTTATGGATTGGGTGAGCAGCGGGGCTGCGGTTGGCTTGGTTTTGGGTTGGTGTGAATGCTATGTTGGTGATGGGAAGCGGGCTACAATAAATGGTATCAAAGGGATGATGATGTACAAGTTTCAGTGTGATTGTGGTTATGGTGGTTGGCAGCGGGGCTGCAGGGATGGGTTTGAATGTGAACTAACTATGGGTTGTGAATAATAAATAAAATTAGAAGAGTTAATGAATGGTGGGGTATGGTAATGGAACGGGAATAATAATCAATGGGGTTGGTTGGTTAATAAGAAGGGACTTATTTGTGTTTCTTGTGTTTTCCTAACTTGATTTGTGTATGGCAGGGATATGTTTTATGAACACTTGATCCAGTTTGGTTGTTGATAGTTTCCCGGTAGTTAATAAACTGATAACTAAAGCTGTTGAAACATGAAAACATTAAATGGAGTTTTGGGATTGATTGTTGTGTGCATACTCTTGAAGTAGCAGTGCCAAGGCACGTGCTCAGATCTTTGTGTATAAGCCTTAGGATGGGATGAGTGGTTGTTATACTTATATAAATCTGTACATTTTATGTTTCTTTATGCACCCCACCCATGTTGAGCACTACGTGCCGAACACCAGTGGGACGGGGGTGAGATTCTCAAACATCCAAAGGATGGCTGGTTACTGTTCTTCCCTGTTCTCCCTCTTCTAGGTTCTGTAGCCCAAGTTCCTTCGGGCAGGTTACGATAGATGTTTCCCAAGAATCTTCGGGATGAGGTGTGATATGTTCCCAGGTGTCTTTGGAATGAGATGTGGTCATGACCAAGGATTGTGTGCCGGTAGGTTACTATGAGCTTCGTATGGCCAAGTTGTGACACTAGTTCAGGAACAGGGGGAAGCATCAGAGCATTAGGAGTGAGGGATTGAGTAGTATCCAGTGGGAAGGTGGTTCAGGGTACCCATACTTTGATAGCATTACTACTACACTCTATTGACTTGTGTTACTTGGTGAGTGTGACTGGTGAGGCTGGGTGGATAGATTCCTTGCTAGGTTTTGGTTCTTCTATTTTTTCATGGGGCATTAGGATGTCTCCCCACTTTTTCACAAGAGGTTTATGTTTCCCTACAGAGTATACTTGTATTCTCACCCTAAGTTTGCTTTCAGGTTTTCAGAAGGACTATAGGGACTATGCGGGACCTTACTAGTCAGGCAGGGGGAGTTGCTATTGTTTGCTGTTGTTGTTTTCCTTTACTTTTTGGTACAGTACTTTCGAGATTTTCTTTACTTGTACTTTTGTTTCAGTATTGTATAAAATATGCATATGGGTTTGATTTTGGGTTTATTTTCACTTAATTGTTCTTTTTCCTTTTGGTGTTTGACTCATCCTATTTTCCGATCTTAAATAATAAAAAGGGTAATGCCTCCCGTATTTGTGAAAACTCATACCCTTAGTGCTTGTCGCCACTATGGGGCCTACTGGAGGTGGGACTCGGGGGTCATTATCTCCATTTCAGCATTGCCAGCTCAGGAGGGGCATCTTTGGTGGGAGGGGGTCATGACATAAAAAGTCAAGGAAGGGTTGTTTTTGACCTGGCCAAGACACAACCATTTTTTTTTGTTTTTTTAAGGCGTACAACAGTTAGATAATAGGTACACATGCATAGGTCAATCTAGTACAGTAATCAAATAGATTGGATAAGGAATGAACGTATGGAAAATGATTTTGGAAAGTATATAAAAATCAACCTAACTTATATTTACCTTCCATTAAGTAATAAATTTTCACTCTTCATGGTTTGGTGAAAAGATGTGTGGAGAGATTAAGTGAAATAATTTTCCCTTAAACTATTCACAAAAGGGTAACATTCTTCTAAAAGGTTTATAAATGATACAACCATTTATATCACTAAAAAACAAAAAAATTTCAATAGAAATTCAAAACATAGTATTGAATTCTTACAAAAATGCACATTTCATCAGAATTTGTTTTTGAATGGTAAAACAACATGAAATAGAGAAATTACTCATGAATTTTCAATAACTTCCATGATCATGTTGGTATTATTTTCCATGATAAAGTGGGAATCAAAAATTAACATTTCGGCACAAAAGTGAGAAGAAAGGGGGAAAGCAAGTGACAATACAATATAGTAATCCAAAATAAGAGAACGAATAAAGATGTTGAAAATTCATAACTAACCCAGGGATATACCCATACCACACACCTAGAGTGTGAAGTGGCCTCATTGAAATAAAATAGAATGTGGGAAGGAAGTATAAAACCTGGTGAGTTTCATTGGTAGGTTGCTTCTTGAACTTGTATTTCCTCTATAGGGGACTTCAGAATGGCTTTGTGGAAGTGCTTCAGCCGATGCCTATTGATAGTGAAGGTTTTCTTGGTTTCTTCATTTTGAACTTGAACCACACCAAATGGAGAGACATTAGTAATAGTGTATTCTCCAAACTAGTGAGAATGAAGCTTACCTAGATACAACTTCATCCTTACATTGTAGAGAAGAACCTTATACCCAATGTGGAATTGACGATGAAGGATGAGATGATCATGGGCATCCTTGGTTCACTCTTTATAAATCTTGGGGTTCTCATATGAATATATTCTCATTTACTCCATCTCTGGAATCTGCAAATTTTTTGAGAACCTACACCAAAATGATTATAATTTAATTATTTAATGGTCTAGTAGGCCCGGTGCTCAATCTCAATAGGTAGGTGAAAACACTTTTCAAACACAAGATGATAGGGTGACATTCCAACAGGAGTTTTAAAGGTAGTATGGTAAGACCGTAATGAGTCATCGAGTCTAAAATTCCAATATTTTCTATTGGGTTAAACCATTTTTCAAGAATTTGTTTAACCAATCTATCCGACACCTCATCTTAACCATTGGTTTGTGGGTGATAAGAAGTAGAAAATCTATGCATGACCCCATATCGACACAAAAGAGATTGCATTGTTTAATTGAAAAAATGAGAACCCTGGTCACAGATGATTAACCTAGGTAATCCAAAACTATAGAATATTTGGGTTATCAAAAATTCTACAACTACCCTAGAATCATCAGTCCTTGTAGTTCGTGCCTCTACCCATTTTGAAACATAATCCACTGCCAAAACAATTTAAAGGTTCCCAAATGAATTGGGGAATAGTCCTATAAATTCAATGCCCCAAACATTGAAAATTTCATAAAAGAGAAAGGTTTGTTGTAGAATTTCATTTATTTTAGATACATTACCCTTTATTTGATAATGAAAACATGATTTACAGAAATCATGGGTATCCTTAAAAAGTTTTTTCAAAAAAAGACTAGAATCGAGGACCTTACGATCAGTCCATTAGGGACCAAAGTGGCCCCCACAATAAAGAGTGTGGAATAACCTAAGGATAGAATGAAAATCGCTATTGGGAATACAATTCATAAGTAATTGATCAAAACATGTTCTCCAAAGGTAGAGGTTATCCCAAATGTACCAACGAGACTCAAGTTTTAGATGATCAGATTGGTTTTTTTTAAATTAGTAGGAATGCAAGATGCTACCAAATAATTTAAAATTTTATCATACCAAGGAATAGAATCTTACACTCAGTACAATTTATCATCTAGAAACATTTCATTTATGGGAATATAGTGGGATGAGTCAATGTACGAGTATGGGTGGATCCTACTGATATGTTCAACCACCACATTCTCTACTCCTTTTTTATCACTAATTTCTAAATTGAATTCCCGAAGGAGGAGCATCCAATGAATGAGATGTGGTTTGGCTCCTAGTTTCTTAAGGAGATACTAGAGGGATTCATGGTCTGAGAACACAATGACTTCAGACAGTAAAAGACATGACCTGAATTTATCCAAGGTAAACACAATTTCAAGAAATTATTTTTCAATTATGGTGTAGTTTTCTTGGGTATGGTCAAAAGTATGTGAGGTATATGCAATGACATGTGGATCTAGATTGACCCTTTGTGATAAGACTACCCCAAATTCATAGTTAGAGGTGTCACACATTAGATCAAATGGTAAATCCCACCAATGTGGTTGGATTACCAGGTGTGATTTGAGACTTTATTTTAACTTATTGAAAGCTTCCTCTCATTCTTTATAAAAAATAAATTCCTTTTATTTTTATAGGAATTGGGAGAGGGGGAGTGTGATTTTACTAAATTCACGAATGAAATTATGGTAAAATATATCATGACCTAGGAAACATCACACAACCCACACATTTTTGGGGAATTGTAGTGTAGAAATGACATTTTCTTTTGACTTATATACTTGGATACCATCCCCAGTAATGACATGTCCCAAAACTATACCTTGCCGCACAATGAAATGGCATTTCTCATAATTTAATACGAGATTATTTTCAATACAACGATGTAGGACTGAACCAAGACTACTCAAACATTCATCCAAAGAATATCTATAAATAGT
Source organism: Viscum album (assembly GCA_963277665.1). Taxonomy (NCBI): domain Eukaryota; kingdom Viridiplantae; phylum Streptophyta; class Magnoliopsida; order Santalales; family Viscaceae; genus Viscum; species Viscum album. Next base: position 176,317,904 of record OY728123.1, read on the forward strand.
GAAATCATCCATGAATACATCCATGAAATTTTATAGGTAATCCAAAAAAATACTAACCATGCATCGCTGGAAAGTACTTGGAGCATTGCACAGACCAAATGACATCCTCCTATATGAAAATATACCAAAGGGGAAAGTGAAGGTTGTCTTTTCCTAATCCTCAGGGGAAAGATGGATATGAAAGTATCAAGAATACCCATCAAAGAAACATTAATGAGACTTCCCTACTAGCCTCTCTAGAATTTGGTTAATGAATGGAAATGGGAAATGGTCCTTCCTAGTGTGTTGGTTTAATCATAAATAGTCTATACAAACACACCAACTATTATACACATGAGTTGGAACCAATTCATTGTTTTCATTTTTTATTTCTATTATAACAGTTTTTTAGGAACTAATTGGACTAGACTGACCCATTGGGTGTCAGAGATGGGGTAAATTATTCTAGTAACTAATAATGTTGTTACCTTCTTTTTAACAACATATAGGAGGTTTGAGTTCAGTCAATGTTGTGATAGCCTCACTGGTTTAGCCTCATCATTTAACAATATATGATGTGTACAAACTAATGGGCTCAAACTAGGAATGTCAACTACAGTCCATCATAAATCTTTTTTATACTTCCACAAAAGTTCAAGCAGTCACAATTCATGCTCAGGAGGGAGTTAACTAATAATGATGATAGAAAACTTATTTCCATTCTCAAGATATGAATATTTTAAATCTTGAGGTAGTTGTTTCAGTTCCTGTTCAAGGGGATTTTGTATTGATGGGAGTGCGTGTGAAAGAAATAGGTCACTAATCTCATCTAACTGCTCAATGGAATCATCCTCATATGATGAATAAGATTTTACAAGCTTAGTAATATCATCGATGGTCATGTGATCCTCAATTTTCAAGAAATCATCAATTAAAAAACATGCATGATATTTTTCTAAACCAGTACAACATTCATTGCATGATTCATTACCTAACATTTCAATAAATGAAAAAAACTCAGAAAGGGGATTAGGGGAATGAAAAAATGTTTTTTAGGGGATGGGAGAACATTAATTAAATTAACACAGAGAGAGTAATGTTCTTCTTAGGGGTCATTCATGGCATCAAGGATATTTAAGTGGAAAATGTCACCACCAAAATCCATAGATAATATACCATTATAAACATTAATTATGGTTTTAACAGTTTTCAAGAAGGGCATCCCCAATATAATCATGTAATTTCCATTCATCCAATAATCTTCCATTTTTAGCACATAAAAATCAGTAGGAAATATTAAAATTTTCACCCTCACAAGAACATCCTCTAACACACCAGAGAGGTGTTCAGTACTCTGGTTTTCAAGTTGAACAAAAAATTTTGTGGGATTCAATTCCCCAACCTATAATGAAGAGTAAATGGAGTGACAAATCACATATATAGAGGAACCTAAATCAATCATAAAATTGGGAAATTAATACTCCCCTATGGTGAATGGAATTGAGAATGTTCCCAGCTCATTGAATTTGGTGGGAAGTGATGGCTTTATCAATGCTGATATGTTCCTCCCCAAGATTAACTTCTCATCACCTTGAAGACGCCATAGGTGTGTACACATCTCCTTCAGAAACTTGGAATATCTTGGAATTTTCTTTATGACATCAATAAAGGGGATGTTAACCTGAACTGTTTTTAAAGTTTCCAATATTTCCTTACCAAGAACAGTTTCCTTTTGTTTTCTTTGTTGGGTGGCCTTTGTAGAAATGGAAGAGGAATGTTTGAGATAGGCGACACATCAATATACACACTCTTTCCTTTCCAAGGGGTTCTCTCAGGACAAGGGTTTTCTTCTCCTGGAGAATTTTTAGTCGTGGTTGGGATGGTGGTTTCCTCATGATGGGATGAATCTACTAAAGGGTCCATTAGGCTTTTAAGATGAGTTCCACTCCTAAGGGTGGTGTAGCTAACATTTCATTTATCCCTAGGGTTAAATACTGGTTGAGAGGCTAGTTTACCCACCCCATGACTTTTAATTTACTCGACAGAGTTAGCGAGTTGGCCTAATTGGGTTTTTAGGTCTTGTATGGATGCTTGGGTGGTTTTTTGTAATTGGAGATTATTGGAAGCCATTTTTTTCATCATATCTTCTAGGCTAGGATTGGGTTTTGGAGGGTTGGTTGGAAATGCCTTTGTGGTGGTTGGGTATTTCTGGGTGGTGGTGGTTGACTAGTCTTCCTCAACTGGATCCATGGTTGTTGAGGTTGGTTTGAATACCCCCTTGCCTATAGGCTTGGTTTTTCATTCCACATAGGGTTGGATGGATAGTATGGTTCTTTCCTAAAGGGTTGATTATAGGGGTAGTCTAGAAATATTTCACCAAAAATCTTAGAAGTTTCTCTTAGTTGGGGGCATTGGTCAAAGTAGTGGGTTTTAGAAGAACATATACCACAATAGATGGGAGGAGGAGATTGGGATTTCCCTTGGGAAAGATCACGTTGTCGAATAAGGGTACTTACCTCTTCGAACATCGTGTCCACCTTCTTCTCAAATTATGTACTTTTCACCTCATGGACACCTCAAATGGGTAAACTAGACCTTAAACCAAATTGTTGAGTGTTTTTCATGATGTTCTCAATCAAGGTCCTTACAGTAATTGGGGTTTTATCAACTAGTGCACCAAATGCAGTAGCATCAATCATATTTCAATCAATATGAATTAAACCTTCATAAAAATAATGAATTAAAAATTGATCACTTATTTGGTGGTGTGGACTTCTTGAACACAACCTCTTAAATCTATCACAATATTCATGAAGCGTTTCCCCTTGTTATTTTCTTATCCCACAAATTTCATTCCTTATTGTTGAAGTTCTATATGTTGGGAAGTATTTTTTAATAAAAAATGCATTTCATGTCTGCCCAACCTCTAATTGGTGAATTAACATAATACAACCAATCCTTCACAGTGTCTTATAATGAAAATGGGAATGCACTAAGATTAACTTATTATTAATCCACATTTTTAGGTTTTAATTTATAACACACAATATGAAATTATTTTAATTGATTATGATGATATTCTTCTGTGAGTCCATGGAATTTTGGTAATAAGTGAATTAAAATAGATTTTAGCTCAAAATTGGGTGCCTCACCTTGCATTAGAATGTATGTGGGTTAGATATCAACATAAGGTGAGATTAGTTCTTTTATTTTTATATTTTTTTCAGACATTATATACTCGTTAATTTTAGGTTCTAATTTGGTTCCAAAATAAGAGTGGTTTAGAAAATTCTCAAGTTGTGTTGTGTCCTCCTTCAAAGGGGTGTCTTGTGCGGCTCAGTGTCGCTGACATAGGATCCTCTCCAGTTCAGGTTTGAAAGTTACTAATTCTCTCTAAGAAGAATGCATCTTGCACAAAAATGACTCGATAAATAAATCATAAAATAAAAATATATGTAAATGTAAAAGATAAAACAAATATATATTCAAAAAATTTACAAAAAACATATTAAAAACACACACTAAAAACCAAATCCCTCCCCATCAACGGTGCCAAAATTTGATAGCATATTCATGACACGTCAAATTGATTATGATTATAAGGTTGATTTATATTATTGGATGTACCCTAGGTCTTATCTCAAGGAGCATTGATAGGTTTAGAGTATGTGTTTTTAATAAAAAGTACTAAAAGGGGGGTGAATTTGAAACCAATTTAATGAAAATAACATTACTTAAAGAGTTTAATAGTTGAAAAAACAAGTGTATTTTAAAAAATATGATACAAAGGGGTTTTTTTGATTTCACTAAACACATTTCAAGTTCATTTTTCTTAGAGATAACTTTAGGTTTGGAGTAATTCTTTGGTTGAAATTAATTGGAATCTCAATTAATTCCTAAGCCTTTATTTCATTGCTTGAAGAACCAAACAATGAAATTACAATAGTATTATCAAGGTACCTAACTTATGCATGGAATAAGAGATTTTAAATATTATTGAAATCTCAAGAAAGAGTGTAAGAAAAGGATTCATGAGTTTTCCAATCAGAACAACTCAAGTCACGCACTCAAAACCTCACACCGATCGGTTAAGAATTAAGGGAAAATCAATCACATGAATCAAAAAAAGAATTAAAATAAGAAATAATGTAAGATACATGGAAATAAATATTTAAACACCCAAATAAATCCAAACTAGTAGCTCATAAATGCATCAAAACTCCCTTTACATGTGTGTATCTCCCTCACAACGAACGCCCACCTTTTAGCTCGACATCGAGAGGAGGAGGAAGCTCAGGTGGAACTAATTCTTCATTATTGACCCCCCTATGAGGATAGAGGCCTCCATAACTTCTAGGATGAAGAGGATACTTCTCTAGGATTCCAAAATGCACTACCACAAAAACAGTTTTTCGCAGCGCCCCCCTTTATCAGCGCTTGTTTAGTAGCGCTGATAAAGGGGTCCTTTATCAGCGCTTTCTTTAGCGCTGATAAAGGGTCGGCTTCAAAAAAAAAAATTAAAAATATATTAATGTATTAATATATAAATATAGTTATATAGTTATATAAATATAATATATAATTTTTAAATATATTTTAGATAAGTATAAATGTACATTTTCACTTATTATACTTAATATATAAGATATTTAGTTAAAATGACTTCTTAAAAAATTAAAAAAATATTTTTAATTAATATTTTGATAATCATTATGGAGTAATAGTCATTTTATAACAATTTGAGGACTGAAAAAATTAAAAAAATTAAAAAAAGATCCAAAATATGTTGAAAACGCAACTCAAACTTCAAACGGCCATAACTTTTGATCCGGGTGTCCGTTTGAGCTCTACCACATATCAAATCGAAGCCTGTGACGAGATCTACGTCATTAGTACTGGGGGAACCCCGGTCAAGCGTTTTTAGAGGCCAAAAGAGGCCCATAAGGCCTCCAAAATTGAGTTTTTTATCGGGGTACCTAGATTGTTTAACATTTTGTGGATTTTCAAACTCGTTTAAGGGGGTATTATTGGATTTTCTTGGCGGGGACTGAATTTATTCCAAGGTATTACATTCATATTGATATTATGTTTTTAAAATTTCATCCTTTTTTATAATGAACTGCTATTTATAATCAAATATATAACTATATGTACATATTTTTTATATATTCGCACCTAAAAATTAAATTTTTTAAATAAATAATTAAACATATTTACATATAAAATATATTAGCTTTATCTAAATAATAACTAATATCCATTTTATTTAAAATACCAATATATGAATATTTATATACCTATATATTAATCTAACTATATATATATATATTAATCTAACTATATATATATATATTAATCTAACTATATATATATTAATCTAATAACTATATATATATTAATATAACTACATATATATATATTAGTATTACTATAAATATATATATTAATATCACCATAAATATATATATTAATATCACTATATATATATATTAATATAACTATATAAATATATATTCATATAACTATATATATGTTAATATAACTATATATATGTTAATATAACTATATATATGTTAATATAACTATATATATGTTAATATAACTATATATATATATTAATATAAATATATATTACTATACGAATAAATATAACTAAATATATATATATATATAGATATAGATATATATTAATACCACTATATATATATATTAATATTACTATATATATTATAATATAACTATATATATATATATATATTATAATATAACTATATATATATATTAATATAAATATATATTACTATACGAATAAATATAACTAAATATATAAATATATATATATAGAGATATCATGAATTGGAAAGCAAATCAAAATAGAGTAGTGGTAAGGGCTTAGGCGCGTAGGAGGAAGGTCTCGAGTTCAAATCCTGGTAGAGGCAGGGGTGCGCGCGCATGGGGAATATTGGAGCAAGCGCTGTTAAAGGGTGGAGGGGGGTGCATGGGGTGCGTGGGGTGCATGGGGTGCTGTATAGGGGCCGAAAAGCGCTGTAAAAGGGGGGGGGTTCAAGTGCTATAAAATCCCCCCCGATTGGTAGTATTTTTTAATTTTTTTTAATTTTTTTTAAATTTTTTAATTTTTTTTTTAACTTTTATCAGCGCTTTTTTAAAAGAGCTGATAAAAGGGTCCTTTATCATCGCTAAAACAAAAGCGCTGATAAAGGAAGGGCTGATATAGGACCCCTTTATCAGCGCTAAAAAAAGCGCTAATAAAGGGGTACTTTTATCAACGCTTTTTTTAGCGCTGATAAAAGACCCCTTTTATCAGCACTTTTTTTGAGCGCTGATAAAGGGGTCCTATATCAGCGCTTTTCGGAGCGCTGATAAAGAGGACCCCCCCTTTATCTATGCTGGATTTATCAGCACTTTTCTAGCACTGATAAAGGCCATTTTTAGTGCTGATAAAGGACGTGTTTGTAGTAGTGATGCCATATATTTTCTTCTAGTTCGAACTTCGAAATGAGGATCCCAAAGTTCCATTTTATAGGTAAAGTGGAAGGTGGTTTTGGGCACAAATATTTCATAAAACCAATTGGAACATGGTTTTAGATCTCTAGAAAACCTTATCTCACTTTTAAGAAAATTAAAAAGTTGTATCGCCACCTCATGAATATCTCCAATTAAATTTCTACTTCATTTGGATACCCACAACTTGAGATATGGGCAGATCACAACACACCACTTTTGAGTTCGTGCAGATTCGGTGTGTTGGACAGATTGGTTCAGATGGGAATCGTATTGGAATAATTTTTCTTGGGTTCATTTATATGAAATTTATCCCAATGAATTTTCAACCTACCAATAAAATTTCTTCCATTTGGATTCATAGTTCAGTAGTAGTGTGTGGTTTACTCCACTAGTGTGCTTGGATCCTACGTAGTTTGGCCCATTTTTCTTAGACACCACCACGAGCCCTTCAAATCACCTCCACATACAATGTAATTGTCAAAAAGTAACATTTAAATTTTAAATAGTGATAAAAACAAAATAATTGATTCAGAAATTAAGTGATTTTTTTATTTTTATAATTTTCAATACAAAACTAGTTTAACACAGTGGTGTAATTGTGAAAATGAAATTGCAAATCGCAGTGCAATCAACCAGCTTTGATGTTATATTTTCTAGTATCAATAAATAATTCAAAAATTATTTTAACCTAAAAAAATTATAGGTAAAATAAATTTCATCTTGGATACACATTTCAAGGTCAAACTCAACCACTAAGGGGGCCAATTGATCCATGAAATTTCAACCAACAATTCTGTCCGAGATTTAAAAGTAGTTCACAATACTTGAATTAAATACAAATATAGAAATCAAATTGGGATGATATTTTGTGGTGTGAAATAAGAGATATATCATCACAACATTGTTTAAGATTTTTTGGCTTTGATGGAACATTTCTGTCCTAAGCTTCTTTCACATTTAGACAAATGAAAAACTTGGAAGAAAAATGGACAGAATGATTTTGTTTAGTAAAACAACCATAACATTGGATCCAAAAGTACAATGGCCAAAATATTTTTAGGGTATAAATTACACATCCATATTTAAAACTTTTATGAATAAAATTTTATCATATTAGGTTATCTAAATTATCAAATTGGTGAGCCAAGTGGAGAGGAAACTTTGGGATACAAACAGTCCATTACCATTGGCTATAAATACACCCCCTATTCTCATTGTAATGGGTTCACATTTTAGAGAACATGGGGATGCATTGGAATGACCAAGTACCTTAAAAATTCTTTGGAGGATCTTATAAACTCATGTTTTAAATTGATATACATTTCCTCTATTTATTTTCATATTCTTTTTCATTCTTTTCAATTGTAATTGTGTATGTTGTTTTAAATTTCATTTGAATTTTAATTCATGTTTTATCATCATATTATCTTATAAAAATCCACCATATGTTGATTAATATTAATTTTCATAATTTTTTTTAAATAATTTTGAAAACCCTACCATTATTTTTCTTTCTCATTCAATAGAAAGTTCTTGTTTAATTATCTTCACCGTTCATGTGTGTGTGTTCAGAACACCGCTCTTTTCTTATCTCGTTAATTAATTATCTTTTTAATTCATCTCCATAAACATTAAAAAATGATTATTAACCACTGAAATGGATTTTTAAATCTCCCATTATGTTGAGTCATAATTTTGGGATGTTAAGATATTGAGATCTTTTCCTAGATTAATATTCTTTAAATTAATATTGTGTATGTTGACCTTAAAATGTCATGGATTAATGAAATGTTTTATTTGAAATGTGGATTATATGTATTATTGGAACCAAAAGTACACATGGGTTCATGAAATATTGAACCTTACAAAAACAATATTTTATTGAGATCAATACCCTATTTGAATATTCTATTAAGGCCAAAACAATTGGGATTTTTGATAAAAAATCATATTATGAAGTGGATGTTAATTTAATGAAATATATTCCAAAACTCAAGGATATCACAAGATTAACTCCCTATTGATGAACTAACCCTAATAATTATAAATTTTTTAAATTTCATTAATCAATTATTTCATATATGCTCTACAAATAAACCCCCAAATAAAAAGAAAATCAATTAAAAACAATCGACTCTAAAATTTATACCATCACTGAGGATTCATCATGAGTGCCTCTATACACATTATTCGAGCACCAAAACTTTGAACATTCGTTAAAAATTAATTGGACACCATTTAAATGGTGATGTTTCTAGGGATTATGAAACTAGTAGTCAATAGATTTTTATTATTATAAAAAAACAACAACAAAAATTCAAAACAAAAAACAAAAAAATCTAAAAAAAGACACAAAGAAAACCCCAAAATCAAATAAAAAACAAAAACAAAAAAAATAAAAATAAAAAATTCCTTCCTCATCCTTTCCAAATATATCTAAATGTCCAGTAGCCTCCTAAAAAATCCATCATATTTGTTTAACCTATAAATCAAGTGAACTCTTCACTGAATAAGGAGGAACATTATGGACAATCAAATAAATCAAGACCCATTCATTGTCCATCCAATTGAACAAGATATGGCCAATACTAGGGAATAAATCCTTAATGAAATTGATTCCCTTGATATTAATTACCAACCCATTGGTATTCAATATCCAAATATTAAGGCTGATATAAAACTCAAATCAGGTTTGATTCATCTTCTACCTCATTTCCTAGGCTAGTAGGTGAGGATTCTCATATTCACCTCAAAGTGTTCTAAGTGGTGTGCTTTACCATGAATTATCTTGGGGTTTCTGAAGAAAAAATCAAACTTTGATCATTCCCTTTCTCCCTAGCTGACTCTTCTATGTAATTGCTCCATTACCTCCCTCCTAGTTCCGTAACCACATGGAATGACATAGAGTGACTCTTCTTAGAGAATTTTTTCCAGCTTCTCAAAATGATTCTATACAAAAGGAAATAAGTGGTATCTATTAATTCCCCAACGAATCAATTCATAAGTATTGGTAGAGGTTCAAAAATCTTATGTCAACCTACCCAAACCACTAAATCATGGATCAACTTTTGATCCAATACTTCTATGAGGTGTTTTTGGATATGGAGAAAACTATCATTGATGTTACAAGTGGTGGTTCTATTATTGATAAAACTCCTACATCCACATGAGATCTCATAATCAACATGGATTCAAACACACAACAATTGAATACTCGAGAACATGCTCAAATTCAACATGTCCAAGAGAATCAATCCATATATCCCAATAAGATGACTGAGTGGAAGTGTGAACTTATAGGTCTTGTGTGACAACTGGAAGTGGCTTCCATATCCCTAACCTCACCTTCACCACAATCTCTATTCCCTAGACCTATTAAAAATTGTGGAATCATTAGCTCACCATCTCATTCAACTCACACATGTCCTTAAATACAAGATGATTCCTTAAAATCTTCTAGTCTAATGGAGCTCAACGTAGCATATGTTCATCGGAACACCATCACTCAACAATCAAGTCAATTAATTAGAAACTCCACTCAACCCCACTCTGATCCCTTATCTTCTTCCTATAACCCCATATTGAGGTATGGTAATCCTGTCTCTCATCCCCCTCAGTTCCCTCCTCAAAATTTAAACCAATTACAATATGGTCAAGGTGGTGGTAACTTCCAATAACTTTATCCTTTTGTTCCCAAAACTCAAAAAGGAGAAATACTCCTCTTTCTCCTCTTGGATTCCATTATCCTAGTGATCCTTCCCAATTCCAAACCTAATACAAAAAGTTTTATAAGAGCCATAATCAAGGCAATATTAATGTGGTGCATAAATATTCTTCTAAGAAACAATTGGAAACTATTTTGGATGATATTTCCTCCTTAAAACATTATATCCTCAAAAATATTAAAACCCAAATTAGTCAAATTTAATCCCAAATTATCCAAAAATAATAATTAAATTCTTCCCAACTCTGAGATCAACCATTTCCCAACCCCATGGGTAATTTAAGTTCATATTCACATATATCAGTAAAGGAAATTTATATTCCTCATGATGAATCCACAAAATCACGTTTAAATTCTGGGATGGAAAAATAAAAATAAAAAAATCATGAAAATGCACTCTAATCCACTCCATTACCTCCTTCCATTCCACAAAAAAACACAATTACTTTTCCCCGATCCATCTCTATGCCATGGAAGTCCTTTGAACTTGATCCTAAAATCCTCAACATGTTTAGACATGTTGAAGTCAACATTACCCTCTTTGATCCAATCATTAAAATCCCCAAGTATGAAAAGTTTCTTAAGGAATTGTTCACCCATAAGAGACAACTTAAGACCATTGAAAATGTTTCAACCCAATAATCCATTCCCATGAAGTGAAAAGATACAGTTACCTTTACCATTCCACACCAAATAGGGAGTTATAACTTTGATAATGCACTCATAGACCTAGGATCCTCAAATAATGTCATTCCCAAATAAATATTAACCATCCTTGGTCAAGGTCCCTTGCACCCAATTGGTGTTTTCAACCAATTAGAGAATCTAAGCACTTCTTGTCCAGAGGTAATAATTGAGGATGTCCTTATTCAAGATAATGATCTTATATTATCTACTGATTTCTATGGCCTTTACATAGAAGGTTAGAAAAATTCTTTCCAATCTCCTCTAATTATTGGAATACCTATCCTCAGGACATCTAGAACCAAAATTTATGTCCATGCTGGAATATTATCCATGGAATTTGGTGACCAACTTGTTAAGTTTAACATTTTTCAAGCCTTACAATATCCATCTAAGGATCACTCTAAAGTCTCAATCCATTCATCTGAAAGTCTCTCTGAGAGTGTGTTGAACCCTGATCCATCTTGTTCTTCTTATTCTAATGATAGAGTTTTTTATGAATTCTACATCCTCATTAACCAAGTCATAAATGGAGATGTTGATGTTTACATTTCAATTTGAAACTCCATCGATATAAAGGATCTTGAAAACTCTTTGGAATCCCATCTCACATCTGATATCCACTGCTCCAACTTAGATGGTAGTGAGGAATATAAACAAACTTTCTCATTTTCTAATTCAAATCAAATTATCCAACATTCATCATTTATTATAAATGATTCTAAAATTTCTCTTATATGTTAGGTGAACCATGATCCAATGTGATTATCATGTCCCAATGGAAGTGATGTTTTTGATATTTGTTCCCTAATTAATAAAGTGAAAACTGGTGTGGTTGAAATTGACTATTATTTGGAAAAGAACATTGATATTATTAATCCTGAAAAATCTATTGATTCTCATGTATTGTTTGATCCTCATTACTTCACATTGGAATGTGATAAAAAAATTGAGTTTAAAAAAACTGGGATCTCATACTCTAATTTCATATTATCTGAACCACACATAAATATACCATCTAAATTTAAGAATCTTCATGAACTTTAAATCCTAGAAAAACAACCCTTGACGGATTGAATCCTTCCTCAAGTAGAAGTTAAAAGGGATTATACCAACATTCTCTTTCCACCCCTATTGAATTGAAATCACAACAAAAAGGAAGAGAAGAAATCATCCAATGAACATTCAGGCCTACTAAATGAGAATTTTTTCTAGAAGCACACCGGTGTTGAGAAAATATGGTGTCCACCATTGGACAATGTATAATCTACTACAAATGTCTAGATGAAGAAAAAACAAATTTAGTGATTTTGGAGAGGAAACCCAAGTTTTCATTTAATTTTATTAACGTTCAATTTCTTTTAAGTTTTTAATTAAATGAATAATGATTTTTTCTTTTATAGGTAATGGAAATTTTCAATAACATCAATAGAGTGGACACATGATGAGTAACCATATCAACTCCCAAAAATATTTGGATAAGGAAACCTATAAAATCCAAACTAGGGGCACCTCTTTCCCTTTAAATCCCTCTTTATCTCTTTTTCCTTCCCCTATCTCTCTCTCTCTCTCTAAATATTTATTCTTATTCCTCTATCATTAATTTTTTACCACTTTCTTCATCAAAACCTTTTTTACAATTTCTCTTTTTATATGGGTGTATATTTTTAGAAACTGAAATAAAATAAGAAAACATGAAAATAGCAATATTCATAATTACTCACCATTAAATTTTCAGATTTTTTATAAACATTTCGGGGAGTCCAATGAACTATTTTCATCTCAAACATTTTTTATATTCATCATCAACTTTGATGAATAATTATGTCTCAAGAAAAATAAATTCTCAATTCTCAATTTTTGATTTGGAAAATTATTCTTCCCCAACAATGTGGAACAACATTAGCTTTCATAAAAAGGTCACCTACGACTATCTTTTTATATTGTGTGTTTTCACCCCCGATTGTGAGTCTTGAGTTTATAGACATTCGAGCAGAATTTCCTACTTTAGCATACATTAATATGGTAGAGGCATTTTATAAACCACATGAGAATCACAATATCCAAATATCCTCCCATTAACCTTACATTGATACCTCTTTTTAAAGACCCTTCAATCCTAGGAAAACCCTTTTTTGATAACCTTATTTCAATCCCAAAACCATTTCCCACCCAACATCTACATGAATTTACATTTGATAATTTATTGAAATTTATGTTTAGGGGGAATGGATTTCATTTTGGGTACCATTTACTTGGTTTACAATGTGTTATACTATGCATAAGGTAAATAATACATTTTATTTTGGGGGAGATTTTTTAATTCGGCGAGTTTTTGGAATGTATATATGTTTTTAAAATCTTTTACAAATGATATTGAAAAGTGTTCAAAAAATATGAAAAAAAAATAAAAAAAAAAAATAAAAAACTCAAAAAATTAAAAAAAAAAAATGGGTTGTGTCTTGGTCAGGTTAAAAATCACTCTTACTCAACCATTTATCTTATTAAAACTATTAAAATTAGTATCATGAGGAGATAAAACATCATTTGGGAGATGAGGGTGAGCTTTTTTCAAGTTCAACATTAAAAAAACAATAAAAAAACACTTGCATAATTTTTCATGTGTCGTTGGGAGAAGTTTTTTGTTTTTGAACATATTTCATCATTTCATACCCTTAAAATTTTCTCACTCTATTATCTTTATTCAAAATTACTTCACTAGTAAATATGGGTTTCCATTTCCTTCCATGTTTCATTTCAAACAAATGTACATTATTTTTCCCATTTTGGTGTTTTACATCATCTTTTATACTCTTTTGGACACTTTATTCCTAATGTCCTTTTCCCTTGAAAACCCCTTAAAAATACCTCTTGACTCTTGTTCACTTTAGGATAGCTAAAGGAACCTAATATATCTTACAAACTCTAAGATTCTCGCTTTTTTTGGTGAAAGAGTGAAGATGCATAAAAAGTTGTTATCATCTCGATAAGAGTGAGTTTTGAATGTCTACATTTTCCATTTCTAATTTTGAGAATTAAAAAGAATTGATTTTGGAACATTATTACTATAAATAATTGTGGTGGAATTATTTATAGATGATTGAACTAGTATAGACCCCACCTGATTATAGAAAACAAGTTTAATATTTTTTGGCGAGTAAAAATTATTTATTTATGTTTTTATATTTGATGTACATGAGGAAATTCACAAGAAAAAGTTTTGGGGATTTGATATTAAATATTAATTCATGATTTTAAATTAATCACATCAGATAATTATCACTTAAAAATTATTAGTTTCTATTCAATGTTATTGTTTTGATTGTAAAAATATTTAAAGAGCATTGTTAGAAATAATTTAATTAAACTATAGTTTAATTTTTTCATCATATCATTCAAAATACTAATCCAAATTACCTGATTAATATTTTTTAGGGTTTAAAATTCAATATTATAAAAAAAATACACTGGATCTAGGGCCAATTCGGCTATATGAAGGGTCATATGGACCATACAAGAAGGCCCAAATAATTTTTCAAAGAAACTGGACCAGCTGTGATATTATATTTTGGTGCTCAATCATGAAGTCAAAATTCTTTTATTTTCTACCAAAAGTCTAGGTACAATACATTTCATGTTGGAAAAAAATTTCAAGGCCTAACTCAACCAATAAGGGGCCCAATTGATCCATGAAATTCCATCCCACCATTCTGTCCTAGATTTCAAAGCATCACATAATACTTGACTTTTCTCCCAATACAGACATCCAAATGAGATGATATTCTTTTGGTTTGAAATAAAAATATATTCAATGAACTTTTTTGAAGAAATAGTTTGGCTTTTAGGGCATATTCCTAGCATAAACCACATTCACATTTAAACCAAGGAAAAACTCAACAGAAAAATGTATAGAATGACTTGTTTAGTAAAACATCCAAAACTTTGGATCCAAAAGTCCAATGAATGAAATATTTTTGTGGTATAAATTTCACATCCATATATAAAACATTTAAGAATAATATTTCTCCATATTATTATGTCTAAATTATCAAATTGAAGAGTCAAGTGGAAGGGAAGATTTGGAATGCAAACAGTCCACCGCCATAGGCTATAAATACACCCCCTAGCTTCCTTGGATGGGGTTGGAATTTATGAGCTTAGTAGGATATATTTTTATGACAAAATACCTTGAAAAAAATTTTTATGGACTTAAAAACACATGTTTTATCTTTATATACCTTTCCTCATCTCTTTCATTTCATGTTATTTTTCTTTATTTTTAATTGTAATTTTGTAAGTTGTTTTCAATTTCCTTTGAATTTTAATGCATGTTTTATATTAATATTATATTATAATTATCCACACTCTACTAATTAATATTAATTTTCTTAAAATAGTTTAAATAATGTTTAAAACCCTTCCCTACTTTCTCTTTCTCATTCAATTGAAATTACTATTTAATTCTCTTCGTCGTTCATGTGTGTGTTCAGTGCACCACTCTTTTCTTATCCCATTTATTTCCTTATATTTATAATTAATAACCATAAAAATTTGAACTATATTATTAACCACACAAAAATATGAGTAAATATCCCATTAGGTTGAGTCATCATTTTGGTATGTTAAGTGATTCAAATACTTTTTTCGATTAATATTCTTTAAATTAATATTGTGTAAGTTGAACTTAAAATGTCATGGACTGATGACTTGTTTTGGTTAACCAGTAGATTCTATGGATTATTGGAACCAAAAGTACACATGGGTTCATGAAATAAATAACCTTACATCAATAATAATTCATTGAGATCAATACCCTTGTTTAGGATTGGATTAAAGAATTTTTTTTGGATTTCTGATAAAAAATCATATTGTGAAGTGGAAGTTAATTTAATGAAATATATAGAAAATTTCAAGGATATCACAAGATTAATTCCCTAATGATGAACTCACCCCAATAAATATTAAATTGTTAAATAAATTTTCATTAATAAATCATTTCATCTAATCTCTACAAACAAACCTCCCAATCAAAAGACCATAAATTAAAAACAATTGACTCTAAAATTTGTACCATCGCTGAGGATTCGACCTGAGTGTCACTATACACATTAGTAAAGAACAATACCTTTGAACAACCGATAAGAAAAAAAACTGTCATGATTTATGTCCCAACCCCTGATAACCTGTATCAATTTTCCCCTCAAATAATATCATTCGGCTATAGAACATATGTTTAAGAATAGTGTTATAACACTTCTGGGTTCTCTTCATAGTGGGGAACTGTTATGACCTTCTCGCATGACAAAAACTCTTAGGAAATTATCACATACTATGTTACATATAAGAAAAATCCTGATGTGATAATAATTTTATTAATATTCAAAAATATGAATACATGTTATCATAAAGTACACAAAAGATGGTTTTAGGGAACCAACTCCAACAATAATTGGGCCTCTCCTTTAACCATAATCCACAATATCCAACCATCTTGCACCACTATTTTCTCATCACTAGGACTTATTGCTTGACCAATGCTATCAAAATGAATTTCAACCCAAGGAAACAAGGATCCATATACTTTATGTAACATCCCAATGTTTTATGAGATCGATTCTTTTTAATTTCATTAATGTCTTTTGTTGTACTCTACACTAAGATTAACTTGCACTATACACAACACCGTATTAGCTTACAGTATATGAAACAATATTTTTGTCTCTTGTTACCCAGAATTTCAAGTTATTTTGATAGAATTAATTTCACAAAATACCGAGTCTAAGTGATAACTAAATATTATAACGTAGTCATTATAATGGCCTGTATGAATAGTATTAACTTCATTCTAAAAAACTATTTAAATGAAAATAAGGGAGTATATAAAATAATAAAATCACTCTTTATATATTTTATTATTGAAATATATATGTAATATATTAAATATATTTTTTTTAAATTTATCTTATATGTTTTCTATATATGATATAAAAAAATTCAATTTTTTAGATAAAAGAAGTATTTTCCCAAAAAATATAGTATTACCACCTTTTGATGGAGAACACTTCTTAAATTTAGTTTTTGAAAATTTTATAAGTTCTATTTGACATAATAAAAATATTATTTGGAATAGGGACATAAAAATTTACATAGGTTGAAATTTTGGTATTCTTCTGATTAAATTCATATTTTAATGAATAGTGAAAAAATACTGCATTTTAATTCAAAACTGCCTTTTCGTCTAATTTATTTATATAATTAGATTATATTTTTAATTTGTTTTAAAGTGTAAATATATTAGGTTTTTATAATTTATTCCAATTTTGTTCATTTAAATTAATTTAAAATTTAAATTGGACATAAACACATGTCAATATTTTGATAGTTTTTACTTCATAAAAACCTTCTTTCTAGTTTTGGCAAAAAGAATTAATTTAAAATTAATTAATGAAACTTTTATGTTTTAAATTTTAAAAAATTTATTACATATTTGGAATCAAAATTTCCAAATTATTTAAATAGGTACCTTTTATTTTTTGACATTATGAATAGTAACTTCAGTAATTATTTTATTTACCTCACTTAAAGGGTAAATTAGATCAATAAGGGTAAAAATAATATTATAGTAATATAAAAATACCCTAAAACGTGTCCAAATATTATTGTGTAAGTAATGATCTAAAAAAATATCCTTAGGCTGAACTTTTGGCATTTGGGAGCCACTTGGGTGTGAAAATGACATGTTATAAGAATTAATTTAATGTAAAGGTAAATATAACATAAGCATGTATATTTTTACTAAAAAAAATTTAAGGTGGGGTTATATAAATTATATATTTTACTAAAAATATTAATTATAAATATAAAAATATTTCCTAAATCATGGTTTTTTATTTTTATTTTTTAGACATTAAATAAATAAATTTAATTATGACACAATGATAATTCAATGATTACCTTATTAATGAAAGATTTAAATAAATGATATTATATATATATTAAAATAAATGTAATTTGAAAATTTTGATGTCATACAAGAATTTTATGGATTATTATGACATGTTATATTTTAGTTAATGTAGTTTTTTTGAATCAATAAAGTTTTTATAGATTTAACAAAAATAAATTACTAAATAGTGTCAAAATTGACATAAATGTGTTTTAAAAAAATCTATTTTATTAAACGATATAATAGTCACAAAAAAATAATATTTTTACAAATTACATGTATAATATTAAAAATTTAATTAATAATCCACATTTAATTCTTTTGTCATTTTATAGTAACTATATTGACCATATAGTGTAAAAATACAAGAAGACATGGTAAGAGTTAATTTATTTAACTAAGGGTTAAAGCCAAATGATAAGGTCAAATGTGTGACCTAGACTTGTGTAAAACCTATTGGTTGAGAGTATTTATACCAATAATAATATTATACTCTAAATATATCAATTTGGAGCTATTATAATTCGAAAATAAATTTGTAATAAAATAATATTTCAAGACTTTAATAAAGTGCCCATCCTCCCTCTTATAAATGGCCACCACTTCTACCCACTTACTCACACCACTAAATCCCATTGTATCATAAAAATTATGAAAAATAAACTCCAAAAATCCCTCCCATACTAATAGAGGCCACACTTTGGTCAGATAATCATCCTAAGGATTCCTTTTGTGCAAATCAAAGAGAGATACTCAAAAAAGAGGTAATAGTTTTATCACATATTTCAAAATTCTTTTCTTCTTATACTTCATATTCTTATGTTGTTTTCATACTAAAGTAATAAATACAGAATATTATACATTATGAGATATTATTATAATTATGGTACAACCTTATACCTCCTTTTATCCATCCTACAAATAACAATATCACCATGAATCCGTACGTACGACTTACAGTCTCCACGCTGTGGTGTAATTTTTTATTCAAAAATACTTACTTTGGATGGGAATAATGATGAGTATAATGGATTTAAATAATGAATATAACATGATAATTATTCTTTATAATTAATATACCTTCCAATTCCATACCATTTAACCATTAAGTGAATGATATCGTCGCTCGTGCGTACGTACGACCTGCCGTCTCCACGATGCGATGCGATTTATTCTACATGATCTTTATTAAAACATGATTTTATAAATGAATTTAATGAATAAATATGGTATATATTATACTAATATCATCATGTAAATGATATAAATATAACTAAATAAGTGGAACATGAACTTATCTGACAAAAAATGAATAAGAACATAAAGTAGTAATATCCAAATAATAGGGGATAATGAAATGTTACTAACAAATAGATGATAACATAATCATATATGATATAATAAATATTAATACGATTCAGGAATAATTAAATAACATTATTTAAATCATTATACAGGAGTTTCAGATACATACGAAGTATATCAGACCTAAGGTAAGGGATAATTTGGAAATCTCCTAATTATCAGAGATTGTTTATTTATAAGTATTTACTGGGGTATATTTATCATTAACATAAATATTTACTAAATATGTAATATTATATATATTATTATACTATTTTTTAAATTTTATTTTACCTATTGGTAATTTTTTATTAAATGGTATGGAATAAATCTTTCTTTCATTTTCCATACGAGGTACTTACTAACTTTTCCAGCAAGGGTACGAGAAGAATGTTTTTTTAACTTATATGCCATGAACAGTTATTTACATATTCACAAAACCTTAGTTCCATGAAGATTAATCTATATGATTTTATTTTTATTTTCAAATAAATTATTTTCTTTTAAAATTGTGAAGGATTTTGTGAAAATAAAACATTTTTGAAGAAGAAAGGTTATTTTCATCAAAAATTAAGTTTAAGTGTTTTATCAAAATTATTTTCCATATAAGATATAACTCTTTAAATAGGGTTATGTTTATAACCCTATTATTATGATGATTTCATTGTGAAAATTTTGGAATGATATTTTATATTTATTACATTATGATGGAATAATTTTTAAGAAGCACATTTTATTTCTTGGGTTATGATATGATGAATGATTTATATTTTTGTGGCACATGTAAGAATGATTTCATTATGAGATTGGTGGGACTTATATCTCCCTAAAATTAATTGTATAAAGATTTATATCTTATAATATAGAAATTAATGGAAAGAAAAGTAAATCTGGTTCAGTAATCTAGGGTTGGAATGACAAGTAAATGTAGTTCAGTAATATATGGATAGAATGACAAGTAAACCCAATTCAGTAATGGACTTTGTCCACTATAGAAATCATATTATTTACTTATTTGTTTTCTAAAATTACATGTTTTATGCCAATGATATTTTATTATGGTTAATGTTCCTTTATGATCTATGCCTTACATACTTCCAAGATTTATTTAATGATTCAAGATTTTGATATTTAAACTTTATGTTCATGTTTTTACATTATTATGTTTATGATTTAATTTATGTTCTTAATTTTTACCCTTACTGAGGATTTTAGCTCACCCTTTTTATGTTTTCCATTATCCATGATATAAATAAAGGTTTTAGGTAGGAAAAAAATGGGAAGATATTTATGGGAGATGTTGAAAATATTTCAAAAAGTTAGATGATTATATTATAAGTTTATAAAGACACTAAACTAATATGGTATTTTGGAATATACTTGGGTAATTTATTAAGTATTCCAAAAAATAAATGTAATATCCATGTATGTCAATCTCGGTTTTTTAGAGTTGGTATCGGAGTGAAGGTTTAGTTAACATTTGGAAACTAGGATGAGAAAACTACAGTGAGGTCCCTAGAGATATTTATAAGGTATGTCTAGGGATGTCCCTAAGGGTAAGTATAAATATATGTCACAGTTCCAGAATTATGGAAACGATCATGAATAACCTAGGATTAAACCTAACATGTTAGAGATTGAAATTACACCCCCTTGATTATGTTGTTTTTCCAATATGATTTTTTCATCTCACACTATGATTTTTGGGTTTTAGATAGTGGGTAGAACCCGAAGGAACCATGTTAATGATCAATGCATTGGGAAATGAAATGATTGCCCTCCTTAACAACCTAACATTATGGGAGATGGAATGAAAAATATTATTTATATACTTACACAATATATGATTCATTTTAGACTTCCAATTGAGTAGATAAGGGAAGAAAATTATGTTGAGTCCTTCATGAGAAAAAATCCACCTTCATTCAGTGGGTCTTCTGATCCACTTGTTGTTGAACAATAGATCAGTACCACTTAAAAGATATTTTCCATACATCAGTTTCAGAACATGAAAAAAGTCATTTTGGATATTTATTGTTTAGAAGGCGAAGAAGAACAGTGGTGGACTATAATCAAGAATTCAAGGCAGCAAGATGAAATTGAATCCATGGAATGAGATGAGTTCAAGAACTTGTTTTTCAATAAGTACTTTCCTTGTATTCTTCAAAATAAGATGGAAAAGGAGTTCTATGAGCCTAATCAAAAGGACGATTAATCCATTGGTACATACAAGGGAAATTTTACAAGACATGCAAGGTATTCTTCTAGATTTATCATCCAACCTAAAATTAAAGTTTATTGATTCTTCAGTGGATTAAAACCATGACTTCAAAGGGAATTAGCTGTAAGAGATATTAGTAGCTACGAAGAGATTTTTCATTGTGCTATCAAGGTAAAAATATAAATTTTTGTTACATATCAATCCCATGGTTTTGAAAAGAAATTAAAGATGGAGTTCAAGGGAAAATCTCAAAACAATGCTGAAAAGAACATGAATGTTTCCTTATTCTGAAATTGTGGAAAGAAGCAGGGTGTATATTGTCTTAATGGGACTAGAAAATGTTTTATGTGTGGAAAAGAAGGTCATCAAGTAGTTTATTATCGAAGTAATGGGAAATTTTTTTCTAATGATGTGAATAGAGAAAATACTGCAGAGAACACACCACCCACACTTCAGTGCTACAAGTGTAAGGAAATTATGCTAACCAATGCCCTAATCCAAGGGTTATGGATGATTATCGATGTCAACAACCTCTTAAATATAAAGACAAAGGGAGATCACATGTGATCACTATTGTCTATGTTTTTTATGAAAACTAAGTTGTGGAATGACTAAGTATTTATGTAATGGGAATCCAAAATAGTGTTATTGAATCTCTTCTATAGTATTATGGAATATTGGAATATATATGTATTGATCCATTGTGGTTTTCCATAAGTATATGGTACCGGTAACCATGAAAAGTTATTGACATATTTTTTTAAAGAAAATTATATAAACACAATGAAGGGATATAGAGATAATGTGATGTTTGATAGTATTAATGACCTCATGAATGATTTAGAAAAAGTGATATCATGGTTTGAGTATATAGAATTTTTGGTATTTTTGGTGTGTTGAAAGAGTTAATTTTGCTAGAATACTTGTTTTCACTAAGGTTATATGGTAATTCATGTTATTATCATGTTTAAAGAGAATACACGATTAAGGTATTCCCATGTTTGGAATGTGAAAACCAAGAACTACCTTTTGAGATATGATAGATAAATGTTAAGTCAATTTAGTTCACCCCTTTATAAAGTTTTATATTTTAATTTTTTTGAAGGATTTTAATGTTATCCATTAATGGATAGTATGAGTTGTATTCTGGTTGAAGTTTTTTAGATTAATTTATTATCTCACTATAGGTGGAATTATTAATATATTACTACCTGTTATAACCTTTTTTTAGATAGATGGAATGAACTATAATTCTATAGCATGATCTGCAAACACCTCAATAATAAAAAATTCAACTTCATTTCTTTAAATAAGAGATGTAGTGGAAAATTTTCAAGGCACAAACAATGGTGAGATTGTTCCAAAATCAAGTAATTATTTATTCTATTTCAAAATTATTCAACTTTTGGGAAAGGATCTTGAAAACCAAAAATGTTATCTTAATAACTTCTTATCTGATGAATCATATGGTCCCTTAAATCAACGTAGATTTATGGATTTCTGGTTGTTAAATTTCTCTTAAAATTTTTCTCTATCACTATCCATCAGAACATGAAGGTTATATTGTTCTTCCATATCCATTTTTTCACTTCACACCTATTCTCTCCTATGTGGAAACCCAGTGATGAGTTACTTTGGGTAACTATTATGTTTCTAAATTTTCTTATTAAAATAAATTTTTATTATTCCTTTATACGATGTGGATTTCTATGAGAGAAACTTTAAAGTAGTAAACCTTTTATAACCCAACAAATTTTAAGGGATAAATTAATTTTAAGGGGGGTAGAAGTAACACCCGGATATTTTATAAGATATATTATTTTTAAATTTTCTTGATATCCTGTGTTGTACACTACACCAAGATTAACTTACACTATACAAAACACCATATTAGTTTATATTATATGTAACACTATTCTTGTCTTGTGTTACACACAATTTCAAGTTTTTTTTTGATAGAATTAATTTCATGAAAGACTTATTATAAGTGATAACTAAATATTATAACCTAGTCATTATAATGGCGGGTATGAATAGTATTAAATTCCTTTTAAAAAAACTATTTAAATGAAAATAAGCGAGTCTATAAAATAATAAAATCAATATTTATGGATTTTATTATTTAAATATATGTGTAATATATTCATTATAATGTTTTAAATTCATCTTATATATTTTCTAGATATTATCAAAAACAAATTCAGTTTTTTGGATAAAAGAAGTATTTTTCAAAAAAAAAAATACAGTTTTACAGCTTTTTGATGGAGAGCCCATTTTAAATATAGTTTTTGAAAATTTTATAAGTTCTATTTTACATAATAGACTTTTTATTTGGAATTGGGACATCAAAATTTACCTTGGTTGAAATTTTGGTATTTTTCTAATGAAATTCATATTTTAATAAACAATGAAAAATACTTCATTTTAATTCAAAACTGACTTTTATTATTATTTATTTATATAGTTAGATTATAATTTTAATTGGTTTTAAAGTTTAATTCTATAATATTTTTATCATTTAATATAATTCTATTCATTGGATGTAATTTCACATTTAAATTGGTTATAAACACATGTTAATCTTTTGATAGTTTTTACTTATTAAAAACCTGCTTTTTGGTTTTGACAACGGAAATTAATTTTAAATTAATTAATGCAACTTATGTGTTTTGAATTTGGAAAAATGGATTCCATATTTTTAATCAGAAGTTACAAATTATGTAAATATGTACCTTTTATTTTCTGACATTATGAATAGTAACTTCAGTAATTATTTTATTTACCTCAGTTAAAGGGTAAATTAGGTAAATAAGGGTAAAAATAATACTTATGAATTTGTTCTTAAATTATGTCTAAGAAACTCATAATATGGATTATAAAATTATAAGTATTATATAAAGTTCAAAATTCAGTTAATACTGTTCATAACCTCTTTTGAACGGCCAGTTAGGTAAGTCGTGATGCACTAGAACTCGGTGTTGCGTGTAGTGCAAGTTATTAGATTACTTTGAAGAAATGACCTACTGTTAAAAGAAGTATTTTTCAAAAAATGAAATTTTACCTCCTTTTAATGACAAACCCTTTTTAAATCAAATATTTGAAAATTTTATATATTGAATTTGAAAAAATAAACTTATTCTTTAGAATTGGGACATAATAGTTTAGTTTCAATAAATTTTTGGTGTTTTTTTGATAACTTTCATATTTGGGTGAATAATGAAAAATACTATATTTTAACTAATTTTTTTTAATCAAAATAATTTATAGTGTTAAATTATAATTTTTAATGGTTTGGAAATATAAATAGATTATATTTTTACTATTTAATCCAATTCTGGTAATTGTAAGTAATTTCACTTTGAAATTGGACATAAACAAGTGTCAATCTTTTGATAGTTATTATTTCTTAAAAATACGTTTTTTGGTTTTGACAACGAGAATTAATTTTAAATTAATTAATTAAATTTATATGTTTTTAATTTGGTAAAATAGACTTTATTTTTGAATTCGGAATATCGAAATTAGCTTAGGGTGAATTTTTGGAATGTTTCTGAAAACATTCAATTTTTGATGAATAGTGAAAAACACTAAGTTATTGGTTAAAATAGACTTTTTATTAAGATAATTATTTATTTTATTTAAATTTATTTTAGGTAAAAATAGATAAATAATACCTATATAAGTTCAATATAATTAATTGGAGTCATTTTATAACAAGTTTAGATATATAAAAATTATATTGAACTTTTCACCGTCTTTTACCTACCTCTGAGGAGAACTTACAAATTATGATAAAACTTAATTTTACCACTTCTGTGAGTGGAATTTAAAAAATAAGAGAGACACTATTAACGATAGTAAGTAAAATGTGGTTTAATAAGATGAAAATAATTTTTGGTGAATAGTAACTTTTGACTTTTATTTGCCGCGGTTAATGGTAAATAGGGTAATTCATGGTAAAACGAATATTATAATAATACAAAATTACCTTAACACTTGTCCTAAAATTATTGTATGAGTCATGGAAGACTATGGTAATCCTTGGGTTGATTTTGGGACCCCATGGAGCCACTTATGAATGATAATGACACTTTATTTTAATTAACTTAAAGTAGAGGCAAAAATGACATAAAAAATATCTTTTAGTAAATCAATTTTTACATGGGGTTATATAAGTCATATTTTCGACTATAAATATTCATTGGTAAGATAAACATATTTCCTAAATAATGGTATTATATTTATATTTTTTAGAAATTAAATAATTTAATTTATTTATGACACAATGATGATGCACTAATTACCTTATTAATGAAATATTAAAATAATTGATATTATAAATATCCAAATAAATGTAATTTGAAACTTTTTATGAATTAAACTAATTTTATAAGTTAATAGTACATGTTAGGGTTGATTAAATGATTTTTTTCGAAGTAATAATGCTGTTATAAATTTAACAAAAACAAAATTTCAAATAGTTTCAAAATTGACATAAAAGAATTTTTAAAACAAATATTATATTATTAATTGATATTATATTCCTAAAAATATAATATTCTGCCAAAAGACTTATATAATGATAGTTTTATCATTAATGAACCACTTGGGGTTATCTTGTAAGTTTATCGTAAGTTTATTAACCATATAATATAAAAATACAAAGAGACATGGTAAATGCCAAACTATTTAACTAAGAGTTAAATCTAAAAGATAAAGTTAATATAGTGACCCAAACCTATCTAAAACCTATTGGTTGAAAGGTTTTCTATCCATCCCCACCTTATCCTTTAAATAATTCATTTTTGATCCATTAGAAACCGAAAATGATTTTGTTATAAAATAATATTTCTAGCTGTTCTTAAGATGCCCCTCACCCCTCTTATAAAAGGGCACTCCCCCTTACCTCAAATTCACACCTTCAAAGACATTTGGCTCGGCCAAAAACTGCAAAAATATCCTCCCCACTATCCTCCCTTCATCCTAGAGGCCTTCCTTTAGTCATAAATCCAACCTAAGGATCCCATTTGATCAAATCAAAAGGAAGAACCTGAAGAAGAGGTAAATATTTCATCTCCTCTTTCAAATTCCCTTCTTCTTCCACTTCCTCTTTCTTTGTTGTTTTCATTCTAAAATAATAACTCCAGTATCTTCTATATACTGTTATTTTATTATAAATATGGTACAACCATATTCATTATTCTATCCATCATTTGAATGACATGTCACCATATGTGCGTACGTATGACTTACCGTCTCCACGTCGTGCTGTAGTAGTTATTCAATAAATTATTATTTGGATGTCTATAATAATGACATATAATTGATGTTAATAATAAATATAACATGATAATGATTCTTTATATATGATATACCATCCAATTATATATTATTTTAATATCAAAATTATGAAATTGTCGCTCGTGCATACGTACGGTTTTCCGTCTCCACGAACATGATGAGATTCAATCCCCATTGTATCCATTAAAGACTAATTTTCATTTGATGATTAAAAATAATTTTTAAAGACTTAATATCATTCTGAATATGAATAAGATACATCCTATCCATAACAAACATTACTTATGTAACAAAGCAAATAAAGTAAAATGAATCAGTTAACACCCAAAATGACGATAATACTAAATTATTATTAACAAAGCAATATTATAAGATCATATATGATATCATATTAATGTATATAGTTATTGAATAATTTAATAACAATTATTTCACCATTATACAGAAGGTTAACCAACCCTCTACCAAGGAAAAATACAAGGTAAGGGTTAATTTCACAATCTCATTATTATCTGAGGTTGTTTTTACATAAGTATCTTTTGGGACATATTTATTATCCATGTCCATGTTTTATAAAAGAGTTTTAAAAGGGATTATTTTTAATTTAATTTTTACTAAAACACAATTTTAAACTTTTTAAATATTTATTCTTCTAAATCATTCTCATTAATGTCCATGTTTTCAAAATAGTTTTTAGGGATTTATTTATATGGACATGAATGTTTTAAAAAATGTTAAATCCTTTCAAAAGTTTCAAAGTGGTATGGGACACTTTGATTCAAAAATGTCTTTAAATGTCTTCCTTTCTAAATTGTGTGACTTTTAAATATTTTCATGAAAAATGGATATTTCTCTCAAAGAGTTTTACAAATCATTTTCATCTATGTCGACAACCTTTGATGGATTTTAAACTTGTTTGAAGTTGATTTATTATGATAAAAATATTCCATATTTTATTGAAGGTTTTGTGATATGTTTGACTGTGGATGTGTTATTTTTATACCATTTATGGTTTATGGTTAAAGTATTGAAATTTCATATGCTAGTTTTAATACGAATATTTATGTTATATTTCAAACTTTTCATATGAGAAATGTATTGGACTTAGTAAGTGACGGGTGGAGCCTGATATAGCTCCTCGATGCATCGGTAGGTCTCATGAGACAACTAGACGTTGTCAGGACCCATACTCGGGACCCGTGCCGTGACTATCCCAATCCCGCCTTCCATAGGCCAGGGGCCGATGACTAGCACCAAAGGCGTAAATCCCTAAGCTGGGAAGACATTGCCTTTATAAATTGTAAACACACACAATAGAGTAAAAGATGGAAGCAAAACACTAAGTAAAACTGTATACAAAAAGAAGTGTTGAAAAGTAAGGGGCCAAAAATATAAGCCTAACTATAAAGTATAAGGAAACTGAAAGTACAAGGAAAAATAAGTACAACAAAAGAAAGGTGAAATAGCTGCTGGATCATCCTCCGGGAAATTATACCTGAAGGGTAGGTATAGATAGCCTCCATAGCACTCCATGTCTATCCGTCTCCACCGTGTACTGTCACGCCATGTAGTCTAACTCTAGGTACCGTCCAGTCCTCGTACACTCAGTCTCGATCAACGTTGTTCGTCGTCTGCATCCAACACAACTAGGTGCGGGCCTAGCCCATGCAGGGGTGAGTATAACGATGCTCAGTAGGGACCCTGAGACCCTTGAGGCCTCACAAAATCCAGTAAGTATAAACCAAAAATTAAGAAATCAACATATAACCTCACTTAGGTATATGCCCATACATATACCTAACTTACAAAGTAATCCATCTCAATCACGAGGAAAACACAAAGTTACTGACTTAGCTCAACCAGAATTTTATTCTAGGGGTAGTATCCATCTGAACCCTCAGCTACTAGAGAACTCCTTCTCTATCGAGTATTGTGGGCCTGCCGCATCACACAGAGATTCTTCCCACTAACTTGGACTGCTGAGGTACTCCTCCTGTCGAGTACTATGGATTTGCCACACTCACACAAAGGTGCTCCCCACCATGGGTCTGCTGCACTCACACAGAGGTGCTCCCCCTCATAGCCTAATGAGGTACGCCATGTGTCGAGTACTGTGAGTCTGCCGTGCTCACATAGAGGTGATCCCCACTAGGCTAGTCGAATCACTCTGAGTCGAATCGATTAGCAGTCGTCAAGTCTCATCCAGCTACTAGGTTCCCACACAAATGCCTGCTCGTCTCTTGAAGGTCCGCTCCAAAAGCTACTGGTCGATACTCCAACTATCATGAAGTCCCACGTAGAAGTATCTCAAAGGTCCTCCTTGTCATAGAGGTCTCAACACAACATACATCGCGTCAAATAGACGCCCGTTCTGTGAGTTATCAGCCTTTTAGTCCTGAGGGCCCGGTTGGATTCGTGTATGATCCAAACTGACCAAACTCAACTAAACCCTGAACTCCAGTGGGTTATTCTCAAAGGGATGGCTTCGTTATAAGAATACTGGCACTGCTGACGGTTCATCAAACGGATGTCCGATGCCAAAGATATGACCCAAGAAGGTAATGGGGTCAATAGTGGGCTCGGGTCCGGTCCGAACTGGTCGGACCGACTTGGCCCAACCCAATATGGGCCAACCTGGTCTGGGTTGACCCGGTCAGAATCGCTGGGTCTGACCCAGCCCATTGGATGGGTCAGCCCGCTAGGTTTGGCCTGATTCGCTGGGCCTGGCCCAGCGAACTGCGGGGGCGGTTCAGCCCCGGCTCGGGGCCAGTTTGGCCCGGAATGTTGCGAGGGGGTGGCCCGGTGTGGCTCAGCCCGGAGGGCATGAGGGGCCGGGATGCCAACTCGGCAGGGAGCGCGCGGGCCCCGCGTAGGCTGGCTCAGGGCCAGTTCGGCCCGGAGCGTTGCGAGGGCGCGGCCCGACGCGGCTCGGCCCAGAGGGCGCGAGGGATCCAGGATTCCATTTGGCTGGGAGTGTGCGGGTTTCATGGAGGCCAGCTCGGGGGAGGTCGGTTCGGGGTGGCGCGTGTGGAGGCCGGCTCGGTGGCGGCCGAGCAGGCCGCGATAGGGCGTTGGGAGGCCGTAGGGGCACTGGCAGGGCTCCGGGCAGGCCGCGAGGGCGCCAGCAGGGCACCGGGCAGGGTGTGGCAGGCATGGGCAAGCCGTGGGGGCATCGGGAAGGATGTGGCAGGGGCCAGGTAGGCCGCGGGGCGCCGGCAGGGCGCCAGTTCGGCGGAGCTCGGGCTGGCGCGGGCCGACGGTGCGATTTACAGAGGCCCCGGGTAGCGCGGCCTTTGTCGTTGCCACCTCCGTCGTCTCATCGTTGGTATGTTGACATTCCATAGAATGTCACAAGAAGAGAGAAATCAATGGAGGATGTTGGGCCATGTCAGGTTGGCGCACACCCTCCGTGTTTAGGGATGTATCATTTGGCTCATCATGAGAAGAATATGATCAATAATATGTTCGCAACAACCCCTTATTATCTTTTGAAGAAGGTAATAAAAAGGTACAACTTCAACAAGTAATAAACCCCATACCTTTGATTCGCCGTTCGTCATTCATCGACGGAGTTGCGGAAGGTAGACGAATGAGCTCGTCGTTCATCACGTTCACCACATACTCCCAATCCCGAGCTGTGCCGGCTCGCAGAAGATGCTCTATGTCGGTAGGATTCATGGAAGAAAGTCTAAGAAGAAATCATCATCAGCGTTCTTCACGTTCTTCATTGGGAGGAGCGTTCTTTGTTGGAATAATTTTAATCCTCCCATGCTTTCCTCTTCTTAAGTTCCACCAAAATTCCAAGTGAAATAATCTTAGATTGGGTTGTCTAATATTATGTTGGCACAACAAAACAATTTGGAGAGTTAAATTAAGTGGCTCCACCTAATTAATGCATGAGTTTTGTCATGGATTAATTAGGGGAGGTCAAGGGGGTTTCTCCCCATATAATGGGGGGGGGGGGTTGGGGAATTCAAGTGGCTCTCCCTCATTAAGGAGGGAGAGTTGAGAGGTTTTATCCTCCACCAACAATATGGGTCGGGTAGTCCCCACCCCTATTATTTAAAAGGGAGGTTATGCGGTCTCGGGTGGTCCCCACGTCGTAACCTCTCGTGGGAGGTTATGCTTGGGTGGAACCCACCACCATAACCTCTCATGGGAGGTTAGGGTGTGGCGGTCCCACCTCAAACTCCCAAGTGGAGGTTTTAACCAACAATCACACACACAACTTAAAATAAAATAAAGTGTTGTACACTTTATTTTATTATTTTTTTATAAAAATCCAAAAACTAACTTTTATTGTCGACCATCTGCTGTCGAGGTGAATGTCTTCTTAAGTGAATACCAGCGTTGCAAGTTCAACGGTGCCCTTGGATTTCAGTTCTGAGCACCGGTTCAAAAGTTATAAAATCATGCTCGTATGTTTACTAAACGTACCTGAACAAAACTTCAGAAATTGATTCCGGGTACACCGGGCCTCGGAATCAAGCGCCGTAAATTTTCTCGGACTCATAAAAATCCCATGTATTTAAGGAAAAACATTTCTACGGAATTTCCAGGTCTTTACATTCTCTCCACCTTAGGGATTTACGTCCCTGTAAGCTACAACTTGATCTAAGGGAACAAATGAGGGTACTGGGCACGCATCTGAGCCTCCCGCTCCCATGTGCTCTCCTGGAGGTTCCCGTGCTTCCAGTGAACGCACACCAAAGGTATAAACCATCCACGAAGTACCCGCTCCTATCGATCCTCAATCTCCACTGGAACCTCCTGAAAGTATCCCCATCATCGATGTCTAGCTCTCCATGGTCAATGATGTGGGAAGAGTTGTGCACGTATCTCTTCAGCTGAGATACATGGAATACGTCGTGCACCCGGTGCAACTGAGGTATAAGATCCAAGCGGTATTCCACCTCACCAACTCTGCTGAGGACCTGAAAAGGTCTGCTGAATCTCAAAGATAACTTGCTTCCTCGGCCAAATCTCAGTAGGCCTCGTCGAGGTGAGACCCGTAGAAAGATGTGGTCGCCATCCTCGAACTCTAGAGGTCTTTGTCTCCTGTCAGCATACGACTTCTATCTAATCTGTGTAGTCTTCATCCGCTCCTGGATGATCTGCACCTTCTCTGTGGTAGCTCATACCATCTCTGGTACCACCAGTGCTGAATCCCCAGGGTTTGTCCAACATAGTGGCGATCTGCAAGGTCGACCATTCAAGGCCTCAAAAGGGGCCATATCTATGGTGGAATGATAGCTGTTTTTGTAGGAAGACTTCACCAAAGGTAAGTGATACTCCCAGCCACGACCGAAGTCGAGGACACAAGAATGTAGCATGTCCTCGAAGGTCTGAATTGTCCGCTCAATCTGACCATCTATCTGAGGATGTAAGGTGGTGCTCAGATGAAGCTGCGTCCCAAAAGCCTCCTGCAAACCCTTCCATAGACAGGAAGTAAACCGTGAATCACGATCAGAGACAATAGAAGAAGGTACTCCATGTATCCGCACAATATCCTGCACATAAGGTCATCCTAAGATCTCTACTGAACCCTTCTCTTTGATCGGTAGGAAGTGGGCCAACTTGGTGATTTGGTCGATGATCACCCAAATTGAGTCATGACCCCTGGATGTAAGTGGAAGACCCGTAACGAAGTCCATGGATATCCCATCCCACTTTCACTCTGGGACCTCTAAAGGCTGTACCAATCCTGTTGGTACATGGTGCTTCGCCTTCACTTGCTGAAAAGTGAGGCATCGAGAGACAAAATCCTCTACCGCCTTCTTCATACCTGGCCACCAGTGCTATAATCTGAGGTCCTGATACATCTTCACCACTCCAAGATGTACCACTAGAGGGGACGTGTGAAACTCCCTCAACACTTCCTCCTGAAGTGACATTGGCACCATAATAAGTCCTCTGAAGAGGTTGACATGCTCCCCACCTTCAAAAAATCCATCAGGTGCCTGCCCTGTGGATATCTGAGCACATCGCGTCTCATAGTCAGCGTCTCCACACTACACCTCCCTGACTCGCTGAAGAAGTGGGGGAGTGACTGCAAGAGATTGTAAAAAGGATGATCCATCTCTATCCACAAAGTATATCTATAAAGAATCTAGCTTCTCTGTTGCCTTTCCTAGTAGTTGTATACCAGTTCTCCTGCTGAGTGCATCTGCAACAACG
This sequence comes from Viscum album, assembly GCA_963277665.1. Classification (NCBI taxonomy): domain Eukaryota; kingdom Viridiplantae; phylum Streptophyta; class Magnoliopsida; order Santalales; family Viscaceae; genus Viscum; species Viscum album. The sequence continues at coordinate 176,350,805 of OY728123.1, forward strand.
TTCCCCTTCCCAAGAGTATAAACTATCTCGAAGTCATAGTCCTAGAGGAACTCAAGCCAACGTCGTTATCTCAGTTTAAGGTCCTTCTGAGAGAAGATATACCTGAGACTCTTGTGGTTTGATTATATGGTAAAACGCTCGACCATCAGATAGTGTCTCCACATCTTCAAGGCGAAGACCACTGCTTCTAACTCCAGGTCATGGGTAGTGTAGTTCTGTTCATGCTATCTCAACTGACGAGAACCAAAAGCGATAAATGCTCACTCCTACATCAGTACACACCCGAGTCAAGTCCCTGATGTGTCACAGTAGACTATGTACCCTATGCCTTCCTCTGGAAGCCTCAAGATGGGGGCACTAGTCATCCTCTGCCTCAGCTCCTGAAATCTCTTTTCTAGAATCTCTTCGACCACACGAAGGGTTGAACCTTATTTTTCAAGGATGATAGTGGTGATGAAACTATGGAGAAATCTAGAACGAACCTCTTTTAGTATCCATCCAAAGAAGACGTCCCTCCCCCTTTGGGGGGTAATCCTAGAAACATATTTTGAAAAGATTTCTCCATGTTCTGTCACTCATGTTTGGAACTGAAAACTAAAAAATCCTGCTGCCACAAGGGTAAGGCTGGCCGACTCAAGAGTGATCGGCTGCACCATCCCATGCATGAGTTTAAACTGTGTTGTATGGGTTTCCTTTTTCATATACTAAGGGAAACCTCATCTCAACATTGTAGATAAACCACAACCTTTTTTCCTAATACAGTCAATCTGTGTATGAATCGTGGTTGCCCAGTCCATACCCAAACTAACATCGTAAGGCCTCGATGCTGCCACCAAGAGGTTCCAACCGAAACTCTCGCCTCAAGGTTCATATCACACCATCGACATAAGTGTGATTATTGATTCTCCTCCCAAAGGTATCTACAGATGTGAGGGTCAATTCAACGGTTTAACCAGAAACTCTAGGTTTGGGACAAGATTCGTGGAAGGAAGGAATGATTGGTACCTATGTATATTGATGCTGTAGCTAGTAGTAGACACAGACCATACCTCGAATCATTCCTAGAGACCTTGGGTCACACTCCTTGACCGCATGGAACTACTCTCTTACCTTACCCTCCAGCTCCCTGAGCCTGGCGGGAACTACAAAGGTGGGTGGTTGTAACATGTTGAAATGTACACCACCTCATTCTATTCTCCTAGCTCTGCTTCCATATCTGCTGCCCTGAAGATTCATCTGTCCTTAACACTTACTCTTCTTGAAACATTTTACATGATCAAGTATCTAAGACTGGTGCAAGTTTCATGCTTTCCCACTACTAACATTCACTGGCTGTATCTGCTCAGCCAAAGAACATTCAACCACAAAGGTTCTCTCTAGCATCTTGAGAAAAGGTGCTGGCTCAGATGTCCTAAATCACACCTCACTCAGTAGTACGAGACCCAAAGAACTGTTTGTAATGTATTAATTGAGTATCAGAAACGATCAGAACACCTCGACGAATTCTCAGCTACCGATATGTCGTCCTGACGAAGATGTACAAGCTCTAGAGAACTCTCATCCACCTTCTTAGGCCAGTTCTCAGCCACCTGTGAGTCGGCCTCACCTAGTAACCTGAGGGGTATCTGATGTTGAAACACATGTAAGGCACTAAGCCTACATGTTTCATCTACCGGTACCACCGGTTGTAACTGCTGACCATCAGGTAGTGATATAGCAGACACACTACCTAAAGGTACAATCTCGGGAAATGGTCCATGCACTAAAGCCTTATCACTATACGGACCAACCTCATAGTCACTCACTGAAAAACACTAGTAGCTAAGATCACTATCTTCTCCACGAGTGTCTCAACTAGGCAGAGAACTTTAGAAATCGCCTCCAACCAGTCCTCTACTGCCTGGGAATCTGCCTCACCTCGTAACCTCGGAGGCCTCTACTGCTGGAACTTTTGCAATGCGCTCAGTCGGCGTGCACCATCCGCTAGTGAAACTGGTGGCATCTGCTGCCCAATGGGTGGTGGTGCTGCTGGTACACCACCCGAAGGTGACAACAGAGTAAGAGGGACCTACATCGGAGCCTCGTCGCTCTGTGGGCCGTCATCATGTACTCTCTCGAACTCTAATTGGCTGTCTGCATGGAGGAATCCTGAATAGATGTGACACAATAAAAAGTTATACCTGGTTAGCTGACCTGGTTGATCTGACTTAAGGAAAACATTTGAAAAGACACACACAATCAGTGTTTTCATGTACTGAGTCCGAAATCAGAAGTCAGGGTCCTGGTGTATGGATACGTCGGCCGCGCGCACCAACACTGGACTACCTGAACTGAAAACCACACTCAGTACCCTTAACACTATTACTTCATAGAAAAGATCAGAGTTCTAAGTTCTGCAGTAGAACTGACGTCCTCTGATACCAATTTGTCACGACCTGTCCTCCGGACGCGTGCCGTGACTACCCCAAGAACACCTTCCATAGGCCAGGGGCTGGCGACTATCATCAAAGGAGTAAATCCCTAAGCTGGGAAGGCATTGAATTTATAAATTGTAAAGACACAAAACAGAGTAAAAGCTGGAAGCAAAACACTAAGTAAAACTGTATACAAAAAGAAGTACTGAAAATTAAGGGGCCGGAAATACAAGCCCAACTGTAAAGTACAAGGAAACTGAAAGTACAAGGAAAAACAAGTACAAATAAGAAAGGTGAAACAACTGCCAGATCGTCCTCCAGGAAATACTACCTGAAGGGTAGGTACAGATAGCCTCCACAACACTCCACATCCATCCATCTCCATCGTGTACCGTCATGCCGTGTAATCCACCTTCGGGTACGGTCCAATCCTCGTACACTCAGCCTCGGTCAACGTTGTTCATCCTCTGCATCCAACACAATGAGGTGTGGGCCTAGCCCGTGCAGGGTTGAGTATAACTACACTCAGTAGAGACCCCAAGACCATCGAGGTCTCACAAAATCCAGCAAGGATAAACTACAAAGTAAGAAATCAACAGATAACCTCACTTAGGTATATGCCCATACATATACCTAAGTTACCAAGTAATCCATCTCAATCTCAAAGAAAACACAAAGTTACTGACTCAGATCAACTAGGATTTTATTCTAGGGGTAGTATCAATATGAACCCTCGGCTGCTGGAGAACTCCTTCTCTATCAAGTACAGTGGGCCTACCATGTCACACAGAGGCGCTTCCCACTAACTTGGATTTCTGAGGTACTCCTCCTGTTGAGTACTGTGGGTCTGCTGCGCTCACACAGAGGCACTCCCCACCGTGGGTCTGCTGCTCTCACACAGAGGTGCTGCCCTCGTAGCCTGCTGAGGTACTCCACGTTTTGAGTACCGTGGGTCTGCCTCGCTCACACTGAGGCACTCCCCACCGTGGGTCTTCCGCGTTCACATAGAGGCGCTCCCCACTGGGCTAGTCGAATCACTCCGAGTCGAATCGATCAGTAGTCATCAAGTCTCAACCAGCTACTAGGTTCCATCAAAAATTCTTTCTCGTCTATGGAAGGTCCGCTCCCCACGCTATTGGTCGATACTCAAACTGTCACGAAGTCCCAAGTAGAAGTATCCCTAAGGTCTGCCAAGTCATAGAGGTCTCAACGCAATAGACGACGCGTCAAATGGATGCCCAGTCTGTGAGTTATTAGCCTTTTAGTCCTAGGGGCCCAGTTGGATTCGTGTACGATCCAACCTGACCGAAACTCAACTAAACCCCGAACTCCAGTGGGGTATTCTCAAAGGGAAAAATTCACTCCAAGAATACCAGCGCTACTGAAGCTTTGTCAAACAGACATCCGGTGCCAAAGATATGGACCAAGAAGGTGATGGGGTCAATAGTGGGCCCGGGTCTGGTCCGACTCGGCCCAACCCAGTCTAGGCCAACCTGGTCTGGGTTGACCCGATCAGACTCGCTGGGTCGGACCCGGCCCGTTGGGTAGGTTAGCCTGCTAAGTTTGGCCCGATTCGCTAGGCCCGACCTAGTGAACTATAGGGGCAGTTCGGCCCGGGCTCCGGGCCAGTTCGGCCTGGAGCGTTGCGAGGGCGTGGCCCAGCACGGTTCAGCCCGGAGGGTGCGAGGGAGCCAGGACATTAACTCGTCCTAATGCGCGTGGGTCGCGCGGAGGCCGACTCGGGGCTAGTTCGGCCCGGAGCCTTGGGAGGATGTGGCCCGACGCAACTCGGCCTAGAGGGTGAGATGCAGTCGGAACGAAGGCTCAGACGGGAGCACGCGGGTCGTGCGGAGGCGGGATTAGGGGTGGCCGGTTCAGGGTGGCGTGCACGAAGGTTGGCTCGGGGGAGGTCGGGAAGGCCGCGGCAGGGCGCTGGGAGGCCGCAGGGGCGTCGACAGGGCGCCGATTAGGCCGCGAGGGAACCAGTAGGGCACCAGAGAGGGGACGACAGAGGCCAGGCAGGACGCAGGGGCACCAGGCATAACGCGGCTGGGGCTGGGCAGGCCGCGGGGGCGCCGGACAGGACGCGGTAGCGGCCGGGTAGGCCGTGGCAGGGGCCGGGCAGGCCGCGGGGCGCCGATAGGGCTCCGGTTAGGCAGAGATCAGGCTGGGGTGGGCTGGCGGTGCAATTTGAGGAGGCCACGGGTAGCGCAACCTTTGTTGTTACCGCCTCCGTTGCCTCGTCGTTGGTACGTTTCCATGCCGTATAACGTCACAAGAAGAGAGAAATTGATGGAGGATGTCGGGCCATGTGAGGTTAGCCCGCACCCTCCGTGTTTAGGGATGTATCATTTGTCTCATCATGAGAAGAAGATGATCAGTAATAAATTCGCAACAACCCCTTATTATCCTTTGAAGAAGGTAAGAAAAAGGTACAACTTCATCAAGTAATAAACCCCCTACCTTTGATTCTACGTTTGTCGTTCGTCGAAGGAGTTGCAGAAGGTAGACGAATGAGCTCGTCATTCGTCGCGTCTGCCACGTACTCCCAATCCCGAGCTGCGTTGGCTCGCGGAAGATGCTCTACGTCGGTAGGATTCGAGGAAGGAAGTCGAAGAAGAAATCATCGTCAACGTTCTTCGCATTCTTCGTTGGGAGGAGCGTTCTTCATTGGAATAATTTTAATCCTCCCAAGCTTTCCTCTTCTCAAGTTTCACCAAAATTCCAAGTGAAATAATCTAATATTGGGTCGTCTAATATTATGTAGGCACAAAAAAACAATTTGGAGAGTTAAATTAAGTGGGTCCACCAAATTAATGCATGAGAGTTATCATGAATTAATTAGGGAAGGTCAAGGGGGTTTCTCCCCATTTAATGGGGGTTGGGGAATTCATGTGGCTCTCCCTCATTAATGAGGTAGAGTTGAGAGGTTTTATCCTCCACCATCAATAGGGGTTGGGTGGTCCCCACCCCTATTATTTAAAAGGGAGGTTATGCGGTCTCGGGTGGTCCCCACGTCGTAACCTCTTGCGGGTGGTTATGCTCGGGTGGGCCCCACAACCATAACCTCTCATGGGAGGTTAGGGTGTGGCGGTCCCACCTCCAACTCCCAAGTGGAGGTTTTAACCAACAATCACACACATAGATTAAAATAAAATAAAGTGGTGTACATTTTATTTTATTATTTTTTTATAAAAATCCAAAAACTAACTTTTATTCTCGACCATTTTCCATCGAGTTGAAAGTCTTGTTAAGAGAATATCAGCGCTGCGAGTTCAACAGTGCCCTCAGATTTCAGTTCCAAACATCGGTTCAAAAGTTATAAAATCCTTCTCGTACGTTTACTGAACGTACCTGAATAAAACTTCAGAAATTGATTCCGGGTACACCGGGCCTCGGAATCAAGTGCCGTAAATTTTCGCGGACTCGTAAAAATTCCATGTATTTAAGAAAAAAAAAATTTCCATAAAATTTCCCGGTCTTTACAGACATGGAATTGGCCGAGGCCCTTCCCAATTTGATATATGGTTTTGGTTGAGGCCTTAATTATTTTTAGATGTCTTGGCCGAGGCCTTGACAAAATGTTTCAGAATGTCCGACATTATACATTCCCTCATTATGAAAATAATATTGATAGTTCATGTGGTCATTCAACTAGTAGAATACCCATGATTATGTTTTATTATGGAATTTTTTACTCAGCTCATATTCCTGCCATAAAAGTATTCTTTTTTATTATTGGTAAAGGAATGTGGTTTCAATTATTCACCATGATTAATATTTAAGTTATCTTCTGCTGTATTGCTTACCCTTACTAAGCATTTGAGGTCATCCCTTTCTTATGTTTCATTTTTACCAGGATGTGAAGAAATATATTATGACTGACCTTCAGGGATAGTCTATGGGATCTTGATGTTGTCTATGGAAACAATGTTGTTGTTGTTTTCCATTTTATGATGTAATGTAAACCTTATGAATGTATTTTGTACATCCAATGCTACTAAACTAATCTGTCTTTCGAGACTTGATCTTTTGTGATCATTCCAATGATACGTAATAATACACTGACTTTGGGCTTTTGGGGTTGGGGCATTACAGTTGGTATCAGTGGGAGTTTAGTATAAACCTTGGAAACTTGATTTAGGTAAACTCTAATTAGAGCACATAGCCCTAAGATAGGCTTTGAGGATTAGTATATAAGAAATTCCTAAAATTTTTCTATTATAGAGATTTTGTGAGTTGTTCAAGAAATACATCCCTGTCTGGATATGAGCAGGTAGAGGCAGCTCTGGCATAGATGTACCTAGGGATAAAACCCGAAAACACCGTTTTGATCTAGACTCGAACGAGAACTGGTTCACGACAACGGGCCATGCAGCACTCTTGGTTACGGCACTCCCGGGGGATATGCTTAGGATAATTCACATTTTCATTACAAGAAATTATGAAGGATTTAGGAGTAAATACTTCTACAAAGAAAACATTTTTATAATTATGGATTATATCCATAAACTGTTCAATTTTTGTTAGGTATTTTACAAGTTTGGAATTATTCATTACGATTCATAAACTGACCTAGTTTATGCCATTATTGAGAAACGATGCCTAGTAGAAGGAATGAGAACTCCAGCAATACATATGATCCAAAGAGTAAGAAGGATCATATATTTCATGGTATTAAGCCAACATTTATAAGGTAAATAGTCTCCCATGTATTCTCGATATATGAATAAATAGTATCACGTGTTAATAAGATAAGTAAAGAATTCTCTGAGTCCTATGGATTTGAAGGGAAGCAAGGGAAGACAAGGATGTTAGAGAGAAAGATGGATAAAAGGAAGAGGGGAAAGAAGGATTTTCCCATATGTGATAAATGTTGAAAGAATCACCTTGGTAAATGCTTAAAGGGAATGGGAGTCTGTTATAAGTGTGGAGAAAAAGGACACGAAGTACATGATTCCAAGGATGAGAAAAAGGTTTCAAATGTACAATGCTTCATCTGCAAGGAGTTGGGACACTACGAAAATCAATTTCCAAATCATCAGAGTATACCTGAAATGATACTATAGGATAAGAATCAAGTTATGATACTACTGAAGATGAAGAGGAATGATTAAGTGTTCTTATGTTTTTATTAAATTATTGTGTCATTTGAGTGTTGTATCAACGATGTACTGGTTATATGAATTATGGAAATAAATAAGGATTGTACTGCAGTACTATTTCATTGGGAATTTGAGATTATATGGTCCTAATACTAAGGTAATAATTTTGGAATAAGAGATGGTTTATTTGGATAAATTATATTGGATATTCTTGACTATCTTGGAACTGATTAATAGTTTGTTTATTTCATCATTGTTGGAATATTAATTTTTTTTTGGATATAAGGAATATATACAGTATTATATAAAGGATAAGGGAGCATGAATGTAATCAATAAGGTTTTATGGTAATTCAGGGTGTTACCATGTTTTAAAATAATACATGATAACGGTTTTCACATGTTATTATGTGGAAAAAAGGATCTTCATTGTGTTTAACTTCCTTATAAATTTTGGACTGTGAGTTTGGATCGAAGTATTTTGGATAAGTCTAAAGGTTATAATGGATTAAGTTTGAAATTAGATACTATTGTTAAGTTTTTTTTGGATTGTTATAAAAAGGACAACACGCAGACCATGTGATAATCCGTCACGTCAGACAAAGCTACTAGAATCGAACCCACAACCATAGTGTGATTGGGATTTATCGCCTACCACTAGACTACATAAAGTCCCTGGATTTTATAATATAGTTTTTTAAAGGTCTGATAGATGAATTATAAATTCTTTTTTTTGAACCATATGAAATTAGGATAAATACAGTATTTTTATAGTGAAAGATGAGTTTGTGGTAGGAATTAGTTGAAGGATGAAACTCTACTTGTCAAGTATATATATATATATATATATATATAATTCTTTCCCTCTTATTCAATGGGTAAATTAATTCCTAAAATACAGGGAAGGAATCTTAAAACAAAAAACATGTTATCCTAATACCTTATGTTTTGTTGAACGGATGGTATTTCAAATTATCATAGATTGATGGATTTGAGGCCCTCAATTTTACACTTGTTTGTGATTGATGACCTCAATCACTCCCTATAAATATTTACGTTTTCCCTCTAATTATGTGTCTTTAATTTCCACCAATATTCTCCTAATCGAGATCATAATTTGGTGGTGATCCTTCAATTTCCCTTTTCCTCTTATTAAGACTAAATTTTATTAACCCAATTTTTGATGTGGGTTTTCCCATAAAGGTATTTTCTATTTTCAAACTTTTATTTTTTAAAAAAACTTTCAAATTGAGAGGATGAAATTTTTTGAAGGAGGAAAGAATGTAACACCCCAAGATTTCATAGTACATTATTTCTTCATAGTAATCTAATAACTTGCACTACACGCAACACCGAGTTCTAGCGCACCCCGACTTACCTAACTAGTCGTTCAAAAGCAGTTATGAATTGTATTAATTGAATTTTGAACATTATATAATCCTTATAATTTTAGAATCCATATTATTAGTTTCTTAGACATAATGTAAGAATAACTTCATCTTTTTCATATAAAAGAAGTATTTTTCAAAAAATGCAATTTTACCGCCTTTTAATGGCGAACCCTTTTTAAATCCAATATTTGATACTTTTATATATTTAATTTGAAAAAATAAACTTCTTCTTTAAAATCTGAACATAAGAGTTTATTTTCAATAAATTTTTGGCGTTTTTCTGATAACTTTCATATTTGGGTGAATAGTGAAAAATACTATATTTTAACTGAAAACAACTTTTTTAATAAAAATAATTTGTTGTGTTAAATTATAAATTTTAATGGTTTAGAAGTATAAATAGATTATATTTTTACCATTTAATTCAATGCTGGTGATTTTAAGTAATTTCCCTTTGAAATTGGACATAAACAAGTGTCAATCTTTTGATAGTTATTATTTCGTAAAAATACGCTTTTTGGTTTTGACAACGGGAATTAATTTTAAATTAATAAATGAAATTTATATGTTTTTAATTTGAAAAAATAGACTTCATTTTTGAATTTGGAATATCAAAATTATCTTAGGGTGAATTTTTGGTATGTTTCTGAAAACATTCAATTTTTGATGAATAGTGAAAAACACCGAGTTATTGGTTAAAACCGAGTTTTTATTTAGATAATTATTTATTTTATTTAAATTTATTTTTGGTCAAAATAGATACATAATACCTATATAAGTTCAATACAATCCATTGGATTCATTTTATAATAAGTTTAGATATATAAAAATTTTATTGAACTTTTCACTGTCTTTTACACACCTCCTAGGAGAAGTTACAAATTATGATAAAACTTAATTTTACCGCTTCTGTGAGTGGAATTTAAAAAATCCAAGAGACATGGCTAACCTCATTATGTAAAACGTGGTTCAATAAGATAAAAATAATTTTTGGTGAATAGTAACTTTTTTGACTTTTATTTACCACGGTTAAAGGTAAATAGGGTAATTCAAGGTAAAAAGAATATTATAATAGTACAAAATTACCTTAACACTTGTAATAACCATATTATATGAGTCATGTCTGACCATGGGCATCCTTGGGTCGATTTTGGGACCCCATGGAGCCACTTATTAATGATAATGACATTTTTTTTAATTAACTTAAAGTAAAGACAAAAATGACATGAACAAATATCTTTTAGTAAATAAATTTTTACATGGGGTTATATAAGTCATATTTTAGACTATAAATATTAATTGGAAAGATAAAAATATTTCCTAAATAATGGTATTTTATTTATATTTTTTAGACATTAAATATTTTAATTTATATATGACACAATGATGATGCAGTAAGTACCTTATTAATGAAATATTAAAATAATTAATATTATAAATATCCAAATAAATGTAATTTGAGACTTTTTATGAATTATAATAACTTTATAGGTTAATATGACATGTTAGGGTTGATTAAATGAATTTTTATCGAAGTAATAATGCTGTTATAAATTAAAAAAAACAAAATTGCAAATAGTGTCAAAATTGACATAAAAGAATATTTAAAACAAATATTATATTATTAATTGATATCATATTCCTAAAAATATAATTTTCGGCCAAAAGACTTATATAATTATAGTTTTATAATTAATGAACCACTTGGGGTTCTCTTGGAAGTTTATAGTAAGTTTATTAACCATATAATATGAAAATACAAAGAGACATGGTAAATGTCAAACTATTTAACTAAGAGTTAAATCTAAACGATAAAGTTAATATAGTTACCCAAACCTGTATAAAACCTATTTTTTGAGTGTTTTTAGACCCATACCCACCTTATATTTTAAATAATTCATTTTGTATCCATTAGAAACCGAAAATGATTTTATTATAAAATAATCTTTCTAGCTTTTCCTAAGGTGCCCCTCACCCCTCTTATAAAAGGGTACTCCCCCTTCCCTCAAATTCAAAACTTCAAATCCATTTATCTCGGCCAAAACCTGCCCAAATATCCTACCAACTATCCTACCTTCATCCTAGAGGCATTACTTTAGTCAGAAATCCAACCTAAGGAGCCCTTTTGATCAAATCAAAAGGAAGAACCCGAAGAAGAGGTAAATATTTCATAACCTCTTTCAAATTCCTTTCTTATTCCACTTTCTCTTTCTTTGTTGTTTCCATTATAAAATAATAACTCCAATATCTTCTATATACTATGATGTTATTATAAATATGGTACAATGATATTCATTATTCTATCCATATTTTGATTGACATGTCACCATACGTGCGTACGTACGGCTTACCGTCTCCACGTCGTGGTGTAGTTGTTATTCAATACATTATTATTTGTATGGGTATAATAATGATGTATAATTGATGTAAATAATAAATATAACATGATAATGATTATTTATATATGATATAGCATCAAATTATATATTATTTTAATATCAAAAGAATGAAATTGTCACTCGTGCGTACGTACGGTTTACCGTCTCCATGAACATAATGAGATTCATTCCCCATCATATCCATTAAAGATGAATTTTCATTTGATGATTAAAAATAATTTTTAAAGACTTATTATCATTATAAATATGAATAAGATATATCCTATCCCTAACAAACATTACTTATATAACAAATCATATAAAGGAAAATGAATCAGTTAACACCCGAAACGACAATAATACTAAAATATTATTAACAGAACAATATTAGAAGATCATATATGATATCATATTAATGTATATAGTTCTTGAATAATTTAATAACAATTATTTCACCATTATAAAGGAGGTTAACCTACCCTCAACCAAGGAAAAGTACAAGGTAAGAGTTAATTTCACAATCTCATTATTATCTGAGGTTGTTTTTACGTAAGTATCTACTGAGACATATTTATTATCCATGTCCATGTTTCATAAAATAGTTTTAAAAGGGATTATTTTTAAGAGAATTTTTACTAAAACATCATTTTAAATGTTTTAAAATATTTATTCTTCTAAATCATTCTCATTAATGTCCATGCTTTCAAAATGGTTTTTAGGGATTTATTTATATGGACATGATTGTTTAAAAAAATGTTAATTACTTTCAAAAGTTTCAAAGTGGTATGGGACACTTTTATTAAAAATTGTTTTTAAATGTCTTCCTTTCTAAATTGTGTGACTTTTAAATGTTTTCATGAAAAAGGGATATTTCTCTCAAAGAGTTTTACAAATCATTTTCATCTATTTCCACAACCTTTGATGGATTTTAAACTTGTTTGAAGTTGATTTTTTATGATAAAAATCTTCCATATTTTATTGAAGGTTTTGTGATATGATTGACTGTGGATGTTTTATTTTTATAATATTTATGGTTTATGGTTAAATTATTAAATTTTTTTATGCTAGTTTTAATACGAATTTTTATGTTATATTTCAACCTTTACATATGAGAAATGTATTGGACTTAGTAAGTGACGGGTGGAGCCTGCTATAGCTCATCGATGCATCAGTAGGTCTCATGAGACAACTAGACATGGAATTGGACGAGGCCTTTCCCAATTTTATATATGGTTTTGGCCGAGGCCTTAATCATTTTTAGATGTATTGGAAAAGGCCTTGACAAAATGTTTCAGAATGTTTGGCATTATATATAGAGACCCAGATCTTAACATACATGAACTTTACATTACTTTTGTGGAATACTTAATACATAACAAAAATAGACACACAAGGACCGTAATAGTTTAGTGTCTTTGGAAACTTGGAACGTAATCTTCTAATCGTGGTGAAAGATCTTTAACATCTCCCATAAAGATCTTCCACTCTTTGTTTCCTTACCTAAAACCTTTCTTTTAATCCTGGGGGAAAATAAAACATAAAAAGGGTGAGCTCAAATGCTCAGTAAGGGTAAGCATGGATAAAATAAAACGTACCATATACATTTGAACTTAAAAACATGAACATAATGTTTAAACATCAAAATCTTGAGCAAAGACATAAAACATGGAAGTACATAATGCATAGATCATAATGGAACATAAATCATGATAAAATATCATGGTAATAAAACATGTAATTGTGGAAACCATTAAGCACATGTTATGATTTCCATAGTAGCCAAGGAATTGCTGCCAAGACCATCTTAGTGGACAAAGTCCCTTTCTGAATCGAGTTCACTCCTCATTCCAATCCTATAATACTGAACCAGATTAACTTACTGTTACAACCATGTCTATCTCATGAGATATAAATCTTTACCCAATGAATTGGAGGGAGATATAGGTCCCACCCATCTCATATTGAAATCATTCTTTCATGTGACACAAAATCATAAATCATACATCATAGCATAACCCAATAAATAAAATGGGTTTCATAAACATCATCCCATCATCACATAATCCATTAAAAATAAATGGATATCATTTCATAATAAGAAAAGTGAAACCATGTAAATCATAGAGACATGATACTTGAAACATACACATATGAAATAATGTCATCTTAGATGAAAAATGGTTTTGATAAAACACTTGAAATGAATTCTTGAGGAAAATATCCATTCTTCTTCAAAATCATTCTCTTTTCAAAAAATGTCATGCAATTTTAAAAGAAAAAGATTTTGTTAAAAATAGTCATGAAATATTTTGGAGGAAGCTTCATGAAAATAAGGCTTTATAAAACCATAAAAATCCTTTCGTGTCGTATAAGTTAAAAAAAACATTCTTCTCGTACTTTTGCCAGAAAAGTCAAAAAGTACCTCGTATGGTAAAAAAAAGATTCCTTACATATCATGTAGTAAAATTCAAAAATGGATAAAAAAGACTTTAAACATACATGAATACACTTTTATAAAACATGGAAATTGATGATAGCAATAACCCCAGAAAATACTTACGAATAAGCAATCTCGGATAAAAATGAGATTTGCAAAATTATCCCTTACCTTAGGTCCGATATGCTTCGTATGGATCCGAAACTCCTGTATAATGATTTAAATAATTTAATTGACTTATTAAATAATCATATTAATTTTTATTATATCATATATATTTCACTTATGACTTTATATTACCCGTTCTTTTGTAAATTCCATGTTAAAGTAGCGTTTTGGGTAAAATCATTTCATTTATCGTATGTGTTTCGACTTGTCGTTCTTGCTATTATTACTTATATCCTGATTTAAATAATTCCAGAGTGTAAAACATGATTTATATATAACATATATTCATCATATAAATATATATTATAGATCTATAAAAAGGAAGGAAATACACCGTTCATGGAGACGGTAGGCCGTACGTATGCATGAACGCTGTTTTTGTTTCCTTATTGAATTGAATGAAATTAAATAGATGAAATACATATATATATACATAAATCTAGTAGAATTATTATGTCATATATTTCATTATTATTCATTATATATACTTTATAATCATTCTTGAATGGTTAATCAAGGAAAATGAATCTCATCGCGTTCGTGGAGACGGTAGTCCGTACGTACGCACGTGCGATGATATCATTCCCATGATCGTGGAATTGTATTAAAGTGTATGTATAATATTAAAAAATCAATATCACTTTACAATAATCATATATATTCATTACTTTCACCATTATACCTATCCAAGTAAGGTGGTGGTGGTAAATAGATTACACCACAGCATGGAGATGGTATTCCGTACGTACGCACGCGTGGTGATTTCGTTTTCCGTAGGATGGATAGATGGTGAAATATGGTTGTTTCATACTTATAATAACATATAAGTATATTAGTTATACTGATGTTATTACTTCATAATGAAACAACTAAAGAAGAATAAGTGGAAGAAGAAATAAAGTTGAAAGAATCGGTAACGGACATTACCTCTTCTTTGAAGCGCCTCTTTGAGACCTCCTCTTAGGGCACTAAAATTGGTCTTTGAAGAATACCAGGACCTCTAGGATGTTTCTAGGGAAGTGGGTAAGTGAAATGGGCAGGGGTTGGCCGAGATTGAAGGCTCAAATTGTTGTGAGGAGTAGAGGGAGGAGGTTCCCCTTTATAAGGGAGGAGAGGGGCACCTTTGGAAATATAAGAAATATTAGTTTATATTAAATCCCAACCCCACTTAAAAACTTCCAAAATGACTCATATCCGAATATTAGATGATATAGGGTTGTAATCTCATCAAAAAATAAAATTTAGACATGTTTGGAATTTATTTTAAACATTATCAACTTGATTTATCCTTATTTAATCAATTTAATTTTATTTGTGGTAATAAAATTCTAAATTTTAAATTATAAAAATAATTACTTATTTGTTGTGAATTGTCAATAATTGGATGATTTATCACATTTTAGACCATATAAATATAAATTTATAATTTTTAAATATTTTTGTGATTTTTAAACAATTTTATAATATGTTATTTTTATAAAATAACAATAGTGTGAGTTTTGACACTATTTATTTATTTGAATTTAAATAAAATATATACAGAATATATGTTCGAACTAAAAGATTTAATAGATTCATAAAAGGTCATATTTATCTAGAAAATTAGTGGATCACATTTAATAGTTCATATAATATTTATTTTAATACTTTTAAAACCATTTATTTGGTTTATCTCTTAATAAAATAATTACTACAACATTTTTGTATAATTATTTAATATACTTACTTGTTGCATATAAATTAAAAAAAAAATCCTATGATGAATATAAATCTATTAAATTTCACAATAATACTTTTACTTGAATTTATCATCTTAAAATCACAATATTTAAATTATTATATTTATTAAATTATGAAGGTGACAACTTTGGGATCATTTAAAATAAAATAATATAAGTGTCATAATCTCCTTAATAAGGATCCAAATGGTCAAAACTTCGGCCAGTGGATGATTAGGGTTTATATATACACTAATAATAAGTTTTGTGCAGATTTTTGGGCCTTTTTATATGTATTACGATTTCAATAAAAACTATATTATTTATTTTTCACTAAATAAATAATTTCTGCATCATTAATGTATAAGATAATAACGTAATTAAATAACTCTTAAAAATTAAAAAAAAATTACCATGAAAAAGAAAAACATTTTACCTTTCAAATGAGTATTTATAACCGAATTTATATTCTGTATAAACTTATATTAAAAATACATTAATTATTAAAGTTGAGTGAGACATATTTCACTTTCCTTTAAATAAAATAAACTAAAGGTATTAATCACCTCCAAGTGGGTTCTAATGGATTCAATTTCGACCCAAATATGACTTAGGAAAAATTATAATCATCCAATTGTATTAATACAAGTATTAGGATAATTTTATAATATTATATTTACCCTTAATTACCCAATTTACCTTTTACTATGGTAAATAAAATTTACCATTGTTACTATTCATAAATCCAAAAAATAAAAAGTAGTCTATTAATATAATTTGGAACCACTGATTCCAAATATGGAATCCATTTTTCCAAATTCAATACACAGAATTTGCAGAAATTAAATTAAAATTAATCCCGTTGTCGAAAGAAAACGGGTTTTTGTTTAAAACATTGCAAAAGATTGAATTTATTTAACCTAAGAATTCAATGTAAAATCAAGGCTAATGACATAAATTATATTAAATGGTAAAAATATATTCTATTTATACTTTAAAACCATTCAATATTATAATTTAACCACATAAGTTATTATGATGAAAAAAGTTGTTTTTAATATAGCGTGTTTTTACTATTCATTAAAATATGAAAGTTATCAGAATAATATGAAAAATTTATCCAAGGTAAAATTTTATATCCTGATTCCAAATAATAATTTTATTTTGTAAAATTGAACTTATAAAAATTTCAAATACTATATTTAAAGTGGGTGCGCCATCAAAAGGCGGAAAAACTGCATTTTTTGAAAAATACTTATTTTATCCAAAAAATTTATTTTGTTCTTATACCATGTTCTAGAAAATGTGTAAGATGAATAATAATGTTATAAAATTCAAAATTTAGTTAATACTATTCATAAAGGCTAGTTCATAATAATATTATAATAATATATCGTTGTTTAGTAAAACCCGGTATTGCGTACAACACACGCTATCAAGGAAGGTCGCGATTGCGTGTAATGCAAGCCAAGTCAGGGTTGCGTGTTGTGAAAGAATACTTTATTATTTCGTATAACAGAATCCAACCATATTTCATTTATTCATTGAATATATATATATACACACTCAATGTTGCGTAGAATAACTTCTATCAAATAAACTTGAAATTGTGTATAACACGATCCAAGAATTGTGTTGCGTATACTGCAAGTTAATACGGTGTTGCGTATAGCGTAAGATAATCTTGGTGTAGCATAAAACAAAATACATTAAATAAATTAAAAATAATGCTTCTCATAAAATCTCGGGTTGTTACATTCTACCCCCCCTTAAAATGAATTTCGCCCTCGAAATTCGTCGGGATTATAAATGGTTTTCTACTTGAAATTTTTTTTAATGGAAATCCACATCGTAAAAAGGAATAAAAAAACTTGACTTTAAATACTAAAGTATGAAACGTAACGGTTACCCAAATTAACTAATCACTGGGTTTCCACATAGGAGAACATAGGTGAAAATATGGATATGGAAGAGAAATCTAACCGTCATGTTCTGATGAAGAGTGGTAGAGAACATGGCTATGAAAAAGCCAACAATCACAAAGCCATAAATTTGTGATGATCTAGGGTACCATCTGATTCATCAAATATAAGGGAACTAGGACAACATTTTTGGTTTTCAAGATCATTTCCCTAAAGTTGATAAATTAAAAGAAATACTTACATGATTTTGGTACAATATCACCGTTGTTCGTGAATTGAACAATTTCAACTTTATCTCTTAAATAAATTAAGTTGAATTTGTTATTCGTGAAGCATTAGAAGATCATGTGATAGAATTATGGGTCATTCCATCTGTTTCAAACAGAAGGTTAGCAAAAGTTATAAGTCCATCTTATGGTGAGATTAATCGTATATGGTTCCAAAAATGGACTTATACTTTATTTATCATACCTCTTAATAAAATAAAACTAGTTTCTACTAACCAGGTACTTCCTGTAGGCCAGTGGTAGGAAATAAAGGCATGTCGCACTTCGGTTGTGGGTTCGATTCCCACATCCTTGTCCGACGCGATGGGCTGTCGCCCGTCCTACAAGTTGTCCTTTTTCTAAAACTACATTACTATAACATCCCATCAATAATATCGAATAAAAATTCCATCCATAAACAATACTAACTTATTTCCAACATAATCCATTTCAATCTTTAGGCTTATCCATAATACTGCAGTCCACTCTCATATTATAGTGAAAACGATTACCAGAGATTTCATATAACAGGCATGTTAATACCATCGTTGATCCCCATATATCATAAGATATGTCTTGTTGGTCGCATTACAAACATTCAAATTCCTTAATCATGTATTCTCTTGAAAAAAAAACCCATTTAAGCTTAGTGAAAACATGAATGATGTCAAAAGTTAACTCTTTCCACATACCAAAATCCCAAAATTCTATATACTCAAACCATGATATCACTTAGTCCTTATATCAATCATGAGCTCATGAATACTGTCAAACATTTCATTTTCTCCTTATCCCTTCATTATGCGAATATCATCTGCTTTCCAAAATATTTGAATCACTTTTCATGGTTACTGGTACCATAAAATTATTGAAAACCACAATAGACTAATACAAAAATATTCTAATACACCATAAAAGCACCTCAACAACATTATTCTTGAATACTAATACATAAACACTTCAATCCATCCTCTTTAATGATTGTCTTGGAATAAATCCTGCCTTGATTTAGAAGTAACTTTTTAGGTCAAGGCATTGAGTTGGGTAATGCCCATGTTCTCCACAAATAAGACATTGAACTCCATAATAGTCTGTCACTCTATGACCCTTTTCTCCACACAGATAACATATGTCCCTCCATTTGAGGTATACCTGAAGGTTCTTCTTCCCTTCTTTAGAAATCTCAATCTTCCTTTCTTTATGCTCCTCAACATGCGAACATGCATAAAATTATATCTTCCTCTTATTTGATGAATTAGGCATACCACTAAATTTCACCTTGTTAATCATATATCGCGATTAGTGATTTGGCATAATCACAATATCTTTATCTCTAGGCATTATGTAATTTTCTTGCTCATAGTCACCAATTTTTCCATTGGATTCAATGTTAACTAAATTCCTTCTGGTTCCCTCCATTGACTAAAACACAAAAAGAATTACGTGAGAGGCAAAAATCATACAAGGAAAATAACATAATCAAGGGGGAGTACCTTCGACATCTAACATCTTATGTTAAATTCTAATATCATTACTGTAATTCTAGGACTATAACCTATACTTATACTTAACCTTATGGACATCCCTAGACATACCTTATAAATATATCTATGGATCTCACTACAGTTCTCGCATCCTAGTTTCTAAAGGTTGACTAAACCTTTCCTCTGATACCAACTGTAGAGACCCGGAGCTTAACATACATGGACTTTATATTACTTTTACGGAATACTTAATACATAACAAAAATAGACACACAAGGACCGCAATAGTTTTGTGTCTTTGGAAACTTGGAATGTAATCTTCTAATCGTGGTGAAAGATCTTCAACATCTCCCATAAAGATCTTCCACTCTTTGTTTCCTTACCTAAAACCTTTCTTTTAATCCTGGGGGAAAATAAAACATAAAAAGGGTGAGCTCAAATTCTCAGTAAGGGTAAGAATGGATAAAATAAAATATACCATATACATTTGAACTTAAAAACATGAACATAATGTTTAAACATCAAAATCTTGAGCAACGACATAAAACATGGAAGTACATAAGGCATAGATCATAATGGAACATAAATCATGATAAAATAGCATGGGAATAAAACATGTAATTGTGGAAACCATTAATCACATGTTATTATTTCCAGAGTAGCCAAGGCATTGCTACCAAGACCATCTTAGTGGAAAAAGTCCCTTTCTGAATCGAGTTCACTCATCATTCTAGTCCTGTAATACTGAACCGGATTAACTTACCGTTCCATCCATGTCTATCTCATGATATATAAATATTTACCCAATTCATTGGAGGGAGATATAGGTCCCACCCATCTCATATTGAAATCATTCTTTCGTGTGCCACAAATTCATAAATCATACATCATAGCATAACCCAATAAATAAAATGGGTTTCATAAACATCATCCCATCATCACATAATCCATATAAAAGAAATGGATATCATTTCATAATAAGAAAAGTGAAACCATGTAAATCATAGAGACATGATACATGAAACATACACATATGAAATAATGTCATCTTATATGAAAAATGGTTTTGATAAAACACTTGAAATTAATTCTTGAGGAAAATATCCTTTCTTCTTCATAATCATTCTCTTTTCACAAAATATCATGCAATTTTAAAAGAAAAGGATTTTGTTAAAAATATTAATGAAATATTTTGGAGGAAGCTTCATGAAAATAAGGCTTTATAAAACCGTAAAAATCCTTTCATGCCGTATAAGTTAAAAATAATATTCTTCTCGTACTTTTGCCGGAAAAGTCAAAAAGTACCTCGTATGGTAAAAAAAAGATTCCTTACATATCATGTAGTAAAATTCAAAAATGGATAAAAAGGACTTTAAAAATATATGAATACACTTTTATAAAACATGGACATGGATGATAGCAATAACCCCAGTAAATACTTACGAATAATCAATCTCGGATAAAAATGAGATTTGAAAAATTATCCCTTACCTCAGGTCCTATATGCTTCATATGGATCAGAACCTCCTGTATAATGATTTAAATAATTTCATTGACTTAATAAATAATCATATTCATTTTTATGATATCATATATGTTTCACTTATGACCTTATATTACCCGTTCTTTTGTAAATTCCATGTTAAAGTAGCGTTTTGGGTAAAATCATTTCATTTATCGTATGTGTTTCGACTTGTCGTTCTTGATATTATTACTTATATCCTGATTTACATAATTATAGAGTTTAAAACATGACTTATATATAATATATATTCATCATATACATATATATTATAGATCTATAAAAAGGAAGGAAATACACCGTTCATGGAGACGGTAGGCCGTACGTACGCATGAACGTTGTTTTCGTTTCCTTATTGAATTGAATGAAATTAAATAGGTGACATAAATATATATATACATAAATCCAGTAGCATTATTATGTCATATATTTCATTATTATTCATTATATATACTTTATAATCATTCTTGAATGGTTAATCATGAAAAATTAATCTCATCGCGTTCGTGGAGACGGTAGTCCGTACGTACACACGAGCGATGATATCATTTCCATGATCGTGGAATTGTATTAAAGTGTATGTATAATATTAATGAATCAATATAACTTTAAAATAATCATATATATTCATTACTTTCACCATTATACCCATCCAAGTAAGGTGGTGGTGGAAAATAGATTACACCACGGCATGAAGACGGTATTCCGTACGTACGCACGCGTGGTGATTTCGTTTTCCGTAGGATGGATTGATGGTGAAATTTGGTTGTTTAATACTTATAATAAAATATCAGTATATTAGTGATACTTATTTTATTACTTCATAATTAAACAACTAAATAAGAAGAAGTGGAAGAAGAAATAAAGTTGAAAGAATCGGTAACAGACATTACCTCTTCTTTGAAGCGCCTCTTTAAGACCTCCTCTTAGGGCACTAAAATTGGTATTTTAAGAAGAAAAGAACATATAGGAGGTTTCTAGGGAAGTGGGGAAGTAAAATGGGCAGGGGTTGGCCGATCTTGAAGGCTCAAATTGGTGTGAGGAGTAGAGGGAGGAGGTTCCCTTTTATAAGGGAGGAGAGGGGCACCTTTCAAAATATAAGAAATATTAGTTTATATTAAATCCCAACCCCACTTAAAAACTTCAAAAATGACTCATATATGAATATTAGATGATATAGGGTTGTAATATCATCAACAAATAAAATTTAGAAATGTTAGGAATTTATTTTAAACATTATCAACTTGATTTATCCTTATTTAATCAATTTAATTTTATTTGTGGTAATAACATTCTAAATTTTAAATTATAACAAATAATTACTTATTTGTTGTTAATTGTTCATAATTGGATACTTTATAACATTTTAGACCATATAAATATAAATTTATAATTTTTAAATATTTTTGTTATTTTTAAACAATTTTATAATATGTTATTTTTATAAAATAACAATAGTGTCAATTTTGACACTATTTATTTATTTGAATTTAAATAAAATATATATAGAAGATATGTTAGAAATAAAAGCTTTAATAGATTCATAAAAGGACATATGTATCTATAAAATTAGTGGATCACATTAAATAGTTCATATAATATTTATTTTATTATTTTTAACACCATTTATTTGGTTTATCTCTTAATAAAATAATTACTACAACATTTTTGTATAATTATTTAATATACTTATTTGTTGCATATAAATTAAAATTAAAATCCTATGATGAAGATAAATATATTACCTTTCACAATAATACTTTTACTCTAATTTATAATCTAAAAATCACAATATTTAAATTGTTATATTTATTAAATTATGAAGGTGACAAC
This sequence comes from Viscum album, assembly GCA_963277665.1. Lineage (NCBI taxonomy): Eukaryota > Viridiplantae > Streptophyta > Magnoliopsida > Santalales > Viscaceae > Viscum > Viscum album. The sequence goes on from OY728123.1 coordinate 176,373,442, forward strand.
TTTGGAATCATTTAAAATAAAATAAAATAAGTGTGTTAATCTCCTTAATAGGGATCCAAATGGTCAAAAATTCGGCCAGTGGATGATTAGGGTTTATATATACACTAATAATAAGTTTTTTGTAGATTTTTGGGCCTTTTGATATGTATTACTATTTCAATAAAAACTATATTATTGATTTTTCACTAAATAAATAATTTCTGCATCATTAATGTATAAGATAATAAGGTAATTAAATAACTCTTAAAAATTAAAAATAAATTACCATGACAAATAAAAAAATTTTATCATTCAAATTAGTATTTATAACCGAATTTATATTCTGTATAAACTTATATTAAAAATACATTAATTATTAAAGTTGAGTGAGACATATTTCACTTTCCTTTAAATAAAATAAACTAAATGTCTTAATCACCTCCATGTGGGTTCTAATGGATTCCATTTCGACCCAAATATGAATTAGGACAAATTATAATCATATAATTGTATTAATACAAGTATTATGATTATTTTATAAAATTATATTTACCCTTAATTACCCAATTTACCTTTTACTATGGTAAATAAAATTTACCGTTGTTACTATTCATAAAGCCCAAAAATAAAAAGTAGTCTATTAATATAATTTGGAACCAATGATTCCAAATATGGAATTAATTTTTCCAAATTCAATACACAGATGTTGCAGAAATTAAATTAAAATTAATCCCGTTGCCGAAAGAAAACGGGTTTTTGTTTAAAACATTGCAAAAGATTGAATTTATTTAACCTACGAATTCATTGTTAAATCAAGGATAATGACATAAATTATATTAAATGGTAAAAATATATTCTATTTATACTTTAAAACCATTCAATATTATAATTTAACCACATAAGTTATTATGGTGAAAAAAGTTGTTTTTAATATAGCGTGTTTTTACTATTCATTAAAATATGAAAGTTATCAGAATAATATGAAAAATTTATCCAAGGTAAAATTTTATATCCTGATTCCAAATAATAATTTTATTTTTTAAAATTGAACTTATAAACATGTCAAATACTAGATTTAATGTGGGTGCCCCATCAAAAGGCGGCAAAACTGCATTTTTAAAAAAATACTTATTTTACCCGAAAAATTTATTTTGTTCTTATACCATGTTCTAGAAAATGTGTAAGATGAATAATAATGTTATAAAATTCAAAATTTAGTTAATACTATTAATAAAGGCTAGTTCATAATAATATTATAATAATATATCGTTGTTTAGTAAAACCCGGTATTGCGTACAACACATGCTATCGAGGAAGGTCGCGATTGCGTGTAATGCAAGCCAAGTCAGGGTTGCGTGTTGTGAAAAAATTCTTTATTATTTCGTATAACAGAATCCAACCATATTTCATTTATTCATTGAATATATATATATATACACTCAATGTTGCGTAGAATAACTTCTATCAAATAAACTTGAAATTGTGTATAACACGATCCAAGAATTGTGTTGCGTATACTACAAGTTAATAAGATGTTGCATATAGCGCAAGATAATCTTGGTGTAGCATAAAACAAAAGACATTAAATAAATTAAAAATAATACTTCTCATAAAATCTCGGGTTGTTACATTATACATTCCCTCATTATGAAAATTATATTGATGGTTCATGTGGTCATTTGACTAGTAGAATAACCATGATTATGTTTTATTGTGACATTATTTATTCAGATCATATTCCTGCCATATAAATTATTCATGTTTATTATTGGTAAAGGCATGTGGTTTTAATTATTCACCATGATTAATATTTATGTTATCTTCCGCTGTATTTCTTACCCATACTAAGCGTTTGAGCTTACCCCTTTTTTATGTTTCATTTTTTCCAGGATGCGAAGAATTATATTATGACTGACCTTCAGGGATAGTCTATGGGATCTCAGTGTTGTCTATGGAAACAATGTTGTTGTATTTTTCCATTTTATGATGTAATGTAAACCTTATGAATGTATCTAGTACTTCCAAGGCTACTAAACTAATCGGTCTTTCGAGACTTGATTTTTTATGATCATGCGAATGATACGTAATAATGCACTAACTCTGGGATTCTGGGGTAGGGGCATTATGAAAATACCATTACATGTGTCCTATTCTTATGGGATGATTCATGAGTGACCAAAAAAAATACTTAGGCTGAACTTTTTGCATTTTAGCGCCACTTGGGTGTGAAAATGATATATTATAATAATTAATTTAAAGTGAAGGGAAATATAACATAAACTTGTATCTTTTATATAATTGATATTTTTGAATATAATTATTAATTAAAAATCTAAAAATATTTCAAAAATCATGTTATTTTTTTTATAATTTTTATACATTAAATAAATAAATTTATTTATGACACAATGATGATGCAGTGATTACCTTGTTAATGAAAGATTTAAATAAATGATATTATAAATATTAAAATAAATGTAATTTGAAAATTTTTATTCCATAAAATAATTTTATGGATTATTATGAAATTTTATCTTTCAGTTAATGTAGTTTTTTAGAATCGATCAAGTTGTAATAGCTTTGAAAAACAATTACTAAATATTCTCAAATTGACATAAATGAGTTTTTAAAACAAATACTATTTTATTAAATTATATAATAGTCATAAAAATATATTATTTGGTCAAATAACTTAGATAATGTTAAAATTTTAATTAATTATATACTTTATATTATATTTTCATTTATGGTAACTATATTGACCATATAGTGTAAAAATAAAAGAAGACATGGTAAGAGTTAATTAATTTAACTAGGGGTTAAAGACAAAAGATAAGATTAAATTTGTGACCTAAACTTGTATAAAACCTATTGGTTGAAATTATTTACACCCATAATCATATTATACTAAAAATATTTCACTTTTTATCTATTAGAATTCAAAAATCAATTTTTATTAAAATAATATTTCAAGACTTTCCTAAAGTGCCCCTCCTCCCTCTTAGAAAAGGCCACCACGTCCACCCACCTACTCACACCTCTCAAGCTCCTTGGATCAAAAAAATTATTCTCAAATAATCTTCCAACATCCCTCCCTTACTTCTAGAGTCTACTATTTTGTAATAAATCCACCCCAAGGAGGCCTTTTGTGCATATCAAAAAGAGATACTCAAAAAAGAGGTAATTGTTTTATCACCTCTTTCAAAATTATTTTCTTCTTCTACTTGCACTTATTATATTGATTCCATAAAATAGTGATAAATAAAGTATATTCTACATAATAACATGTTATTATAATTATGGGAAAACCTTATACATCCTTTTATCCATCCTATGAATAATAATATCACCATGTGTGCGTACGTACGACTTACCGTCTCCAAGCCGTAGTGTAATTTTTTATTCAAAAATACTTAATTTGGATGGGAATAATATTGATTATAATTTATATAAATAATTAATATAACATGGTAATTATTATGTATAATTAATATACCATCCAATTCCATACTATTTAACCATTAAGTGAATGATATCGTCGCTTGTGTGTATGTAAGGCCTATCATCTCCACAACGCGATGCGATTTATTCTACATGATCTTCATTAAACCATGATTTTATAGATGAATGGAATGAATAAATATGATATATATTATAATAATATAATTATATAAATGATATAACTATAGCCAAATAAGTGTAAAATAAACTTATCTGACAAAACTTGCATAAGAACATAAAAAAGTAATATCCGAATAACAGGTGACAATGAAATGTTACTAAAAAAATAATGATAACATGATAATATATGATATCATAAAATTAATATTATTCTTAAATAATTCAATAAAATTATTTAAATAATTATATAGGTGGTTTGGATACATATGAAGCATATAGTACCTAAGGTAAGGGATAATTTTGCAATCACATTATTATCTGAGATTGTTTATTCGTAAGTATTTAATAGGGTATATTTACCATTAAAATATGTATTTAAAAAATAATTAATATTATTAATATTATTTTACTATTTTTTAAAGTGAATTTTACCCATTGGTAAATTTTTATTAAATGTTATAGAAGTAATCTATCTTTTGTTTTCCATATGAGGTACTTTTTGACTTTTTCAGGAAGAGTACAAGAAGAATATATTTTTTTAACTTATACAACATGAATAGTTTTTTTACATATTCATAATGCCTTAGTTACATGAATATTCCTCTACAAAATTTAAATTTTATTTTCAAATAAATTCTTTTATTTTAAAATTTTGTGGCATTTTGTGAAAAGAATTTTTTTTAAAGAAAGGATATTTTCCTCAAGAATTAAGATTAAGTGTTTTATCAAAATTATTTTCCATATAAGATGTGGCTCTTTAAATAGGGTTATGTTTCTATCCCTATTATTACTATAATTTGATTTTTCAAATGATAGAATGATATTTTATATGAATTATTCTATGATGGAACAATGTTTAAGAATCCCAATTTATTTCTTGGGTTATGCTTTGATGAATGATTTATGTTTTTGTGGCACATGTAAGAATGATATCATTATGAGATGGGTGAGACCTATATCTCCTTCCAATGAATTGGTTAAATATTTATATCTCTTGAGATATACATGACTATAATAGAAAGAAAATCTAGTTCAGTAATATAGGGCTGGAACATAAACTAATCCTGTTTCAGTAATAAATGGCTGGAACGACAAGTAAACCTGATTCAGTAATGAACTTTGTCAACTATAATGGTCTTGGCAGCAATGACTTGGCTACTATAGAAGTCATATTATGTTCTTATTTTTTTCCACAATTACATGTTTTATACCAATTCTATTTTATCATGGTTAATGTTCCTTTATGATCTATGCCTTATGTACTTCCAAAATTCATTTTGTGACTTAAGATTTTGATACTTAAACATTATGTTCATGTTTTTACATTCTTATGTTTATGGTTTCTTTTATGTTCTCTATGTTTACCCTTACTGAGAATTTGATATCACCCTTTTTATTTTTTCTTTTACCAAGGATATAAATAAAGGTTTTAGGTTGGAAAACCAAAGGGTAAGATCTTTATGGGAGATGTTGAAGATATTTCAACAAGTTAGAAGATTATGTTCCAAGTTTCCAAAGATACCAAACTAATATGGTCTTTGGGCATATATTTGTGTAGTATATTAATTCTTCCACAAAAGAAATGTAATATCCATGTACTTTAAGCTTGGGTCATTAGATTTGGTATCAAAGAGAAGGTTTAGTTAACCTTTGGAAACTAGGATGTGAAAAATTTAGTGAGATCCCTAGAGATATTTCTAAGGTATGCCTAGGGATGTCCCTAAGGGTAAGTCTAACTATAGGTTAAAATATGAGAATTATGGTAACAATCTTGAATAAACTAGGATTAAAACTCATATGTCAGATATTGAAAGTACTCCGCCTTGATTTTGTTGTTTTATTAGTATGATTTTCCCCTCACACTATTCTTTTTTTGGGTTTTAGATAATGGATGAAACCCGAACGAACTGTGTTAATGATCAATGATCTGGTAAATGCAATGATTATCCTCCCGAGCAACCAAAATTTATGGTAGATTGAATGAAAAATCATTTTTCTATACTTACACAAGATATGAATCATTATAGACTTCCAAATGAGAAAAGAAGGGAGCAAAATTATGTTGAGTCCTTCATGAGGCAACATCCACCTTATTTTAGTGGGTTTTCTAATCCACTTGTTGCTGAATAATGGATCAGTACCATTGAAAATATATTTTCGATCCTTCAATTTTCATAACATGAAAAATTCATTTTCGATTTTTATAATTTATAAGTTGAAGTAGACTAGTGGTAGACTCTAATAAAGAATACAAGGCAGTAGAATGAAATTGAATCCATGGAATGGGATGAGTTCAAGAGCATATTTTTCAATAAGTAATTTCCACATATTCGTTAAAAAAAGATGGAAAATGAGTTCCTTAAACTTAATCAAAAGGATGATGAATATTTTGGTACATACGAGGAAAATTTTACAATACTTTCAAGGTATGCTTCTGGATTTATCATCCAAACTGAAAGTAAAGTTGATCAATTCATCAGTGGCTTAAAACCGAGTTTTCGAATAGAATTAGTATAAGAGACTTTAGTATCTATAAATAGACTGTGTATTTTTCTATCAAGGTATAAATTTAAGTTGGTGTTACATATCAATCCCATGGTTTTGAAAATAAATGAAAGATGGAGTTCAAGGGAAAATCTCAAAACAATAGTGAAAAGAAGATGAATGTTTCTTTATGCTCAAAGTGTGGAAAAGAAGAATGGTGGAGATTGTCTTAAAGGGAATATATTATGTTTTAAGTGTGGAAAATAAGGTCATAGAGTATTTGAGTACTTAAGTAATGGGAAAAAGGTTTCTAATGATGTGAATAGAGAAAAGTCTATAGAGAACGCACCACCCACACTTCAATGCTACAAGTGAAAGGAAATGGGGAATTATGCTTGCCAATGCCCTAGTCTAGGGGTTATGGATGATTATCAATATCAACCACCTATTGGGACCAAATACAAGGGAAAATAACATGTGATCACTATTAGTGATGTTGAGTATGACAATGAAGTGGTGGAATGATTAAGTGTTTATGTAATGGGATTCCAAAATAGTGTTGTAGAATCTCTTTTATAGTATTATGGAATATTAGAATATATATGTATTGGTCCATTATGTTTTTCAATTAGTTTATGGAATCAGTAACCATGAAAAGTTATTAAAATGTTTTTGGAAAGCCCATGATATGTGCATAACGAATGGATAACGAGATAGCGAGATGTTTGATAGTATTAATGACCTCATGACTGATATAAGGACAAAGTGATATCATGCTTTGAGTATATAGAATTTTTTGTATTTTTGGTGTGTAGAAAGAGTTAATTTTTATAGAATTCATGTTTTAACTAAGGTTCTATGGTAATTCGTGTTATTATCACGTTTTAAGAGAATATATGATTAAGGTATTCCCATGTTTGTAATGAGAAAACCAAGAACTACCTTATGAGATATGGGAGATAAATGTTAAGTTTATTTAGTTCAACTCTTACTAAAGTTTTAAATTTTTAGTTTTTTGGAAGGATTGTGATGTTATCCATTTGTGGCTATTATGAGTAATATTCAAGTTAAATTTTTTTATATTAATGTATTATCTCACTATAGGTATACTTATTCATATTTTATTACCCGTGTTAACTTTTTTTTGAGACTAATGTAATGACCTTTCATTCTATCGCATGATTTTCTAACAATTTAAGAATGAAAAATTCAACTTCATTTCATTAAATAAGAGATGAAGTGGAAATTGTTTAAGGAAGGAACAATGGTGAGATTGTACCAAAACCAAGTAAGTATTTATTATCTTTAAAAATTATTCAACTTTAGGGAAATGATCTAGAAAACCAAAAATGGTATCTTAGTACCTTCTTATTTGATGCGTTAGATGGTCCCCAAACCTTACTCTCTATTACTATCCATCAGAACTTGATGGTTATATTTTTCTTCCATATCCATGTTTTCACTTCCAAACTATGTTCTCATATGTGGAAACCCAGTGATGAGTTACTTTGGGTAACTATTATGTTTCTAACTTTCCTTTTTAAAATGAAGTTTTACTCTTCCTTTACACGATGTGGGTTTCTATGAAAGAAACTTTGAAGTGGGAGACCTTTTATAACCCCGATGAATTTCAAGGGTGAAATTCATTTTAAGGGAGGTATAATGTAACACCCATAGATTTTATGAGATATATTCCTTTTAATTTCTTCGATGTCTTATGTTCTATGCTGCACCAAGATTAGCTTGCACTATACGGAACACTATATTAGCTTGCTGTATACGCAACATAATTCTTGGCTTTTATTACACAAAATTTAAAGTTATTTTGATATAATTATTTTCACACAAGACTAAGTATAAGTGATAACTAAATATTATAACCTAGTCATTATAATGGCAGTTATGAATATTATTAACTTCCTTCTAAAAAACCATTTAAATGAAAATAAGTGAGTCTATAAAATAATAAAATTACTCTTTATGGATTTTTTTATTGGAATATATATGTAATATATTAAATATAATGTTTTAATTTTATCTTATATTTTTTTCTAGATATGATATAATAAAAATATTAATTTTTTAGATAAAAGAAGTATTTTTTAAGAAAATACAGCTTTACCATCTTTTGACGGAGAACCCTTTTTAAATAAAGTTTTTTACAATTTTATAAGTTATATTTGACATAATAAATTTATTATTTGGAATTGGGAAATCAAAATTTACCTTTGTTGAAATTTTGATATTTTCCTGATGAAATTCATATTTTAATGAATAGTGAAAAATACTACATTTTAATTCAAAACTGTCTTTTCGTATAATTTATTTATATATTTAGATTATATTTTTAATCAGGTTCAAAGTATAATTAGATAATTTTTTTATCATTTAATATGATTTTGTTTAATGTAAGTAATTTCACATTTAAATTAGACATAAACACATGTCAATCTTTTGATAGTTTTTATTTCTTAAAAACCCACTTTATGGGTTTGACATCAAGAAATAATTTTAAATTAATAAATGAAACTTATGTGTTTCGAATTTTTAAAAATGGATTCCATATTATGAATTCGAACATTTAAAAGTTCCCCTCCTCCCTCTTATAAAGGCCACCATATCTACCCACTAAATCACACCTCTCAAGCCCCTTAGATATTCTAAATTCTGCTCAAATAAGCTCCCAAAATCCCTCCCTTCCTCATAGAGTCCAAAATTTGGGCATAAATACATCCTAAGGAGACCTTTTGTGCAAATAAAAAGAAGATACTCAAAAAATAATTAATTGTTCTATCACCTACTTCAAAATTATTTTCTTATTCTACTTTCTATTCTTATGTTGTTTCCAAACTAAAGTAATAAATCCAGTATATTCTACATGATGATATGTTATTATAATTATGGTACAACCTTATACCTTATTTTATCCATCCTAAAAATAATAATATCACCATGTGTTCGTATATACGACTTACTGTCTCCACGTCATGGTGTAATTTTTTATTCAATAATACTTAATTTGGATGAGTACCATGATGAGTATAATGGATGTAAATAATGAATATAACATGATAATTATTCTTTATAATTAATATAACATTCAATTCAATACCATTTAACCATTAAGTGAATGATATCTTTTCTCGTGCATACATATGACCTACCGTCTCCACGATGCGATGCCATTCATTATACATGATCTTCATTAAACCACGATTATATACATGGATGGAATGAATAAATATGATATATATTGTACTAATATAATTATGTAAATGATATAACTATAACTAAATAAGTGTAACATGAACTTATCTTACAAAACATGCATAATAACATAAAGTAGTAATATCCGAATAATGGGTGACAATGAAATGTTACTGATAAACTGATGATAACATGATCACATATGATATCATAAAAATGACTATGATTCAGGAATAAGTCAATAAAATTATTTAATTCATTATACAGGAGGTTTTTATACATATGAATAATATCATACCTATGGTAAGGGATAATTTTTCAATCTCATTATTATTTGAGATTGTTTATTTGTAAGTATTTACTGGGGTATATTTATCATTCAGGTCCATGTTTCATAAATATATAATATTATTTATATTATTATACTATTTTTTAAAGTTAATTTTCCCATTATTAATTTTTTATTAAATGTTATGGAAGTAATATTTGTTTTTTTCCATACGAGGTACTTTTGGACTATTCCGGCAAGAGTATGAGAATAATGTTTGTTAACTTATACAGCATGAACAATTTTTTATGTATTCATAACTCCTTAGTTCCATGATGATTTATGTATAAAATTTCAAGTTTATTTTCAAATAAAATATTATCTTTAAAAATTTCATGGAATTTTGTGAAAATAAAATGTTTTTTAAGAAGAAAGGATATTTTTCACAAGAATTAAGTTTATGTGTTTTATCAAAATTATTTTCCATCGAAGATGATGTTATTTAAATATGGTTATGTTTATACCCCTATTATTAAAAATATTTGATTGTGTTAATTATGGAATGATATTTTATATTGATTATGGTATGATGGAATGATGTTTAAGAATCCCATTTTATTTCTTAGGTTATGCTATGATGAATGATTTATGTTTTTATGGAACATGTAAGAATGATTTCATTATGAGATGGGTGGGACCTATATCTCCCTCCAATTCATTGGGTAAAGATTTATATCTCATTATATAGACATTACAATAATGATAAGTAAATATGATTTTGTAATATAGGATTGGAACGACAAGTAAATCTTGTTCAGTAATACATGGCTGGAACATCAAGTAATTTCATTTCAGTAATGGACTTTGTCCACTGTGATGGCCATGGAAGAAATACCTTGGCTACTATGGAAATCATATTATGTTATTATTTTTTTCCACAATTCCATGTTTTATTACAATTCTATTTTATCATGGTTAATGTTACTTTATGATCTATTCCCTACGTACAACCAAGATTTATTTTATGACTCAAGATTTTGATATTTAAACATTATGTTAATGTTTTTACATTCTTATGTTTATGGTTTGTTATATATTACCCATGTTTACCCTTACCGAGAATTTGAGCTCACCCTTTTTATGTTTTATTTTCCCCATGATATAAAGAAAGGTATTAGGTTGGAATATAAAAGGGGTAGATCTTTTTGAGAGATGTTGAAGATATTTCACCATGTTAGAAGATTATGTTCCATGTTTCTAATAAAACTAAACTAATATAGTCTTTGGAAATATATTTGTGTAATTTATTAAGTATTCCTCAAAATAAATTTAATGTCCATGTACATAAATGTTGGGTCATTAGAGTTGGTATCAGAGTGAAGGTTTAGTTAACCTTTGGAAACTAGGATCCGAAAACTTTAGTGAAATCCCTAGAGATATTTATAAGGTATGTATAGGGATTTACCTAAGAGTAAGTCTCACTATAGGTTGTAGTCCTAGAATTATGGTAATAATCATGAATAACCTAGGATCAAACCTAAGATTTTAGATATTGAAAGTACTCCCCCTTGGTTATGTTGTTTTCCTAGTATGATTTTTTCCACTCACACTATTCTTTTTGGGTTTTAGATAATGACTAGAACTTAAAGGAACCCTCTTATTGATCAATAAACTAGGCAATGAAATGATTTTCCTCCTGAACAACCAAATATTATGGGATATGAAATGAATAATATTATTGATTTACTTACACAATCTATGAATCATTCTGGACTTCCAGATGAATAGAGAAGGGAACAACATTTTTTTGAATCCTTCATGAGGAAACGTTAACCTTCTTTTAGCGGGTCTTCTGATCCACTTGTTGGTGAACAATGGATTATTACCATTGAAAATATATTTTCCATATTTCAATATTCATAACATGAAAAATTCATTTTCTCTGTTTACCATTTAGAAGAAGAACCAAACTAGTGGTGGACACTAATCAAGAATACAAGGTAGCAAGATGAAATTGAATCCATGGAATGGGATAAGTTCAATAGCTTATTTTTAAATAAGTAATTTACTAATATTCTTTGAACAAGGATGGAAAAGGAGTTCCTTGAGATTAAGAAAAATTATTTTGAATCTGTTGGTACATATATGGAACATTTTACAATGCCTTCAAGTTATATTTCTAGATTTATCATTTAACCTGAAAGTAAAGTTGATCGATTCTTCAGTGGATTAAAACCAAGTCTTTGAAGGGAATTAACTATAAGATACTTTAGTAGTTATGAATATATTGTTCTTTTTTATATCAAGGTAGAAATGGAAGTTGGTGTTACTAATCAATCTCATGGTTTTGACAAGAAATGAAAGATGGGGTTCAAGGGAAAATCTCAAAACAATGGTGAAAAGAAGATGAATGTTCCTTTTTTCTCAAAGTGTGGAAGAAATCATGGTAGAGATTGTCTTAAAGGGAGTAGAAAATGTTTTAAGTGTGGAAAATAAGGTCATCAAGTAGTTGAGTTCCGAAGTAATGGGAAAAAGGTTTCTAATGACGTGAATAAAGAAAAGTCTATAGAGAACACACCACCCACACTTCAATGCAAAAAGTGCAAGGAAATGGGGCATTATGCTAACCAATGACCTAATATAAGGGTTATGGATGATTATAGACATCAAAAACCTCTTAAGGACAAAGACAAAGGAATATCTCATGTGATCACTATTGGTGATGTTGAGTATGAAAACAAAGCGGTGGAATGATTACGTGTTTATGTAATGGGATTCAAAAATAGTGATATAGAATATCTTTTATAGTATTATGGAATATTGGAATATATATGTATTGGTCCATTATGGTTTTCCATAAGTATATGGAATCAGTAACCATGAAAAGTTATTGATATGTTTTTTGAAAGCACATGATATGCGCATAATGAAGGGATAAAGATATAATGAGATATTTGATAGTATTAATTACCCCATAAATGATATAAGGACAATCTGATATCATGGTTTGATTATATAGAATTTTTGGAATTTTTGGTGTGTGTAAAGAGTTGATTTTGATAGAATGCATTTTTTCATTAAGGTTATACAATAATTCGTATTATTATCATATTTCAGTAGAATACATGATTAAGGTATTCACATGTTTGGAATGTGACAACCAAGAACTACCTTATGAGATATGAAAGATAAATGTTATGTCTATTTAGTTCACCTCTTTCTAAAGTTTTATATTTTCAATTTTTGGAAGGATTATAATGTTATCCATTTATGGATAGTAAAATTTATATTACGATTGAAGTTTTTTAGATTAATGTCTTATCTAATTATAGGTGCAATTATTCATATTTAATTAGTTGTCCAAACCTTTTTTTGAGACATATGGAATGACCTATCATTCTATCACATGATTTATTAACACTCCAAGAATGAAAAATTTAACTTCATTTCTTTAAATAATAGATGAATAGAAAATTGTTCAAGTCTTGAATAATGGTGAGATTGTACCAAAATATAGTAAGTATTATTCTCTTACAAAATTATTTAACTTTAGGGAAAGGGTCTTGAAAAACAAAAAATGTTATCTTAGCACCTTCTTATCTAATGAATCAGATGGTCCAATAAATCATCATAGATTTATGACTTTCTTGTTGTTAACTTTCTCCAAACCTTGTTTACTCTCACTATCCATTAAAACTTGATGGTTATATTTTTATTCCATATCCATGTTTTCAATTATCACCTATGTTATTATATGTAGAAACCCAATGATGAGTTACTTTGGGAAACCATTATGTTTCTAACATTCCTTTTTAAAATGAAGTTTTAGTATTCCTTTATACAATGTGGGTTTATATGAAAGAAAATTTCAAGTAGTAAACCTTTTATAACCCTGATGAATTTTTGATGGAGAAATTCATTTTAATGGGGGTATAATGTAACACCCAAAGATTTTATGAGATAGATTATTTTTAATTTCTTTTATGTCTTGTGTTGTATGACACACCAACATTAGCTAGCATTATACGTAACCTCGTATTAGCTTCTAGTATATGAAAAACTATTATTAGATTGTGTTATAGGAAATTTCATGTTCTTTTGATAGAATTAATTTCACACAAGACTGATTATAAGTGATAACTAAATATCATAACCTATCCATTATAACGGCAGGTATGAATAGTATTAACTTCCTTCTAAAAAACTATTTAAATGTAAATAAGTGAGTCTATAAAATAATAAAATCACTATTTATGGATTTTATTATTGAAATATATATGCAATATATTAAATATATTTTTTTAAGTTAATTTTATATATTTTATTAATATGATATAAGAACAAATTCAATTTTTTCTGATACAAGAAGTATTTTTTAAAAAATACAGTTTTAATGCCTTTTGACAGTGACCCCTTTTTAAATCTAGTTTTTGAAAATTTTATAATTTATATTTGACATAATAAAATTCTTATTTTAAATAGATACATCAAAATTTACCTTGGTGAAATTTTGGTATTTTTTTGATGAAATTCATATTTTAATGAATAGTGAAAAATACTGCATTTTAATTCAAAACTGCCTTTTCATCTAATTTTATTATATAGTTATATTATATTTTTAATTGTTTTTAAAGTGTTATTATATTATTTTTTTACCATTTGATAAAATTTTTTTCATTTAAAGTAATTTTATATTTAAATTAGGTATAAACACATATCAATCTTTTGATAGTTTTTACTTCTTAAAAACCAGTTTTCTGGTTTTGAAAAGGGAAATTAATTTTAAATTTATTATTGAAACATCAATGTTTTGAGTTTGAAAAAATGGATTCATATTTTGAATCATAAGTTCAAAATTATTTAAATAGGTACTTTTTATTTTTGGACATTATGAATAGTAATTTCAATAATTATTTTATTAACCTCAACTAAAGGGTAAATTAGGTAAATAAGGGTAAAAATAATATTATAATAATATAAAAGTACCCTAAAACATGTCCTAAGCTTACTTTATGAGTAATGAGCGACCAAAAATATCCTTAGGTAAACATTTTGGCATTTGGGAGCCACTTGGAAGTGAAAATGACATGTTATAACAATTAATTTAAAGTAAAGGGAAATATAACATAAACTTGTATCTTTTTACTAAAAACTTTTAAGGCGTGGTTATATAATTGATCTTCTAAACTATAAATATTAATTATAAAAATAAAACTATTTCCTATATCATGTTATTTTATTTATATTTTTTTTACATTATATAAATAAATGTAATTATAACACAATGATGATGCAATGATTACCTTATTAATGAAAGATTAAAATAAATAACATTATAAATATAAAAATAAATATAATTTGAAATTTTTTATGTCATACACGAATTTTATGGACTATTATGACATGTTATATTTTATTTAATATATTTTTTCTAATCAATCATGTTTTTATAGCTTTAACAAAAAATAAATTACTAAATAGTGTCAAACTTGACATAAATGAGTTTTTAAAAAGAATACCATTTTATTAAATGATATAATAGTAATAAAAATATAATATTCATCCAAATTACTCATATAATGTTAAAATTTTCATTAATGATCCACTTTAGGTTCTCCTATCATTTTATAGTAACTATATTGACCATATAGTGTAAAAATACAAGAAGACATGGTAAGAGTTAATTTATTTAACCAAGGGTTAAATCTAAAAGATAAGGTTAAATTTGTGACCTAAACCTGTATAAAACCTATTGTTTGAGATGATTTGTACCCATAATCATATTATCCAATAAATATGCCACATTTTATCTATTATAATTCTAAAATAAATTTGTAATAAAATAATATTTCAAGACTTTCCTAAAGTGCCCCTCCTCCCTCTTATAAAAGGCCACCACATCTACACACTTACTCACACATATCAAGCCCCTTGGCTCGTCAAAATTCTTCTCAAATAATCCCCCAACATCCCTACCTTCCCCCTATAGGAAATTGTTTTTTAATAAATCCATTCTATGGAGACCTGTTGTGAAAATCAAAAGAAGATACTCAAAAAAGAGGTAATTGTTTTATCACCTCTTTCAAAATTCTTTTCTTCTTATACATACTATTATTATGTTGTTTCCATACTAAAGTAATAAATACAGTATATTCTACATGATGATATGTTTTTATAATTGTGTTATAACCTTATACCTCCTTTTATCCATCTTACAAATAACAATATCACTATGCATGCATACGTACGACTTACCGTCTCCACGACATGGTGTAAATTGGTATTCAACAATAATTAATTTGGATGGGTATAATTATGAGTATAATGGATTTAAATAATCAATATAACATGATATTTGTTTTTTATAATTATTATACCATCCAATTCCATACCATTTAACCATTAAGTGAATGATATCGTCGCTCGTGCATACGTACGACCTACCGTCTCCACGATGAGATGAGATTCATTCTACATGATCATCACTAAACCATGATTATATACATAAATGGAATGAATAAATATGGTAAATTTTATACTAATATCATTATTTCAATGATATAACTACAACCAAATAAGTGTAACATGAACTTATCCAACAAAACATGCATAAGAACATAAAGTAGTAATATCCGAATAACAGGTGACAATGAAATGTTACTGACAAATAGATGATAAAATGATCATATATGATATCATAAACATGAATATGATTCTTGAATAAGTTAATAACATTATTTAAATAATTATAAAAGAGTTTTAGATACATATGAAGCATATCAGACCTAAGGTAAAGGATAATTTTGCAATCTCATTATATCTGAGATTGTTTATTCGTAAGTATTTACTGGGGTATATTTATCATTCACATCCATGTTTCCAAAATATATAAGATTATTTATATTATTATACTATTTTTTAAATTGAATTTTACCCATTGGTAAATTTTTATTAAATGGTATGGAAGTAATCTTTATTTCTTTTTCCATACGAGGTACTTTTTGACTTTTCTGGCCAGAGTATGAGAAGAATGTATTTTAACATATATGACATGAATATTTTTTACATATTCATAATTCCTTAGTTCAATTAATATTCCTCTACAAAATTTCAGTTTTATTTTCAAATAAATTCTTTTCTTTTTAAAATTGAATGACATTTTGTGAAAATAAAATGTTTTTAAAGAAGAAAGGATATTTTCCTCAAGAAATATGTTTAAGTGTTTTATCATAATTATTTTCCATCTAAGATGATGATATTTAAATAGGTTTATGTTTCTATCCATATTATTAATATGATTTGATTTTTTTAATGATGGAATGATATTTTATATGGATTATGTTATGATTAAATGATGTTTAATAAGCCAATTTTATTTCTTGGGTTATGCTATGATGAATGATTTATGTTTTTGTGGAACATGTAAGAATGATTTCATTATGAGATGGGTGAGACCTATATCTCCCTCCAATTCATTGGGTAAGGATTTATATCTCATGAGATACACATGACTGGAATGAAATGTAAATCTAGTTCAGTAATGCTGGGATGGAATAGAAAGTAAATTTAGTTCAGTAATACATGACTATATCGACAAGTAAACCTGATTCAGTAATGGACTTTGTCCACTCTGATAGTCATGGAAGCAATATATTGTCTACTATGGAAACCATATTATGTTCTTATCTATTTACCACAATTCCATGTTTTATACTAATAAAATTTTATTGTGGCTAATGTTCCTTTATGATCTATGCCTTATATACTTACATGACTTATTTCATGACTCAAGATTTTGATATTTAAACTTTATGCTCATGTTTTTACATTCTTATATTTATGGTTTTTTATGTTCTCTAGGTTTACCCTTACTGATAATTTGAGCTCACCCTTTTTATTTATTTTTTCTGTTTCATAGGATATAAAGAAAGGTTTTAGGTAGGAAAAAAGTGGAATATCTTTAAAGGAGTTGTTGAAGATCTTTCACTAAGTTAAAATATTATGTTCTTTGTTTCCAAAGACACTAAACTAATATAATGTTTGGTCATATATTTGTGTAATTTATCAAGTATTACACAAAATAAATGTAATAACTATGTACATCAATCTTGGGTCATTAGACATTAAATAATCCACTGCTATCATTATCAAACTGGTTTGGGGAATAATCCACCCTACATCACACTTAGGATACACCATGGATCTGATACCACTTATCATGATATTTTTTCTCCATCCATAGGTCTCCTATGCCTAAAAAATAATTCCTTTCGAGGTCCCATACTAAAAACAATGGGTGGAATGATAAAGTTTCCATCTAAGATTATATGTTACCCAAAATCCTTCATAGAATTCAATGTGGAACTTGGGTTTGCACCCAAATCCAACCATCATCACCTCATAGGGGTTCCAAGTCCTACCCTTGAACTTGTAATTGATGTTTATCCTTAGTTATGTGACGCAAATTTACTATACCTACTTTGGTCATTTTCAAGGTGTCTCTGAGCACATCAAGTGGATGTTCCTCTAGATATAATAGACTTGGGTCCCCCCAATATACATATCAAGTAACATGAACCTCCCATATGGGATTTTTCTTATCCAGGTACCACAAACCTTCCCTAAGGAAGTTTTCTTAGCTTGGTATCACTAAACCCCCCATTAGAGTTTTATTATCCAGGGAATATCCCACAAGTAACATGGACCTACCATATATGAGTTTTCTCATCCAAGGAATAAGACCATATGTATCACAAACTTCCCCTATGGGAGATTTCTCATCTAGTACTAAGAAACACCTCCCTTAAGGTTGTTTTCTTAGCCAATAACATGTAATAAATCATCACCCAAATATAATTTTCCGTACAGAATAAAAGACTCCCCCACAAGCATTTTCTTATACATCACTATTACACCTAGATGGTGTATACCATTACACATAAAAAATAATTGACAAATTAGGGTTGGTTGAATGCCTAAACCAATCAAAATTATCCACAACCCCTTGTTCTTAAATATTCACTATGGGTTCTAAGATGACACTATCCACCACCACTACCCAAGACCTAACACACCCAATCATAATAGGTCCATCACCAGGGTACCCACTAGGGTCCCCTAGGTTATAGAATCACAATAGAACCCTTATAAAGATCCTCAGTCTTGATTAAGGTATCTAGTCAACAACTGAAACTATAGGGATAACATGAACCACGACATCAAAATTATGTTATCATATCCTCACCATCAATAAGGGGTAAACCAAATTAGTAACACTTAAGAAGATAGAACACGATCCATCTTGATCCTTAAGTTCTCACAAGGTCGGTCCACTCACCCATCCCAAGAGCGTTCTGCCTAAGATCGGTCCTTCTAGGCCTAGTCACATCAAGTGGGGGAGGGTCACATGCCCTGGATAAACTATATGGTCTCTAAATATCTAAGTCTTCAAGGTAGACCCCTAAGTCTTGCAAGGTATGAGTATGTATACCTTATTATACAACCCTACTGGGGGTGCCCAAGGATCCTAAGAAAGGTCACTCAAGTTGGTATAACTCATTTAACACATTTAGTTCACACCCCTTAGGAATGGTTCATTCCTCTTAGGTTAATTCTCAAGTCAAGGCCTCAATAATCAATGGATGAGGTGTCAAGATAGTTCCATAATATTAATGTGTCCTTGGAAATTACTCTCCTATTTTAAGTCATTAAACTAATTGATCATTATAAAGTATAACATTTAATTCAATTTAAATATCCCAATTAAACTGGAGGGCACCACCCATAACAGAAAGTGTTTACATAAAATTTAATATAAAAAAATATAAATATAATGGGATTATATGTCAGACCACCTACCTCAAATCGAAGATTTCCATTTGTTTCCATAGACCTACAGTTGTATCCCCAACCCACCAAGGCCCATCCAAGTCCAAACCAAGATCACATCGTCGCTCGAGCCTCAAACTCACACACAAGAACCCAAGTCAATAAATTTAATCAATTCATAACAAATTAAAAAATTACGATTGATTTAATAATTTAGGTCACACAACATAATTAATGATAAACAAACCAAGCACACACCTCTTAACAAAACCTTATGCAACCACCCACGGTAGGTCTACAGAGGACTCCTAACACTATTACTAGAAAAAATCCTTAGTCCAAACAAAAATTAGTGGAATGCAGATGGAATATCGAGACACCCTCACTATAATAAAAACAAAATCCCCATTAGTATCATCTGACTCTATCCCGCTCCGGTGTAATCAGGATTAAAACCCTAAAATTTTCCAAAATGCATCAAAATACCCACCCAAAACAAGGGTGAAAGTAGGATGGAGGGTAACCCCTGGTCTATATGAGAAAACTAGAGTGGAAGAGGGATTACTCTATCTTAAAATTTGAGGGGGGTGGGGTGGGGGATTAATTTCCCCCATTTAAAATTATTTCTGACTAATTGGTGGAACCTTTAAGGTACAAGTGCTACTTACCATGCCAAAAAATGGAATGTGGTCTCCCACCAAAAGGCTGGTGACTTTAGATTGTATCTATGGCCACAACATCCTAGATCAAAAGATTTCATGAGCATCTTAAATCCCATACAAGCCATATTTCTTATCTAAAACACATATTTAAGATTCTCTAAGACTCAAAATTATATTTTGAAGATCAAATCGAAAAATATCCCATCCACTAACATAAAATTCAAATTTCTCTTTAAATTCTCTTGTCGGTATGTACATAAGACATTACAGTAATAAATATTGACTTTTATCAGTTCTCATATTTAGTGGTGAAAAAAGTGGATATTTATCGGTTCTTACTAAAATCATATATAAAATCTAGCATTTTATTTAATTATTTTTTAGTAGTTATTTTTTGTATATTTGTGAATATTTTATTTTAAAAATGTCAAAAAATAGTATTTCCACTGTTTTTAATTAAAATCGTAATACCAAATTTAAAAAATGTATTTTGTTTAAAAATATTGAAAAAACAACACATAAAATATGTATCATGATTTTTATTGAAATAAATAAAAATAAAAAAAAATTTAATCCAAAAATACAATTAAAATTTATTATAATGAAAAGAATACATAAAAACACATATGAAAACATCAAATGTATATGAAAACCAATATTAAAAAAACTTAGTTCAATGCTTGAAATTTTATATGGAAATTGAAAAAAAAATTGAGGAAAAAATGATTAGATGTAAAACAATAACTAAAAATAAAATTTCAATCATTTTTTCTTTGTGTTTTTGCCAATTACATTGCTTTGACATCAACATAGTAAAATTTTAAAATAAAAATGAATCAATCACACAAAATTGTCCCACCCTCGGTCATTTATCATTTATAGTTACCAAAAATAAGGGTTCATCCCATATCAGGATGGGTTGATGATACTTGGTTTTTTTACCATGCATTGGGATCGAGTAAGGGAATGGAGTGAAGGGTATATTAGTTTTATAGAAAGAAGTAGTCATAGAAGTTCTCCCTCTCTCCAATCAATAGGATTCGCTCTCTCTAATTTTTAATATTATATTATACTTTAAAAAAAATAATAAATGTTTTATATTTTAAAAAGAAATATATTTTTAAATGAAATTATATTCGTCTTATATAAAAATATTTATTACACATTTCTAAAAAATGACCAAATGATATGTGTATATTTTTTGATTATTTGAAAAAAAATCAACATATTTTAGTAAATATTTTTATTTGTATACAGTTTTCTAAAAGCATGTAAAATATTAATAAGTTAATTATATTTAAAAAAAATTATATTTGTAATATAAATATATTTTATTTTGTTTAAAAAAATATTTTACATCTTTTTAAAATAATTGAAAAATATTATGTGATAAAATAAATTTTGAATTCATTTGGGAAGAAATTAATAGATTTTATTCTATATCTTTAAACTCATACTATTTATTAAAAATCATAAAAGAATATTGAGTCTATTTTATTGTAAATATAATTATTTTTAAAAATGAAATTAATTTTTTTTGTGTGAAAAAAGGTCTTATTCCATTAAAAAAATGATAAAATAATTTAGCTTAAAAAATATTGATTTTTTAATTATTTGAATAATATTAATAAAATTTGTTTAATATTTTTGAAGACACACAATTTCTTGAACATATAAAAATCTTTTTTAGTCAAATTAAATTGTTATAATTTTAAAAATTATATTACAAAAATAATATTTATTTAGAAGTATCAAATATAATTTTTTATGAAATATTTTAGAAGATATTTTTAAAACATAATTTGTTATTATTTATTTAAATTTTTTTAATTTTTTTAAATAAAATTTATAAAATTATTATTCATCAAAATAAATCAAATTATTATAAATTTATTTAAAAATATGTTTCTAGGGAAGGATAAAAAATGTTTAAGTGATAAAAATCCATAGAAAATTATAAATAAAAATGTTCATAACAAAATTTTGGAAAGTTTTTTCAATAAAATTACCCTATTAATTTTTTGTAACTAACTTCAATGAAAATTAAACTAAAAATTTTAAAAGATAGGTTTTATTAAAAAACATTACTAGAAATTTTGTTGTTGAATCAATAAAAAAATTTATGAAAACTTTTTTTTAGTTATCTAGTTGATAGTTTAGTGATTTTTTTATTGAAGAACAATGTGCATTTCTCATTTATAGTGGATTGTTCTAGAGAAAGTTTCACTAGAATTTATAATGGATGTTCTACTGAAATTTCCCCTGGATGTTTCACTGAAATTTCTAGTGGAAACATCTTTTCTATTATAGATATTCCAGTAATAATATACTTTTGTTATATTATGAAACTTCCACTAGAACATGCACTAAAACATCTATTAGAACTCACACTTAATGGATTTATAATTGTTTTTAATACAGATTTTGTAAAATATAAATTAAATATATCTTAAAAGTGCATTTATTATAAATTTTGTTTTAGATATAATTTAATATTTTTTTTTTATTTTTATTCATATATAATATATATTTTAAATGGTACATTATATTTTATTGATAGAAATTAGGTGAAAAATATAATACATATTTTATATAATTGAATTTATTATAAATATATTTATTAAAATTTATTTTTTATTTATATATTCTTTAATTTTATAAATATATAATTTTATTGTATTATGAAAATTCTACTAGAAAATCCTCTCAAAATTACACTTAATAGATTTATAATTTTTATTAATATATATTTTGTAAAAAATATATTAAATATATCTTATATGTAGGTTTATTATAAATTTTGTTTTACTTATAATTTCATATCTTATTTACATTTTTATTCATATATAATATACATTTTTAAATGGTATGTTATATTATATTTATACAATTTATTTAAAAAAAATATTAAATATTTTATATCATTGAATTTATAATAAATATATCTATTAAAATTTAGTTTTTATTAATATATTCTTCAATTTTATAAATATACAATTCTATTGTATTTGAAACTTCCACTATAACTTCCACTAAGAATTCCAATAGAAATTCCTCTTAATAGATTTAAATTTTTTATCAGTATATATTTTTAATATATATATATATATTAAATAAATCTTATAAGTACATTAATTATAAATTTAGTTTTTAGTTACAATTTATTATTTTATTTACATTTTTATTCTTATAGAATATACATTCTTAAATGGTAAATTATATTATATTTATAAAAACTATGTAAAAAATATAATACATAATTTATATATTTGAATTTATAATAAATATATTTATTAAAATTTAATTTTTACTAAAATATATTTTAGTTTTATAAATATATACTTTTATTATATTGTGAAACTTGCACTGAAACATCCACTAAAACTTCCCCTAAAACTTCTTCCACTAGAATATCTACATTATGTATTAATAATTGTTATTAACATTGATTTTGTAAAAAATATATTAATTATATCTTATAAGTGCATTTATTATAAAATTAGTTTTAGTTATAATTTCATATTTTATTTACATTTTTATTCACATAGAATATACATTCTTAAATTGTAAATTATATTGTATTTAGAAAAATATATGTAAAAATTATAATATATATTTTATATCCTTCCATTTATTATAAATAAATTCTTTAAAATTTATATTTTATTAACATATTTTTTAGTTTTATAAATATTTACTTTTATTTCAATGTGAAACTTCCCCTAGAACTTCAACTAAATGAATTTATAATTTTCATTAATAAATATTTTGTAAAAAAATATGTTACATATATCTTCTAAGTGCATTTATTATAAATTTAGCTTTAGTTATAGTTTTATAGTTTATTTACTTTTTTATTCACATAGAATATACATTCTTAAATGGTAAATTATTTTATATTTATAAAAATTAGGTAACAAATATAATTCATATTTTAAATAATTGAATTTATTATAAATATATTTTTTAAAATTTATATTTTATTGATATATTCATTAGTTTTAAAAATATATACTTTTGTTGTATTGTGAGACATCCACTTAAACATCGACTAAAACATCCACTTAATTTATTTATAATTATTATTAATACATATTTTGTAAAACATATGTTAAATATATATTATAAGTGAATTTATTATAATTTTTTAGTTATAATTTCATATTTTATTTACATTTTTATTCATATAAAATATACATTTTTAAATAGTAAATTATATTATATTTATAAAAATTATGTATAAAATATAATACATATTTTATATCATTATATTTATTATAACTATATTTATTATAATTTAATTTTTATTAAAATATTGATTAGTTTTATAAATATATACTTTTATTGTATTGTGAAACTTACACTGGAAGTTCCATTGAAACTTACAATGGAATTTTTACTTAATAGATTTATTATAATTATTAATTCATAGTTTGTAAAAAAATATATTAAATATATATTATATGTGTGTTTATTAAAATTTTAATTTTAGTTATAAAATCATTTTTATTTACATTTTTATTCATATTGAATATACATTTTAAATGGTAATTTATATTATATTTATTAAAATTATATATAAAATATAATACATATTATATATCATTTTATTTTTTATAAATATATTTATTATAATTACATTTTTATAAATATATTATTTAGTTTTATAAATATAAACTTTTTTTATTGTTAAAATTATACTAGAAGTTTCACTAAATTGATTTATAATTGTTATTAATTCAAGTTTTGTAAAAATATATATTAAATATATCTTATAAGTTCATTTATTATAATTTTAGTTTTAGTTATAATTTCATATTTTATTTACATTTTTATTCATATAGTATATACACTTTTAAATGGTAAATTGTATTTTATTTATAATAATAATGTAAAAAATATGATACATGTCTTATATCATTGCATATATTATAAATATATTTATTAAAATTTAATTTTTATTAATATATTATTTAGTTATATAAATTTTTTATCATTTTTTAAAATTTTCAGTGAAGTTCCAGTCAAATTTCCATAGAAATTTCCACTAGAACTGCCACTGGAACTTCCTTTAGCACTTCCACCAGAACGTCCTATAGAACTTCCACCAGAACTTCCTATGGAACTTCCACTAAAATGAATTTGAAAATTCCACTAAAATTTTCAATTTGAAATATTATTCCTTTCACTATAATATTACAATAAAATTTTCATATGTGGTGCGTTTTTTAGTTTTAATTTTTTAGTTACAAAATCTAGTAGAATTACTTATTATAAATTTCATCTGATTTTTTCAAAAAGAACTTTTCAATGAAATTTTATACTGAAATTGTTTAGATTTTTTTTTCTAGTGGAACTTTGTATTATAAAATGAAATTGAAACTCTATCATAAATTTTTTTGAATTTATTTACTGGAATTTTTATATAAACCTTTTGAATTTAATTCTCTAGTATAAATGTCAAATGAATATATTCCTTATAATATTTTATTTTATCATATTATTGTTCTTATTTTGAATTATTTTTATGAATTGAATTTTATTTTTAAAATATATTTATAATATTTTCTTAGTAGGTGTAGGAAATTATTAATATTTTTAAAAATAAAAAAATTAATTAGAATATTTTTTATTTTTTATTTTTTATAATAATTTTAAAGTTTCATTTTTAAGAATAATTTTTTTCCATATTTTGAATTTCATTTCAAAATATTATTTTCAACATACAAGTAAAAATAATTATTTTTACAAGGTTTTAAAAAATTATTATGAAATGGTAATTAGAAAAATGGTTTTATAGTAATAAAAAATAATTATTTTTTAAAACTATTTATATTTTTTTATCTATTTGAAAATAATTCTCACCATTTTTATTAATTCAGTTATAATTTTTTAAGTATAATCACGTGTTATTTAATTTATAATGTTTTCATAAATTAATAGTTGACTATAAATGAATAAAATATTTTCAATATGGATAAAAATTTTATTTCTATTTTTTCAAGTTTTTCAATTTGATTAAATGTTTTAAATTTAATTTTTTACTATTTCTTTAGGTTGAACACAACTGCACACCGATAAGGATATAACTGGATTTTGGAAAAAAGTATCGCAATCCATTTTTTTATTCATTTTAATCCAATGACATTTTTTAGGTGGACATGACGCCATTCATGCTATACTAGATATTCCAGTTATATAGGCTAACTGGAGGTGATAACAATCCCCCTCCCCCAGGTGCACTCAAGGTGAATTCAACACGAATTTTTATTATAAAAATTATTAATACATAAATCAAAAAATATAAAAAATATAGTTAAAATAGTATTTAATTTTAATAAAATTACTTTTTCTCTTCTATACATTAATACATTAAAACTTTTGATAAATATTTTTAATCATTAAATAGTTTTGGTTATTAAATTAATACTCAACAATTACTCCAATGTAACAACCCGAGATTTTATGAGAAGTATTATTTTTAATTTATTTAATGTCTTTTGTTTTATGCTACACCAAGATTATCTTGCGCTATACGCAACACCGTATTAACTTGAAGTATACACAACACAATTCTTGGATCGTGTTATACACAATTTCAAGTTTATTTGATAGAAGTTATTCTACGCAACATTGAGTGTATATATATATATTCTATGAATAAATAAAATATGTTTGGATTCTGTTATACGAAATAATAAAGGATTCTTTCACAACACGCAACCCTGACTTGACTTGCATTACACGCAATCGCGACCTTCCTCGATAGCGTGTGTTGTACGCAATACCAGGTTTTACTAAACAACGATATATTATTATAATATTATTATGAACTAGCGGTTATGAATATTATTAACTAAAATTTGAATTTTATAACATTATTATTCATCTTACACATTTTCTAGAACATGGTATAAGAACAAAGTAAATTTTTCGGGTAAAATAAGTATTTTTCAAAAAATGCAGTTTTTCCGCCTTTTGATGGCGCACCCACTTTAAATCTAGTATTTTACATGTTTATAAGTTCAATTTTACAAAATAAAATTATTATTTGGAATCAGGATATAAAATTTTACCTTGGATTTTTTTTTCATATTATTATGATAACTTTCATATTTTAATGAATAGTAAAAACACGCTATATTAAAAACAACTTTTTTCATCGTAATAAATTATGTGGTTAAATTATAATATTGAATGGTTTTAAAGTATAAATAGAATATATTTTTACCATTTAATATAATGTATGTCATTATCCTTGATTTTACATTGAATTCATAGGTTAAATAAATTCAATCTTTTGCAATGTTTTAAACAAAAACCCGTTTTCTTTCGACAACGGGATTAATTTTAATTTAATTTCTGGAACTTCTGTGTATTGAATTTGAAAAAATGGATTCCATATTTGGAATCAGTGGTTCCAAATCATATTAATAGACTACTTTTTATTTTTGGGCTTTATGAATAGTAACAACGGTAAATTTTATTTACCATATTAAAAGGTAAATTGGGTAATTAAGGATAAATATAATATTATAAAATTATCCTAATACTTGTCTTAATACAATTGGATGATTATAATTTATCCTAAGTCTTATTTGGGTTGAAATGGAATCCATTAGAACCCACTTAGATGTGATTAAGACCTTTAGTTTATTTTATTTAAAGGAAAGTGAAATATGTCTCACTCAACTTTAATAATTAAAGTATTTTTAATATAAGTTTATACAAAATATAAATTCGGTTATAAATACTCATTTGAAAGATAAATTTTTTTTATTTGACATGGTAATTTATTTTTAATTTGTAAGAGTTATTTAATTACCTTATTATCTTATACATTAATGATGTAGAAATTATGTATTCAGTGAAAAATCAATAATATAGTTTTTGTTGAAATAGTAATACATATCAAAAGACCCAAAAATCTACACAAAACTTATTATTAGTGTATATATAAACCCTAATCATCCACTGAACGAATATTTGACCATTTGGATCCTTATTAAGGAGATTATGACACTTATATTATTTTATTTTAAATGATGCCAAAGTTGTCACCTTCATAATTTAATAAATATAATAATTTAAATACTGTGATTTTAAGATGATAAATTCAAGTAAAAGTATTATTGTGAAAGTTAATAGATTTATATTCATCATAGTATTTTATTTTTAATTTCTATGCAATAAATAAGTATATTAAATAATTATACAAAAATTTTGTAGTAATTATTTTATTAAGAGATAAACCAAATAAATGGTTTTAAAAATAATAAAATAAATATTATATGAACTATTTAATGTTCTCCACTAATTTTCTAGAAACATATGAACTTTTATGAATCTATTAAAGATTTTATTTCTAACATATCTTCTGTATATATTTTATTTAAATTCAAATAAATGAATAGTGTCAAAATTGACACTATTGTTATTTCATAAAAATAACATATTATAAAATTGATTAAAAATCACAAAAATATTTAAAAATTATAAATTTAAATTTATATGGTCTAAAATGTTATAAAGTATCTAATTATGGACAATTCACAACAAATAAGTAATTATGTGTTATAAATTAAAATTTAGAATGTTATTACCACAAATAAAATTAAATTGATTAAATAAGGATAAATCAAGTTGATAATGTTTAAAATAAATTCATAACATGTCTAAATTTTATTGGTTGATAATATTACAACCCTATAACATATAATATTCGGATATGAGTCATTTTGGAAGTTTTTAAGTGGGGTTGGGATTTAATATAAACTAATATTTCTTATATTTCCAAAGGTGCCCCTCTCCTCCCTTATAAAAGGGAACCTCCTCCCTCTACTCCTCACACCGATTTGAGCCTTCAAGCTCGGCCAAACCCTACCCATTTAACTTCCCCACTTCCCTAGAAACAACCTAGAGGTTCTGGTCTTCTTCAAAGACCAATTTTAGTGCCCTAAGAGGAGGTCTCAAAGAGGTGCTTCAAAGAAGAGGAGGTTCGGATCCATACGAAGCATATCAGACCTAAGGTAAGGGATAATTTTTCAAATCTCATTTTTATCCGAGATTGATTATTCGTAAGTATTTACTGGGTTTATTTCTATCATCCATGTCCATGTTTTATAAAAGTGCATTCATGTATGTTTAAAGTCCTTTTTATCCATTTTTGAATTTTACTACATGATATGTAAGGAATCTTTTTTTACCATACGAGGTACTTTTTGACTTTTCTAGAAAAAGTACGAGAAGAATGTTTTTTTAAATTATACGGCATGAAAGGATTTTTACGGTTTCATAAAGCCTTATTTTCATGAGTCTTCCTCCAAAATATTTCATGACTATTTTTAACAAAATCCTTTTCTTTTAAAATTGCATGACATTTTGTGAAAAGAGAATGATTTTGAAGAAGAAAGGATATTTTCCTCAAGAATTCATTTCAAGTGTTTTATCAAAACCATTTTTCATCTAAGATGACATTATTTCATATGTGTATGTTTCAAGTATCATGTCTCTATGATTTACATGGTTTCAATTTTCTTATTATGAAATGATATCTATTTCTTTTATATGGATTATGTGATGATGGGATGATGTTTATGAAACCCATTTTATTTATTGGGTTATGTATGATGTATGATTTATGATTTTGTGGCACACGAAAGAATGATTTCAATATGAGATGGGTGGGACCTATATCTCCCTCCAATGCATTGGGTAAAGATTTATATCTCATGAGATAGACATGGCTGGAACGGTAAGTTAATTAAGTTTAGTATTACAGGACTGGAATGAGGAGTGAACTCGATTCAGAAAGGAACTTTGTCCACTAAGATGGTCTTGGCATAAATTCCTTGTCTACTATGGAAATCATAACATGTGCTTAATGGTTTCCACAATTACATGTTTTATTACCATGCTATTTTATCATGATTTAGGTTCCATTATGATCTATGCATTATGTACTTCCATGTTTTATGTCATTTCTCAAGATTTTGATGTTTAAACATTATGTTCATGTTTTTAAGTTCAAATGTATATGGTATGTTTTATTTTATCCATGCTTACCCTTACTTAGCATTTGAGCTCATCCTTTTTATGTTTTATTTTCCCCCAGGATTAAAAGAAAGGTTTTACGTAAGGAAACAAAGAGTGGAAGATCATTATGGGAGATGTTGAAGATATTTCACCATGATTAGAAGATTACGTTCCAAGTTTCTAAAGACACTAAACTATTACGGTCCTTGTGTGTCTGTTTTTGTTATGTATTAAGTATTCCGCAAAAGTAATGTAAAGTCCATGTACGTCAAGCTCCGGGTCTCTACAGTTTGTATTAGAGGAAAGGTTTAGTCAACCTTTGGAAACTTGGATGAGAGAACTATAGTGAGATCCCTAGAGATATTTCTAAGGTATGTATAGGGATTTCCATAAGGTTAAGTATAAGTATAGGTTATAGTTCTAGAATTACAGTAACAATATTAGAATTAAACCTAAGATGTTATATGCCGAAGGTACTCCCCCTTGATTATGTTATTTTCCTTGTATGATTTTTGCCTCTCACAGAATTCTTTTTTTGTTTTAGTCAATTGAGGGAACCAGAAGGAATTCAGTTAACATTGAATCCAATGGACAAATTGGTGACTATTAGCAACAAAATTACATAATTCCTAGAGATAAAGATATTGTGATTATGCCTAATCAGTCATCGTGATATATGTTTAACAAGGTGAAATTTAGTGGTATGCATAATTCATCAAATAAGATGAAGATATAATTTTATGAATGTTCGCATGTTGAGGACCATAAATAAAAGAAGATTGAGATTTCTAAAGAAGGGAAGAAGAACCTTCAGGAATACCTCAAATGGAGGGACACATGTTATCTGTGTGGAGAAAAGGGTCATAGAGTGACAGACTATTATGGAGTTCAATGTCTTATTTGTGGAGAACATGGGAATTACCCAACTCAGTGCCCTGACCTAAAAAGTTACTTCTAAATCAAGGAAGGATTTATTCTAGGACAATCATTGAAGAGGATGGATTCAAGAGTTTATGTATTGGTATTAAAGAATAATGTTTTTGAGGTACTTTTATGGTGTATTAGAATATTTTTGTATTAGTCTATTGTGGTTTTCAATAATTTTATGGTACATGTAACCATGAAAAGTGATTCAAATATTTTGGAATGCAGATGATAAGCACATAATGAAGGGATAAGGAGAAAATTAAATGTTTGACAGTATTCATGAGCTCATGATTTATATAAGGACTAAGTGATATCATGGTTTGAGTATATAGATTTTTTGGGATTTTTGTATGTGGAAAGAGTTAACTTTTGACAGCATTCATGTTTTCACTAAGGTTAAATGGGTTTTTATTTTTTTTCAAGAGAATACATGATTAAGGCCTTTGAATGTTTGGAATGCAACCAACAAGACATATCTTATGATATATGGGGATCAACGATGGTATTAACATGATTGTTATATGAAATCTCTGGTAATCGTTTTCACTATAATATGAGAGTGGACTACAGTATTATGAATAAGCCTAAAGATTTGAATGGATTATGTTGGAAATAAGTTAGTATTGTTTAAGGATATAAGTTTTATTCGATATTATTGATGGGATGTTATAGTAATGTAGTTTTAGAAAAAGGACAACCTGTAGGATGGGCGATATCCCATCGTGTCGGACAAGGCTGTGGGAATCGAACCCACAACCGAAGTGCGACAGGCCTTTATTTCCTACCACTGGCCTACAGGAAGTCCCTGGTTAGTAGAAACTAGTTTTATTTTATTAAGCGGTATGATAAATAAAGTATAAGTACATTTTTGGAACCATATACGATTAATATCACCATAAGATGGACTTATAACTTTTGCTAACCTTCTGTTTGAAACAGATGTAATGACCCATCATTCTATCACATGATCTACTAACACTTTACGAATAAAAAATTCAACTTCATTTCTTTAAGAGATGAAGTGGAAATTGTTCAATTCACGAACAATAGTGAGATTGTACCAAAATCATGTAAGTATTTATTTTAATTCATCAACTTTAGGGAAATGATCTTGAAAACCAAAAATGTTGTCCTAGTGCCCTTATATCCGATGAATCAGATGGTACCCTAGATTATCAAAAATTTATGGCTTTGTGATTGTTGGATTTTTCATAGCCATGTTCTCTACCACTCTCCATCAGAACATGACAGTTAGATTTCTCTTCCATATCCATATTTTCACCTATGTTCTCCTATGTGGAAACCTAGTGATTAGTTAATTTGGGTAACCGTTATGTTTTATACTTTAGTATTTAAAGTCAAGTTTTGGTATTCCTTTTTACGATGTGGGTTTCCATTAAAAAAACTTTCAAGTAGAAAACCATTTATAATCTCGACGATTTTCGAGGGAGAAATTCATTTTAAGGGGGGTAGAATGTAACAACCCGAGATTTTATGAGAAGTATTATTTTTAATTTATTTAATGTCTTTTGTTTTATGCTACACCAAGATTATCTTGCGTTATAGGCAACACCGTATTAAATTGCAGTATACGCAACACAATTCTTGGATCGTGTTATACACAATTTCAAGTTTATTTGATAGAAGTTATTCTACGCAACATTGAGTTTATATATATATATATTCAACTAATAAATGAAATATGGTTGGATTCTGTTATACGAAATAATAAAGGATTCTTTCACAACACGCAACCCTGACATGGCTTGCATTACACGCAATCACGACCTTTCTCGATAGTGTGTGTTGTACGCAATACCGAGTTTTACTGAACAACGATATATTACTATAATATTATTATGAACTAGCCGTTATGAATTGTATTAACTAAAATTTGAATTTTATAACATTATTATTCATCTTACACATTTTCTAGAACATGGTATAAGAACAAAATAAATTTTTCAGGTAAAATAAGTATTTTTCAAAAAAAGTAGTTTTGCAACCTTTTGATGGATCACCCACTTTAAATATAGTATTTGACATGTTTATAAGTTAAATTTTACAAAATAAAATTATTATTTGGAATCAGGATATAAAATTTTACATTGGATAAAATTTTCATATTATTCTGATAACTTTCATATTTTAATGAATAGTAAAAACACGCTATATTAAAAACAACTTTTTTCATCGTAATAACTTATGTGGTTAAATTATAATATTGAATGGTTTTAAAGTATAAATAAAATATATTTTTACCATTTTATATAATTTATTTCATTATCCTTGATTTTACATTGAATTCGTAGGTTAAATAAATTCAATCTTTTGCAATGTTTTAAACAAAAACCCGTTTTCTTTTGACAACGGGATTAATTTGAATTTAATTTCTTCAACTTCTGCGTATTGAATTTGGAAAAATGGATTCCATATTTGGAATCAGTGGTTCCGAATTATATTAATAGACTACTTTTTATTTTTGGGCTTTATGAATAGTAACAACGGTAAATTTTATTTACCATAGTAAAAGGTAAATTGGGTAATTAAGGGTAAATATAATGTTATAAAATTATCCTAATACTTGTCTTAATACAATTGGATGATTATAATTTGTTCTAAGTCATATTTGGGTCTAAATTGAATCCATTAGAACCCACTTGGAGGTGATTAAGACCTTTAGTTTATTTTATTTAAAGGAAAGTGAAATATGTCTCACTCAACTTTAATAATTAAAGTATTTTTAATATAAGTTTATACAGAATATAAATTAGGTTATAAATACTCATTTTAAAGATAAAATGGTTTTCTTTGTCATGGTAATTTATTTGTAATTTTTAAGAGTTATTTAATTACCTTATTATCTTATACATTAATGATGCAGAAATTATTTATTTAGTGAAAAATCAATAATATAGTTTTTATTGAAATAGTAATACATATCAAAAGACCCAAAAATCTGCCCAAAACTTTTTATTAGTGTATATATAAACCCTAATATTCCACTGGACGAATTTTTGACCATTTTTATCCTTATTAAGGAGATTATGACACTTATATTATTTTATTTTAAATGATGCCAAAGTTGTCACCTTCATAATTTAATAAATATAACAATTTGAATATTGTGATTTTAAGATGATAAATTTTAGTAAAAGTATTATTGTGAAAGGTAATATATTTATATTCATCATAGGATTTTTTTTTTAATTTCTATGCAAAAAATAAGTATATTAAATAATTATACAAAAATGTTGTCGTAATTATTTTATTAAGTGATAAACCAAATAAATGGTTTTAAAAATAATAAAATAAATATTATATAAACTATTTAATGTTCTCCACTAATTTTCTAGATACATATGACATTTTATAAATCTATTAAATCTTTTAGTTCGAACATATCTTCTGTATATATTTTATTTAAATTCAAATAAATGAATAGTGTCAAAATTGACACAATTGTTATTTTATAAAAATAACATATTATAAAATTGTTTAAAAAACACAAAAATATTTAAAAATTATAAATTTAAATTTATATGGTCTAAAATATTATAAAGTATCCAATTATGGACAATTCACAACAAATAAGTAATTATTTGTTATAATTTAAAATTTAGAATGTTATTACCAAAAATAAAATTAAATTGATTAAATAATGATATATCAAGTTGATAATGTTTAAAATAAATTCCTAACATGTCTAAATTTTATTTTTTGATGAGATTAAAACCCTATCTCATCTAATATTTGGATATGAGTCATTTTGGATGTTTTTAATTTGGGTTGAGATTTAATATAAACTAATATTTCTTATATTTCCAAAGGTGCCCCTCTCCTCCCTTATAAAAGGGCACCTCCTCCCTCTACTCCTCACACCAATTTGAGCCTTTAAGCTCGGCCAAAACCTTCCCATTTCAATTCCCCACTTCCCTAGAAACATCCTAGAGGTTCTGGTCTTCTTCAAAGACCAATATTAGTGCCCTAAGATGAGGTCTCAAAGAGGCGCTTCAAAGAAGAGGAGGTTCAGATCCATACAAAGCATATCGGACCTAAGGTAAGGGATAATTTTGGAAATCTCAGTTTTATCCGAGATTGATTATTCGTAATTATTTACTGGGGTTATTACTATCATCCATGTCCATGTTTTATAAAAGTGTATTCATGTATGTTTAAAGTCCTTTTTTTCCATTTTTGAATTTTACTACATGATATGTAAGGAATCTTTTTTTACCATACGAGGTACTTTTTTACTTTTCTGGCAAAAGTACGAGAAGAATGTTTTTTTTAACTTATACAACATGAAAAGATTTTTACGATTTTATAAAGCCTTGTTTTCATGAAGCTTCCTCCAAAATATTTCATGACTATTTTTAACAAAATCCATTTCTTTTAAAATTGCATGACATTTTGTGAAAAGAGAATGATTTTGAAGAAGAAAGGATATTTTCCTCAAGAATTCATTTCAAGTGTTTTATCAAAACCATTTTTCATCTAAGATGACATTATTTCATATGTGTATGTTTCAAGTATCATGTCTCTATGATTTAAATGGTTTCACTTTTCTTATTATGAAATGATATCCATTTCTTTTATATGGATTATGTGATGATGATATGATGTTTATGAAACCCATTTTATTTATTGGGTTATGCTATGATGTATGATTTATGATTTTGTGAAACAATAAATAATGATTTCAATATGAGATGGGTGGGACCTATATCTCCCTACAATGCATTGGGTAAAGATTTATATCTCATGAGATAGACATGGCTGGAACAGTAAGTTAATCCGGTTCAGTATTGCAGGACTAGAATGAGGAGTGAACTCAATTCAGAAAGGGACTTTGTCCATTAAGATGGTCTTGGCAGCAATTCTTTGGCTACTATGGAAATCATAACATGTGATTAATGGTTTCCATAATTACATGTTTTATTCCCATGCTATTTTATCATGATTTATGTTCCATTATGATCTATGCCTTATGTACTTCCATGTTTTATGTCGTTGCTCAAGATTTTGATGTTTAAACATTTTGTTCATGTTTTTAAGTTCAAATGTATATGGTATGTTTTATTTTATCCATGATTACCCTTACTGAGCATTTGAGCTCACTCTTTTTATGTTTTATTTTCCCCCAGGATTAAAAGAAAGGTTTTAGGTAAGGAAACAAAGAGTGGAAGATCTTTATGTGAGATGTTGAAGATCTTTCACCACGATTAGAAGATTACATTCCAAGTTTCTAAAGACACTAAACTATTACGGTCCTTGTGTGTCTGTTTTTTTTATGTGTTCAGTATTCCACAAAATTAATGTAAAGTCCATGTACGTCAAGCTCCGAGTCTCTACATCCAATACTTCTCTAAGTGTATTATCATTTTGATATTAATCCCATCTTTTTCCATTCCACAGACTGGTGACATTGAAAACGAAGGATCCTATGAAAAATTAATTGAAAACTAAAAAAAAGAAAATTCATAATAATAGATATTATGATAGTCTATTTATATCTTTGTTTTACCAGGCTTCATTTTTTTATTTTTGATTGATATCATATTTTTATTATTTGAATTATTTGATATTCAAAGATTTTTAATTATGATAATTAATGATGATGACAATTGATGTATGAAAAAAATCATATAATTATAAAATTTATTGAATATTTATTAATATAAAATTATGATATCTATTTTATAAAATTTATTCCATTGATATTTTCCGAAAATTGTAATGTACGAATTAAAACATTTATGTTTTATTTCTTAAAAATTTATGTCACTTGGTCTTATAATTTCAATTAATTCTTAAAATTTTATAATTATTTTTCTATTGAAATTTTAGAAAATGAAAAATTAATTATAGATAAGAGGTTATTGAAGAGTGCCAACAATTTTATTTTTTATATATGTTTCATAAATTAAAAAATAATATCCCTAAAAGTTTAAAGATTTTGTCACTTGTATGTACAAAAAAACTACAAGTGTTATATGAAGTAATAAAACATCAAAAGTGGTCAAATATTAAAAAGTTTTTATGGTTAATTCATTTTGTTTTCATACATGTTAATAAATTGAAACCAAAATATTAATTATGGGTTTAGAATAATTTTGTATTTAAACAATTTTCATGGTTTTTTATGAGATGATGAATAGAATTTTTAATTTGTCTTACTTTGGAATAGTGTTGGCCCCTGCAATATTCTTGTCCAAGACTAACCATGCAATTTTTTATTTCAGTATACACTGAATTTTGCAGTGTTTTTCAATGAATGGTTAACAAAATAAAGAGGTTTGAGGTAAAAAAAAACAATGATTTGAATTTTCAAACTCAAATTCATATAAAATTCAAAATTAGATAGAGGTTCATTCAAAATTTACTCAATGAATAAAAAAAGAATAACACTAACATTAAAAAAATAGATACAACTGAAAAAACTAGATATTAGAAAAATTTTTAGAGACCCATATTTCCCTATGTATTCAACACCATCCCTCATACCATCCCCCATTTGTGAAGATATAAATAAATTAGTTAATTTTTTGAAAGAACGTGCACCACAATAGTGTTAGATGAAGGGAAAATTTTAACAAAGCATAATTATGCTTTATAATTTGGAAGGATAGTTTTTGGGCTTCTGTTCAGAAAGGGAGAACGAGGTGAGGTGGGGAGGAAACATTGAAAATGAAAGGAGTGTTGGTCGACTGTATAAAGGAATGGAAAGTTGGGGGATATAACATGGATGGAGGATGAATTCATAGGGAAAGTGACATCAGTGGGAGAATTTACCTATGGATTCCATGTCGATTTTAGGGAAATAATGGTGGGGGAGGAGATGACGTGAGGGGAGGAATATTGGAAGAATGATTATTAGGGTTACAAGAGGAGCATGATCCACTTTAGTTTCCCCCATGTTCGTTTATTTCCCATGCCTAGAATCTTACTAGGCTTACTTTGAGATAAGACATACTTTGTACATAACTGTGTCGATTATCATTGGTTCCAAGACCCTTGGATTGTAGAAAGTTTTTTTTATCTCATATCTAATAGGGAGACTATTAATATTTTATGGGATCATTGGATTTGGGGTGGTTAGTAATTGGTAATTTTAGATTATTTCCCAAAATGTTGGTTACACTGAAATCCATATACGTGTTATCAATGTGGAGTTTTGAGTATGGATTTGATGTGGCTTGATTGAAGATCTTGTCATATTGTTTATTATTAAAGGTTTATTAATTTTGGTGGAGGTTTGTCACTAATATTATTCTAGTTTAAGTTATTTTATGAAGGTGGAATATTTTTATGAATGATATATTTATATTCTAAAATTGGTTCCTAGATACTAGTTTGTATGCCATTTTTCACTTCCTGAGTGTCAATCCTATTTGGGGGAAATGGGGAAGGTTATTTCTCTTGGATTGGATGTGGTTTCGACTATTGTTGATGTAATTTATATATGGTTTAACCAATTTGATTCTATATGTTTTCATAAATTTTGTACTATTACTTGGTTTGAATCGATGAAATGAAATTATTTCCTCTTTAATCATAAGAGGGTCCCAGATGATGTTTATATTAAGGGTTATTTCAGTTTTCTTGAAGTTTAAATTAAATTTGGGATCAGTGAGATTTGTGACCAAGAGATGGTGCATGAAATGTTATGGTCATGGAATCTAATGGTTGTCATAAAGATCAATGTCAATGTTGACATCTTTGATGATGCTCTGGTTGGTTTTGTTGTTTTAGGATGTAATTATTCTAGAGAGGTTTTGGCATCTTTGCAGTAAACTTTCACCACTAGGTGGTTCCCAAAATTTTCTAAAGATATTATGTTTTGTATTTTCCTAAGGATTGTAAGATTTCAAGTTCAGGGAAATATTATTTTGGAGTCAAGTTATCACTCTCTGGTCTCTTTAGTTATGACTCATCCAACTATTTCAACATCTTCGGGGCTCCTCATAGTTTATATTCAGTGTGAATCTTCAAGATTTAACCAATATTGTTTTTATTGTATGAAAAGATAGGTAAATATTGTTGATTTAAGGGATTGGTCTTTATCAATACATTTTCATTTTTGGATGATTAAAGGTGTTTGAAAAAGGGTGGAAGAGTAGAAGTGAATATGGAGTTTGAATTTATCTAGAGGAGGGGCATTATAATGTGGTTGTCTAGGCTAGACTATAGTGTAGTCTTGGGTAGATGGACCTGTGGTGTGGCTTTGTACTTATGGCATGGATCTCAAAGTAGTTGGTTCAGTGGCATTGTTGTTTTGGAGAACCCTACAATGAGGTGATTTAGGATGAGCTATAGAGCCAGAGGAATTGGGTTTCTTCTATTTTTTTTGTTTTAGAGGAAACTACGACATAGTGCTTTGGGCTATGTCGTGGAGCTTAGAGTTTTGGACCTTTGTCTTTTCCTTCTCAAGGGTCATTGAGACTAAGAGAGAGGGATGAAATATGGGGTATAAAGAATTGAATTACTTAGATTTTATGTTTCTAGGACCCTTGAGGCATGGTTATTAGGTTACACTGCAACCCTACCCTAGGTTAGTAGGATCAAGGTATTGACTGATTTTGGGAAAGGGGGAGATATGGAGAATTTAAAACATGGTTTCTAGAGGGAATCATTGACTATAACCATTAAGGAAGGGATGCCGATGTTGCACCATAGTTTTTGTGAAAAAAAACTAACTGTTGTAGTGGTGTTTCATCGTTTTCGTATGTTTAATACATCTATTATAAATTCAAAATCCCCTCAAAATACTCTTATTTGGTCCATGTTACTTCAAAACTTAAGGAAAAATAGGATCCATTTAAAATAATATAGAGCCCCTTTTTCTTGGATTTAGCTCATGAACTCTAGGGATCCATTTGTGGGTAATATGAGGTGAGTTTCATTCTTCCACGTGGTCCTTTAGCTCTATCTCATTCTCTCATGACATGAAATATCAACCTTTTTTTCTTCAATTCATCTTATTTCCTATCAATTATTGTTAAATTATTTTTATGGGGATGATACCTTTAGGGATTGTGGATTCTTCATGGGAGAGGTGATTGATGATCTATATCTGTTATTCCATTCTTACCCAGAGAACATTGAATGCTTCATATAAAGGTAGGTGATTTTTGACCTTTCTTTTGTCATGTGAAAGTGGGAGATTATAATGCAATATATTCAATGAGTAGATGATTAGAGTGAACCTAATGAAGATAATAATATTGAAGTTAAAAAATGATGAAATATGATAGGGTTATAGAGATCACATGTGGTTTATTCTATGTTTGATGGATACCTATTGATATTTTATAGATAGCATGATTTGATTATTGAATTTATTTTTATTCCTTAACATGATTGATATTCTTGAAATTGGTTAATCAATGTAAAGATGGTAAGATGAAATAAATGATGAATGTATTATGTGAATATAATTAATTTTATTCCTTGAAACCTACCAAGAAGGAAAGGGTTTATTGAAGCATGTCTATGCTTGATTCATAGTTATTGTTAGTTTTTGATATTATGTTTCATATTATTAAAACTTTCTCATAATAAATTATTTAAATCAAAATAGTAAGGGGTAATGATGATTGCTAAATTAATGTTATTGGGGATATTATAATCCTGACTTGATTATTCAGTTTATTTTCTGTGGTGTGATGAACATAGTTTCTCCTTGAATTTTTGTGATAAAAATATGTTTTGCTGTCATTTTATTCCAAAGGATTCAAGATATCTTATTGTGATTATAACATCATGAGAGTTTATAATGTATTTTCTTTTTAATAATAATATATTTGATAGCATATGTTATAGACAACACTAAACTAATATGGTCTGTGACACATTAGATTAAAATTATTCAGAAATCTATAAGAATAATAAAACCAATACTAAATAAAAATTTAGAAATCAATTAAAAATGCTTAAATTTTTAAGATAAATAATTAATATAATTTAATGTTAAAAAGAGTGTTTTTTCAAAAAAATATTTTTTAAGTGTTGTGTATTTTATCCTAATAAATTAAATTGATCAGTTTTAAAATATGATTATGAAAATATGTAATATTGTAACATATGAACTAATATATTAACATTTATTTAATTATTAATTGTTATGAAATAAGATAAAGAACACTCATGGTTTAAAATATCATTTTTCTATAAAATTAGTTTTTCCTTATATTTTTTATTTCACTTTTAAAACTAAATTTATGGATTTCAGAATTTGAACCTGATTAAATAAAATTAGAATTTTAAACTAATCATTTTAAAATTATCTCAAGGTGGTTTTTTTTTCGATTTTTACAAAAAGGATGTTTTTTAGGTGAACAGTGAAAGATATAGATTTTTGCAAATATTGTCACTATTATGAAAATATCATGATACAAGAATGACTTGAAGTTTTATTAAATTTTTTTTATAAAAAATATATTTAATATGTAAAATAAAAAATTTTAAAAGTTATATTGAATTTAGATACCTATGTTTTTCATTTTTAAACCCAAGTAATGTTTTATTCTAATAAAATAACTATTTCTAATACATTTCTTAAATTATGTATTTAAAAAGTTAAATTCAGTTTTGAATTTTTTAAGTCACATAACTCTATTTTTTTAGTAATAAAGTAGTAAATTTTATGGGGATCATTTTTATACTGGATTTTGATGTAAATTCATTTTTATGCTTGAAAATACAATTTTCTAGAAACCATTTTTCGTTATGTTTCATGTATTTATATTAAGAATAATTTTTACCACCTATATAAATTTAATCATGTAAAATAAATTCATATTTTGAATTGTGAGTTTAAAATTAGAAAATATGGTCTAGTTCATTTTTAGTCATAAAATTAAGTTTCTAAAATAATATTTAGTTGTGTGGTAAGGGTTAAAATGGTTAATGATAGGGTTAAACTATGGGACAAGACATCAAATATATCTAAATATTATCTACATTAGATTTTATAAGTGTATTAAAATTAAACCTTTTCCTAACTTATAAATGTTTTTCACTTAGTGCCACTTGACCTTGATAAATAAATTTATAATATTTTAAAGTAAAGATTATTCACAATAGTGTCACTCCTATCACTTAAAAAGGGAACCTCCTATTCTCACTTATCCACACACCTTGGGTACATTAACTTCAGAAATATATACAAAAAATAACTCCAAAACTATATTTTACACTTCCGAGAGTTCTTGGTCTTACCAAATGACTAAACCAATAAGGCCAAATGTGTAAGCCAAATGAAGATATCCAAAGAAGAGGTAAAGCTCTTAATCGAGTTCTTTCATATTTATTTCTTCTTTAACCCCATTAATATCTATTTTAACCATAATAAAATCATTGAATAAGTATATTATTATAAATAAATTATATTATGTTTATTTAACAACCATTTTTAATCTCATTTCCATCTAATGGAAACTGAAAAGGTCGCTTATGCATACGTGCAGACAACCACCTCCATGAAGCAATGTATTTCATTTTTATTCAACACCTAATATATATGGTTATATATATGAATTTTATGAATATATATATATATATATAAAATATTTATGTCATAATTATGATTCTATAATGATAAAACATTATCAAAATTCCTTATATTCCATGCATTGAAAATGAAAATGTTTCTCATGCGTATGTGCAGACTAGCACCTCCTTGGATGAATAATTTTATTTTCCATCACCAACTCACATGGATGGTTATAATGATGGATTAGATGAGTAATTATGTTATTTATACAATAATTATGATCCTGTAAACATAATCTATTATATACTTTTTTCCCTCCCATTTATTTTATAATGGAAACATTTCTCTTGTGTATATGCAAACTGCTGCCTCCATGAATCATGTTTCTAATTTTTCATTACTACCTTACATGGATGGTTATAAAATTATATTTAATAAATAAATATAATTTTTATTCCATTATTAAATTTTTGAAATATCATGGACCCATTTAATTATCCCTTTCGTCCCTCGTCATTAAATTGAAATTGTTTTGGACCAAACGACCAGTGTGAACTAAATCGATTTTGTAACTAAATAAAACATGATAATAAATGAAATGAAAAGAATAATGATAAAGGAGTAAACATGAAATATATTATTAAAAAATTAAAAAATTAATATAATTTTAATACTCAATAGGGTAGATAATGTATGTGGTGAGTCGGGACTCAAGTGAGATATTTTTCATTTAAACATTTTTTTAAAAAATTGAAACTTTTATTTTCAACCATTTCCTCTTCAAAAACATGTTATTTAAATTTTTTGAATAATGGTATTTATTATGATAAAATATTTATTCAGGGTCATTTTAAAATACATTTTAATTTAATTTTTTTTGAAGGAATCTTTTTAATATTTTGCATATGGGTATTTTTTGAATTTCTTTACAAAGGTGTAAAATGAATGTTTTTAAAAATTAGTTCATTACCATTCCACCCATCATAGCAATTATTCATTATCAATATTCATCTAAATGTTTACATGATTTTTTAAATCAAATTATATACCCATTGTTCTGATAATTTTACATTTTTAAGAGTTATAAAATGGGGTATTTCTCATTATGTTTATACTTATAGTTTAAAAAGTATGTTTGAATAATTTTTAATATTAAAGTTATTTTTTTTGTATTTTATTAATTTTTTGGTTCATGGAAAATATAT
This sequence comes from Viscum album, assembly GCA_963277665.1. Lineage (NCBI taxonomy): Eukaryota > Viridiplantae > Streptophyta > Magnoliopsida > Santalales > Viscaceae > Viscum > Viscum album. The sequence goes on from OY728123.1 coordinate 176,417,155, forward strand.
ATTATGATGGGTGAGTCCTTTATATACCTATAATGTATTGGGTAATGTGGATAGAGTCATCAAGTTATAAGTTACTCTTACAAAGTACAGAGATTTAGCTAAATTTAAGATACTAATTCGAAGATGTAATAATGATGGAGCTAACTGAATATTGGATAATCTTATGAAGACATTGTAATTAATTGATTGGGTTATTCCTTTACAGGGTTGAACGAAATAATATATGATTATGATGTACTAAGTAACCTATATGATTATGCTTTTTTTCCCTTCATGCTTGATTATGAAATATTTCTTGATTTTTTTGGAAAATAGTTTAATTTTAGGATTAAGTAATTAATTATTTGATCTCAATGTTTATTATGTTAAAGGGAAGATTTTATACAAGTTTTCATATTTTCCAAATAACTAATGAGTTTCCTTTTTTTTATATCCCTTACAAGGTTTTTTTTCTTATACCATGGATTGGAATATTTTTCACAGGGCTTAACGTTGTATATAAACTATTGAAATATAGAATATATAGTAATAAATAATTGTATTGAAATCTGAAATTATGTCAAGAATGAAACATGGGTATAAACAAAATAACCTTTTTTATGAAAAAATGTAAACTGTGTGATAGTTTAAATATATGAGTTTTCCTGTTTCTATAAAAATATAAACCTAAAATATCATTGGAATGTGTGAAAGTTAAATATTATTATTATGAAAAATATAATTATGGGTTAGATATTTATGGATTATTATAGTGAATGTTTTGAAACTTTGTATGGTATATATATTTAGTGAGGGGTGGGCTAGTTTCCATGGGTTTTGTTAGTGGTTCAATAAGGATGTGGATAGAATAGGTGACACAAGTTGAGAGTGGTGTTTATTTTTTTATTGGATCGATGTACTGGGATTTTTTATAGGTTTATTAGTTCTATTTGGGATTGAATATTTCCCAATTAATTTTTTTTCTTGATGGAATATTTTTTTGATGGAATATTTTTCTTGATTATTTGTTCTTGTAATTATTTTCCTTCTTGATAAAGTTTGTTTGTTCATTCTAAAATATTATATATATTATATGGTTTCGATTAAATATTAGAATACGCAATAATATGGAATGATAATAAATTATAAATGAATTAATGGGAATAAGTGTTTGGGATAGTAGAGATTTATTAATTTCAAACCACAGAAATTTTTGGGATAAATGCTCTAAGATCCTGAAATGAAAATCTAAAATTTAAATATGGAATTATAATAGAAAATTGGATTTTTATAAAATGAATTGATTAAAATACCATGAAGACGTTTTAAATAATGATTGGTAATTTTTACTTTCTAAATTAAATTCGTTAATTATGGATCTTAGTGCCTGTGTGCTTATAAGAAAGCTGGTTTCCTATACCTTAATGGTGGCAGCTAAGTATCAAGTGGGATAATAGATATAATTTGATTATAATGTTAGGAATTTGAATATAGTTTGTTTTTTAAGATATATTCATTATTTTTTTTATTTCATATGCTCCACCACCCATGTTGAGTGGGTAGTTGACACCCAAATAGTTTGGGTTCTAGAGGCTTTCCCTAACAACCATATTGGTGAGGGTTTTTTTAATAGTGGGTACCCTGACCCAACTATATAGTACTTTTCAATTACTATATCCTGCATATAGTTACTTATACATGATTTACACTTACCATTATTATGTAGTAATTTATGCATGCACTATTTAAATGGTAATGTCCATATATTATTTATCATATCAAAAGGTTATAGTATATCCTATTCTATAATGAGAAAGTCAAGATAATATGACATTAATCTTAAATATATTTCACATGGTATAAATACAACATAATATCTAAACACATTTGATGTCTAAATATCAGGTTCTGGGGTCTCATAAGAACTGAGACTTCCTCTCATAATGTTCACACTTGGTGATATCTGGTAGGTGATATCACAAGGACAGACCCACCAATAGGAACACTAAATGATTCTAGTGTCATTGGATTTTCCTATAAATGGACATGCATTTTGGTCTTTTGAAAATATATCATTACCAATGTGTGACATTTGATCACATAATTTAACTCAAGGAAAAATCAATGATAATGAAATCGTGACTAGGTACCTTGTGTTGGGTTATCATTGGTGGTATGGAATTTGTTGAATAATCAAGATTGAATTTTTCATTTCTGAGCCTAAGAAGTAATATATCTTGGGCGTGGTTGATCAAGATGGTATTACCTTTATAAATCCTTATTCAAGTTAGTCAGAGGAAAATTCATCCAGATAGATCAAAAAATAATAAAGCAGGGAAGGATGATGGCCTGAGTGTGCATCCTGTTTTATGAGATATCTAAGAACAAAGAGATTATATTACATAGTACATGTTCATAGGTTTCTTATCATTGTTATGACTATTCATTATCTATTTAGGGGACTTTATGGGTTGCTAGACACCACTCTTGGTCTGTGAATACTATTCATTGCTATTAAGATAAGGTCCAAGAGGGTCATACACAATAGCATATTGATGAATCTTCACTATTCTAGTGAATAGGTTAAAAGGACATGGTGAGTCTGACCATGGGGTTCAAGACTTGTCCAAGTTTTATCGATCACTGATAAATAAATAAATTCATTATTATTCAAGTAAAGAATAATTGGGTTGAATAGGTAAATATGACACGGTGAGTCCCACCATGGGGTTAGAGACTTGTACAAGATTTATCAATGATTGATAAATTAATTAATTCATTATTATTCAGGTAGAGAATAGTTGGGTTGAATATTTAAATATAACATGGTGAGTCCCACCATGGGATTTTCCCATATGTGTCATTTCCTATGGAGACGATGACCCTTTTGATGATGTACTGGGAGGATAGAGAGTGAGTAGATTATAGTTAGAGCATGTTAGATTGAGGTGTTTTTTGGGTAATTGTTCATCTCTGAGTATATGGAATTCCATTGGTTGAGTTCTTTTTCATTTTTTGGTGTACTTTCTGAAATACTTGTTGAACCATCATGGAGGGGTCACATGAAATTTCAAAGATCCACATGGCGTTTGACACTTAACTCTAGTCAGAACCCTAGAACCACATCCATGGGGCCCGCATGGTGTGTAATCCCGAGATACATGCTATGTTGCTTGGGATTTTCTATATTTTCCAAGATCTCTTATGCATCGTCCTGAAATTCTCCAGATATTCCTCCCATTTCGAAACCTATAGATCATAGGTAGTCAAAGACTTTCCATCATCACTAATTGAAATCTAGGTTCAAATATTCATGGAAAAATATTTGCTGGGAAAAAACATCACGACGTGTCAAAAATAAGAATACTAGGAACCAAAAATCTGTTTATCCTGCTCCCAATCATCCAATTACGTCGTTGCACCACGACTACACCATAAATCATGAACCGAACCCACGATATTTATCCATTTCACTGAGTAAAGGTCAATCAAAGATTGAATACTATGAATTTTTCAAACCATGGTCCAAAATAAACACCCACAATGAACATGTGGAGAATGGGGGGAGAAAACCCCAATCCATAAAATGTGTGGAATAAACCTCAACCTTTGTTCATTTGACATCAAATCATTTTCTTAGAAGGAGAAGAACAATGAGGGATAAATATAAATGAAAAAAATAAAAAATTCCATCAATTTAATTATACTAAAGTTACACATATCAATTCTGTCTTTGTAATTGACCCGTGTTAGTATGATATTAAGAAATGATTTGGAAATCACAAAACAAAACATCCTACTTAGAGTTTTTATAAATATTTAATGAATAACATTCATCTGTTTATATCATTGATGAGATCCCAAAACTCCATTGGCCCAACGATCTATGATCTAATCCCGATCCTTCATTGTAATCCAAAGCACTCTCCTATAACTACTTTTAGGTCTCTAGGGTTTAGCATCCAACCTTGAGACGAAATCCATAGCTTTATATTTAAATAGGAAGTAGGTCGCTGCGTTAAGTAAAAATAAAATACATTTTTAATTAATTTATTTTATTAATTTCATGCTTGTGATAAATTTTTCACAAACGGACTGCACCGACAAAGCTTATGTCGCACCTAGGGTAAACACCACATTACAAAATCAACGGTTTCCTTAGATTTTAGATCTGAAACCTCATATGGGATTTATTCCACCTTTTCATGAAAATTGTGTACACTTATTATTTAATAAATTTAATATATTTCAAACATTTATTCCAGGACCATTAGTCATCAGAATCACACACCCTTTTTGTTTCTAGTCTTAAAAATAATCCATATAATATCTAAAAATAATACATGGAAAATATGGGTCAATAAATTCTACCCACCTTAGATATTTTCATCCTAAAAAGTGAAAAACAAAACTAAAAAATATGTGGGTACTTATTTTACATATGGGTCTCCCACTCCTAGGTTCTCTCTTAAAGATTACCATGCAGCCACAAGACACACAAAAGGGGAATCAATCACCCATGAAGGATACTATCCTTCTGATCATCGACCTATATTGGGTACTCAGAAAATGTAACTCCATCCTCAATGTCCACCTCGCTCCATATGATAACGTGTGATGGGTCATTCATATATATCCTTTGCTTTTCCATGTGTAAGACATTGGGAACCTAGTAAAACTGTGGTATTAGAGCTAATCAACACACCATCTCTCCAAATATACATAGTATTTGAAAAGGAAAATTAACCTCATAGACAACTTGTCACCGCAACCAAATTTTCTCAATCCAAATCAAGGTGAGACCCTCAATAACACATGTTCTCCCTCCTCGAACATCATAGGTCTCCATTGTTTGTCTGCAAAATACTTATGATGGATCTATATAGTTCTCATCCTCTCTTGAATGATCCTCACCTTATCTATAGTAGCATTCACCAAATCCAGTCCCAAGAGTGCTAACTCTCCTGGATCTATCCAAAAAAGTAGTAAACTATAGGGTCTCCCATACAAATCCTTTAATGGTGCCATACTAATGGTGGAATGGTATTTTTTTTCATATTAAAACTCCACGAAGGGTAGATGTTCCTACCAAATATATCAAAATTCCAAAACAATATTTTGTAACATGTACACCAAGACTTGAATCGTCTACTTTTTTTAGACATCAATTTGTCGGTGAAATTCTATGCTCAAGAGTAATGGAGTCCAAAAAACCTCCTATAATCCTCTCTATAATCGATATGAAAAGAGAGCATTGTGTCCATATACAATCATTGAGGGAACTCCAGGGAGTTAGACTATATCTTGTACGTAGTGTCATCCCAATATCTCTACTAAACTCTGCTATGAGATAGCAAGGAAGTGGGAAAACTTGGTGAGTTTTTATATAATCACCTAGATGGAATCGTGTCCCCTTTATGTACATGGTAAAACTATCAAAAAGTCCATGTATATATCATCCCACATCAGCTTTGTAACCTCAAGGGGTTGAGCTAAACCTACTGGAACTTGGTGTTCTTCCTTCACCTACTGATAATTGAGGCATCAAGAGACAAAATATGTAACTCCCTTCTTCATGCCTGACCACTAAAATTGACATTGTAGGTTCTGGTACATCTTTTCCACACATTTATATACTTCCAAAGGTGATGTATGAAACTCCCATATCACTAACACCTTCAAAGTCAAAGGTACCATCATCCAACCTCTGAAAGAGATATCATTCTCCCCACCTTCATAATATCCATCAGGATCATGTCTGGTGGATATCATAGTACATAAAGTATCACAATCAATATCTCCACTGAGAGCATCCCTAACACTTTGTAAAAGTGGTGGGGATAAAAAACTTTGACTAAAGATATGAAGAAACATCCTTTTCCACCATGGAAAAGTGAAATGAGGATCATTGATCCAATACCTCAGCCAATAATAGAGAATAAGATATCATATTGAGAGCATATTACAACTTGTTCCCCTTCCTATGATTGTAGAAAATCTCAAAGTCATATTCATGGAGGAACTATAGCCATATCCTTTGTCTCAAGTTAAGATCCTTTCACGAGAAGATATACTTGTCACTTTTATCATCATAGTAAATGATAATCTTCTATCCCTTTAAGTAGTGTCCCCAAATATTCAGGGTGAAGAATAATGTTGTTAACTCAAGATCATGGGTTACATAGTTCTACTCATGTGGTCTCAACTAACATGAACCCTAGGAAATAACTTCTTGCCTGTGCATCAAAACATATCCATGTCTAGTCCCTAATGCATCGTAGAACACTATGTATTAAAAATGCACCTTTGGAAGTATCAATATGGGATCACACATATACCTCTACCTCATCTCTCTAAGGAATAGTAAGATCCTTTCCTTCCACACAAAAGTATTACCTTTCCAGGTCAAGGATTCTGACACTGGAGAAATCCGGTACAAAACTCTGATAGTATCTACCAACCCTAGGTTACTTTTCACTTTGGTAATACACATGGGTGGATCCCAAGAAAGCATTTCCTTAACCATTACTGGGTCCACTACTACTCCTACCTCTAAAATGAATTGTCTAATAAAGTGGGCCTCTCAAATACAAAACTGACACATCGAGAGATTCCCATAAAGAAGGGGCTCTTGGAGAGTGTCTGAGACTGTCCTCAAGTGTTACACATGCTCCACCTTAGACATTTAATACACTTGGATTTTTTCAATTAAGGCCACCATGAACTTGTCTAATAAAGGATGAAAGATCTGGTTCATGAGTCCCATTAGAACTCATCAGGAGTTCATCATGCTGAATGAGATCACTAAGAACTCGCAATGACCGTAGCTTCATCTAAATTTCATCTTCGGTATATCCTCAACTCGTACTCACAACTAGTGATATCCAGATATAAGGTCAATATTAGATAATAATTGCACCCTTCTCAATTGATAAAAGATTTCATTGATCCTCGGTATTGGATACTTATTCTTTACATTCACTTGATTCAAGCATCTATAATCCAAAAACAGCCTCAAGATCCCATATTCCTTCTTCGTAAACAACATTGGGGATGCCTAGGGGGAAACACTGAATCTTTGAGAATCATTTTTCCCTTATCAATAGATCAAAGTGTTATTCGATCCTCATTAGTGGATACTTATTCTTTACAGTCACTTGATTCAAGCATCGATAATCCAAACAAAACCTCAAGATCCCATCTTTGTTCTTCAAAAACAACACTGGGGATACTCAGGGGAAACACTGGGTCTGAAAAATCCCATATTCTGTAAGTCCTACAGCTTCACCCTCAGCTCTCAAAGATTTATGGGATCCATATGATATTGTCTTTAAAATATCAGTGTCATCCTATGATGTATGTCAATGCATAATTTTATCTTTTGATGAGGAGGTAATATTAGTACGTCTTCAAGAATGACATCCTCATACTTCACCACCACCATAGTATACTAATAGCCCAAAGAATACACTACTCCAAGAGTCATTCTAGATAATTGATGAGAAATCAGCTACACTCTCCCATGCCTGATATCATCCTATTCTACCAAGGTTTTCTTTTAACCCACAATGGAAAACCTCATTCTGTTGTGGTGAACACACTGTATCCTCCACCAAAAATAGTCAATCTAGGCATGAACTATGGATAGTCATTCCATACCTAAGATGACATAGTAAGGACTCATACTAATACAAAGATATCCCATAAAAAATCTCATCTCTAAGCATCAGATCGCTCTATCAACATAAGTTCACAATTGTTGTGTTACTACATGTCGGAGTCTCTAGTCACAAGGGTCGAGCCAATAGCTCAACCAAAATCTCTAAGTCTTAAACTAGATAAGTGGAAAGGAAGGAATGAATCACACCTATTTATATCAATACTATAACTAAAGTAAAAAAATATACATATTTTAATTCTTATAATCCCAAGATACTTGATGTCATAGGCCTATATATCTTACTTTTGGCCTTGTACCAATCTACCAGCTCCAAACGCCTACCGCGGATCACCTGGGGGTGATGGTGGTAATAGGTCAAACCTCCAACCACCTCTAGCTATCCTTCCATACCATATTCTATGTCCTCCACCTTTTGGATCACCTTGTTCCTTTCTCTGTCTCTGTCTTGTTAGTCCCTTGACCATCTCACGATCATCTGTATGATGATTCAGACAATCCAAAGCCATATTTCCACGACCGTCATATGAGAAACATTACCTCTCCCTTATATGATTCAATCCCACCTAAGATACATGAAAAACTAAACCTATGTCATGGGATCACCTCTTAAAGTATCAAATATGTATTAATCCATCTAAGTATCATTGGATACCATTTATTTAGTTCTCATCGACTGGGTTCCCACAACTATCTCCCACTGCTGATGCATGCTCTTCTAGAAAACTCTCCACCACCAAGGCTTGCTCAAGCACCCAAGAATTGGTGAGAATGAAAAGGGATACCACTGAAGCCATGATGTCCCAGAGAAATCCCTTATCAATGTTCTGAGCTCTGAATAACTGATCCTTCACCATATCCAAGGAGTAATGAGAGAGATCTAAAAACCTCACTGAGTACTATGCCATGGTCAAACTACCTTGCTACAGATGTAGAAGCTCTTGTATGTGTACCGATAGAAACATAGCTAGATAAAACTCCTCCTTGAAGAGATGCTTAATGTATGACCATAAGAGAGATATCTCATTGTGTGACTGAGTCACTAAGCTCCACCATCTCCCAGAAAATCCTAGAATAAGAATCACCATTAGGAACACCATCTAATCTACATGCATCCTCACAAGGCATAAAAATGTGAGTGACTACCTCTATCCATTCCTTATCCACATGTGGGTTTATATCACCCCAAAACATGGGAATTCACTACCTTTAAAACTCATGCAATGCACTCAACCCACACACATCCTCATCTAGTACCTCTAGTTCTAGATTCTACTCAACGGGTGGTGGTATAGCTGGTAAAACACTGAGATGTGATATATATGGTACAAGCCTCTGTAATGATGCCTCATCAGTATGAGTATTATCTTCATGATCACATAGTGGAATCCAAGATAGCTGTCAGTGTGGAGGCATCCTATAAAAAAAAAGATGTACCACGATCAATATAGTATATATGGGGAGATGACTCAAGAAGGACATGAAAAACGTGACCACTTCCTATATGATGAATGTGCCAAAATTTTCCCAGCAACCAATGTTTACATTTACCAAGTTGAGAAGCAGGTGATCAGAATCATGGTGTATGGATATGTTAGCTGCCACACCAACACTGAAGTCTCTGGCTTGAAATCCGAACTAAAAAAATTAAACACTATTTCCACAAATAAATCTTATTGACACCAGTCTAAGGTAGAACTCACTTATTTGACACCACACTATCATGACCTGACTCATTGAGGCCTGACCTATGAATACCCCAATACTGCCTCTAATAGGCTAGGGGAAAGCAACCAACATTGAGTAGGCATATCCCACAAATGGGGGGAATTATCCTAAAGTGCTTGTACACATGCACACGTATCCAAGCCCACGAAATTCTGAAATATATTACAACTAAAAAAAATACTTGAATACATTTAATATCTTACAATAGAGTATGAAAATAAAGTACATAAAATGTAAAAAGGGGCCAAATTCAAGCCCAAGAAATAACAATAAAGTGTCCAACCTTATCTAAGGGTGGGGACTAAATTAAAATGAAATCTCCTGGAAAAAACCTCATTATGACAAGACCTATCTATCCTCCACCCACTCCCTATCTTCCCAAGGCACCAATAAAAGGTTCATCATTTGTACAAGACATGACACATGTGGGAAAATCTAGTGTATGGGTTAGTATAACAATACCTAGTAATAAACACTAGATACAATAAACATGAATTACCAAGTATAGTCATCTCAATATAAGATATCACAGTAAATGTATAAAATAAACATCCAAATATACTTAGGAAATACACTACGCCACTAGGCAGTCATAACCAACTAAAAGCCATATGATTCTACATGAAGAAATGCTCGTTTTGGGAGAACCCACTAAAAAATCCATTCTATCACTATAGAAACTAGACGAAAAGGTATAGATCATTGGTCCCCACACAAGAAATATAACTAGTCTAAGAATACCCTGGTACATAGATAGGGATTCATGCCTATAACTACTAGGAGACACCACAAACCCAATCTGAATCAACCCGCTAAGTAAGGGATTTTATTACAACGAGGAAAAAAATACTACCAATATGGCCTTCTAGATAGAGGATCAATGCCCTGTTTAGGGAGGTCATTCTAATTCCATAAACCCCACCTAGGGAAAAAATATGATAGATGATCACACTCTAATATCACAGAGGGACACCACAAATCTATCTAAGAGTCGACCTCTAAAAGGGATCAAAAAACTTTTATTTGTATGTAATTCCGCATTGTAACCTTGAGGGAATGGACCAAAGGAACACACTCAACCAAGACTCATCCCAAATAAAGAAATGAAGAGCTATAAACACTCTTGAAGGGGGTGTACAGTGTGTACCAGGGGTACAAAATATGTCCATCTATCCCCAAATCTACTCATGTGGTAAATCCTCACATGACATGTAAATATATGTATACATGGTGTGTAGACAAGGTACATATAGTGCATAGATCACCTGGTAGCTTTTCATGTTCCATTGGTTGTGCTTGTGTACTAGTGGCCATATCTATATTCTAGCCCATGCACATCTGGCCATGTTCGTGTCTAAGTACATGGAATTCCAATGACTGTGTACTTTTTCACATTCCCATGTACTTTCTGAAGTAAACATCAATACATCACAAAGGGGTGTCCTGATGTATGAGTGAGTAACATGGAATGTGATACTTAACTCTAGTAGGAACAATTTCATCGGAACTAGGGACCGACATGATGTGTAATCTTGAAATACACTCTTTATTGCTTGGGATTTTCCAGATCCACTATGGTCTCTTCCACGTCATCCTACAATTCACCAGATCTGCTGCTGTTGACATCGCAAAATGCATTTCGCAAACTTTGTGACAAAATTCATCATGTGATCCTCACTTAGGAAACAAATGTCATGTTTGATTAGAAATGTGTCTACATGATAGAAGAAGATGCATGTTTTATTTACATGTTCTAGAAGACTACTCTAGAATGATGGAAAAGTGGAAATCCCCCCTCCAGTAGTTGGCTGAGGATTTCCAAGATCAATGATGAAAAGTTGTATATGGATTAAAATTCAATTTATACGATTCATCAAAGAATAAATAGTTCATTAAACATATGTATATGGAAATATCTCTTCGAGATATTTGATTTTACTAGTCCTTGATCCCAAATGGATATACAGATCAAAAGTTATGGCACTCGGAAGACAGAAAAATTATGTAAATGAAAGTGCGTCACTATGCAAGCCATCTATGAAATCCATCAGCACAAGCCATCCACGTAGTCCAATATTCATAGGTCCAATAGGTTCTATAAATAGAACCCTCCGCCTCAAATTTTTATAGGACATCCAAACTCCCAGATGGAAAATCCTGAAGAGGGATATGGCTGTGCAGGTCCTCCGCCCAAGTAGTTCATCACTACTTGGGTGACATTTCGTGGCTTAACTTCACTAAGGAAAGGCCCCCAACCCAACACATGGGCAACCCAAACTCTAGAGACCCAAACCAGGGTGTGGTAGTCTAATACTCTCTAGTACTACATGGGTGAGGCCACCTGGGAAACCCCTTCACCACCTTCATTGACCCCCATGAAAAATGTAAAGTCACACTGAGAACTTTTTGGGTCAAGTCGATGATATTTTACATTGCACCCTTTATGAGACCAAACTTCCACCCCTAGAATACCATGATTTTAGATACTCCTACACACTCCATGAAAAGCCTTGAGTTGACATAGTCCTCTTAGTTCCATTCCCATATCACGAGTTGAGACTCTCTTCTTGGTTTCCTCGAGTACCTTGAGTTGATACACTCCTCAAGAAACTCCAAAAAACCCTCATCACATACCTTCTATTCCAGGTTGAACCAATACATGGGAATCTTTATTAGGATTAATCCCCATCCAAAACTCAAATGAAATCCATCCTGGTGTAAGCCCCTAGCCTTTCGTATGGGAGGTTTAAATCTTTCTCCTCTCCAACTCTGCATCCTTCACATTTATTATTTCCTTACCTTGAGATCATGTCCAATTTAAAGTAAAGAGAGGGATTTGTTGTATCCCTGGACACATTTTCCATAGAATCAGCCTCTTCCACCAGAAAATGAGTAAAACTGTATGGTTTTTCAAATCATCCACTTTCTCTTATTTCTTAAACCGAGCATAACTAACGTGGGCTTAGAGGTTTGTGATGATCATGACACCCACACAATCCACTTAAAATATTGAACTAAAAGAACCCTGATTCATGTTAAACAGGATACATTGGAAACCAACTTAGGGTCCGAGGTGAAAGGGAATCCTCCCTGTAACTACATAGTATTTGATTCCCATTCAAATAGGATATATAGGAAGCCTCCTTGAGGTTCAAACCCTACATCCTAAACTAACCCTAAAGTAGGCAATAATTCCCACAAAAAGGGTGTGAGGAGTTTGACCTCCCATACTCTCAACCAATGTGAGTTCTTAAGCATCATGAATCAAAATACATAATGAGCTCTTGCCTTTGAAAAACAGGTCCCTATTGATATAGAACCATTGGGTGTTTCCTGTTCCACAGATTAACCCATTGGAAACCATTCAGAAAAAGAAAACTATTATGGGGTGAGAAATCCGAGGGAAACAACTGAACTTGATGAAAATTGTAGTTTAGAGTTCAACCAAGCCTTAAAATCATTACCAGTCAAAAACTGGGTTCAAATCTTCTCAAAAATTGATCTGTCGAAAAAAACAGTCACCACACATCAAAATTAGGAAGAACGAGAACTGTAAATCCATCTGTTCTACTCTCAATCATCAACCGTCGATGTCCCACCTCTACTGCACCATTGATCACAAACCATATCTATGGTATCCATCTATTTCACTAAATAATGGTAGTGTAATGATCAAATATCAGTTATTTTTTGAATTGTTGGACAAAAGAAACTCCCACGATGAATGTATAAAGAACAGGGAGAAAACCACTAGCCATAAAACATGATAAACAAACCTCATACTTTTTTCATTTGGATGTGATTAATTATCATAGAAGGAGGTGAATAAATAGGGATAAATCAAAACAAACAAATAAACTATTCAATCAATTTAATTTTACCAATGATGCGTGTATCAATTCTATTCATGGAATTGATTTGCATCCATATGGGATTAAGAAACACGATGGAAATAAAAAAACAAATCATAATACCTATATTTTGGATTTATTTTTGATGAATAAAAATTCTTCATTGTTGTTGCTGAAGAGATCCATGAACTCTGTTGGTGCAACAATCTAGGACATGATCTCAATCCACGCTGTTCATTAAGAATGCTCTCCTCCAACATCTTCTAGGTCTCCAGGGTTTAGCATCCAAGATTGAGAAAAAAAATCCATATCTATATATTTAAAGAGGAAGTAGGCCACAATATCAAATAAAAATAAAACAAATATTTAATTTATTTATTTTATTAATTTCACACTCGTGATAACTTTTTTCACAAATGGCTCACACAAAAAATATTTATATCATGCCTAGGGTAAAAAACATGTTCTAACCTCAATAGTGTCTTTGGATTTTTGATCCAATTTCCTGTTTGAGATTTATTACAATTTTTTAGGATAAATACACATGTATTATAATTAATATATTTCAAAAATTTATTCCAAGCACACCGGGTCTCAAAATCACACCCCATCTCATCATCTAGTCTTTAAAATAATCCCTATAATATCGAAAAATAATTAATGTAAAATCTGGTTCATTACATTCTATATATCAACACCTATAACTATTTAAGTATGAGGATAGGGAAATTCTATGTACAATTCATGGATTAAAAAATGAGAGTCTATCTCTCCTCATACTTTGTAGAGAGAGAGAGATAGGGTCTCTCTCTAAGAGATCGATCCATGGCTCCGTTGATGGATCTAAGGGACCTGATTGAAGTGATTTACATGACGTCGAAAAATTTATTGGAGCTATGTGTTAAAATACTGAATTCCAGGAATAATGATCACATAGACTCATGAAGTATGTGTGGATGATCTAGAGGGGTTAAACTTAAGATGATTTGAGCAACGATTGCTGGCAATGAGCTGTAGTTGTGTGACATTTGATTTAGAATGAGGTACAAGTTATATTTATTTTTCTATGTTTAGTTTAATTCACACGATATTCTTGGGATTATACCTGGGCTCAGATCACTGGAGATGAAAATTTACATTGTCTCGACAATAAAAAATTTTGAATCCCTAACCCACCAGCTTTCTCTGCTATACCAGTACCTTCAATTGGTATTTGATGGATCATGTGATTTTTTTGAGTCAAGAAAATTAAATGATATTTAAATTTAAGAAGAATACTTTGATTCAATTGCCACAAAAACTATGTATTAATCTGATATCAGATGACCAAGATATGTTCATACAAATTTTTTGATATGGATCATTTTTTTCATGGGTATTTCAATTCCAAGAAAAAATATTAAAAAAATATTATAATTTTATCCAATTTATTTATTGATGATAAATCTAGTCATCCTATTAATATTGTCAAGATCCGACCAGATTCAGGTTGTCGGAAGTTATTATGGATTTTGTGATTAATTCCACCGATAATGTGGTTTCTTCATAATAATAATTTTTACTATTCATTTATAATAATAATAATAATAATAATTATTGTTTTATTAAAATCCTAATTTTATAGGATGTGTAGTTTTAATAAAAAAATGGTGGATTATTTTTTTGTGGGTCTGTGAATAATTCCACACTGAGTTAAAAAAATGGAATTTTGTTTTTGGTTTTAGGGTGGGTGTGGAAAAAACTAAAGAAACAATATAAATTATTTTAAAAATACAATAGTATTTTTAACTATTTGGAAATGGATGGTGCCCATATTTAATACAATTGAAATGATCCCCCTTAGAAGCTTCCTGATTAATCCACTTAGTCTCCAGCATGGCCAAAATCTCCACCCATTAGGGGAGACCCACTCCAGTGAGACTATTTCTCCAAACCGCTCAGCTAAACCACTCTCCCCTCTCCCTACCTAGCTCCTCCCTATAATCCACTCTACTAGATAGCCCTAGATGCAGTGGCACCACCCCCTTGATCACTAGGAAAGAACCATATGGAATTCCACCTCCCTCACGAGCAATTGGAGCCCAAACACAATCCTCATCATAGCCATCTCACCCAAACACCACACCCTGATGGCAACACTAAGAGCTATTTAACGACTCAGAATTCAATCAGTGAAAATTTCCCTTCCTATAATTATATATATAGTATAAATCACATAAAAATCATATAGATAACACAATAAAAATATTATAAATAAATATTTAATGAAATAAGAGGTATTTATAGAAATTAAGGAACCTTTACCAATGGAATAATAACTTGACATTTGGAATAGTAATGTGAACCTTAAGAATAGTAAATTGTCCAATAGAATAGTAAACTCATCTATGGAATTATAAATAAAATTTCTGTATCTTATGAATGAAAATATGATATATTTATATCATGTTATAAGTAATTTTTTTTAAAATGATAAATTAAGTGATAGTATTTTTGTAAGTCGTAAATATTTATTTCAAATTTTCTAATTAATATAATGATTTAAAAGAAAATTTATTTTTATAAAATAGATTCATAAATTAATATATTGTTTTCTTATTATTATAAGACAATTTTATGGGACATTAATCTATTTTTCAAATGTGTTATAAAATCAAATAGTTATTTTTCGAGTAAATGATGATTTTAATTAAAAATTAAATTTCTAATATTTATGAAATTATTTTTATAAAATGTATTTAAATTTTTAATTATCCACATTGAAAAATGGTTAGGGTGAATTTTTGATATTTTTCTAAAATATTTGAATTTTTTGGTGAATAATGAAATACGATAATTTTCAGTATATAGAATTATAAGATAAATAGATGAATTATTGAGTCATATTTAATGTATGGATAATGTAAGCAACACTATTTTGAACTCACATGAACTAGTTACTATATTTGGTTATAAGAATCAACACTATTTATAGTCTTGATCCAAAATAATAAACAAATGAATAAAATAATTAAAAAAACATCTCTCATCCACTATAAAAACCACCTATCACCAACTCTTATCCTCACACTTAAAAATCTATGAATATTATAAAAATCCTTCCCAATACTCTCCCCAAGTATATCCCCTAGATCCAAGAGACATTTTTCCCAGCAAAAGACCAAAATCAAGTTTCTCAAGGAGGTTCTCAAGGAGAAATAATTCAAGAGGTAAAATCCTCTTTCATTTTCATTTATTCTATTTTCATTTTCTATTCTTTTTCTCACATAACCTCCCCTTATAAAAGTGAAATGATAATCCATTATATTTTATATACTATAATTTTATTTTTTTAATGGAAAAAAACATCATTATTTCTCTCCCACTCCCCTTTTGTTCTAAAAATGAAAACATCATTCGTGATGTGTTGATTTATCATATTCAAGAATGACTAGTTTTCAATTTCCATTACCTCCTTCAAGGCTGGTCATAAAAAAAATTTTATGGTTAAAAAATATTATAATATATGTACTATATCTTATTTAATGTTCTATAACAAGTATATATACGTAATATTAATTAATAAAACAAAACTAGTTTGTAATAATCGAGAAAACACAAAACTAATCTAAATGGTTACCATTAATGTTTTATCTATTGAATCATCCTCACATATGAAAAAATGATATATAAGACCATTTAATATTATATAATTTCATTAATAAAATATAATTTCAATTCTGTAAAACAATTCTCATTTTACATTAATTTCCATACATGAATACAATTAAAATGATTATGAAAACCAAGGAAACAAACACTCCCGAATGATGAAATTGAATATTATAAATAATAAATAAGAACATGAATTAATTTAATAAAATTATACTAAATAAAATAATTTTAGAAAAGGTTCTTAATAAATTAATTAATTTATTTAATTTTATTTTACAGGACATTAAGTTGAAGTGTATAACACTTTCAGAAATATGGTTAGGGATTCTCTCCAAACATTCATTTTTTCCTTTGTGTTACGTTTACTCTCTATTTACTCCAATTTAATTGTTAATAATTATTATATAATCATATTATGTTATATATATATATGTTCTAAACATATTTTCCCATCCCAATTATTGTTTCTTAGATGGGTAAATACATGTTTTAAAATGGTTTCCTTCCTAATTCCTCATGATAAGAGAGCCCGATTAAAGGGAACTTTCCAATTTCTTACCAATTTTCAAGTTCACTCCATAATATGTTTTAATCCACCATTATTTTTCTAAAATCACTCATTTTATGATGAAAACAATATTGGTTAATTTTTATTTTTATACAAAAAATCAGGCCTTTTCCATTTTAAAGAATCTTTAAAATTTTACCTTAAACCACACTGAAGTGGCTCATTTCTAAAGTTTATTAAACAATATTTTTACTTGTTTTAAATTAAACTAGACATAACTTATCATGATCTATTACTAATTATCCTTAATAATTTTCATTTATTATTTAAATCTATTATCTCATGGACAATTTTTTGATGCACCCATTGTTTATGTTTTATGACATTCCCATTTCTTTCTATGGGAAACCCTTATGTTTATACATTATGTTTGATTATTCATGTGGAACTAAAATGTATGAACATGTTATGATTGGTGATCCTAGATATAACTCCAATTAATTGGGTAATTTTTAATCTCATGAGACGTCATGTACAATGATCTTGGTGGTTTCCTTGACTCATGCTCCTTTATGTGCAATGGTCTCGACGGTTTTCCTTGACTCATGCTTCTCCATGTGCAATGGTCTTTGTGGTTCTCCATTCCTCATTCTTATGTAATTTTTTATGTAGTTTAAACCACTATATGATTCCAACATTACATGATCACTTGTTCTATAAGTTATGCTTACATGTGTTTATTCATGTTCCTTGTCTTTTTATGTCATCATGTTATGACTTCTGACCCATGTGCTCTGATCTATTCATATTCCTATTCCCTTATTAGGCTTTTTTAAATCATCCCTTTGTTCTTGAATTCACCATTTTATCATATGAATATGAAAGGGATCAAAGTAATTTAGGAGATCGTTATTAATATTAAATAAAATATGTTTTTATTTTGGCTCCATGTTTTCAGTTTTATGAACATAATCTTTCAAAGACAGTAAAAATTGCGATCCTTGGTTTTTATTTGAAGGCTAGTTATGCTTAGAATCATGTAATAATATGTATAAAAGTCTAGGTTTATTATAGTTGGTATCAAAGGATATTCTAGTTATTTTTTTAGACTAGAAATTGAAAACATTTATAATAAACATATGGATAATTATATCACCATGGATAACTTATATTGAAACATAGGGAATTAAATATTATGATATAATTTTCCTTTATAATTTTATCACTCTATGTTCAAAGTTTAAATTTTATATTTGCTTTAGATAAGTATTAAAGACCCTTAATTGTAATTTATTTTTCTTAGTTAATGGATGGAAAAAAGGACAACTTGTTCCAACAATCAATATGATAGGAAATGGGATGATTTCCTGAACGAAATTCAATATATGATGGGAATGGGTACTCAAAACTTCATGATAGTACTTGATCAACCAGATCAATTTATGAATAATAACTTGAATCACATGGAACACCCTCCTTCTATTAATAAAGAGAATGTTATGTTCAAAAAATTTATGGGAAATAGTCCTCACATGTTTAGTGGATCTTTTGATACCCACCTCATAGAAGAATGGATTAACTCCATTGAGAGAATATTATATGTCCTTCAGAGCTCATAAGAAGAGAAGGTTGTGCGAAAGGTCTACTTTTCTGAGGGGGAATCTAATCAATGGTGGAAAATGATAAAAAACAAAATGTCCAAGGATGAAATTGATTCCATGTATTGGGTGGAATTCAAGAAAATATTTTTTAATAATGTTTTTCCCTGAGCCCTTGATCTCAAGATGAAAATAGAGTTCCTCATACTAAATCAAAATGAAGATGAGTCTATTGGGTAATATGAAGAAAACTTCACAATTCTTTCACTATATGACTCTAGATTTGTTATGAACACCAAAATTAAGGTGGATCTCTTATTTAGAAGACTAAATCCGAGTCTATGAAAATAGTTGGCGATTCGAGACTTTTATAAGGAGATTACCCATTGTGATATTAAGGTTGAAATAGAGATCATAGACTCTCGGTGGTCTCATGTTATATAATATAAAAGAAAGAAAATGTATTTTAATATGGGAGGATCAATAGTTTAATCCCATGTTTCAATTTTGCGGGAAGAAGCATCCTGGGAACTATCTAAATGGAACCATGATATGCTTCAAATGTGGAAGAATGGATCATCTGGATAATAATAACCAAAGGGATATGAATAATTACACCAAAGTGTAAGAATAAAGGAAGTTTCAGACCAACAATCAGCCTTTAGTGCATTGTATCAATTGTAATTAACATGGTAATTATGCAAACCATTTCCATGAGAAAATGGTTTTTAGAGGAAATAAACAACAAAAACCTCCAAGGAATAAAGGAATGGAATATACTTTCACTACATCTAAGGTGGATCCCAATAATTATGTGGTGATAGGTATGGTGGTTATTTATTCAGGAATAATGCACGTAATATTTGATTCATGTTCTACACATTCCTTCATATATTGAATGTTTAATATAACTATTCAAACACCACCTCAAAATATAGAGGTTGATTTATCTATGAAAATAGTAAGTGGGGAAATTATTGTATCTAAAGTATATAACTACTACATAGTTAATTTTTTTAGACTAAAACTTCTATAAATTATTTTCTTACTTACTTTGGTGGAGTCTAATTTTATATTGGGAATGGATTGGATATATTTATATGAATCCAACATCGAATTTCGGGAAATAGATATCACTCATAACATCCTAAGGTATACTCAAATTATGTACAATTGTAAGGAGGAAGATGAATCTCCTTCAAAACCATCTTCTCAATTTTGGACATTATTGCCTCGTGAGAAAGAATATCTAGCTCAAATTATTAAGACAAAGGAGAGGATTATTCTCGAAGAAATACCCAATATGAGAGACTACACTGATGTGTTCCCCAAAGAGTTTCTATATCTTCCTCTTTACTGATAAGTTGAGTTCTCTACTAAACATATTCTTGGATCTCTTCTTATATCAAGGGAACCTTATAGAATGGACACCATTGAGTTAGAAGAACAGAAGAAGCAATTACAGGAGATTCTGGAAAATGGTTGTATACACCCAAGTGCTTCACCATGGGGTTTTTCAGCCCCCTTAATAAAAAATAAGTATTGATAAATACTCCACTAAAATGATTATCATGAGATCAATAAAATCATGATAAAGAACAAGTATCCCTTTCCAGAGATAGATGGATTTTTTGATCAACTACACAGGGCCAAATATTTCTCTAAGGTGGACCTTCAGTTATTATATCACCAATTAAAGGTGAATAAGGAATATATTACCAAGACTAAATTTTTAAAAAGGTATGGACAATATGAGTTTATAGTGATGTCCTTAGAACACACTAATGCTCCATAAAAATTCAAGGACTTAATGAATAGAGTCTTTAGAGATTACCATAAAAATTTGGTGGTCATCTTTATTGATGATATTATGATATAAATCAAGTGCAAGGAAGAACACAAGGAGATTTTGAATAATATGATAAAGACTTTGTGAAGTGAGAAAATTTATGAAAAGTAAATTAAATGTGAGTTCTTGATTGAGGAAGTATCATTATTAGAAAATATTATCACTGTAAAAGGAATATTTTTGGACCCTTCCAAGACAAAGACAATTGAGGAGTGGCCTAGGAAAACATCTGTAATGGATAACCATAGTTTCTTTGGTCTATCTGGGTATTACCGATGATTTATAAAGAAAAAATCATGATTATCAAACCCAATAACCAATATCATTTGGAAGGGATCAAAGTTTTCCTAGACTAGGGAATGTGAAGACTGCTTCAAAGAGTTGATAATTGGATTATCACTATACTAGTTCTTACACTAATGATAAGTGGGGAACTCTTTGTACTGTAGATCGATGATTAACAAAAATGTATTAGTCTCTATACTAATTAAAAATTATCATTTGATATCCTACACCTCAAGGTAGTTGAAAATTCATTAGCAAAACTATACCACGAATGATCTGGAGTTGGAAGCTATGATCTTTGCATTGATAATCTAGAGGCATTACCTATATGGGGAGAAGTGTGAAATATATACTGATCATAAGAGTCTAAAATATATATTCACATAAAATGATCTTAATATGTTCTAGAAAAGATAGTTATAACTCATCATAGATAATTACTTCTCAATCCACTACCATCCTGGTAAATCAAATAAGGTGGCAGATGATCTAACTAGAAAGGATACTTCATCTTTATTAACGATGATAATTGAGAAGGATCCAATCTCCTTAGACCTAAAAATTATAAACATGGGAATAATTAAATAAGGAACATCATCAATACTTTCTCAAATGTATGATCAATAATCCCTTATTTAGAAAATAAAGGATTCTCAATGAAATGATGTGGAAATTCAGAAAAATATGGAAGCTATTAGAGAAGGTAAATCTTCAGAGTTCAAAATTTATGAGAATGGATTCATAATATTTGGGTCATGATTATGTGTACCACCCAATCCAGAGATAAAGAGAGAGATTCTGAATGATGCACATAGATTAACCTTCTCTATTCACCCAAGGAGAACAAAGATGTATCAAGATATTCGAGAGAAATATTGGTGGGACAATATGAAGAAAGTTATTGTTGAGTATTCATCAAAGTGCCTCATATGTTAGAAAGTGAAGGCTAAAAGCAAAATGTTTAAGGGGGTGATGCAACCATTACCCATAAAAAAATGGAAGTGGGAGAACATCACCATTGAATTTTTCCCTAGACTTCTAATGGAATCCAGAGGAAACAATGCAATATGGGTTATTATGGATCATCTTAAAAAGAAAACTCACTTTATCACAATTCAATTGGACTTATCACTAGATAAAATTTCATGGATATACATCAAATAAGTTTTAAGGTTTCTTGGAGTACCACTATAGATTTTATCTGATTTGGATACAATATTCACCTCCAAGTTATGGAAATGTCTCTAACTTTATCTAAACACTGAGCTGAATTTTTGTATGGCCTATCATCCTCAAAATGATTTCTAATATAATAATACTACTCATACATTGGATGAAATATTGAGAGAATTTTATATGGACATAAAGGGAGTTTGGGACCAATATCAACCTCTGGTTGAGTTCACCTACAAAAACAGTTTCCACTTGAGAATCTAAACGAATCTATATGAATCCCTTTGTAGGAGAAGATAAAAAATATCAGTATGTTGTGATGAAGTTAGTGAACAGACTATTAGGACCCCAAATGGTTGAAAAGATGAAAACCATTCAGTTGCACATCAAGGAATCCCGAAGTCAATATAAGGGCTATGAAGACAATCATCGACGATACCTAGAGTTTAAGGTTGGAGACAAGGTATTCCTAGGCATATATCCATGGAAGAGGATTAATATATTTGAGATGAAAATAAATATATATCCAAGGTACATCGACCCCTTTGAGATTCTTGTTTATGTCAGAGTTGTGGCCAATATACTAGTACTCCACCTACAATATCTCAATCACAGGATGTGTTCCACATTTACCCCTTGAGGAAGTACCTATCAAATCCCTCACATGTACTGAATTTAGAGGAGGTACAATTTGAAAATGATCTCTTTTACGAGGATAATCCAATGAAGATCTTGGACCGTAGAGATAAAATTTTACACAACAAGACTACTCACATGGTCAAAGTACTACGGTAAAACCGTAAGTATGAAGTGTAAACATAGAAACTAGAGGAAGAAATGAATTACAAGTACCCTCATCTATTTTCCCTGGAATTTGTAAAAAGAAATTTTGAGGGTGAAATTTAATAAGGGGGGAATAATGTAACGACCCATAATTCTATCAATGAAATTTTCTCTTCTTATAATTATTTCATATAGAATATATCACATAAAAATCACATAGAGAACAAAATAAAAATTTTATAAATTAATAATGAATTAAATAATAGTTATTTATATAAATTAGGGAACCTTTAACAATAGAACATTAACTTGACCTTTGGAATAGTAATTTGACCATTATGAATATTAAACCTTCCAATAGAATAGTAACCTCAATTATGGAAGTATAAATAAAATTTAGTTATCTTATGAATGAAAATATTATATTTTTTATATCATGGAATAAGTAAATAAAAGTATTAAAAATGATAAATAAGGTGTCATAATTTTTGTAAGTCGTAATTATTTATTTACAATTTTATAATGAATATAATGATTTAAAAGAAAATTTATTTTCATAAAATAGATTCATAAATTAATATTTTATTGTATTATTATTACATGATAATTTTATGAGACCATAATTTATTTTTCAAAGTGTTATAAAATTAGTTATAATTTTAAAATATCTATTTTTCTAGTAAATGACGATTTTACTAAAAAATAAAATTTCTCATATTTATAAAATTAATTTCAAAAAATCAAGATCATTTTTTAATTCTAAATGTTAAAAAATTGTGAAGTTGAATTTTTGGAATTTGTCTAAAATAGATGATTTTTTTGGTGAATAGTGAAATACAGTAATTTATGGTATATAACATTATAACCTAAATACATGAATTATTGAGTCATGGTTGATCTATGTATGATATAATAACCACTGGTTTGAACTCACATGCATTAGTAACTATATTTAGTCATAATAATCAATACTATACACAGTATTGGGCCAAAATTATAAACAAATTAATAACATAATAAAAATACATCCCTCTCCTCCACTATAAATACCACCCCCATCACCTATTCTCCTCACACCTCAAAAACCTTTAGGGTTTTCCAAATTCTTCCCAATTATCTCACCCATGTCCAGGAGCATTTGGTCTTAATAAAAGACCAAACACAAGTGCCTCAATATGGTACTCAATGAGAAGAAATTCAAGAGGAAAAATCATATTTCAGTTTTTTTATTCTATTTTTATTTTTTTATTTTCTTACCATAACCTCCCCTTATCCAAGTGACATGATAACTATAATATATTTTATATATTGGAATGTCATCATGTTAATATGTAGTGTCTTTCCCCAAGTTCCACTGAACTGTGCCCTGAGATGGTGGGCCACAAGACCTCAAGCACATCTCCCCAAATACTAGAGGTTTCCGACTAGAAGTGAGGGTCTTAGGGTGTATGTGGGGAGACTATAACCTCATATATTATAGTATGAATAATGGTAAAAAATATAAATAAATAGAAAAATCATATATCATAAATATCAGAATAAACATAACCATAATGGAAACCATGCAGAGAAGTAAACAACTGACAAAAGATGAATAAAAATAGTAGATACAAAAATGATAATGATGGTATGTTAGATGTCTATATAAATATGAATATATTGAGCTATGGATACAAGAATGTACAACATTATAGAAAAATATACAAAAAGTAAAAAACTGCTACAAAAAGCATCTCAACCATAGGCTCAGTCTTCTTCCACATGCTCCATCTTAATTCCATAAATCAATTAGACATTAGAAGCCACACACTTCCATTTATCCATAACTATGTTCATAAAATCTTATTGTCTTCCAAGGGTAGTACAAGTAGGATGTGAAATAAAAATCATAGTAGGCCAGCACCCACGGTGTCTAGGCTGATCCATTTTGTACAATAAACAAATAATATAGTGGAATAATTTTAAAATTAGGTAAATAAACAAATAAATAATAAACACCTTGTTCCCGGTTCCAAAAGGACACTTGACCAATACCACCTACTTTTTATAAAGTTAAATTTCAGAAAATAGGTACCTAAACAAGTCATAATATTTATAAAAGGGACATTGTAACTAAAGAAACTAAAGAAGGAATGATCCTAAGATTGTGATTTTGCTTGGGGTCTCATTTTTATGTCATCATCAAACATGATGCAATGTAAATATGAAACAACACATATAACACAAACAATCAGTTCTTCAAATCCATGGGTGGAGTCCCAATCCCACCTGAGGTGATCAAAACAGAATCCCAAGGGTTGCTACAGGATCATCTAATAGAAATAATATCTCCGAGTCAATCCAAGGAAACCCATATTAAATCCCTTGTATCACTCAAGGTATGGTGAACTCTGAGTCTATACCAAGTATCTCACATATAGGACCTAGTATCACACATGGAAAGGAATAACCATATTTACCATGAGTCCATCCTTAGTTTATCCACTAAGAAACCGGTGTCACTCACGATCATAAGCAAACCGCCAAGATATCACATACTTGTAAAGACAAAGTATCTCTCTTGGTGCATCAAGTGGAGCCAACCGAGTAAGGAGATTTCATCCCTAGAATCCTTAAATCAGGAGTCGTGTTCTCTCCCTACCAATAGTAGGTGATCCATATTAATCAAGGGATATCACAAGGCTTAGCATATATATATATATATTTCCACATGTCCTCAAAGGCATGGAAATAAATCATGTTAACAGGCTAGCCAAATGACAAAATTTAAACCATTAAACATGGCATAAGTTATTAAGAACAAAGGTAAGACCAAGGCTTCAAGCCATGATCACTAGGAAACATGAAATAATCATAAGAAATGGAATAGAAGCATAAGTCCAAAGAATTGTCATGGAATATGTATAAGTAAATGACATATGGCATAAAACAAGGTATTTATCAAACTTGTATAAGTAATTAAAGGTAAGAAATATGGAATTAAATATGAAAAATCAATCATAAGAATTTATATATAAGGTTTGAGGCATAAATCTCAAGGGAAAATCTCCTAGAAAACCATTTAACTTAATTCAATTAAAATATTAATCCATTTAACAAAGGAGAAACTCAAAAATGGTGATTTGAGCATTAAAGGCATGGGAAAATTGACACTAATGATGTCCACAACCAAAGGGGTTTCCAAAGAAAATGTGAACACCCCATAGATGGTTTTTTTCCATATGGTAGGGCCACAACAGACAAGGGGAATCCATTTAATTAATTCCTTAAGAAATAATGGATCGTCATCGGGAGGATCTGATATGTGACATGACGACACATTATATAAAATACAACTAAATTATAGTAAATATCCTATACCACCTACCTTGATGTATTAATGATCTAATCATTTATTATCAAGCCTTGATTCGATCTAGAATGGAATAAATAAAAGGATTTGTCAAATCCCTTGAAAATAGGGGAAAATTTATTTCACCAAAGTAGCACAATAATTGGCATAAGTACCTTGAAATTGAATAGTGTGAAAGTAATAGATTTCCAATATCTTTCTGTTTCTTCCAACGGTAAAGGATTTGAGCGTCGGATGAAGGAGATACCATAAACCCTATGTCGGTGGAGAAGAAGGAGCTCTACACATGGGGAGGAGGAAAAATACCACTATAAGGGATGAGGGAAAATAAAATAATGTTTTGACCATTTAATTAAGGGAAATGTTTCTTTAAACCACATAAGAGGGGTCACATGGTTTGGCCACCCAGTTGGCCAAACTGTGTGCCAACCATGTGATAGGTTTTGCTTCAAGGGGTAAAACTGCATAGTTTGGCACACTGTTTGACTAATCATACAGAAACCATGAAAAAACTATCTATCCAAAACCTTTAGGTGGTTTCATGGGTGTTCACCTAGGGTTTAATAGTTTTAGACAAAAAGTGTGGCCCTCTACACCACACTATCTACAATTTTCATGGTTTAGGGAAACTATGCATGCTGGGTGGCATAGTTTTCTTTAACCATACAGCCTAGTATGCCTCTTCTAATTTTAGGGTTCTAGTCTTTGAATGAGCCCCATAAACACCTGATACATCCTTTATCCTTTTAGGAATCATTAATTGTTCCATTTTATAGAATTTAAGCCAAAATTTAATTGTTAGTACCTTTTAGAAAATCTGGGGAATTAAAAACTCCCCTCCTTAAGACAAATCATCCCTGAGTTTCCCTTTTAAGGTTGATACAACGTTATCTAATAAAGAGTTATGGACACTATTCATGTACATAGACCTCCTACTCCTAGAACTTACTCTATATGCATCTACGCTACTATAACAACCAGACCAGAGGAACTATCCAACCTTAAGGAATCTTCATGATACTGTCGATGATACATATTAGATTCTCCTCTAAGGATAAGTCCTCTTCCATATCGATATCCTCAAGACCAGACTACTGAAATGGGTTGTGATGATACTGTCAAAGATGTGATATGTGGAAGATATCATGCATGGAATGATGCCTATGAGGTACCTAAAAATGATAGGATTCTAGCTCAACCCTTTCCACTATCTCAAAAGTACTGAAATACTAAGGTGACAACTTTCCCTATATCCTGATTCATTTATAACCCAATCTAGTTGAGACATGCCAAAAACATGATGTCCCACCTCAAAATCCATAGGTCTATGATGACAATCGATATTATAATTCTTTACAAACTGAGCTGTAGACATATGTTTATGAATCAGATGGATTTCTAGGGAAGTCTCCTGAACAAGATGAGGACCTATAAAAGTTCCCTCACCTACCTCAAGCCAATATAGAGGTGAATGACACAGTCTACCATATATGTCCTCATACAAATCCATCTAAATTGTTTCCTGGAAATATTTTTTTTGTAGGAAAACTCAATAAGAGGAACATGCTTTTCCCATTAACTCCAAAATCAAGAATACAGGCCCGTAGAATATCCCCTAACACCCATATGGTCTGCTCAGACTACCCATTGGTCTAAGGGTGGTATGTCATACTCAAGATCACCTATGAACCTAGTGCATTTTTCAACCATTTCTAGAACCACAATGTGAATTGGACTTCTCAGTTCAAAAAAATAGAATAGGGTACACCATGAATTCACACTATCTTGCAGATGTAAATCCTCTCTAGCTCATCATCATAGAAGATTTCCAAAATCATTAGGAAGTGAATTAACTTCATCAGCCTATCGAAAATCACCCATAATGCATTTCTTCCTCACAAGGATCTTGGAAAACCTATCTCAAAGTCCATGATTACATCATTCCATTTCAACTCAGGAATATAGAGAGGTTGTAGAAGTCCAACGGGTCATTGGTTCTCTTCCATTACCTACAGACTAGTGGAGCACTGAGAAATGAAACCCTCTATCTGCCTCTTCATATCTAGAAACCAATAAAAAAGATGTAAATATCTATACATCTTGGTAATACCATGATGAGATTACAAAAAAGAGGCATGTGATTCCCTCATCAAATCTCTCCATATATCTGATGGCACCCATACATGGCCCCAGATGAGCATAGCTTTAATTCCATCAACAACCCATCCCGGAGGTAGGTTCTCTCTTATGAAGCTCTCCCTCAAAATGAGGCCCTTTGAATATGATAAATGTCTCATCGTAACCCATTATAGAGTGGATTAAGTTAGTTTTAGAGCTGCTAGAACTAGTTTCCCATGCTGTTTTATATATCTCAGAAAATAGAGACATCAAATACCACACACTACTGGAATCCTAGATGGTTTTCATCATAGTCTTCTAGATCAAGGCATCAACTACATAATTTCCCTTCATTGGTGTGTAAACAATCTCAAATTCAAAGGATTGAAGGTATTACACCCACATTTTCTACCTCAAATTCAAGTTTCATTGTGAGGAGATTCACTTCATAATTTTATGATCAGTGTTAACAACAAATCACTCTCTTAACAAGTCGTTCCTCAAATAGCATAGAGTGTGAACCAAAGATTCTAGTTTGAGGTCTTGTGTTGGGTAATTTCACTCATGTTTACTCAATTAGTGGGAACCAAATACCATGAATCGATTACCCTACTTCATAACTACACTAATATAGATTCTTGAAGCATCACAATAAAATGTATAACTCTTGTAGGACTCAGGAAGAATCAGGATCGGTGCTGAGGTGAGTCTTCACTTTAACTCTTATAAAGCTATTTCACAAGATTCAGACCATAGGAACTGCACACCTTTTTTATTCAGGGATATAATTGGTGCTTCCAAGTGGGAGAAGTCTTGAATGAACCACTTGTAATAGCCAGCTAGCCCTAAGAAGCTACATATTTCGACCATGTTCTTGGAATGATCCTAGGAAACCATGATTCTCATTTTCTCTAGGTCAAATGATATGCCTGGATCATATAAGATATAACCTAATAAGTGAACCTTGCTAATAAAAAAGTGTCATTTACTTAGCTTCTCATATTGCTGTTTCTATCTTAGAGTTCTCAACATGATCTCAAGATGATTAGTAGGGCCATGTTGGATGCGCTAGTATACTATGATATCATATATGAAGACTATCATGAAGGAATCAATATATGGGTGGAAAAAATGATTCATAAAGGACAAAAATATTGTTGGTGTGTTCATCAAAACAATATAACCAGATACTCATACAGGGCATAACTGCTACGGAATGTTGTACGAGTATATCTAATGGCCTCACACAAACTTGATGGTAGCCTGACCTCAAATCAATATTGGGGGAAATAGTTACTTCTCAGAGATGGTCCAGGAGATATTCTATACAAGGTAATGGATACTGATTTTTCACCATGAGATTATTCAATCAGTAGTAATCAATTCACAATCTAAGGGTACTATTTTCCTTCTTGGCCAAAAGGATTAGTGTATCCCATGGTGAGGTATTGGGTCTAATAAAACTCTTATCCTCTAGATCTTCAAGCTGATTCTTGAGTTACTAGAGCTCTGTAGGTTCCATACTATATGGAGGAATGGACATTGGTTTCACACCTAGAACTAGCTTGATGGTGAACTCAACCTATCTCTTAGGAGGTAATCCAGAGATAGCGTTAGGGAAGATGTCCGTAAAATGATCAACTACATGAGGGAACTCTACTAACTGCATTCCCTGATCACTCATAAAGAGAATTTCCAATTGAGATTTCACTATGACCATCTCAATCTGTTTGGATATCCCATTCACCCATAAAAACATATGTTTTTCTCTCAGGATAAGTTAAATAAACCCAAAAGTGATAGCAATCCACTTGGGCATGATAAGGAACAAGCCTATCCATATAGAAAATGACGTCAGAGCTGGTCATATAAAGGATGAAGAAACTCTAGAAGAAATGAAACCCACTTATCTTAAGGGGGAAATTCTATAATTTTTGTATTCCCTCTATTATAACCCTTAATGGTTTTTTGAGATACATGACCCCAAATAAGTATTCAATTACAAGATCGAGGCTTTCCAAAACCAAAATAGATATTAAAAAAGTGTGATGAACCTATGTAAAAATGGAAAGAAACTAAATTAGAGCTCACCAGAATAGTACCTGTAACCATAGATAACACTGTACTCTGCTCATCGGGCACTAGATGCACTGCATACATATGGAGTGATCCATGACCTTTAGATTCTACCCGACTAGCCTGAGCTGATACACTATGCTTACACTAAAGCTTTGGGGCTTGACTGCCTCAGTGACAGACACTACCACCACATCATGATCAGCTGTTAGAATTACAAATCCCAACCTGACATGGATTCTAATATCTCATACTAGATAAATGTGCTAGTATAGATCCTCTATCACTTGATGCTGGAGGAAAATAATGGTAGAATCACTGAAGTTGACCAATCCTACCACAATATCAGCACTAGGTTGTGTTATTCGGTAATCAGGTATTCTTATGTAATGTATTTTCACACTTTTGATACATTATAGAATCTATATGTGTCGCCTGGATGACACTTCCCCCATGTGCCCCCTCAAAATGGTGCTTTCGACTTCAAGAAGAATTATTTCCCTACACCGAAACAGAACCACCATGGCTCATGTTGCTAGCTTCTTTGAGATTTAATTATTTAATTAGGGACTAATTCACAATATCTATAATGGTATTCAGCTGAAATATGTTCACCTTTGAGTGGATAGTATAACCAAGTCCATAATAAAAACGCCTCACAGTCATCAATTCAGTACCAGTCAGAGTAGGAGAAAAACACTAAATCTTGATCAAGTAAGAAGAATATTCAATCACATACCTAGGTCCCTTTTGAAGATGTATGAACTCTTGGGCATGATCTTCTCTTTGAGTATGTATGATTAAGGGATCATAGATGGCTGTCTTAAAGTCTTCTCAAACCATACATCGATAACACTCATCTTGAGAGATGACATCCCACCAATGCTTGGTAGAGTCACGTAACATGTATGTATTTGAAAAATTCATAATATGTATACAAGGGCCATTGTAACCAAGGAAAATAAATAAGGCATACCCCCAATATTTTTTTCTTGGGGTCCCATTTTCATGTCATCATTAAACAAGAACCAATTTAAATATGAAACAACACATATATCCCAAGCAATCAGTCCATCAAATCCATGGGTGGAGTCCTGATCCCACCCAAGGTGATCTAAAAAGAATCCCAAGGGTCGCTAAAATAACATTTGATAGAACCAATACCTCTAAGTCTATCCAAGTCAGCCCTTATGGAATTACTTGTATCACCCAAGGTACGGTGAACTCCGAGTCCATACCATGTATCTCACATAGTGGACCGGGTATCACTTGGGGCATAGTTTAGCTATATTTCCCATGAGTCCATCCTCAGTTGCTCCCCTAGGGAACCAGTGTCCCTCATGAGTATAAGTAAACTACTTAGAGAGCCCGTACCTGGAAATCTGAAGTATCACTCCCAGCGCGTCATGTAGATCCAACCGAGCATGGTGAGTCCATCCATGGAATCCATAAATCAAGACTCGTGATCTCTCTCGGACTGAAATAGGTGATCCATATCAATCAAAGAACATCAAAAGGCTTAGAATATATATATATATATATATATATATATCCACATGTCATAAAATTCATGGAAATAAATCATTATAACAGGCTATCTAAATGATAAAATTCAAACATTAAACATCGCATAAGGCATTAATCACAAAGGTAAGGTCAAGGATCCAAGCCATGATGACTAGGAAACACACAATAAGCATAAGGAATAGAATACAAGAATAATCCCAATGTTTTGGCATATAATATGTATAAGGAAATGACATAAGGAATGAAACAAGGTATGTAGTAAACTTTCATAAGGTATGAGTCTTGAAGCTCAAGGGACAATCTCATGGCTACCGATTTATCTTAATTCAGTTAGATTATTAATCCATTTAACAAAGGAGAAACTCACACATGGTTATTTGAACATTAATGGTATGGGAAAATGGATATTAATGGTAGGAACACCCAAATAGGTGTCCAATGACAAGGATAACACTCAAAAAATGGGTTTCTCTATACGAAAGGGTCACACCAGACATGTGGACCCCATTTAATTAATTTATTAAGTAAGAACAGAGCATATTTTGGAGGATTCAACACACATAATGATGGAGTGTTATATAAAATGTGACAAAAAATGGGAAATATCCTTGACCACCTACCTGAATGTAGTAACACTCCACTCATCCATTATCATGCCTAGATTTGACCTTGAATGGAATAAATCGAAGGATTTTTCAAATGCACTGAAAATAGGGCAGAAGATTTCAAACCAAAATAGTGAAACAGATGGGATAGGAAACTTGAAATAGAAGAGTGAAGAAGGAATAGATTACCAGAGGATTTTCCTTTTTTCTGATAGTGAAGGATTTATATATCGGATGAAGGAGATACTATAAACCCTATATTGGAGGAGGCGAAAGAGCTCCACATGTGGGGGAGTGACTGCATTGTCGTGACACATCAAATTGATTATATTTTTAAGGTTGATTTATAGTCTAGGGAAGACCCTAGGTCGTCTCTCAAGGAGCGTTGGTAGGTTTAGAGTGTGTATTTTTAATAAAAATGACTAAGGGAGGGGGTGGTTTTGAAAACAGTTTAAAACAATGACTTAGTTGAAATAGCTTAAAAATTGAGTGACCTAGTGGATTTTGAAAAATATGAGATAAAAGGGTCGATGTGATTTCACTACACACATATCAAGTTCATTGTTCATAGATATTCATCTCAGGTTTAGAGTAATTCTTTGGTTGGAGTTAATTGGAATCCCAATTAATTCTTAAGCTTTTATTTCAATGCTTTAAGGACCCAACCTTGACGTAACAATCGTATTGTCAAGGTCCAGTACTTATGCATGGAATAAGAGCTTCCAAAGCATATTGAAATATCAATAAGGTGGGTATGACAAGGATTCTTGTGATTTCCAATCGGAACAACACAAGTCACGCACTCAAAACCTCACACCGATCGGTTAGAAATTAAGAGCATAACACTCACATGCATCAAATAAAGCATTCAAATCTGAAATAAAATAATATACATGGAATGAAATGTTTAAACACCCAAATTACTCCAAACCAGTAGCTAATTTATGCATCAGAAATCCCTTAACATGTGTGTAGCTCCCTCACAACGAACACCCAACTTTTAGCTCGACATCGGGAGGAGGAGGAAGCTCGGGTTGAACTCATTGTTCATTGTTGATCCCCCTATGAGAATAGGGGCCTCCAAAACCTCCAAGGTGATTAGGAGACTCCTCTAGGACTCCAAATTGGAATCACTTCACTCCTTGGCCGAACTTACAAATGAGGAGCCCAAGGTGCCCTTTTATAGGAAATGTGGGAGGTGGTTTTGGGCACACAGATTTCATAAATCTACTTGCACGACACGTTTAGACATTCAGACAGTATTATATCTCTTTGTAAAAAATAGAAAAGTTGTATCCCTACCTCTTGGTTGTCTCCACTGAATGTTGGGCACTTTTTGGACAACTAAACCTCGAGACATTGATAAAATACAGAACACCGCATTTGACTTGGTCCAAATTCGGTGGCTTGGACAGATTAGTTCGGATAGGCCCCATAAAAGCCGAATCAGGATTGGGTTCCTTAATATGAAATGTATAATATTGAATTTTGGACAAACCCAAAAATGGCATCCCATTTGGATTCACGTATTTCGTGTAATATTCAAAACAGTGGACAAATGTCCATGGATCCATGCAATTTTGGCCCATTTTTCTTTCACTTCTTCAAGGGCCCTCCAAATCACCTCCACCCACATTGTAATTTTCAAAACAAGTATCATTGACCTATTTAACAGTGATAAACACAAAATTATTTAATCAAACATGAAGCACAATTTGATAATATTTTTATAAATTTTAATACAAAATATGTTTAGCACAGCAGTGTAAGGGTGAAAAGGAAACAGTGAATCGTGGTACGATCACACCCCCACACCTAAACATTTGCACTCCTGGGAAAGGTCACATATCCAAATACAACGATTTATATATATATATATTTAAAACATCATGAAGATTTATCATTTGTGGTAATTTTATTTAAAGTAAATTGATCAATGGACGAATCACACCAAGGAGTTCTTCCTAGTGAAAATAGAAAAAGATGTCTCATAAATCATATCATAGCGAAATTCAAAGAGGTTCATGATACCCAATTGAGAAAGGAATTCAGAAGTAAAGAATGACACTAACTCTCCATGTGTGTGTGTTAAAAACATTCCATGCTATTATTTCCACTTGCTATCCAATAAATATATGTTATTTTAATATTTTTCAACTTAAATGATTTTGTCACCGAACCTGTCCTACATCCTTTGCAATCATATTTCAAGACCCACTCATTTAAGAATTCCCAGAAGTCAAACCATAAGCTCCCGACCTAGATATCCCCATATGTTTCACATTTCATCACTCCCCTCATTTTTTTTGAAGTTGCAATTGGAACAAATCTCACACTCATCTCTCAACCCTTGTTTGATCTCCTCACGACACTAATTGAAATAGTTATAACAAGATCAAAGGTTGAGGAGGAGTGGATTTTGACCTTCCCAAGACACAATTTTTTTTTGAGGGCGTACAACAGTCGGACATTAGGTACACACGCATAGGTCAATCTAGTACAGTAATGAAACAGATCGGATAAGGAACGAAGGTATGGAAATATCATTTAAAGATGAAAAATATTAACCCAACATATATTTACCTTATATTAAGTAAGAAATAATTACACTTTGTGGTTTGGTGAATTTTTTTTGCAGATATTAGTGACACAATTTTCCCAAAAACTACTCACACAATGGGAATCAATCATCTCAAAGGTTTCACATAGATACGACCATTTATATCATTGACAGAAAACCAATTCACTAAAAATCACTCCCTGATGTTAAATTCATACAAATATTCTTTTTAGCCTTCGTAATGGTATTTTTACTTTCCCCACTTTATGGTCTTCAAATCATGGAACTTCGAAATTGTTGATGGGGAAAAATGAAAATACCATAAAGAAGGCCAAAAAGAGAAAACAAAAGGAGAAAACAATAAAAATTCCTAACTATCCCAGGAATGTATCAACCCCCCACACCTAGAGAATGCAGTGTCCTCACTGTAATAAAAGAGACTGTGGGAAGGAAGGATAAAACCTGGTGAGTGTTATTCATAGACCGCTTCTTGAACATGGAGTTCCTCCATTGGGGACTCCGGAATGGCTTCATGGAAGTGCTTCAGCCGCTGCCCATTGACAGTGAAGGTTTGCTTGGTGTCTTCATTTTGAACCTGGACAACACCAAATGGAGAGACATTAGTAACAATGTAAGGGCCAAACCAATGGGAACGAAGCTTACCAGGGTGCAACTTCAGCCTGGCATTGTAGAGGAGGACCTTCTGCCCGATGTGGAATTGACGATGAAGGATGAGACGGTCGTGGGTAGCCTTGGTTCGCTCCTTATAAATTCGGGAGTTCTCATATGAATCTCTTCTCATTTCCTCCAACTTCTGAATCTGCAACTTCCTTTGAATACCTACACCATAAAGATTAGAATTGCATTGTTTAATGGCCCAGTAGGCCTGGTGCTCTACCTCAACAGGGAGGTGACAACTCTTCCCAAAAACTAGCTGATATGGTGACATGCCAATTGGAGTTTTGAATGCAGTACGGTAAGCCCATAATGAATCATTGAGTCTAAGACTCCAATCTTTTCTATTTGGATGAACCGTTTTCTCAACAATCTGTTTTACCTCTCTATTTGATACTTCGGCTTGACCATTTGTTTGTGGGTGATAAACAGTAGACACTCGATGCCCAACCCCGTACCTGTGCAAAAGAGATTGCATTGTGTGGTTGCAGAAATGAGAACCCTGATCACTGATGATAAACCCAGGTAATCCAAACCTACAGAATATTTGGGTTCTCAAAAATTCCACAACTGTCTTGGAATCATCTGTCCTCGTGGCTCGTGCCTCTACCCACTTTGAAACATAGTCCACTTCCAGAAGAATGTAAAGGTTCCCAAATGAATTGGGGAATGGTCCCATAAAGTCAATGCCCCAAACATCAAAAATATCATGATAGAGCAAGGGTTGTTGGGGAATCTCATTTCTTTTAGAGACATTCCCCATTCTTTGACAGTGAGGACAAGATTTACAGAATTCATGGGCATACCTAAACAATGTGGGCCAAAAGAGACCAGAATCTAAAACCTTGCAAGTAGTCCGTTGGGGACCAAAGTGGCCCCCACAAGCAAGTGTGTGGTAGAACCTAAGGACAGACTAAAACTCACTATCGGGAACACAACGCCTAATAACTTGATCACTACATGTGCGCCATAGGTAGGGGTCATCCCAAATATACCAATGAGACTCATGTTTTAGACGGTCGACCTGGTTTTTGGGGAAATCAGCAGGAATGCAAGACGCTGCCAAATAATTTACAATTTCAGCATACCAAGGAATAACATCTTGCACTCGGTACAATTTCTCATCAGGAAACAATTCATTTATGGGAATACAAGGGGATGAGTCAATGTCTGAGGATGGGAGAATCCTAATGATATGGTCAGCAACCACATTCTCTGCTCCTTTTTTATCCCTAATTTCTAGATTGAATTCTTGAAGGAGGAGCATCCAACGAATGAGACGTGGTTTGGATTCCGGTTTCTTTAGGAGATACCGGAGGGCTGCATGGTCTGAGAACACAATGAATTTGGACCCTAAAAGGTATGACCTGAATTTATCCAAGGAAAACACAATGGAAAGAAATTCTTTTTCAGTGGTGGTGTAGTTTGCTTGGGCAGGGTCCAAAGTACGTGAGGCATAGGCAATGACATGTGGAGCTCGATCGATCCTTTGTGACAAAACTGCCCCAACTGCATAGTTAGAGGCATCACACATGAGCTCAAATGGTAAATCCCACCGAGGTGGTTGGATTATCGGGGGTGACGTGAGAATCCATTTTAACTTATTGAAAGCTTCCTCACATTTTTTATCAAAATAAAATTCTTTTTCTTTTTGGAGTAATCGGGAGAGGGGGAGTGCAATTTTACTAAAGTCACGAATGAAACGACGATAAAATATAGCATGACCCAGGAAAGATCGCACATCCCAAATATTTTTAGGGAATGGTAGGGAGGAAATGATATCTACTTTTAATTTGTCTACTTGGATACCTTCCCCAGAAATGACATGTCCCAAAACTATGCCTTGTCGCACCATGAAATGACATTTCTCATAATTTAATACGAGATTCTTTTCAATAGAGCGACGTAGGACAGAAGCAAGACTACTCAAACATTCATCAAAAGAGGATCCATAAACAGTAAAATCATCCATAAAAACCTCCATGCAATTATCCAGGTAATTCGAAAAAAATACTAACCATACATCATTGGAAAGTACCTGGAGCATTGCACAGACCAAATGGAATCCTTCTATAAGCAAATGTACCAAAGGGGCAAGTAAAGGTTGTCTTTTCCTGATCCTCAGGGGCAATATGGATCTGAAAGTATCCAGAATACCCATCAAGGAAACAGTAATGGGACTTCCCTGCTAGCCTCTCTAGCATCTGGTCAATGAATGGCAATGGGAAATGGTCCTTCCTAGTGTGTTGGTTTAGTCGGCGATAGTCTATACAGACACGCCAACTATTCTGCACACGAGTTGGAACCAATTCATTTTTTTCATTTTTAACTATAGTAAGGCCAGTTTTTTAGGAACTACTTGAACGGGACTGACCCATTGGCTGTCAGAGATAGGGTAAATGATTCCAGCAGCCAACAATTTTGTTACTTCTTTTTTAACAACACCAAGTAGGTTTGGGTTCAGTCGACATTGTGACTGCCTCACTGGTTTAGCCTCATCATTTAATAAAATATGATGTGTACAAATTGATGGGCTAATGCTAGGAATGTCAGCAAGTGTCCATCCCAAAGCTTGTTTATACTTCCTCAAAAGATCAAGCAGTCACAATTCATGCTCATGAGGGAGTGAACTAGCAATGATGGCGGGCAACTTGTTTCCATTCTCAAGATATGATTATTTTAAATCTTGTGGCAGTTGTTTCAGTTCCAATTCTGGGGGATTTTGGATTGACGGAAGTGTGTGTGAAAGTGAGAAGTCACTGATCTCATCTAACTGCTCAATGGTAACATCCTCAGATGAGGAATGAGCTTTTACAAGCTTAGCAGTATCATCGATGGTCATGTGATCCTCTGTGTTCAAGAAATCATCAATTAACAAACATGCATGACATTTCTCTAGACTACTACAACAATCAATGCATGATTAATTACCTAACATTTCAATAAATGAAGAAAACTCAGAAAGGGGATCAAGTGAATGAAAATAAGTTGTTTCAGGGGAAGGGAGAACATCAATTGAATTGATAGATAGAGAGGAGTGTTCTTCTGAGGGGTGCTTCATGGAATCAAGGATATTGAAGTGGACAGTATTACCACCAAACTCCATAGATAAGGTACCATTATGGACATTAATTATGGTTTTTGCGGTTTTCAAGAAAGGTCTCCCCAATATAATTGGGTCATTTCCATTCATCCTATCATCTTCCATTTTAAGCACGTAAAAATCAGAAGAAAAAATTAAATTTTGCACCCTCACAAGAACATCCTCTAACACACCGGAAGGGTGTGCCGTACTCCGATTTGGTAGCTGAACAACTATTCCTGTGGGCTTTAGTTCACTGACCTGAAAAGAATATTATATGGAGTGAGGAATCACATTAATAGAAGCACCCAAATCAATCATAGCATTGGAGAAAGAATACTCCCCTATGGTGCACGGAATCGATAATGTTACAGGATCATTGCACTTGGTGGGAAGTGATGGTTGTATCAATGCTGAGACGTTCCTCCCCAATCTCACCTTCTCATCACCTCTAAGTCTCCTTCGGTGGGTACACATCTCCTTCAGAAACTTTGCATATCTCGGAAATTGCTTGATGACATCAATCAATGGAATGTTAACCTGCACTTTTTTGAAAGTCTTCAAGATTTCTTTATCAAGTTCAGTTTCTTTTTGTTTCCTATGTTGGTCAGCCCTTTGAGGAAATGGAAGAGGAATGGTTGGGATAGGTGGCTCATCGACAACCACAATCTTTCCTTTGGAAGGGCTTCTCTCAGGAAAAGGGTTTTCTTCTCTTGGACCATTTTCATCAGTTGGGATGGTGGTTTCCTTTGGATGGGAGGACTCTAATGGAGGGGTCATTTGGCTTTTGAGTTGTGTCCCACTCTTAAGGGTGATGACACTAACATTTCCTTTATCCCTAGGGTTTACTACTGGTTGAGATGGTAGTTTACCCGACCCATGACTTTGGATTTCCCCCACCGAGTTGGCAAGTTGGCCTAGTTGGGTCTTTAGGTCTTGTATGGCTGCTTGGGTGGTTTGTTGGAATTGGATATTATTGGAATCCATTTTCTTCATCATATCTTCTAGGCTAGGCTCGGTTTTTTGGAGGGGGTGGTTGGAATGGCCTTTGGGGTGGTTAAGGATTTCTGGGTGGTGGTGGATGACTACTCTGACCCTGTTGGTTCCATTGCTGTTGAGGTTGGTTTGAATACCCCCCTTTCCTATAGGCTTGGTTGTCCTTCCACCCTTGGTTGGATGGATAGTATGGTTCTTGCCTAAAGGGTTGGATAAAGGGGCGTCCTGGAAATATTGCCTCACAACTCTCAAAAGTTTCTCTCAATTGGGGGCATTGGTCAGAATAGTGGGTATCAGAAGAGCATATACCACAATGTATGGGAGGAGGATATTGGAATTTCCCTTGGGAAAGAGCAAGTTGTCTTAGAAGGGTACTCACCTCTTCAAACTTTGTGTCCACCTTCTTCTCGAATTCAGTACTTTTCACCTCATGGACACCTCGATTGGGAACACTGGACCTTGAACTGAATTGTTGAGTGTTCTGTGCCATGGTCTCAATTAGGGTCCTTGTAGCGATTGGGGTTTTATCCACTAGTGCACCACCTGCAGTAGCATCAATCATGTTTCGATCAATAGGGATTAAACCTTCATAAAAATACTAAATTAAAAGTTGATCACTTATTTGGTGATGTGGACAACTTGAACACAATATTTTAAATCATTCCCAATTTTCATGAAGGGTTTCTCCTTGATATTGTCTTATCCCACATATTTCTTTCCTTATTGTTGCAGTTCGAGAGGCTGGGAAGTATTTTTCAAGAAAAAGTCGTTTCATGTCTGCCCAACCTCTAATAGGTGAATTAACATAATACAACCAATATTTAGCCGTGTCTTCTAATGAAAATGGAAATGACCTAAGTTTTACTTGTTCTTCATCCACATTAGGAGGTTTTAAGGTTGAACACACATTATGAAATTCTTTTAAGTGCTTATGTGGATCTTCTCTAGGCAGTCCATGAAATCTTGGTAATAAATGGATTAAACCAGATTTTAGTTCAAAATTGGGTGCCTCGCCTTGTAATTGAATGTAAGTGGGTTGGATATCAACATCAAGTGAGGTTAGTTATTTTAGTGTTCTATTATTTTCATCCATGTTATACAAGTTATGTTCAATTTTAACTTTGGTTTCAGAAGAAGAAGAAGGATCAAGAAGAATTTTAAGATTTGATGTCTCCTCCTTCAAAGTGTGGTCTTGTATGTCTCGGTTTCGTTGATGTAGGATCATCTCCGGCTTGGGTTCGAAAGTTTGTAGGTCTCCCAGAGTATAACGTGTCATAAAAAGAACCTACACAATAAATAAATTAGAACACAAAAAAAATTCAAAGGTAGAAGATAAAACAAACAAATATTCACAAAAATCACAAAAATTTTATCAAAAACACGCACAAAAAACCAAAGTGCTCCCCGGAAACGGCGCCAAAATTTGACCGCGTTGTCATGACACGTCAAATTTATTATATTTTTAAGGTTGATTTATAGTCTAGGGAAGACCCTAGGTCATCTCTCAAGGAGCTTTGGTAGGTTTAGAGTGTGTATTTTTAATAAAAATGACTAAGGGAGGGGGTGGTTTTGAAAACAGTTTAAAATAATGACTTAGTTGAAATAGCTTAAAAATTTAGTGACCTAGTGGATTTTGAAAAATATGAAATAAAAGGGTCTATGTGATTTCACTACACACATATCAAGTTCATTGTTCATAGAGATTCATCTCAGGTTTAGAGTAATTCTTTGGTTGGAGTTAATTGGAATCCCAATTAATTCCTAAGATTTTATTTCAATGCTTTAAGGACCCAACCTTGACGTAACAATCGTATTGTCAAGGTCCAGTACTTATGCATGGAATAAGAGCTTCCAAATCATATTGAAATCTCAATAAGGTGGGTATGAAAAGGATTCCTGTGATGTCCAATCGGAACAACACAAGTCACGCACTCAAAACCTCACACCGATCGGTTAGAAATTAAGAGCATAACACTCACATGCATCAAATCAAGCATTAAAATCTAAAATAAAATAAGATACATGGAATGAAATGTTTAAAAAACCAAATTACTCCAAACCAGTAGCTAATTTATGCATCGGAACTCCCTTAACATGTGTGTAGCTCCCTCACAATGAACACCCAACTTTTAGCTCGACATCGGGAGGAGGAGGAAGCTCGGGTTGAACTCCTTCTTCATTGTTGATCCCCCTATGAGGATAGGGGCCTCCAGAACCTCCAAGGTGATTAGGAGACTCCTCTAGGACTCCAAATTGGCAGCACTTCACTCCTTGGACTAACTTACAAATGAGGATCCCAAGGTTCCCTTTTATAGGAAATGTGGGAGGTGGTTTTGGGCACACAGATTTCATCAATCTACTTTCACGATGCATTTCGGCCTTCAGAAAGTCTTATCTTGCTTTGGAGAAAATAGAAAAGTTGTATAACTACCTCTTGTCTGTCTCCACCGAACGTTTGGCACCGTTTGGACAACTAAATATCGAGGTATTGATAAAATACAGAACACCGCATTTGACTTGGTCCAAATTCGGTGGCTTAGAAAGATCAGTTCGGATGGGCCCCATAAAAGCCGAATCAGGATTGGGTTTCTTAATATGAAATGTAGAATATTGAATTTTGGACATGCCCACAAAGGTTCAGCACATTTGGATGCACGGATTTCGTGTAATATTCTGAACAGTGGACATATGTCCATGGATCCATGCAATTTTGGCCCATTTTTCTTTCACTTCATCAAGGGCCCTCCAAATCACCTCCACCTACATTGTAATTTTCAAAAAAAGTATCATTGACCTATTTAACAGTGATAAAAACAAAATTATTGAATCAAAAATGAATCACAATTTGATAATATTTTTATAATTTTTAATAAAAAATATGTTTAGCACAGCGGTGTATGGGTGAAAATGAAACAGTGAATCGTGGTACGATTAGGGAGGAGGAAAATTCCACTAGAAGGGATGAGGGAAAAGAAAAATGGTTTAAAACATTTAATTATGGAAAAAAAGTTTATTTCACTCACATAGGGGGAGGTCTCATGTTTTGGCCACATGGTGGGCCAAACTATGTGCCAACCATGATGCATGTTCTACTTCAAGGGGTAACACCACACAGTTAGGTGAATGGGTTGACTAATCATGCACAAACTGTGTGGAACCTCTCTGTCAAAAACCTCCTAGTGGTCACATGGGCATGCATATGCGGTCAAATTATTTCAAAAAAACTATGCATCCCTCAACAAAAAATTGTCTACAACTAAAAATTTTAGGGAAACTATGCAGGATGGACTGAACAGTTTTCTCTAACCGTGCATTCCCGTTAGCCTCTTCCAATTTTGGGGTTCTGGGATTCGAACGAGCCTTAGACGCACCCGATACCTCCTTTAACCTTTTAGGAATCATTAATAGGGATGTTTTATGGAATTTAAGAAAAAAATTAATGTTCTATAACATTTATAAAATCCATGATGTTACAAATTGGAACAACCCATCATTATTTCTCTTTCCCTCCCATTTTGTTCTAAAAATGAAACAGTCATCTATGATGTGTTGATTTATCACATTAAAGAATTATGAGTTTAAAATTTCCATTACTTCCATCTAGTATTATCATAAAACCATTTTTATGGTTAAACTAGATTATAATATATTAATTTCAACTTATTTAAATTTCTGGAACCATTATATATACATAATAATAATTAATAAAACAAAACTAGATAGTTCATGATGATCCATAAAACAAAAAAAAAAATATAAATGGTTATAATTAATATTTTATATAATAAATAATAATCACATCTAGAAAGAAATGATATATAAGGATATTTAATATTCTATAATATTATTAATAACACACACTTTCAATTCTGGAAAACTTCTCTCATTTTACATAATTTTCCATACAAGTAGACAAGTAAACTGATCATGAAAACCAAGGAAACAAACACTCCTGAATGATGAAATTGAATCTTATAACTCATAAAAAAATACATAAATGATCTTAATAGAAATATAATAAAACAAATACATGTAAAAAAGTTTTTAATTAATTTATTAATGGATATAATTTTATTATCTATGACATTAAGTTGAAGTTCAAAACACATGCAGACAAAAGGTAAGGGATTCTTTCCAAACCTTCATTTTTCCTTCAGGTTGCGTTTACTATATCGTTACTCAAATGTAATTATTAATTATTCTTCTGTAATATTCCTACATTCTATATGTATCTTCCAAAAATATGTTCCTAGACTAAATCTTCTTTCTTAGATGGGAAAATACATGATTTAAAAAGGTTCCCTTCTCAATTCCTCCTAATAAGAAAGTCCGATTAAATGGAAATTTATGATTTCTTACCAATTTTCAAGTTCACTCCATAATCTATTTTAATCCAATATTATATTTAATAAAATCATTAATTTTATCATAAAAAACTATCTTGTTTCATTTCTAATTTTATACAAACAATTATTTATTTTCTTTTTTAAAGATTCTTTAAAAATTTTCCTTAAATCGTACAAAAGTGTCTCATTTCTAAAGTTT
Organism: Viscum album; assembly: GCA_963277665.1. Classification (NCBI taxonomy): domain Eukaryota; kingdom Viridiplantae; phylum Streptophyta; class Magnoliopsida; order Santalales; family Viscaceae; genus Viscum; species Viscum album. The sequence continues at coordinate 176,461,777 of OY728123.1, forward strand.
CCTAAGCAATATTTTTTCATGTTATCAATTCAGTTGGGCAAAATTTATCATGTTATATTCCTATTTTCCGTTATAAATATCCATTTATTATTTAAATCCATTCTTTCAGACACCTTTATGATACACCCTTTTTTATGCTTTATGACATGGTTATGATACCCATTTATTTACATGGGTAACCCCTATGTTTATAACTCATATTTGATTATTAATTTGGAAAAAATATTCATGAACATGTCATGATGGGTGTGCTCAGATCACACTACAATGCATTGGGTAACTTTTAGTCTCATGAGGCGTCATGTGAAATGGTCTTGGCGGTTAGCCTTGACTCATTCTCCTTCATGTGAAATGGACTTGGAAGTTATACTTGACTCATTCTCCTCCATTTTAAATGTTCTTAGAGGTTATACTTGACTCATTATTTTGACATGTTTTATATTGTTTCTACATTTCTATGATTCCATGATTCCATGATCACATGTTATATTTGTTATACTTCCATATTTTTATTCATGTTCCTTTTCTTTTTATGTCATCATGTTATGCCTTATAACCCATGTGCTATGCTTCATTCATATGTATATTCCCTTGCTCGGTTGTTTAGATCATTCATTTTTTCTTGTATTCCCCATGTTATCGTATGCAGATGTAAGGACTCCAAGGAAGTTAGGAGCTCATTATAAAGATTAAATAAAAGATGTTTTTATTTCGTCTCCATGCTTTTAGGTTTATATAACTAATCCTCCAAAGACACAAAAATTTACGATCCTTGGATTTTATTTAAAATATTTTTATTCTTAAAATCATGTAATAATATATGTAAAAGGCTAAGGCTATTATAAACCACTCCATTTGGCTTCATCTCATCTAACAACACGTGGAGGCACCTGATGGTATCTGTTCAGCGATACCCCTAATGAGCCACCATCCCGCAGCCACAAAACCCTACTCACCATCCCATCTTGTATGCCCAACCAAAGCCTATTAGGATTCCACCGTTGTCAGATTGTGGTTGCCCCGCTGCGCACACCTTCGACTTCCCCTACTTTAGATATGGTGATATCGGCTTTTGGTGCCACCCTGTAGGGTTTCTCCAATGCATTATTCTCCCCACCACCATTTGAGCCATGAATCCCAATGCCGCCACCACTTAGGTTCAGCACGCTATTATCTCCACCACCACTGTTGATGTTTTCTAACCGAACATCATTATATCCCAGTCTCCTGTCAACTTCCCATTCGTCTATGCTATGAAAAACACATTGGATCAGACTTCTCTGGTGCATGAGAGGTAAACCCATCCCCTACCATGCTGTTTTGGTTTTCATGTGGTGCCTCAGGTGAAACCCCAACCTTGATTGGGGTTCTAGCCACTACCAGAGGGTATTAGGAGACCTGGCCATCCTTGAAATAGTCTTGGGTGGATCATCCTAACCTGAAACAGTTCATGGATGGTATGTCAGGCCTAGAACACTCCTACAAGGGGTCTATATGGCCCAAAATAGGCTAGCGTAGGTTCAACCTAACCCGCCTTGGCCTTGTCAGGGGTTTTCAAGGCCTGCTAATATATTATTTAATCAGAATTAATTAATTTTATTAATTTAATTTTAGTATTAAATTAAAATAATTAATATTAATTTTGGTTTAAAATATAAAATTTTAATATTCTGGGAAAAAATAAATTTTATTTTGGTATTAAATTAAATTAATTAATTAATTTAATTTTTAGAATTAAACTTAAATTAATTATGGGATCGAATAGAATTAATTTATTTGAATTTCATAAATCTATTTAATTTAATGAAATACCCTCATACTTTAATTTATTATTATTTAGTTTTTATCACACATTTATTTTACTCGTTGACTAGTCTTGAGTAATTGACCAACCTGTATATGTTTTTTTATTTCTTTAATTAATTATTTAATTGTGTGCGTTGATTGTAATCAAATAAGACTATATGTACATAATAATTATTTCTTGTCTAATGTGTATAAGGGTATGTGTTCCCATATAAAAGTTAGATACCTATATTTTGTACACCTGAGACCCCCTCACCTATGTGTAAGTTTTGTTTCTCCATGATGAGGACATTGTAAAACACAGAAAACACCAAGTCTCAGAGAAATCCATAGGAGTAGTGGACACACTAAATAACAACAAGCTACATCATGATTCAAGATACAAATCATGTATGATTACTATAGATCATGGTTGATCCATTAAGTTTAAATGGACAACCAATATTAGATTCTCAAGACCATTCGAGTATATATTTCCATTATGCATTTCTTTATAATTTTATGAAATATCATGATGGAGGAAAAAACCTAAATTAATAAAAAAATGCATAAATAAGTGATGGATGTTTTCTATTATTGTTTAGTTGTGAGAACAATAACATAGTATGGAAAAATTAATTGAAATGGATTTCATTCATCTAAAAATACCAAAAACCTCATATAAATATTATGTCATTAATTTTCTTCCATCATTTGAATTAAAAAAAAAGGGTGTTCAGGGTGCTCGTTAGATAAAATTGAGGGTGCCTCTTACTACCAGGGATTTATTATGAGAGTGATGGGTTGACTTAACGAAATTTAGAAGAAAACAAGTATCCAAAGTTAACTTGTTGATACTTTAGATAATTTTTTTGAGTAAATAAATTTTATTATTATAGAAGTTGGGACTTCACTCAAGAGATCAAGGAACTAATAATTAAAGCAGTTGGCCAGTTAAATGCCTATTGTGAACTCTCCGAGAAGTGGTGTAGCCATAGCTTGTGGACTATGAAGGGAGGTTCGGGGATCCTTTCCACTAGAACACTAAAGGGAAAGAGTGTTTTGTTTCTAGTATAGAGGGTTCCTAGAATTTGATAAAATATTGGGATACATTTAATGATTTAATTAATTAATCAATATTATCATAATCAAAATTCAAGATAAAAGTACCAATCTATTTTTCAATTTTTTTTGTAGAAAATGGGAAGTAATACCACAATACATGCTATGATTAATTCTGGAAAATGTAAATTTCCTTTCCAGCATGAATTTCTACGAGTAGTATAGGAGCTTGCGCTAAGTTCCATGACATTAGAAATTCATGGTGCTGGTTTCCACAATATCTGTTAAGCCACCTCAAGAAGTGATGGTATAAAAATTATTACAAGAGACTCATGTATGATGAATATGATGGTTATTTTATATTTTTTTCATCAATGTTTGATGTATTTTGTGGATATTACACAATAACATAGATGATATTACATATAGCCTCATCTTTGAGAATCTTGTGAGGAGAAAGTGAAATGCATGATATGAATATGTTTTTTTACATTGGATTTGTGTAAAGAAAAAGGAGGGTTGTGAACTTCTAATAAATCCCATTATTATATAATTTTCACCCATATTTTCTATATTTGTTTAATATTACAAAAAAATAGTAAATGGAGGAATCACTTCATTAGTTTAAGGTTTTCCATGTAAATAAGAACATTAAAGAATGATCGATCTTTATTTCTTATGGTGAGCAAGTTGAAAGACATGGTGATAAGGCCAATGGAAAGAGTGACTCAAAATGATCCATTGAAGCATCCTTAAAATTGATAAGTAATAAATAAGAAGTTATTTTCTTCACATATCATTAAATAAATCTATTTAATTTTAATTATAATGAACTAAATTAATGAATAATGTAACTGCTTCTTCTTTGGGTATATTCATCAATTATAAAAAAATTTCAGGCATACTTCTTGTTTATTAAAAAAAATTTGTTTATAAAATATGCGTACCAAAATATAGTAACCAAGTAAGTATAGAAACATTAAAATAATTATGGTGTATTCTCTAAGTGGTTGAGAAAGGGTGATTCCTAAGTCATCGGTGAGAAGCACATAACTTCTAATTTCCATGTAAGTGACTATAGTTGAAATTTTGTTAAGTATTGACAAAAAATTAATCTCATGTGTCCTTTGAAAAAAAGATACATTATTCTAGTTGGTGAATGAATGTTGTTTATGGTGTCTAATACTCAACTAATAGTTTCGTAAAACATGAATCATTGGTAATACATAACAAATATTTAATGTAAGGCTTATATACCTAGTTGTGGAAATATAATTCTTTTTCAAGTAAAACTAAGTGTATGTCAAGGATATATCTAGTATAGTATTTAGAATATTTTGAGTTAAACACCTTAGGTCCTATCAACATATCTAGTTTTGAAAAAATAAACCTTTATAAATAAAGCTATTCAATAAAGATTTTATAACTAGTTCAGAAAGAGATCATGAAATATTCTAAGGGTAATGTAGTGGTAAATTTACTTCATAAGATTCTTGTAAGTAACTAAAAAATATGAAATTGAATTATGATATATTCATGGTTAGAAGACATGAGTTGCTTTGGACTGGCATGCTAAATAATATCTTGATCAAGCATTCACTGATCAATATAATGTAGCATAGAGTAATTCCTAAATTCACATTACCTTATACACATTAGGGGTATGATGAAAATAAGGAGTGTCAATTATTATTATTACATGTTAACATTGATAAAATATATACCATGGAGTAAATATTAAACACACATTTCATTATATACATTATATTCATGATGAAAGTAAAATAAGTATCATTATTACGACATATGTTCTTTGTAGTGACTTCCATTATTTTCAATAAATATACCACAAATAAAGATGTTATCACATAACCATATGTAAAATATCATGAAAAATGGATATCATATGAGTTATAGTATGATGTAGATCCATTATGTCATAAGAACATGTGTTTAAATGCAAAGATTTTTTTAGGACATAAAAAACTTTCTTTAAGTAAAACACAATGTGCATCTAAATTAATTATCCTACATGTTTCTTAGGATATTATTGAAATACATATGATAGAAATGATTTTGTCAAGTGATAGACTTAATTTATATAAAACGGTGTATATATCTACTTTATATAGTGGGAGAAATATTGACATGGTTTTATTCAATTCCATAGATGTATAAATGGTTTACATATGAAGGAGAACCACAAGAGCTTGTGGAATGAGAATATTCGAGAGACACATACTGCGTAGGAAGGATAAAACCACGGTGATGGTATTATATTCACTTTTGATTGTGATATATTGTTCTTTGAGAATTATAATTCCTAGAAGTAATATGTATATTTCAATTATCTAAGATTTACAAGATAAATTAAAATTAAATAATGGATTCTATGTATCAAAGTGTATGGGCTAATTATTTTGAATACAACGGTGGGTATTCATGTGTGGCTATACATTGATGGTAAAAGTGTGGTACCAATAAGGATTGATTGGTAATACCATGTTATTATGCATACATCCTATAGAATTTTACTTATCATAGCTAATTTATACGATAATTTTATTGTGTATTAGTTGTCAAGACCACCGATCTTGGAAGGTGTCTTTAGGATGCAACCGAAAAGGGATGGTGACACCAGAGAATTCCTATAAGGGGTGAAAGTTACTAAAATATAGTTTAGGATTAAATTAAGAAACAACATCCTAGAATATTAATTTTTAATGAAGATTTTCCTTGTTTCTACCAGTGGTTATTGGGATAACTATTGTTTTCTAAGTACAATATGTTTGGTAAAATATGGAAAATTTCTATTAGTATTACCTTTATTTAAGACCACAATGAAAAACATATCTAGAGATTAACATAAAGTAGAAACCTAAGTTCTAGGGAACATGATCTAATGAGGTAGATCTAATAGTTTCTTAGACCTCTTCAATCATACATATACTGACATGGTATTGAAAAATACAAGATGAAACAATTAGAGATATAATTGTTACCAATTTCAAATGGCATAAATCTCTCTAAGAATACATGGATGGGTATAGGAGGAAATTAAAATGGTGAATTTAATTTCATATGCTTCAACAATGGATCAATCATGTATTCAATGATATTTAAAAGAAATTATATTTCCAACAAATACATTATGGTAGAGAAATATTAGTTACATCTAGGAAAAAAAAGGGAAGAAATAAGAACTATCCAATTATACTAGAGAGAGTACAAAGGATATGTAATTGGTATCTGGAGAAGTAGGGATACTGGTTTTGAGGGGACACAAACTAGTCTTCCTTAGATCAATGTGATCTTATATCATAGTATGGATATGGGAATTAGTGAGACACGCTCATAAAATACAGTAGTATCCATACCTACAAATAATGAGTAGGTCACAACTTTTGAAGTAGTTAAGAAGAAGTTATTAATTACAAAGATTTATTCCAGTTCATGGAATCACACATAGTATGTATAGTTTTATCATTTTGGTAATTCAATTACTAGTCTTAGCTTTGATTTCAAGTTTTTACATTGTAAAAAAGGGATATACTCAGGTATTCCATATCTTGTGAATTTTTACTCAAGGAGGTGAGGTCTCACTTAGAAAAATTGATTCATACCAAAAATGTGGAAGACCTGGAAATTAAAGTCCTAACTCAGCAGAAACACCATCTTAATCATGTGAGAGAAAAAAGGATGGTTAGAAAGTTGGCTCTAGTTTATGTGGGATTGTTCTAATATATGATTCACTAAAGCCAAATATAAAGTACTTTTCAATTATTATATCATGCATACAATTAGTTATACACAATGTAAACTTACCATTATATTGTAGAAATTTCTATGTCCACTATTAAAATAGTAATTTCCATATATTATTATTCATATCAAAAGTTCATAGAAGATACCAAGCTATAATGATATCCTTGAGATACTATGAAATTAATAATAAATATATGTCCTATGGTCTAGATACATCATAATGACTAGAAACAGTAGATGTCTGACTATCAGGTGCTGAAGGATCATAATCATTGGGACATCTTCTTATAAAGTTCACACTTGGTGATATCTGGAAGGTGAGATCATGAGGAAAAATCCACCAAATAGAACACCACATGTTTCTAGTATCAGTGGTTGTTCCTATATATAGACATGTGTATTGGTATCATGACTTGAGATCATTATAAATGTGTTCCATTTGATCGCATACTTTGATGCATGTGAAAACATGATGATGAAATCATCACAAGGTGTCTTGAGTTTGGTGTGTTATTTGTGGTATGGCGTTGGTTAAATGATCAAGATAGAATTTTTTTATTACAAGTTGATGAAGTAATTTATTTCATCCCTAGCTGATCAGGATGGTAGTACCTTCATAAATATTTTACTAAGGTAGTTGAAGATAAACCTATCCATATATGTCAAACAATAATAAATAAATAAAGGATGATGACAAAACGATGTGTCCTGCTTTATTAGATATCTATAGATGAAGATATTATAATACACTATACATATTCGTAGGTTGGTTGTCATTTCTATGACTATTACTTATCTCTTTAGGGGACTTGATGCATTACTAGACCCCACTCTTGGATTGTGAATACTATTCACTCTATCGATATAAGTGCCTAGAGGGTCACACACAATAGCATATTCAAGAAACTACCATATTATGTTAAATATTAAATAGGACATATGGGACCCACCAAGGGGTTAAAGCCTTGTCTAAGTTTAATTGACCACCAATAAATAAATAAATTCATTATTATTCAAGTAAACAATATTTAGGCTAAATTTATTTATCAAAACCATTTGCAGGTGTAAGTTAATACAAGGAATGATATTATTTGAATGATAATTATTTTAACATTCCAAGTTCATTTAATATTATTGGGAACTATGAGTCAAGTTAAATGACTCAGTTTTATCACATAATATATTTAATATATTTTACATGTATGTGATAAAATATAAATAATATTTATGATGCATTTTAGTTTTTCATAATTATGTATATATTACTTATTTAATGATAATTTTTTTTCTACAGCCAGGGAACCCTTTCTAAGTTTCATCACCTCCTACACATTGTGTAGTTAAGAAAGGTTAGTTATTCTAGAATAGAAGAACATATGGTGTGTGTTCATAACATCACACACTGTGTTGTTTGGGTTTCCAGAAAGTAAGCCTCTAAAACTTCTCTGGAACCCATAAAAACATAAAAGAATTGCCCAAGGCATGCCAAGTTCTGATATATGAGATCCCATACTACCTGCGAATCAAAGTTCAGCATCATTAACCATATCATATTAACACAATTCAATTAAAGTTAAAATATGATCCATCAAATTTAGATCCAGGAGGGGCCATAACACCTTAGGGACCAATGATTGGTGTACATTCAGGTGAAACTTTACATTTACCAATAACCTATCAAAATAGCTGGTATTAGTATCACAACATATATAAAAACAAAATGCATATCTAAAAAAACATCTATCACAATAACATGGAAATGATAGTGCACCCTAAATAGCATGACAAGAATGCATGATGTGAGATCTATATCAAGTTCCAATATGATGCATGAGATGAAATACCCTCATCTCAGTGGGTTGAAACAGAAATAGAACCAAAACTATAAAAATCATAACATCACAAAACAAGTGAGTCACCCAACGATGAAATCAAATCAACTGTAACAATTGAAAAACCAGAAAAAATTGAAATATTCGAGGTAAATTGGCTTTTACCTATGCACGGGTTAGCTACTCCTGAGAACATATTATTACTAACTACATATTCCTTCCTATACTAGTCTATTGGTTCCAAATAGTAAGTCAAAACAAAAAAAATGAAAACTTAACATTTGATACAAATTTATAACATCTCGGATCCGGGTTCCCCCCAAAGGTGCCCCGTATTTGGTTGGATACCTAGCCTCAAGCACATTTCCCAAAATTATAGAGTCTATTGACTAGCAGTGAGGTCCCAGGGTGTGATAGTGGGGAAACTATGCCCACATTGGAAGAGTAAAACCATCATAAAACAAATAGTAACAATAACAGAAGTAGTAATACCATATAACAGAAGTAAATAGTGGAAGACTGATAGTAATAAAAAAATTGGAGAATATATATATATAAAAGATGCATGTAACATGTGTTTAATAAAATATCCAAACAACTCACCATGCTAGAAAGAAATACAGAAACCAAAGTACAAAGAAACAAGTGAAATCTAGTAGCATCACAAGCCTCAACTTGGTCACATGCTCTCAATCTCCAACAACAATCAAGTACCTGATGAAGAAGGGCACCTTCCCTTATTTATACCTGTAACCATAAAATCTTTTTGGGTCCAAAATCATTACTCAAATAGGGTATGAGAGGAATACCAGTAGGAAACCACCAAAATATTTGTGCCTAACTATTAATGAACATATATAGAAGGTAATATGCATAAATGAATAAATAAACTAGGAAGTACTCAAAGGTAAACTGTTCTACTATTTTCAATTACATTCATTCACATTTATTATTAAATATATTGAATCATGTAACCCTGGGATATAGACTATGCTCTGTATCCCCTATGTAAAGTAATAAACAGATGTCTCTGAAGACTATCTAAACAATCAAGAAAGACCGAGTCCAAGTTTGTGCTTTGTCTTGTGAGACTCATCACAATCATTCAATAATTAAATAACAACCCTCTTGTAAGCTCTCACGGTCTAACCCCTTTGGTCTAACATAGCGCTAATAATTTATAAATGAACACCTGGTCAGCTCTCATGGCCAATACCCTTGGTTCAACATGGCATCAAAAAATTATAAACGACCTCCGGGGTAGCTCTCACGGTCAATACTCCTGTGTCAACACAACATAAGGTAATTATAAATGACCTCCCGGGTAGCTATCATAGTCAATAACTCTAGGTCAACATAATGCCAAAAAAACATAAATGAACTCTTGGGGATATCTCATATTCAATACCCCTAGGTCAATCAACTACACCAAGGCTCTCATAGTCCTATGTAAATAATGTGGGAATAATATCAAAGCACCTCATTTAATATGAAACAACTACATGGATAATCATTCACAATCATATCACATACATTTCAACTAATCAATCAAACTCCATTCTAATCAACCAAAGCATGGAAAACAAGTCAAGCCTAACATGAATTCTAGACCAAACGACCATAAACAACCAAACAAGGGAAACACACCCACGAGGTGTCCCATAAACAAAGTATCTAACCTTACACATACGCAAATAACCTTAATCAACCAACCAAAGAATAACCGGTAATAATCAAGGTTTAATTCCAAAACATGCAATACCACAAACACGGGTATGTGACAATTTTAGCATATATAATCCAAATAAGAACAACAAAAGGTACAAACCACCTACTTCGTTGTCTCACGATTGATATACTTGAATTTTTACCCTTGAATTAGCCTATAACGGTGTATATCTTCAAAAACAAAAAAACACCCAACCTTGAATAACCTATGAGAGATAAATAATCAGAAAGAAAGGCTCCAGAGGAGTTGGGAACTAACTGGTGGGGTTCCAACACACCCGATGATTTCTCAATCAGAGGTCGGATAAAGAATCCCAGGTTCGATCTTTGTTCATCATTACCGAGCTCTCCTGTATGAAACATGGGAATAAGAAGTTAGTTATGGACATGACACATGACCCACTCTAATATATCAAATAAAAATAAAACCACACTGTGTATTCATTAAATGTACATGCTGTGTAGTAGCCTTAACTGGAACCCACCTTAAGCAGTCTTCCAAATCACTACACGACCATGTAATCTCCCGTTACATGGAAAGTACGCAGTTGTACGCAACAACCGGGTACATAGTGTGTACTCATAAGTACATATCATGTTCTCAGAAAAACCACATTTCTTCATTTTTCCTAAAAAACAACATAAAATCAAGATCCATACTGGAAATTAAGATCTGCGTTCTTACAAAGAATCTCAAAATGATATTTATTTAACTCCGGAATTAAAACTATCTTTATTATATAAGTTATTGAATTATGTTGAAGATTCTTATATCTTGGTTCCAAGATAATAAAATTTGAAGTGGTTAAAAACTTAAGGATATTAAATCAGATAATGGAATTTCAAATAGCTCTTTTGATTAGATATCCAATTTGGTTAAATCTCTTTTACCCAAAGGAAATCTATTTCCTACCAATTTATATGAGTGTAAGAGGTCAGTTCGTAATTTGGGTATTAGTTAATAGAAGATTCATGCATTTTAAATAATTGAAAATTATATTATGTTGAAAATGATTTATTAGTTAGTTGTCCTACATGTGAACGATAATGGTATAAAGAGGATCAAAAAGGGTGTTCTGGATTAGTTCCCATTAAATAATTGAGGTATTTCCTACTTACACCCATATTACAATGTTTATTTATGTCTCATAATATAATGCCCTTGATGTCATGACACAAATAAAATATTTCAAAAAGTAGAATCTTAAGTCATCCTTGTGATGGTGATTCATGTAAATTTTTTGACTATGTACATCCTTCTTTTTCTTAAGAATCCCATAACATGAGATTGGGTATTTCTATTAATGGTTTCTTTTCCATTTGGTTCTTATAGTAGTCAATATTATAATTTGATGTTATTTATAACTATGTTCAACTTACCTCTTTTTTTGTTGATGAATGAACCATATATATTTTTAAAATTATTAATTACATGAGATCCAAAAAATAATGTTGATGTTTATTTTAATCCATTGATTGATGAGTTAAATTTATTATGGAGAATTTTTTCAGTGCATATTATGTTCTGGAAAAAAAAATTCCAAATGAAATATGCATTAATGTGGAAAATTAGTGACTTCCCCACACATGGAATGTTATCTATATGTATTACAAATGGTCTAAAATAAAATTCTAACTATATGAATGATAGAAAAACTTTTTATTCTTATCAATGGATAAAATACTTGTTTTTTACTATCATCATAGATTCATTTTTATTGGTCATACTTTCGAAAGGAAAAGAAATAATTTTTTAAATGGTAAAATTCAAAGAAATGGGCCTCTGGAAATGATCCTAGTTATTGATTTAAAATCTATATTATCTCTAGTACCTCTCATTACCTTTGGACCAACTATAAACTAAGAAAAAATAGATGGATTTTGGAAGGATCACAATCAGATTAAAAAAATTATTTTTTAGGATCAACCATATTAGTCTAATTTTTTGGTTCATTACTTGTTGGATGTCATGAATATTAAGAAGAACTATTATGATATTATATTTTATATAGTTTTTGAAACACCAGGTAAGAATAAAGATAACATAAAGTCATGGTTAACTCTTTCCCAAATTTGTATGCGACCAGAACTTTATTTGTTTTAAAATGATAGATTATAGAATTTAATAAATCCAAAAGAGTCTTATACACTATCCAAATAAAATATTTTATTTTATTAGTGGATTGAAAATGTGAAACTACCAAATGTTTATGTATTCTAGTTGGAAAGATGTTTCAGAAACAATCATATTATTATATTAAAAACACAAGATTTTCATGTTATAATGAAAATACTTATACCAATTAGATTTATAGGTTTTTTTTGAATTCTTTGATTTGGGATATTCTAATAGAAATATTTTATTTTTTTGAGACATTTGGGTAGAGAAAGTAGACTATGATGAACTTAGTAGAGTACAAGAAGATGTTGTACTAATTTTCTATAAGCTCGAAATTTTTTTCCTTTTAGATTTCTTTGATTCCATGGATCATTTTGTATTATATTTGATGCATTAAAAAAATATAGAGATCTGAAACAATTTTGAGGGATGTACCCATATGATACGTGTATAAAAAAAATTGAAGAAAAAGGTACATAATAAAGCATCAATTTAAGGGTCAATTTCAGAAGATTATTTGCAGGAGGAAATGTCTTTTTTCTGCTCCCATTATTTCCAACCAGAATATCCTTCAAAACATAACTTAATGGAACATAATGAGGGAATTGTTGATGATGAACTGAACGTTCAATTTTATTTTTTTAATCAGCCTAAACTTGGATTTGGTGGAGTTAATGAACGATGGATTTTAATTGATGAAAATCCTAGGGATCATATATATATATATATATATATGTTTTTGTCAACTTTGAATAAATTAAATGATTTATACAGTGAGTGCTAATATTTTATATTCTTTTTTTTAAATTAAATTAAATTATTATTTTTAGATTATATGATGATCATATCAAGAAACATTTTCCAAAAAATTACACTGTTTGTCCTTGAAAAATTCCATAAACATAATTTTTCTTATTGGCTTCAAAGAATGGTAATGTACACTATTTATTGGTTAATATATGCAATAAATTTATTATTTTTTATATTTAAATTTATTTTTTATTTTTTACAGTTACACAACATGCTAATAAAATTGATAATTGATTGTGTGTATTGACTAACCCATCATCCAAAATGGTTAAATCTTCTAATCCATTTGTGGTTAATAGTTTTCAATTTCATACACATGTATATGGTCAACAAAAAAATTAATAGTGGGTTTTTATTGAGGGGATCTCATCATAGAGAAAGTGACATTGAATTTTATGGTATGATAGATGTAATAATTGAACTATGTTATGTGAGAAATAATTATATAAAAATGTTTAGATTTAATTTGTTTTATACTGATAGATGATTGTATGTTCATATGTTCCATAGACATGTTGACATTAAATATAAAATCCTTATTGCAGCAACTGAATCATTTTAATTGGATCCTCAAGAACATGAAATTTATTATTCAAATTATTATATTGATTTAAGAGAGTTAACTGATTGGTGGAGCATTATGAAAATGAAATCCCTTGAAAATTAGTTTATGTGATGTGAATGTGGTTTTATTAAAGTATTATGAATTGAAATTTTTCAATAGATAGATCTAAATAAATGTTTTAACTAAACTGACACAAATATTAATCATGAAAACACATAGTCATGGGTCAATAGTGATGATGTAACAAATAAATTTGAGTTAACAAGAGATGATGAAGATGATAATCTTATGGATATTGGGAATGAGGATGAATATGAAGATATTGACATCTTTGTATATGAATATGAGGATGAAGATGAATAATGACACAATTACATGTTGGTTATAGTTCTAATATATATATAATAATAATAATAATCATATTCAATTAGTTTCTCATTTTTTTTTTCATGTCTTAGATGGTTGATGAGACTTATGATGACATGGTATGTATCCTCGAGCCGGCTATAATTTTTGGTGATGATCTTGATGCTTCATAATCTAACCCTCTAGTTAGAGGCAGTTTGTAGACTCGGAGGGGTCATGATCTTGTGAGATTGATGATTCCCAACCCTATTGTTGATTGATATACACATACTGATTTTGATCCATGCACACAGAGGTATGTTTAGTTGTATAATTTAGTTAGTTTTCAATATCATTAATTTTCATTAATTTATTTATGTACTGATTGTTTTATTATTTCCTCTATTTTCCCATAATTTTTATCATATAGCTCTTGGACAATGGAGTGTTATTCTATGAAATTATTTTTTTGGAGCTTGGGTGACATGGGATCATATTCTCATTGATTTTCAGTAGAACATGTTTGATAATTGGATGGTATGTAAATATATAATAGTAATTTTGAAATTTATTTAATTATCAACATAATATTATTAATTATTTTTAGGGTTTATGGTATCTCATCGATTATAGCACATAGACCTCAATATAGAAGGATTAGGAGGCCTACATTGATGAGGGTTTTCATCTATTTTTTCACAATTTGATGAAGAGAACCATATAGAAAGTTAGAGTCACAATTTTTTATTAGTATTATCATAGTCATCGACCTAATTAAATATCCTCTCAGTTTTGGGATGGATTTTTCTCATACTATATGGAATATAGTTTTCAAAGGAGATCGCCATTAGTTTATAAGAACCGGGGGAGGTAAGATGTTATGCATATATATAGTAGTTGTATGTCTAGTACACATCAATTAAATTTGGTATGTACTTTTATTTAAAAATTTATATAACTATAAATAGAAACTCTTTATTTTATTATTCATATAGGTAGTTGAGCAGCATGATATTATAGAGATTTATATTTATAATAGGATTTACACATACCCAATCACTAGAGATATTACTGGTGTTCCAAAGCATCAAATTTTGGTCTATAAATTATTTTTAGTTTTAAAAATGAAAATAAAATTTTAACTATTTTAATTTCAAATTGAATTTGAAGTCATCATATGAGGATGTGATTTATTATACACATGATGAGATTTAGGCTGAGACTAAGGGTTGGGCCACTAGTGCAGTACTATTTGAAGAAAATCCATAGATGTAGGCTACTCAATATGATTTCGAGAAAGGCTATGTTGTTGGTATCAATTCACTAATGATTCCTGATAGTTATTATGGTATTGTTGTTTTGTCATTGTCCAGATCGAGGGGATCTTGCGGAGAGTTGTCATAATTATCTCCAAAATATGAGGAGAAGATGCAAGCTTCGAATAAAGTTATAGAGACCCTATGTAGAGAGTAGGAATATTTTAATTGACCACATGAGAAGGAACAAGAGGAGAAAAATCGGGCACATGGGAAACAACACTAGTAAATGATGGAGTAAATTTGACACTTAGTGAAGGGTATAGGGATGAAGTTCCCTCCACCACCTCTTACAGATGACCATCCCATTACTCAGTGATATATGTATTCTTTTCACATTTATTATTATAAAAATTTGAATGAAAACCTTTTTTAATATGGTTATTAACTCGTATATTTATAATATTATACATTGTGTTTTATTTTTATTATTGTGATATTTTTATTTTATATATTTTTTAATTTTTTAATTTTTTTAAAAATTATTTTATATTATTGTGATGTTTTGTAATTTTTACATTTTTATAATTTTTATAATTTTATAATTTTTAATTTTTTTAAATTTTTTTATTGGATCGATCCCCTATCGCAAATAATTATTTGCGATAGGGTATCAATTCCATCACAAATGATAACATATATATAAATGATAAATGCGTTTTGTGATGGGAGGGTCCCCCATCGCAAAAAAAAAATTGTTTGTGATGATCCATCACAAAAAATAGTGTTTTCAATGCATGTTTTAGTTACAGGTCATTTGTGATGCACTCCCATCACAATTGACTATTTTCAATGGGTTTCCATCACAAATGACCCTTCAAAAATATTTTATTTTTAGTAGTGATTATGTGAGGAATTATATATTTATATTCTACTTAGGTGTGTGAATTGTTTTATTTAATAGATGTACACTCCTTCATTTCACCCAACTGAGTCTATGGAATCCCGCCTTTTATTACATAACTTTTCATTACATTTTACAAACATAGGATCTTTAAAGTCTAGTGTCTTGGTAATCAGGAACATAAAACTTGAAAACATAAAACATTCTTCTAATCCACTTGTAGGGATTCATCATAAGTTCTTCCTAAGTAAAATCATTGCATCTCATAACTTGGAAACATACATCAATGGAAAGGGTGAGTAGAAGGCCTAGTAAGAAAAACAAGGGAATCAGTTTACTTGTGAAATCAATAAGAACTTGATAAAAAACATAAATACACGATAAATGGAATTAGATACATATCATAATGAAAATAACTTGAACCATAACATGAATATGTGGATACAAAATTTAATTTATACATTCATGAACATATCACCAAGGTTCATCCCCAATATTTCATAAACATTACCAAGACTATTCACCAAGGTATCGTGAAACTTTTCATCTCTAGAGATTAAATTCATTACCCAATGAACTGGAGTGCTATCAGGGGGCACCCTTAATATATATTTTTCATGTAATACACATAGATAAATATCAAAAATTTAATAAATAACCCATATATAATAAAAGAAATGGGTTTCATTTCAAAATCGCGACGTTTTAAAAGTTTTTAAAAATAAGATCATTATGTCATTTATAACCCATGAAAGGGATCAGGGGTTATATGAATGTCAATTATAGAATCAAATATATCAATATTATGTCTTTATGAATACTCCTAGAAATGAAATAGGTTTGGGTATCCACAAGAATAATACATGAGAATTTATTGAGAAACAAAAGAGATATTTTGAGATGAAAATTCCGCAGCATAACAGATACATAACATCATTTTAGAAAACATTAAAAAGAGAGGGGACAAGAGTAAACCAATAATTAAAAACTCATAATACATTATGGTTATATAATAAAAAGAAATAAGATCATGGTATGGATATTTTAAGGAAAAACCATATGAAAATGAAACTCAAAAGAGAAGAGAAGATTTGATTTCTTTTACAAAGATTCGGTAGCATCATGGCGTCAATTAAAAATTCAGAAATTCAGATGATGAGAGCGGAAGGGGTCTTTAATAATTTTGAAATAAAATGGACAGAAATATGAACATATAAGAATATACAAAAATATAATAAGACAGAAACTATAAGACCTAACATAAAGGAAGTCGTGACTTAAAAGAGGAGGGTGGAAGGTTCCCTTACCTTGAAGAGTAACTTTGAAAGCTTGAAGGTTGGGACATTAGAGGGCATGATGGAAACTTGGGAGGACTAATTAAGAGGTAAAAAGACTATAACTTCGTTGATATTGAATTTAGAATGAAATGAATGAAGGAATGTCTTGGTATTTATAGGAAAAGTGAGGGAATATTTAATTAATTTCCAAGGGACACCTCATCGGTGGTATTTGAAGAACCATGGGCTTGACCATGGTATTTTCCCATGGTATTGGATAATTAGGACACCTAATAGCATATATTACTACTCACAAGTCGACCAGAATGATTACATAATTATTACATCATTAATGATGTCATTAATCACACAAAAACTCAAAACTGTATTTTTACTGTTCACTGAAATTTCAACTGTTTCAGAAAAATCCCAAAAAGTTACCCTGACCTAATATTGATGCTCAGAATTGAAAAATGAACTCCATTTTATGAAAATATTTTTATAAATATTTTTAATTTAATTTTTAAATAAAATCATTATTTATTAAAAAAACAACTCTAAAACTATTACTTGTTTTGTAACACCTTGAAAAAGTAATCAAGGTCCCATAAACTTATCATATAACCATCAGATAATAAAGTAACAATTTATGATTACATTTTTTGAAAATAAATTTTCATTTTAAATTATTAAATTAATTATAAAATTTTAAATAAAATATTTACAACACACAAAAATATCAAAACTTATACTATGATCATTTTTTCACTTTTAAGATGTCTAAATTGTATTTATACATTCAGGGGTGAGGTTTATATTTTTTGGCCAATTTACTATTCATTACTATTCATAAGGGTATGTTACTATTCATAATTTACTATTCACTAAAAATCAAGTTGATCTTAATAGAATCTAAATTTCTTACTGATCACAACTATAAAAGATTTTTTTTAAAAAATCATTTAACATTATTAATTATTTAAAGTTTATATTAATATTCTAAAATACCCATTTTTTTTCAAAATTCATTAGTAATATGGAACTATAAATTCATCCCACATTTATTAGGATATTTAAAATTCACCAACTTTTCCATAATAATAAATAACAGTTTTACATATACAAAAGGTTTAGACAAGTAACTAAGGTCGTGTTACATAGCCCCTTATAACACCTGCATAGGACCTAAGTGTAAGGTGTGCTAGGGTGATAGAATATTGGGGCAGCTCAAACAACATTTCATGAGTGGTGATTTCAATTAGCTTGAGCTTCTCCCTTAGGCGATTCCATTCAAGCTTCACATGTTGAAGCTGAGCTTGGGCTTGGTCCAGAGAAAAGCACAAAGATACCACCTCCTTCCAAAGCTCTGACATATGGGCTTTGTACGGCCCGAGTCTACTGTATGAGGCCATCAACTCTTCTTTCTGTATTAACCAAGATCACTTGTATATATAAACAATAATTGTAATGTTAAGAGTTTAGTTTTCAACAGTCATATTAACCACCGGTCATATAACTATCAAAACCCAATGGTATCACTTCATTAATTAAAGGATATAGTTTTGTGGGGTATAAAATTAAATAACACACAAATTAGGAAACAAATATTATTCAAAAGTTCAGGTCGTTACATAGTCTATTATTTGGGAATTTAGTTAGAGAGGCTTCTAGTTTCCTTTGATTTGACTACATTATTTGGTGGTCAAGCTATCTTGTAGATTATGTGTATTGATAAAGAGATGATTCTATGGAAACATTGATCTCTGGGAGATTTTCTATGTTTTTATATAAAACCATAAAAAAACATCTTTAGCATCGACTAACTGTATTCAACATTGGATATTGTTAATTAATGTAAGAGAAAAGTTATATTTTATTATTCTAACCATGATCATGTCATGGTTGTTGGAGAGTGATACCACTATATGGGTCAATGGCATGAAAATTTATTGTCTTCCATGATGGTCATGATGATGTTGAATTTAGTAGAGGATTGGTATATGATGTTTACAAGGGTTGTTAAGATCACCTTGATGTGCTTCCATATGTAAGAACCCGATTCTTATTCTTGAGGTACGAGTTTCTTCTTTTCCTTATTCCTTAAGTGTTTTTGAGAAAGTAAGGAAAATGGGGAAAAATCCCAGAATTTGTGGGTACACGCCGTGTACTTTTTAACACACCGTGAACTTTGGCCATGTGAGATGAGTACACAGGGCATGTAGGTGTTTCGGCGATAAAGGGTGTAAAAACTAACTACATGTCGTGTAGTTAGTATATAAACGTTGTGTAATCAGTTAGAAGGTGAAAAGTAAGGCAGTGGGAGTAGCCACCCATGGAACGGTAGTATACACTGTGTACTCCGTAATACACGTTGTGTAATGAAGTCGACTGATGAACAGTGAGGTGGTTGAAAGTGGCCGCCAGAGGAACAGTTAAAAAAAATGGAAAGTACACGTCGTGTACTTGAGAGTACACGGCCTGTAGTTATGTTTTTTTCACTTAAAACAGGTAGTAGCCTCCTTTTTCGGTAGAGGAGGCTTAGAACACACCAGGAGCTGCAGGAGAGGAGGCTGAGACTTGGAGGAGCTCCCGATCGTACACCGAGACTCCGATTATTCCACTGTCAATATCGTTTGAAATGCACGGGTGAGTTCTTCTCTCTCCTTGAGTGTTTCCTTCCAATTATTTTCCAAGGGAATGTTATTTGAGTTTGAATGGGTGAACATTTATCCCATATCTGCACTATTCTTGGTTGTTTTGGGAGGCGTCGTTTGCGTATATCGATCAGTGGAGATCGAGGTAGGTGGTTTGGTGTTTATTTCCAACTATTGAGTTGATTTTGTGTACCATTATACTACGAAACCATGTTTGGGGAGTCGTATGGATGAGGCCTTGACTGATATAATACCTAGAATTTCATATGTAATTTAATGAATATACATAAACTGCTGTTTGGGATCATTTCCTTGATCCAGGGCCACCCCATGGGTGCGTTTCCCTTGTTTAGCCATTTGGCTAGGATACCCGAGGGTATGCCGTGTTTTTTTAGCATGCTTTGAGTTTTCTTGAGAGAAAATGTATATATAATTGCTTACTTATGTGTTTGTCTTGGCTTGGTTACTTGTTTAGCCTGAGGGAAGTGTTTTGTTATGCCTGAGGGCAAATGTTTGATTATCCCGAGGGCAAGGTTTCTTATGACTGAGGGCAATAGCTTCTATGCCTAAGGGAAATATCTCGTATTCCTAAGGGAAATATTCATTATTCCTAAGGGAAATCACATGAGGGTTTCAATTCTGATTACTTGAGGGTAAGGTTTTGCTTTTATGAGGAATCTATGTGCTTTGAATATTCATTGTGGTGCTTTCTCACGTTATACCAACCAAGTTAAAGAACAAGCTTGGTATTTTTGATACAGTACTGTATAGGAGATTGTCGCCTATGGATGAGATTCTAAAAATTATAAATTAATCATATGGAATTGTTAAATAATCATTAAAATGGGAATATAACTGGTAGGAATGATTACTTTTGAGTACTTCCTAGTCTACTGCATTTCATTACTGCACACTGCTATTGCACATTTTCACTGATAGTTGGGCACGGGCCTTTGGTGATTGCATACTGGGATTTATTTATCACACCCTATTTGGGTCATGTCTTGGGCCCAAACAGATTATATTGTTGCAGGTGTTGATAAGGGAAATAGTCCCCATATAGGTACTTGAATGTTGCAGAGGAGTAGGAGAGCGTGGGACCGAGCTTAGGCTTGCGATGCTGCTGAGTTCCTAATGCACTGTTTTGTTTTGTTTTTCTATACTTTTTTCTTGTAATGTATTGTTTTATATTGCAGTGTATCACGTTTTGGATGCTTTCTTACACTTAGGGACATATTTCATCATCATATATATATGACTTTTTTCATCTTTTACTTCTACAATGTTGTCCATTTCATCTTGATATTGTTTACTGCTTACACTTTTGGTATGTTTATATTTATCCACTGTGCTATACTTTGAAAAATGAGGGCATGGTTTCTCCACTATCAGAACTAGGCCCTCTCTTCTAGTCGGCATCCTCTGGCATTTGGGGAGATGCTTTTGAGGTCATGTGACCAACTGGTTCGGGGCACCCGTTGTGTGGCACTCAGATCCGGGACATTACAAAGTGGTATCAAAGGATTTCTTTTTGCTTGACTTACTATTTTGATCCTTTAGCCAGGGATAGGAAGGAATAGGTACTTGGTAATAAGCTGTGCCCGAGAGTAGCTAACCCGTGTATAGGAAAAATTCAATCTACTTCGTTTAATTGCAATTTATCTGGTTTTGCAATTTTACAGTTGATTTTATTTTTTCCTTTGGGTGACACACTTGTGGTGTGCTATTTATATTTTATACTTGTGTTCTATTTATTTGAAACCTAATGAGATGAGGGTATTCCATCTCATGCATCATTTAGTCACATGTTAGAATCACATGCCATGCATAGTTTCCATGCCATTTAGGTGCATTAGAAATTGCATGCTGTTGTGATATATGTTGTGCTAGAAAACACATGATGTTGTGATAGGTACCTTGATAGATACTCCTACTATTGATAGGGTATTGGTACATGTTATGGTTGGGTTTATGGATGCTAAACTTTGGTTCCTGAGAATTATGGGCTCTCTTGGACAAGAATTTAGCAGATCATGATCCCGCCTGTTGTTGTGTTTTGTACTATAATGGGAAAGGTCAGGTGCTAAACTTTGGTTCGCGGGGAGTATGGCCCCCCACGGATCGGAATTTGTCCTACAAATGCTTGAAATTTAAGGAAAAGGGGATCCAAAGTATTTTCTGAGGTCTACTATCCAGAAACCCTGACAACACGACGTGTGGTTCTATGAACACACACCCTATACTCTTCTGTTCGGGAAGAGATGATTTTTTTAAGTACATGCCGTGTACCCTATGTACACGCTGTATAGTTCTAAACATGTCATAGGCCGTGTAGGTAGAAACATGGGTTTGGGAATTCTTGGGGAAAACACGCCATGTACCAGTTGTACACGCTGTGTCATGTTGACCCTGTGTCCGCCATGTGACTAACAACACAGATGGATAAATCTTTGCTTAAACATGCCGTGTCACTTCTGAACATGTCGTGTAGTGTAATATGGGAATCCGGCCATGTAACTAACAAAACGGGTCGGTGTTATCCCTTATAGTACACACCGTGTCTGTCGGGAACACACCGAGTAGTGTGAGCCGTGTATCTGGTCGTTTCTCTAACAACACGGGTCAGTGAAGATCGTCTAGTATATGTCGTGTACGGGTGGGACATGCCATGTAGTCTTGACCGGTAAGATACCATGTAGACTTGGCCATGTGGCCGTGGAAATGGGGTGGTGTACATGCCGTGTGCGGGTGTAACATGCAGTGTAGTGTCAGCCGAGTAGCTGATCGTGTCACTAACGACATGGTCAGTTGGAATCTAAGACATACACGCCGTGTCCATCTGAAACACGCCGTGTAGTGTGATAAGTGTACCCTGCCGTGTCATAAACAACACGGGTCAGTGAAGCTCATCTAGTACACACTGTGTAGTCCTTATACAAGTCGTGTAGTCTCGTTCAAAAGTGGGTCATGTGGCTAAGCCGTGTAGAAGGACTCGGGCAGGGGAAGAAAATTCAAGTACACGCCGTGTATGGGGACAACACGCTGTGTGTTTGGGGTGTTACATGACCAGTTTTGGAAGAGGTACACACCCATGTGAAAGACATAAGGGAAAATTCCGTGTAGTTATTATACACACTGTGTAGTATTGTTTTGTCAAACTTGATTGTTTTCTTCTCCTTGTTCCCTTCTTACGCTTCTAGTTCTTGGTCCTTTATGGTCTTGATCTAAGGTGCATGTTTGACCTTGTAGATTCATTCCACTGATACGACCATGAGTTTTTCTCCAAGAGAGCTGCAACGATTATACTCCCGAGATGGTAGGCCATGAGCTACCTATGGATCCTCCAATAGTGCCAGATGTGGCGCCAACCGTTATACCAGACGCATGTGCAGATGTGATGTTCTGTGAAGGCTTCATGCGGTTGATGCATACCTTCTAGGTAGCACTGCCGGTTTCCACATCTATGGCAGAGCTGACACATATATTCCAGTAGCAGCATCTACCTACGTTTTTAGGGGATGGTGGACCATAGGCTATAGAGTCATGGCTGGGTTCTATGCATACAATTTTCAACAATCTGGAGATGCCTCATGGGAGGAGGGTCAAACTCGCTACTTATATGCTGCGTGATTCCACCAAGAGATGGTTGGATGTTACCACCCAGGCCGAGCATCACCAAGACATGACGTGGGATGATTTTCAGGTAGTCTTCTATGACTTTTTCTTTTCAGAGACGCTAAGGGAAGATCGAGCTCGAGAGTTCATGAATATACAGTAGGGCGCTATGTCAGTAATGAATTATTCTTCCCGCTTCACCGAGATACAACATTTTTTACCTATTCTGGTGGGTGACGAGATGTTAAGGGATAGACGCTTTGAGGATGGTCTTCGATACAATATTCTCGCACAAGTGAATTTTTTCAGTTTGCCTATAGTTCATGCTATTGTGAACCAGGATTTGATAACTTAGAAAAACCTACAGGAAGCTAGTGGTGCACGCCAGGGCAGTTCAACACCAGTTTCTGGTACTATTTCTACTAGTAAGAGGAAGAGATAGATGGATCTCTCTCACGGTGGAAGTACTAGCCAGAAAAATTATTTAGGTGGATAGGTAATATGCTACCAGTTTGGTAAGGAGGGGCACAAGAGACCTCAGTGTCTACGTGACCCAATAGAGTGTCGAGATTACGACAAGATAGGTCATCTTCAACATTTTTGCAAGGCGTTTCCACTAGTGACTAGTGATAGGGGTTTTGTGCAGGCTTCATGTGCAGGAGCAGGGCTAGAAACATCTTTCCGGTCAGGGAATTTGCAATACGTTAGGATGTGCATGCCGAGGTGGTAGTCATGGCCGTGGTAGCCAGACCCCAGAATCTCAAAGATAGTAGGGAGGGTCAGCTCTAGGTAGCCAGGCTGTGTCGCAGGGTCGCGACACTAGGCAGGTAGATACATTTCAACAGACCCAACAAGAGAAGGTTCCCATACCTTCCACTGTCATAGGTACTATTCTAGTTTCTTCTGTTTTGTCTTTAGTACTTTTTGATACTGGTGCTACGCATATCTTTATATTTGTGCCCGTTGTGGATAGCCTTGGGATATGTATTTCTTCTGATTCAGATATTATGATGCTAGACACTCCGTTAGGGGTTAGAATGGTAGGTGTGCGTCAGTGCAAGGAGTTCCCCCTAGAGGTTGGTGGGTGTCACTTTCTGTGGGACCTCTATGTCTTGGAGATGACGAGCTATGATATCATTCTCGGGATTGACTGGTTGATACCCTTTCAAGACTTTTTGAATTTCTATCATCGTTGGGTGAGTTTCACGTCACCAGAGGGCAGAGGGTTCCTATACAAGGGAAAATGGTATGTCCAGGCGAGCCGAGCTGGACCCGAGCATCGTGGGTGAGGTGGAGTGACAACCCAGATTGCGAGTTTATATCTGGATGACCAGGGAACTTGTCTGAAGGATTTCCCCCCAGTGGTTGATCAATTTAGGGATATCTTCCTGGATAACTTTTCAGGTCTACCTCTTGAGCGAGAGGTGGATTTATCTATTGAAATTGTTTCAGGAGCGGCACCGATGTCCATTCCTCCTTACAGGATGGCTACACCAGAGTTGCAGGAGATCAAGAGGAAGTTAGAGAAGTTACAGTCAAAGGGTTTCATCTGAACCAATACTTATCCTTGGGGTTTTCCTGTCCTGTTTGCGAAGAAGGCAGACGGTACCCTCATACTCTGCATGGATTATCGGAAGCTGAACCAGTTTACGGTTAAGAATTTATATCCCTTACCAAGGATTGATGACCTTTTTGATCAACTTCAAGGAGCACGAGTGTTCTCGAAGATTGAATTTAGATCTGGATATCATCAGTTTCACGTTAGACCATCTAACATACCACTTACAGCCTTTCAGAGAAGATATGGTCTATACGAGTACTTGGTCATGTATTTAGGACTCAAAAAAGCACCGGCAGTTTTGATGGCTCTGATGAATCGTTTGTTCCACCCTTATCTGAATTTTTTTGTGGTAGTATTCATGGAATATATCTTGTTGTACTCTCACACTTGACACGGCCATGCCACCCATCTTGATATCATTCTAAATAAACTGAGAGAGAATCAGTTATATGATATGCTTTCAAAGTGCCACTTTTGGATGGACCATATTCACTTCCTGGGTCATATTATCTCAGAGTCAAGAGTTGCAGTAGACCTAGAGAAAGTGAGAGTAGTAGTTTCCTGAGAGAATCCAAAGAATGTTTTGGAAATACAGAGTTTCTTGGGGATGACTGGTTATTACATGCACTTTATACAGGACTCCTTCTGCTTAGCAGGGCTTTTGACGGGTTTGACTAAGAAGGGTGTGAAGTTCGTTTGGTCAGAAGCTTGCGATACAGTCTTTCAGGACCTGAAGGGAAGATTGACATCAACACTAGTCCTGATACTTCCAGATCAAGGGAAGATCTATACAGTTTACTATGATGCATCAGGTATTGGGCTGTGAGTAGTGCTGATGCAGGGCGATCGAGTAGTTGCGTACGAGTCTTGGAATTTGAGGCCACATGAGAGGAATTAACCGACACATGATCTCGATTTGGCTGCAGTTGTTCATGTGTTATGCTATTGGAGACATTATCTATTGGGAGAACATTTTGTGGTGTTCACAGACCAAAAAATTCTTAAATATATCTTTACCCAGTGTGACCTAAATTTGAGATAGTGAAGGTGGGTTGAATACCTTCAGTATTTCGACTTTGAGCTTGCCTATACACCTGTTAAGGGTAATGCAGTAGCTAGTGCACTAAGTAGGAGGACTTAGATACAGGCAGTGTAAGAGGCCAGTGGTGAGTGACAACTTATGGCTTTATTCTCTGAGATGCATTTAGAGGTGCACGATAGTCATGGGTGAGCCTATATTTCATCCTTAGCTATGACTTCTACCCTCCTGGATAGAGTGAGGATGAGACAACTATCAGATCCAGGAGGCCTAGTTCTACAGGAGTCGGTGGTAAGTGAGGACCCTCCTCCTGGTTGGACGATAGGTGATGATGAGGTACTGCGTATCCATGGATGAGTGTGGGTTCCAAGGGATATACACGATGAGTTGATGTGGAAATTTCATGCTTCAGCTTGGGAAGTGTATCTTGGAGTTACCAAAATGTACCGTGACTTGAGAAATTAGTATTGGTGGCCAGGTATGAAAAGAGAAGTAGCTAGTTTTGTTATGAGATGTTCCACCTGTCAGCAGGTGAAGGTAGAGCATCAGAGACTAGTCAGACTGTTACAGCAGCAACCCATTCCGGAGTGGAAATGGGATGATGTCATGATGGATTTTGTGACTGGGTTGTCAAGTTCACCTCGAGGCAGTGATTCCATGTGGGTTTTTGTGGACAGACTTATGAAGGTAGATCACTTTTTTCCAATCATGGAGACCTTCGGTGTTGACGAGATCGATAAGTTGTATATCCGAGAGGTAGTACGCCTTCATGGGGTCCCTTGTTCTATCGTTTCAGATAGGGACTCCTGTTTTACATCTTGTTTATGGCAGAGTTTTCAGAGGGTACTGGGTACACAGGTGCTTCTAAGCATAGCTTACCACCCTTAGACCAATATCCAGTCAGAGCGTACGATACAGGTGCTAGAGGAAATGCTGCGTGCATGCTTCCTAGACTTTGGGGGCTCTTGGGAGAAGCAAATACCCCTGGTCGAGTTTTCCTATAATAAAAGTTTTCAGGAAACTATTAAGATGAAACCTTAAGAGGCTTTATATGGTTGGCCATACTGATCACCTTTGTGTTGGTTGGAGGCAGGTGAGGCAGATTTATTGGGGCCAGATCTCATGAAGGAGACTTCAGAGCAGGTCTAGTTGATTTAGAAGTGGATGGATACTACACAGTCTCGTCAGAAATCTTATGCTGATCGCCGCAGATGACCCTTAGAGTTCGTGGTCGGGGATCGGGTTTTTTTTTCATATTTCACTGAGGCTGAGACATAGGAAGATCAGGAGACTAGGTAAAATTTCACCAAGGTATGTAGGGACGTTTGAGATTCTGGAGAGATTTGGTCCGATTTCCTATCAGTTGCAGTTACTACAGAGGTACCCGGCCATGCACGACATCTTCCACGTATCTCAACTACACCATTATCACTTATACCCCTCTCAAATTTTTCAGCCCAAGGAGGTTGAACTCCAGGTCGATGCATCCCTTGAGGAGAATCCGATTCATATTTTTGTTAGAAGCATGAAGGTTCTCCAAGGCTGGTCAGTTCCTCTCGTACGGGTGCTATGGAAGTATGGCCGAGTGTAGGATGAAACCTAGGAGTGTGAGACCGATGTACATGCTCAGTGGCCAGAGTTATTCT
Source organism: Viscum album (assembly GCA_963277665.1). Taxonomy (NCBI): domain Eukaryota; kingdom Viridiplantae; phylum Streptophyta; class Magnoliopsida; order Santalales; family Viscaceae; genus Viscum; species Viscum album. Next base: position 176,489,740 of record OY728123.1, read on the forward strand.
CAGATTTGTCTTCACCATCTTTCGAAGGGCAATTCGGGGATGAATTGCTTTAAGGGGGGAAGTTTGTAAGAAACTGGTTCTTATTCTTGAGGTACGGGTTTTTTATTTTCCCTATTCCTTAAGTGTTTTTGAGAAAGTAATGAAAATGGGGAAAATCCAAAAATTAGTGGGTACACATCATGTACTTTTCAACACACTGTGTACTTTGGCCGTGTGAGATGAGTACACAGGGCGTGTAGGCCAGTCAGCGATAAAGGGTGTAAAAACTGACTACACGCTATGTAGTTAGTATATACACGCCATGTAATCAGTCGGTAGGTGAACAGTAAGGTGGTGGAAGTAGTCACTAGCGGAACGGTAGTATACACCATGTACTTAGTAATACACGCTGTGTAATGAAGTCGACTGATGAACAATGAGGCAGTGGAAAGTGGCCACCAGAGGAACAATTAAAAAAATGGAAAGTACATGCCATGTACTTGAGAGTGCACGCCGTTTAGTTATGTTTTCTCTCTTAAAACAGGCAGTAGTCTCCTCTTTCGGCAGAGGATACTTATAACAAACTAGGAGCTATGGGAGAAGAGGCCGAGACTTGGAGGAGCTGCTGATCGTACACCAGGACTATGATTCTTCCACCGTCAATCTCGATTGAACCATATGGGTGAGTTATTCTCTCTTCTTGAGTGTTTCCTTCCAATTATTTACCTAGGGGAAGTTATTTGAGTTTTAATTGTTTAACTTTTATACCAGATCTATGCCATTGTCCATTGTTTTGGGAGGCGTCGTTCATGTATATCGATCGGTGGAGATCGAGGTAGGTGGTCTGGTGTTTATTTCCAATTGTTGAGTTGATTTTGTGTACCGTTGTGCGATGCAACCATGTTTGGGGTGTCGTATGGCTGGGGCCTTGACTGATATAATACCTATAATTTCATATGTAATTTAATGAATATGCATAAACTGTTGTTTGGGATCATTGCCTTGATCCAGGGCCACCCCATGGGTGTGTTTCCCTTGTTTAGCCATTTGGCCAGGATAATTGAGGGTATGCTTTGTTTTTTTAGCATCTGTTGAGTTTTCTTGAGAGAAAATGTATATTTAATTTCTTTCTTATGTGTTGGGCTTGTCTCGGTTACTTTCTTAACCTGAGTGCAGTGTTTTGTTATTCCCGAGGGTAAATTTTTGTTAACCCCGAGGGCAACGTTTCTTATGCCTGAGGGAAATATCTTGTATGCCTGAGGGAAATATTCTTTATTCCGAAGGGTAATCACCTGATGGTTTCAATTCTGATTACCTGAGGGTATGGTTTTTCTTGTTTGAGGACTCTGTGTGCTTTGAATATTCACTGCGGTTATTTCTCACATTATACCTACCAAGCTAAAGCACATGCCTGGTATTTTTGCTGCGGCGCTGTATAGGAGATTGTCGGCTGACGTTGAGTCTCAGAAACTTATAAATTAATCATATTTAATTGTTAAAAAATCTTTAAAATGGCAATATTACTAGTAGGAATGATTAATTTTGAGTACATCCTAGTCTAATACATTTCATTACTGCACACTAATGTTTCACATTTTCACTGACAGTTGGGAACGGGCCTTTGGTGGTTGCCTACTGGGATTTATTTCTCACACCCTATTTGGGTCATGTCTTGGGCCCAAACAGATTATATTGTTGTAGGTGTTGATAAGGGAAACATTCCCTATACAGGTACTTGAATGTTGTAGAGGAGTAGGAGAGCATGGGACTGAGATTAGGCTTGCGATGCTGCTGAGTTCCTACTGCACTTTTTGTTTTGTTTTTCCATACTTTTCCCTTGTACTTTATTGTTTTAGATTGCAGTGTATCCTATTTTGTATGCTTTCTTAGACATAGGGACATATTGCATCATCATATATATATGACTGTTGTTATCTTTTACTTCTGTACTGTTTTCCATTTCAGCTTGATATTGTTTACTGCTTCTGCTTTTGGTATGTTTATATTTCTCTACTACACTACACTTTGACAAATGAGGGAATAGTTTCCCCACTATCATTCCTAGGCCCTCACTATTAGTCGGTAACCTTAGGTGTTTGGGGAAATGTGCTTAAGGTCATGTGACCAACCAATTCGGGGCACCCATTGTGTGGCACCCAGATTCGGGACATTACACCAAAGTAGGTCATGAGGCTACCCCTCTACATCAGATCAATTTTGGGATAGATTTGTAACCCAGTGTCACTCCGATGTTGATGTGTCTGTGTAAGGTTGTTCCTTATATGTTTTGAGATCTACATATTTAGATTGATGAAATTCTAAAAATGGGATTTATTTGGACTAGTATGCAACATTGTGGTGATTCAATTTTTTATAAAGATGGAAAATATAATTATGTATTTATGAATTTACTATCATCACTTGAATAAGGTGATAATAAAGAACTATTATCCCCTCCCACATATTGGTGATTTGTTCAATCACTTGATTGAAGGTAGCTAGTTCTCAAATACCAATTTATCGTTAGGATATCATGAGATGAGGTAAAAGGATGTGAATATTTTGAATATTGATTTTAGATGTTATTATGGTCATTATGATTCTGTTCTGATTTCTTTGAGTGTTATAATGATCTTTCCATGTTCATAAGGCTGGTGAATTCCGTGTTTCTTGAATTTCATGGTCAGTTCATCTTACTGTTCATTGATGACATCTTTTTGTATTATATTTCATAAGAGGAGCATGAAGAGCATCCATGAACTATTTTGGGGGCCCTTCTACATCATCAACTATTTGGGATGGTTTTAAAGTGTAAGTTTCTAGCATGTAATTTTTATTTCTTGGGGAATTTCATGTCTTAGTGTAGAGTATCCATATATCCTTTTAATATTTTAGAATTTATTTCTTAGGTATACCCCAATAATGTAGTATAGGTGCATCACTTTCTTGATTTTGTTGTCTATTATAAGAAATTAATACCTAAATTCTATTATATTATAAATCCAATGAAAAATTTTACTATAAAGGATCTGGATTTTATGTGTACTGACCAGTTCTAGGATCTTTTAAGTATTTTCTGGAGAATCTAATTAGTGAAATTATTCATCATTTATCGATGAAGGTTTTTTGTGTTTAAGGTTTATTTTTTATGATTCTTGTCTTTTCATATGTTTCATTTCGATTTAGTGGAGAGAGGTTTTCTCTTATCATTCTTAGAAATTACATCCTCATGAACATGACTAAGATACCCATAATCTTGAGCTGGTTGTAGTTTTTTTCTCTAATGTTGTGGTGGAATTACATAATTAGTGATTGATTTGTGTTCTTCACTTATTAGTAAGGATTGAGGTATAACTTCTTCCATCACAATTCGAACATACGATAATAACAATGTATAAAATTATTATAGGATTAAGGCTTTTATAATTCCAATACACAAGGTAAAATAAATGTTTTGGATGACTCTTTAAAAATAAAATTGAATAGTGATTAATTTCATGAATTACTTAATGCTTGGAGATTGATAGAGGAACTCTACACGATCCCCCTTGATATGATAAAAGTTGGTGGAAGAGGGTGTCTTTATTAGATGAAAGTATAAAATTATTTGGTACAATAGGTGGAATAGTCCCAAATTGGGGATTTTGAGGTGGAGGTTTAGCAAGATGAAGTTTCTTTGTGGTGATGCTTCAAAGGGATGGTATGTGGAAGGATGACTTAAGGTTTTGTTACAAATTAGGATCTTTATCCCTTCAATGATGTGTGAGGTGGTTCTCCCTGAGTTTCACATTTTTTTAGAAGTATATCCTGGTGCGACTAAGATGAATCATTCCGTAAGAGTTCAGTTTTGGTGTTATGATATTAATAGATCGACTACAGATTTTTTGTCTCAGTGTTTGATTTTACAGAGAGTGGAGGCCGAGAATTGTGTTCATTTTGGGTTTATTTAGTTATATTATATTACCCATTTTAAATAGGAGGACATATTGATAAACTTCATCATTGAGTTACCACAAGATTAGGGATGATGTGACTCTAAATGGGTAATCATGGACTACTTGATGAAGTCATCTCACTTCTTATAGATTAAGGAGTCTAGACCAGTGGTTGTTTTATTAAGGTTGTATTTGAAGGAGGTGTTAAACCTTTATGGGATTCATAAGACGATCATCTTTGACCATGATCCATATTCCATCTATAGATAATTGAGAGGTCTCTAGCATGATTTCAAATCTCAATTGTTCCTTATTACCACCTTTTCATCTATAAATGGATGGTTGGATAGAGTGGACTATCCAGAATTTAGAGGAAATGTTTTGAAAATTCATTTAGAGGTTTTTGGGTGAGGTACTTACCCTTGGTTTAGTTTTCTTATAATAATAGTTATCACTATACCATTGGTATAGCTCCTTTTAAAGAATTATATGACTAACCTTTTTAATCTTTTTTTTACTAGATCGAGGTTATAGATTCTACAATTATGTGGCTATTTTTTTGAAAATCATGATTGATAAGGTTTAAGTGATTCATGAGAATATAAAGGTAATTCAATATCTTTAGAAGAACTATTTTAATCATTGGATGATATATTTGTATTTTGATATTGGAGATCATGTGTTTTTGAAGGTATCTCCTCATCATGGGAAATGGTTGTTTTTTCATGGGTGTAAGCTTTCTCATAAATATGTTAGACCTTTTTCATTATTTGTTCATGTTGGATATATTATGTATCAGTTAACATTACAACATAGATGAATCATATTCATAACATTTTCTATGTGTCACATCTTCATTAGTATCATTATGAAGATTCATGGGTTATTGATTAGGGAATGTTGGAAGTTAAAGATGATACAACCTCTTAGGAGTAGCCTGTTAATATTAAAGACCATCAAGATATGGTGGTTCATGGGAATGGTATCACTTTTCTTTGTGTTCTATGTCATCATAGTGGCTAGGAGGATTATAAATATGAGCAGGAGTCACAAATACATGCTTAGTATATTGATTTTTTATGCTTTCTTTTTTTGGGATGTAATGTATGACCTTTTTAATTCATTAGATGATTGTTGATGTAATGTTTTTCATGCTATGTTCCTCTTAAGTGAAGATAATATTCTTGTTCTAGTGATATCCCTAAAGGGTATTTCATGGGGTTGTTTTTTTACCCCATTTTACTTTCCTTCTCGAGTTTTGTTTAATTTTCAAGGATGATAATTATTTTATAAGTATCTAATAGAAGGTAATATAATTTTTTTTATCCCTTTAATTTTTTCTTTCTTGTGATTGTAGGAATATGAGAAAGGATATATGAGTGAAATTTAAAATAGAACTTTAATTTTAGCAAGAGGAGGGGTTTTTTAGCATGGTTGGATAAGTTGGGGCATGGTGTAGTCTGAAGAAGATTTACTTGTAGGGTGGGATTCTTCTTGTATCATAGAGCTCTAGGTAGATGGTTTTGTGGCTATATTGTTTTTTAGGACCTTTTTATGTGGTACTTAAGGATGCACCATGGATCTCAGAGGAGGGGACCCTTATCACAACCTTCTCAAGGGTTATTTTAGTGTAGGGAGAGGGTTTCTTCATGGGTTCTAGTGAATCAAATTCTTTGGATCTATTGTTTCTAAGACCCTTACATCATGGTTCTTAGGTTTCATCACAACCCTACCCCAAGTTAGTAGGATCATGGGTTTGGTAAAGTTATAGAATGTGGTATTTATGTGGGATTTACATCTTGGTTTCCAGAGGGTGGCTTTGTCTAGGACTATTGTGGTGTGCCCACCCATGTTGTGTAGTAGTTTGTTTTTCAAAAATCTAACAATTGCAGCATGGTCAGGGGTGTTGTTTCATGGTCTTATATTTAATATATCATGTATAAATTCTGAATCCCCTCAAAATCCTCTTAATTTTTCCCCCATACTTTGAACCATAGGTGATTAGAGTATCCATTTTAGATACTCTACATTCTATTTTACCGGGATTTATTCCCCAACCTTTGAGTATTGATTCATGGGAGATCCATGGTGAGTTTCCTTATTCCACATAGTCCTTTATCTCTCCCATTATCTCATTTTATGAAATGAAAAACTTTTTTTCTTTAGTTCTTGTTATTTTATATTGATAATTGATTAAGTATTTTAATTGGATGATATCTTTATATATAATGGATTCCTCACTATAGAGGTAATTATCAATATATGTCAATTATTCTATTCTTTATTATATAATTTTGAAAGGTTAGTAATTTGGTAAGGTATTCATGAAATTTATTTTTTCATGTGCACATGTGGGATTATAATTATTTATCTTCAATGAGGATATAGTTGAAGTTGAATCAATGAAGATAATTAATCAAAAATTAATAATGGATGAAATATTAAAGGGGTACTATGAACAGATGTGGTTAATGCTATGTTTGGTGGATGCCTCCTAATATTTTATAGATAGTGTCATTTTATTACTATATTTATTATTGTAACTTATCATGATTGATATGATTGAAATTGGTTAAATAATGCAGTTTTGGTAATATAAAGTAAATTATGAATGATACATGTGAATATAATTACCATTATTCTTTGAAATTCGGTAAGCAGGAAAGTGTTTCATGAAGAATGCCTATATTTTATTCTTAGATATTGTTAGCTACTATAATTAGGATTCTTAAAGTTAAAAATTTCTAAAAATAAATAATTTAAATAAATTTGGAAATAGGTAATGGTGGTTTCCAAATTAAAGTATTTGGGGATATTATAACCCTTAATGGATTGTTCCAAATTTCCCCCTTGTTTGATGGCTTTTGTTTCCCCTTGAATTTGTGCTCTAAAAACATGTTTTCCTTCCCTATTTATATTATTTTATGGTATATCCCTTACTATGATTTTTTAAAAACCTATTTTGGTTAGGATATTTGGTGAGGGGTGGGATGGTTACCCTAGGTCATGGTAGTGGTTCGATGTGGATGGGGATGTAATGGGTGGCTTGGGCTGAGAGTGAGGATTGATTGTCTACCAGATCATTGTGATGGGATTGTTAATGGGTTTCTTAGTTTGGGTTGAGAGTGGGTCATTCATAATTTTTTATTTCTTAATGGAATTATTTTTTTATTTTTTATTGTGGTGATTATTTTCCATCTTGATGGAATTTATTTGTTCCTTTATGAATTGTTTCTTTATGATATGGGTTTACATTCATCCTAGAATACCCATAAATATAGAATTATAATGAATTATAAATGAATTATTGGGATTTGGTGTTGGTGATTATAATGTTTATTAATTTAAAACCATAAAATAATTAGGGATAAATGCTCTAAGAGCATGGAATGAAAATATGAAATTTAAATAAATAATTATTAAAGAAAATTTTATTTTGATGATATGAATAAATTAAACCAGAATTTATGATAGGGTAACTAATGATAAGTAATTTTTACTTAGTAAATAAAAAATTTCAATATTATACCTTGGTTGTTAAATTATTATATGATATCTAGTTTCCTAGGACATATCGGTGGTGACCGAATGTTATGTGGGATGATAACTTCAATTAAAGTCTTTGGATTTATTGTTTCCTATATTTTGGTTGTGCGCAATATGTTCATTATATTTTATAATTTCATATTCTCCACCATACATGTTGGGGGTAGCTGATGCCCAAATTTTTTAAGCCCTGGGTGTTTTCCCGAACATTCAAATTGGAATAAAAATGGATGGATATCTACCCCCTCTTCCCCACTCTCCCCTAAAATATAGCATGATGTGTTGGCATATTTGGGCTATAATATATTAAGGTATAGGGTACTTTCCAACATGGGCTATGAGGGATCTAATTTTTAGCTTATGTGTGTACAAGCGGTAACGACTTAAGGTTATATAACATACATATATTCTAATTATAGTTATCATAGTTACCATAGGTGCACTTTAATAAGATGTGATGCCTTGAGCTATAGTAAATTATGAATATGTGTTTGTGTCTTTTAGAAATATACTTGGTTACATATGCGAGAGATGTGGTAGAGATATGTCTGCATGAGGTGCTGGGTGAGATGATGTTATGGTTGTGATATGTTTTCCGTAATGGGATGGATGAATTATAGATGGGATTGAAGCACATGATGATTCGAATTGGGGTATGGCAGTAATATACAATTGGAGAAGTGAATCTGGGGTATTTTTTTTAAGTATATGATTTTGATATGGAATGACTTACTTCTATAAATTACTTGGTGAGAAATCCTTGGTGAGGATGAGATAAATCTTTATTTGTTTAGGTAATAAGTTGGTTTACTCTATTTATTCACTATGATTTAGTATGATTATTTCACAATTACATGAGAGGTTCAGAGGAAGATCCTATCAAGTATTCTAATATAGTCACATCATATATATATATATATATATTGTTTTTAAGTCTATAAGATATGGTTAGAGATAGATTTAGGATTTACTATCTCATGTAGTTGTTCAAGATCTATTTGAGTTTGTGTCAATGTCAAGGTGTTATTCTTGGAATTTTTAGTTGTTTATATTTTTAATGACATTATATTCAGGTATTTTGATGGTTTAACTATTATTTATCTTGTGGAAATTATTGGTGGTTCTTATCTCTTATAATGGATTGTATATTAAGGGTAATGTATCCCATTTGTATGAATTCTAAACCCTCAGTATTAGTCTCCAACTTATGACCCATTGGAGGTGGGATTTAGGGGACACCCCCAACTGCACTTCCAACCCAAGAGGGGTACTAGTGGAGGTGGGGTCATGTAAGTTTCCCCTATTGTTTCTAGGCCTAAGAGTTTTTTTGATGCAACAGTTTGGTTTAGGTGTGTGTTTTTTGAACTTATTTCCTTTATATCCAAGTATTTGGATCCTTAATGAATTAATTATATTGCTGGATTCAAAAAATTATTTTATATTTATAGATTTTTAATCACAACATTTTTTATGACAATTAATGATGATAAAATTTATGTACACACAAAAATCATGTAATTACCAAATTTATATAATTTTTATTAAAATAAAATTATCATAATTGTTCTATAAAATTTATTCCATTAATATTATCCCAAAATTTTAATTATATGAATTAAAATATTAATTCTTTATTTCATCAAAATTTTTGTCAATTGGTTTTATTATTTGAATTATTTTTTTATAATTTGATAATAAATTTGGTAATGAAATTTTAAAAAATAAAAAATTATTTATGGATTAGAGTGGCCAAAATAGTACCAAAAATGTAATTTTATATACATGATTCATAAAATAATAAATAACACCCCTAAAAGTTAAATGTTAGTTCATATAGATATATATATATATATACATAGAAATTTACTCCTATAAATATATTTGATTGAAAATTATGTATATGGAGTAATAACCCATAAAAACTGATCAAACATTACAAAGGTTATGTAATTAATATATTTTTGTTTTCATACATATTAATAAATTGAAAACTAAATATTAATGAATACTTTTTTATGTCTAAAATAATTTCATTTTTAAACATTTGAAGTAATTTTTTATAACATGCTTGATAAAATTTTAACGTCATCATATTTTGAAAATAATTATATTGATTATCATTGTCGTGACACTGATAGAGATTTAAATTTTGTATTAATATCATAACCCCTTAATAAAATATTATAAATATTTTTATTAATTTTATAAGGCATTAAAAAATAGTTATCATCTTGATACATGAGTTTTGATGTTTTTTTTTCAAGTGAAATTTATTTTCATATTATAAACAATAAAAAATCATAGTTCTTGAATACAACTTATTTGGGGAAATTTGTTTTCATGACTTATGTATTACATGATCATTCATTCCATCCTCTTATTTTTTTCATGGATTTTCCTAATGAATTCTGTAGGTTTTTTATAACCCATATTATCCCATGTTTTAAAGAAAAGTGAACTATATCAATAGTGAAAACTATCAAAATCTATAAAAAAATTTAGTAGGAGAAAAGTGAGTAGTAAAGTATTTTGTCCTATTATATAAAAACTATAAATATGGTAGATAATACTCATAAATATTTACATTATTTTTGATTATCAATCATAGTAGTGAATATAAAATCATATTTATCATATTTGTTTGTCTATATATTTGGGGTAGACATGTAAGAGAAAATAATAACTTTGATCCATGTTTTCTTCATTATGTTTCTCAAGTGTTTCTAAATACTTAGTATCTTAATCATAAAAAATTATCTCTAATTTATTATCAATCTTAAAGACTTCTTAAAATAATATGTCAGTGATGTTAATTTAATCATTAATCTTACTATAGGGAATATAATATACCATCATTAAAAACCCTATAAAATTTAATGGTTTGTCTTTAGTGAATTTAAGATACTTCATTTTAGTTTATATTAGATTTTATAGTTTATTAGTTTTCAATAACAACATAATACTGTCATATATAATATATTTTATATAATTTAAATTAAGTGGTCTCAGTGACACTATAACATCTCTATAAGATAAAGAAGAAAATAAAGAGAAATGAGATGGATGAAGCATATTAATTAAATTGAAAGTATTTATAATCATCATTTGATGAGTGAATACATATATAAAGTAAAAATAAACTCTGAAGATAAATTTTTTAGTTTACTATAGTTGTATTTTCATTGAATAACTCACTATTTCAATGTCAAAATTGCAATACATTGGATTTATAGAGGATTTTATTCAAAAATAATTTGAACATTATAGAAGAAAATGAGTTTATGGAGGCCAAATAAAGATTATAAATTATCAAACATATTTTGTTTTCATATTATAGAGAAATATATAGATTTAATGACATTTATTTTTGTTAAATGGAATAATTTTTTTATTCTTAGATCATTTATAAAAAGGTATGTTATTAAAAAAAATAAGTCATTAATATTGAAGTGTTTATTTTTATGGTTATCATCATATTTATTTTAATAAAATATTACTGGTGGTTTAGTTCCTCACATTTTTGTTATTTTTGATGTTATGTAATTATATAATTTCAAATTTAAATTGATTATTATTTGTTTTGGTAAGGTGGAGATGCCATTGTATAAATGTTGGATGTGTATCAGGTTCTCAATAAAATAGGTAGTATCCTAATAAAAGAATAGAATGGTCATTGGGTACAACATAGATCAATTAACCACTAACTCTAGTATTCCCATTATAAGAGAGAGATCATAAAACCTCTCTCAAAATGGTTCACAGTGAAGTTTCTATGATGATTGGGGAAGTGGATGAGTCTTTGAGTTGAAAAACTCTCATGAAGTTAATTTTAAAGGGGGTTATGAGTTGATATCAATTGAGACATGCTCAATATAATATTGATCTTGAAATAGAGAGTTGGAGAAATCTAAAAAAACCCATTATTGTGTTTAGATAACTTCCACATTGGGAGAATGATATGAATTATTTCTTGAGATAATTCATTCATGAGTATTAGAGGTGGTTTAATATAATATTTATATAAAAAATTCTTATGGGTGAGTTAGAATCTCATTGTGGTTAATTTGAGTGAAAAGTAATTAATATTTTTTTGAGGTGGATGAGATAATAATGTGAAGGGTTCCTTGCAGTGCTGTAATATACTGAGACAAAGAATATTTTATAATTATATAGGAATAATGATGCAACCTCTAGTCATTACAGTATGAAGATTTATTTTTGGGGAATTGTGGGGTTAGTCTCATGCCTTAATGTGAAACCATGATTTTTATATGTGGGGATGTTTGAGGGAGGTGATGACTATCATGATAAGATATGACTAACCATGTCACAACTAGATATTTCACACTAAAATGAGAGAAAGTCATGAAATTTAGTGTGAGTCTATTTTTAACTTCAGAATCCTCATATTTTAATGACTTTAGTCACGGTGCAACATGACTGCCACAAATATGAAGAGATAAAAATATCACGTCTCAATCCATATAGTCACATAGTGAAGGTGATGTGAGTATTGTAAATATTTTTAGAAATTGAAAATATAAATTGGTCTAGATTTTTAGATATGAATTTCATTCCATAACATGTGGAATTATTCCATGATTCATGAATGGATATAAAAAAAGAAGTTCATCCTTGAATAAACCTCTAATAAAACATTGATATAACCAATTATACATTACACTATTAAGAAAGTGTGATGTTTTATTTCAATATTTATTTCTTAAATTTATATGGAGTGACAGTGAAACAAGGGACATAAAATGATGTAGACTCACAAAAGTAGGAGATCAGTAGGAGGTAGGAATGTCCAGAAGGGTATGTTCCCAAATCAGGAGTGCAGATGGAAATGACTAGATAATGTAGTATAAAAGAACTCAGTCATGTAAGATTCACTTGGATGGAGTTATCTAGGGTGTCCTCTATAGTCACATCATAGTAACTAGAGATTTTTTAAAGGCTACATATGAATCATCAGAGTTCTAAATGAGAATTAAAAGAATCATTCACCAAAATAAATTAGTTGATGTAGAATAACATACAAGGAAATTATGGTTTCCAAGACCAACAATGGATCCCTTGTGAAATTTTTAAGGTGGTGGAACTAGTTGACTGGTTAGGGCCCACTATAAATAAATGGTGTGGAACAACTTACACTTGTGAGTTGTTGTGATCTAATATTTATCAAATTAGTTTATTATTATTATAACATTTTATTCTTCTACGAGTTTAAAGGAAGTGGTAATTTTTTTCCATGGATTTATGACTAAATTATAAACCATGTAGAATATTTTTTTCATTCGTAAAGTGTGTGAAAATTATTATTGGGGTGTTTTTTCTAGTTTAGGTGTTTCTTTTCAGTGTGCGAGTGTGTAAATAGGATGTGGTGGATGGGGTGTAGTCTATATTCTCATTTTAGGTAGATTATATTCTAGGTATTTTTTTTGTTTCTATATGTTATAGATATTTATTCTGTAGTTAATGTTTCAATGTTTTTATTTTGGATATAGTGGTTTCATGGATCCAAAAAATTGGTATCAGATCTTGTGGTCTAGTAAGGCTCTACACACTCAGCATCGAACTCTTTAGGTAATGATATTCTCTCTTTAATTTTTTTAGTTAGAGTTCAATATTTTATAAGTAATGAATTTTAAATAAGGAAATTTATGGATTAAAAAGATCATTGGGGAAACATAGGTCTCTATAGGATTTAGATATAAGATTATCTATTTTTGAAGTATCTCCAGGTTTCATTTAAATAATTCAAATAAAAAGGAATATAAAAAATAATAATGAGAGAGTCTTGATAGGAATACACATGGAAAGATATAGATTACATTATCATAAAATGCTTCCTATAACATCTGGGAGGTTGAGGCCATACTGGATCTGGTGAAGGTCCTAGAAGATATGTATGAAAATACAACAATAATGGGAAATGTGTTCATGATGAATACATTATTCTCTATGATAATGTCATAAGTAAGACTAATGACTAATCATGTTAATTAATTCAACATGATTCAGAATCAACTAAAATATTTAAAGGTAAATTCATTTAAAATGAATGGGATTTTTTCTTCCTCTCATCACTTCCAAAATCATTGGATGCGATGGTGACTGCCATAATAAATTCTTGTGTAAATACTAAAAAAGTGTTCAAGGATGTTCATGATCTCATTATAAATGAAGAGATCAAGAGAAAGGTAGTGTAGGAACCTTCTAGAGCCATGCCCAATAAAAAATATAGTAGATGTTATATTAAAAAAAATGGTCTGAGGAAATTAGAAAATAGATCAAGGGAGATAATTTTAAGTAAATCAAATGGGACTAAACCCACATGTTTGAATTATAGGAATAAGACTCACCTAAATAAGTATTTTAGGGCTCATAGTTTAAATTTAAAAGTAGGATCTTTTATATGTTCATGTTTCTTAAACATTATAGATGGAGGTGAGAGTAGTATATAGATGGCTGTTAATCTACAATTAGAATCATGAATCATTGATTCTAGGGATTAGTTACATTCTCTAATTGAGAAGGGATTCATAGTGAATTATGTGTCTAATTTTTTTTTTATCAAAGTACATATACTAATAAGGAAACTATAGCGATTGTGGGGAAGGGAAACAAGAAAGTATGAATGTCAAAACAAAGCTTCCCAGAGTTATAGGGAGTTCAACACAGACCAGGGTTATGTAAGAATCTAATTTCAATTTGTTAGATAGATAAAAGAGGTTATAGAAAAATCTTCAAAGATGTAGTATGTAAGATTACTCAGTGGTATATGGTTGTGTCCATGGGTGTCAAAGATGATACATTGTATTTGATAGGAACATTTGTGTAACATCCCTACCCCGAATCATTATCCAGGATGGGAATGCGATTCCTCTAACCTTATGTGATGTCCCCTAGACACCAAAGGTCGGAAATAAATACCAAGGAAATTAAAAAATCATTTCGGATGATTTTACTTAACATAAATTACACAAAACAAAATAGAAAATTACAATAGGTTAAAATAAACATGATTCATGATAGAAAATAGAACAACTCTCAATGATATAATAAAACTAGAACCAAAATCACAATATTAAAAAAGACATTAATAATTATACAAAATATAAAGACATAAGACAATCTATATAACCATTTTTGCGTCATTAAAACTCAACTACAATGGAATCTCCCTCTATTGTTTTAAAAGGAAAAATTTCAACATTAGGATTATTTTTAGGAAAAGTATGAAAACTTCCCCTTACCTGTATCTTGGTAAGAAATGTATATATAAGCACCAAGTTCTATATCCATGGTGTGAGTATACAACCCAATAGTAAATCTCTAAGACTTCCCACACAATCCACTAATATAAGAACATATTATCCCATTATAATGATCATAATACATATAATATAAGAGGATATCAAAACCAATATATGTGGTACAATGAATAAGTAGTGGGAGTAACACACATCATGAAGGTTTCTCGTTTCATGAACACACACACCCATGAATGTAAATAAACAATGAATTTCCATCCAACATGTACACTAAAAATTTTATACTTATGAGTGGTACCCAGACCTCAAGACCCAAGTCATCACCTAATATCATAATCTAATGTGCCTTAACTATAACATAGGAAGCTAAATCTAAATTAATAAGGCCCCAGTATGGATCATGAACTCACACACCCATGTCTATGTCAAGTTCTCACATAAAATCACTTTTTGAACACCAAAACACCATTTATTCATTTTATCAAACAGGTTGTGGGTGTCACCCAAAAACATTATTTTTTAAATTCACACCACAAAAAAGTTCTCCAAAAAATATTTTTCCAAAAAGACCTTTTAAAAAACAACATTAATATTTTATAAAAAAATCCTTATAATTATTGAAAGAGTGGAGTGGGAAAGACGACACCTACCTCCACTGTGTTTATTCAAAATAATTGATCCCTAACTTCATAGACATAGAGACTACTCACCCTCACTTTAATGCATCTGAAGAAAATCCTATCACAAAAAATCATAGACTATATATTTGGGAAAGTAAATACTAGTTTCAGGTTCCTTCCAAGAGATAAAAATAAGAGAATGAATTAGTGAGTGAATCATAACTCTTAACTTTGATTCCCAAGGTCTAACATATCAATATTTGATGGGATCATCCTATGGATTGAATATGATATCCAAAATCATCAAGAGAAACCCAATTGTTTTATAACCCTATCCATATGAATATAAGTTAGTGTTTGAGTGGAAACTAGGTTAAAAATATAATTTTAAAAAATAATTAATTATGTCACATGGTTAGGCTACACATTTTGGAAAACCTATCACCAATTGTGTGAATCATAATTATCCTAAGAATTAAAAAGTTACATGGTTTCCACTTGGTTTACCCAAACCAATTACCTTCCCTTGGGTAACCTTTTTAATCCAGATGGTTACCAAGGAAAACCACATGGTTTCCACTAATGGTTTTCCAATTTTTCATCATCCAAAAATACTAAAAAACCACTTAAACATTACAAAACATCCTGATACTAAACTCAATCCCTTTAATTCCTTAAAAATATTGTAAGAAATGGTAAATTACCTCACACTACAGAAAATTGAGCCTATAAGAGTACTAGTAAGAGGGTTTTATTTTCGCATAA